>LR990369.1:6757253-7957253 GCA_905147345.3 Mythimna impura | reverse complement strand
TAGCGTAGACCCACCTTAAAGCCAAATCCACTATGTTCGCGAACCTCTTGCGCTGCATGCTCCTGCAACTCCACTTCACATAGTGGACACGTTCGCGCTCCTGACGCGGGCAACAGTGTGTGCTCCGCGCTCAGCGCTCCAATCGGAGGCGGTTTTTGGGCGAACACAAAGGGTAGCTCAGTCTGTTCATGGACGCGAGCAAAATACCACGTTAAAGCTAGAACTACATCAGACCGACGCACACATGTAACACGCCTGATTTGTGCGTAGAACGACGTCGCGTGGCGTGAGTCTAGTGTAGCTCTACAAGTCTAGTTTCCATATAAAATGTATGGAGACCGACGCGCCCAGATCGGCGTGTGTGGCACACGTGTGCGCAGTGTATTTCTAGCCTTAGTGCGTACAGTTTGTCGTGTATGATGCTCCACGCTCGGATAAATGGAAAGGTCGGATAAAAAATGATCGCCAAGGGACTGTGCGATCAGAGCGGTTGCAGATGCGCAGAGCACAGTTAGTTCGCGAGTATAGTGGATACCTGGCTTAACAGCAGAGTATTCATATTAATTCCAACGCTTCAATAAGTCTAAACAAAAGTGAAAGCCCATGGGAATCATGTTGATCTAAAACTTCAATAGTCAACTTTTTCGTTGCTCTATCTGCAATGGTAAAAAGAGGGTAATGTGTTTTGCGTGTTAGGCTGTAGTGTATGTCTTAGACTAAAGGATTAGGTAATCTATTGCAATGAAGTGGAGTTTGTTGAAGAATCGCTAAACTAACGTGGCAGTGGGCAGGGCTCATTGCTCGTAGAACGGATGGTCGATGGGGCCGAAAGGTTCTAGAGTGGCGACCGCGCACCGAAAAACGCAGCGTTGGAAGGCCTCCCACAAGGTGGACCGACGATTTGGTGAGAGTTGCGGGAATGCGGTGGATGCGAGACGCACAGGATCGGTCGTTGTGGAGACGCTTGGGGGAGGCCTATGTCCAACAGTGGACGTCTTTCGGCTGAAATGATGATGATGATGAAGTTTGTGGACTTGCTTATGAATTGTGGGATTGTATGAAAGAATTACGGCAGCTCTAGAACACAAAGGGCAACTGAAGGAACAAAGATGGGTTTAGTCATTAAAAGTCTGGCACTGCCTTGCGCCACCCAGAGCGAGAGATGTTATTTATGATTCCGTTGAAAAAAGTCTGCGGATTTTTCTGCCAGATTTTTGTATCGATTTTTATTACCCTTTTGAGGGTGGGAAAAAAAAAATTCCACCACCTTTTAGGTGGAGCGACAAAGAGTGTTAGACTGTTGTTGTTACAAATAGACCATTTACAGGCACTTTTCCATTGTCAAAATGTCGGTCAGTCAAAAAATTTAAGCTAAATTGCACATTCCAAAGCGTAGATCTCTAATGAGAAGAGCGTGCAAGAAACTCCATGGACACTCTTTTAAATAATATTATGATGAGTTACAGATTATTTGTTCAAAATTATTATTTCTCTTTTGTTTTTCTACTGATTTTTATATTGTTTTCACATTTAGGGCGGAATTCACCAATAAAACTAATCGCGTTTTAACGTTTGGCTCGTATAATCGCGTTTAGCCGCTGTCACTAGTGTCACTTGTAAAAATACAACAAAAGAAAAATACAGACAAGTGACACTAGTGACGGCGGCTAAACGCGATTATGCGAGCCAAACGTTAAAACGCGATTAGTTTTATTGGTGAATTCCGCCCTTAGTATTCTTTTTTTGTATATTTATTGATATACGGTTAGATAACAAATATTTTTGTCATGCAAATTCTCTTGCAGATTTTCTTTGCATAGTGACAATAACCAACAATAATAAATATCAGATCATGTTTCTAAAGACCTGTACCATGACGTTTAAAGTAAGATTGTTTCATTCTTATTTCCAGTGTGGGTAAGAGATGGCGCTAGACAACCTGTATAGCTCTCTCTTACCCACACTGAAATAAGAATGAAACAATCTTACTTTGAACGTCATGGTACAGTTACAAGTTACAATTACATCAGTTTTATAAATAACGTGGGAATACGCATTGATATCCGATTCTCAGCTTAGTATTAATCAATGATATAATTATAGGCTTGTTCTAAGTCAGTTGAAGAAATTAGGTTAGTAGATTATGATCATAGATTGATAGCTGTAGTGGCCTAGTGGTAGCGGCCCCGACTTACGAGTAGTATGTCGTGAATTCAAACCCAGCTAGGCTTTACTTGCGGACGATGAGTAACGGGTAGCTCGCCGTCCGGTAATCGTTCGGACCGAGCCCAAGTCGTCGACAGCGCATAGAGTTCCACACACTCCTCAAGAAATGTCAGCAAACCGTAGAGGCAGGCTCAGTAAGGCCGATGCCCGCTAGGGCCGCGGGGATTTTCTGAAAAGGAAACCCGTGCTCCTAGATCGCGAAGGGCAACTAAAGGACACAAGTGAGGTTTTAGTCAGTAGAAGTCTAACACGCCTTCTCGCTCCTCCCTAGTGCGGGAGAAGTCACTGGACGATCTCCCTTTAAAAAAAAAGCTTGGCTTTACTTTAGTGTAATTTGTTTCATCTCCATTGCTCTCAAAACGGTGAAGGAAAACATCGTGAGGAAACCGGCATGTCCTAGAATCAAAAATTCGAAGACAACTTTTACAAACTTGCACTGGACCGCGAAAATCATATTTTTATGAACATAAAATTGACACTGGCATGCAAAATGCAAAAAACTTAACTCTGGCTACGCGTGCGAATGGAACACCCTCATTCAAATTCAAAATTCAAATACACGATTCGCGCGCGAAATCTTACACGCAAAACTATTCAAACTCACTGTTCTAAAAATTACTTCATATATTTACTAGTCATTTTAACTATTTTAGTACTAAAAGTGTATTGTTTATGGAACAATTTTGGATAATCGACTAAACAGTCGAAACGTGTGTTGACATAGTGACTCAACATTTAAATATGCATGGAACGTTTTAGGATCGTGAGATAAACCAATGCATGTTGTGTTCTGTCACTTGAGCTGTCGAGGTTGTGAAATGGCTGTATAGATTTGATACTTTTGCCTATAGACAAGTAAATTAGGAACCATAGAGTATTTTAGACTTTGACAGTTATGTCAAATGTAATTTTTACGCCAAGCAGCGATGCTGTGGTCTTCACTTCAGCTTTATCTGCAAAATATTTCAAATTGCAGATCAAGTTGGCTGCTTATTTGCCACCCAATAAAGTTAACACATAACAAAAATGCTTGAGATGCATTCTAATTAAAATAAACAATATTTTTTTCCGCCTAGAAACTATGTTAGTATTTCAGTTATTCATTAAAAAATCGTTGCAAAAACATCATTTTTAATTAGATACTAGTTTAGTTAAGAAATCGCACACGACCTTGTTATACATAGTTAAGAATTCCGCATATTTTGAATTATACATTGATTTTTGTTTATATATTCATTTCAGTACATAATTTAAAACAAATAAAAACCAAAAAGACAAATGACATTCTGTCAGCGTTGCAGTTGACGATTGTCATTTTTTTTTTAATTCTTTTTGATTTAATTTCACGCGGTTTACGCATTAGCCAGTGTTAGGCTTGAAACTTTTGGGAACTGCATGTCAAACTCATGTTACATTTTGAACTTTTTGACAATTGTTAACGCGGAAAGAATCTTACTTTGTCTAGAGCCATATAGTATTATATGGCATTAAAAACACTAAATGGTAAGTGTTTTTTGTTGTTTAGTACAAAATAGTGTACAAAAATAAACATAAACAAGTTCCTAATTGGAAGCCTTCCTGCAACATTCGAAATTCTCAGAACCATTTACGAAATCAATATAACAATTTTATCCTCATACGAGCAAAAACAATCAATGTTTTACGCTCAGCCATAGACAAAGGTACTTTTTTTTATTATAAAACCTGTTTGCTTGCGTCTTGTTTATAAAAACTTCTACCTTATCATAAAGTTTGAGTGTCGACGAACCTATTGATATCGGTTCTGTATAATCAGATATCATCATTTCAGCCGAAAGACCCGGCAGAATCAAAGCCTACTGGGGCCATGGGTTCGCTTCTGAAAAGAAAACCCAGAGTCCTACAACATAAGGCAATGACATAGGACTGGATTTTAGTCAGTAAAAGTCTGACACGCCTTCTCGCTCCGCCCTAGAGCAGGAGAAGTCATTGGATGATTGCCCACCTAAAAAAGCCGAAATACGTCAAACGCTGGACATAGTCCTCCCCCAAGTGTCGCAAAACGACCGGTCATGTGCGTCTCTCATCCATCGTGCACCCGTGACCCTCTCCCCTAATCGGTCCACCTTGTGGGAGGCCTTACAACGTTGCGTCTTCCGGTTGCCACTACAAAACACGTTGTCACTTCTTTGGTCTTCATTTAGCTACACTTTTACACTTAAAAATTCGTTATGGGAAGTTTCAATGAAGTTATTTGGAGCCTTACCATGACAAGCAAGAAAGAAGAATGAAGCTATACACCCATTGATATACAAAAAACCCGTTTTTATAATTCAATGTATACACCCTATATAGCTCCATCCCTTTAACAATTCAGTTTAGGACGTAAAATGGATCGCGTAGAGCTCGCGGTAGAGCCTCAGAAGACCTCTAAAAATAAATTCGTTATTTGTCCTTCGAAAATAAATTCTTTATATTTTGTCCTCATAAAATTCATCGGAATCAAAGTAGGAAAATGAAATTAATATCGGCTGTTTGGGAGATAAATAACGTACTCCGATGTTGTTTGACGGTTTATCAATTTAATAAACGATTTTACAATGAAAAATATTGTAAATTGGGGCTAACCAGTAAGTTAGATTTTTTTGAAGTGAAAAAAAAAGCCGGCCGGTGCGCGCGAGATTTGACAGTTAGTTCACACTTGACGTTGATGACATTGACAGCGACACATTGACGAGTCGCGGCGCCAACATCGGCAATGGAATCTTTTTAAATGGCAACAAAAATACTCCAGTATATTTTCCTCATACCTTCGTACCTCTAACGCACAATATGTTTCGGGAACACATTCATTGTGCGTACAGCTAAGGAGTGGAATGCCGGAATCTGTTTCCTGATAGCTGCATCCTGGGGGTCTTTAAGTCTAGAGTGAATAGGTTACTTCTAGGTAAGCTAGATGTGCTCTATCGTTGACCACATCATCGCTTATTATCAGGTGAAAATCAGTTGGATATTGGTCAAGCGAAAGCCTTTCAATATTTTTTTTATTTTATTTATTAGCCTGTTCTGTCTCACTCCTGGGCAATGGTCTCCAGTCCCTCCTCTCCTTCCATCTTTCGCGGGTCCGCGCTTCCTCCTTCCAGTTCTGGCGTAATATGTCTATTTCGTCCGCCATCTCTGTCGTGGTCTGCCGCGACCTCATCGCACTTTCAAATATTATATTTGGTTGTAAAGATTCTTCCGATGATAAGAAATTTTAGCAATCGGACCAGTACTTTCAGAGATTACCTCCTCAAACAAAAAAACAAACTTTACACTCTCTACTCTTTATAATATTAGTGTTTATTTATTTTTCATATTATCCTCGTCACCTAATAAGGAAAATGGCGACAACAAAGATACTGCTTCAGTGAACTCGACACAGGTTATCGATATACACTAGTGCTACCAATTACTGCGCAGAAAGACGTTACACATCACTCTGTCTACCTCTTCTACCAGTCGACCTTAGGGTGGAGCAGAAACATAACATGGCAGCTGCAACAAAAAAAAACCAAAAAATTCTGTCGACTATGCTGCCAGTGTCTAAAATCAAAGTGAATTAAAAAAACAAGTTTAGTGTGCATATTATTAGTAACTAGCTTCTGCCTGCGGTGGACCCCGTTTCATCCCCTTAGGGGGTGAATTTTGCAAAATCTTCTCTTAGTGCTCGCCTACGTCATAAAAGGAAACCTTGAGCAAAATTTTACACTCCTAGTTCCCGTAGTTTAGGCTGTGCGTTGATAGATAGTCAGTCAGTCAGTTTCTCCTTTTATATTAATAGATTAAAAAGAAAGAACACACACAAATTAAATTATTCGTTTGATACAATTGAATATGGACAACGCCAAAACGATTGCATATCCAAAAAAGTTGCTGTTTGACAGGTGTTTTGGCGCGCTCCACTCACTAAACAAAAAGATAAATGTTCAAACAGCTGTCAACATTTTAGTTTCGTTTATGGTCGGTTCAAATTTTCAAATGAGAATGACAATCTATTTTGAATGCTGTTAAAAATAGAAATATAAAAAAAAACTTTACTGAACTAGATAAATTCATTTGCTTCTACATCAAGTGAAGACCTTTTACGATTTCATTTGATAGCATGTGACCTAATTACTTACTGCTGAAGTGCAACTAATTGCGGAAGTCTTATGTTTCCCCTCATTAGCCAAACCTAGGATTCTTCTAATTTCAGACGAAGACAGTTCTACGCAAGCGTGAACAATCGTCAAATTCATCATCGTTTATTTGAGAGCCAAAACAAGACCGGACACACATTGTACGTACAGCTAAGGAGTAGAATTCCCTGCCGGAGTCTGTTTCCTGATAGCCACAACCTAGGAGTCTTTAAGTCTGCTCTATTGTCCACTATATCATCGATTACAATCTGGTGAGATAGTGGTCAAGTAGTCACATTATTATTATTATTTGACCATTGTGTCCCACTACAGGGCGAAGGGCTCCTTTCCGTTATTCTACTCTTTTCTGTCATTAGCCACTTTGGCCAATCCTTAAGGTCCAAATCGTCACGCCATCTCCTGGGCCTACCGCGTCGCCGGCTGCTGCTGTTCGGAATCCAATCAGTGGTTTCCTTCACCCAATTTCTCTGCGACATGCGACAGATGTGGCCTGCCCAGTTCCTTTTTAGTTTGGCGGCTGAGTTACCTACATCTGCGATTGTCACAATGAAAATAAATTCTCAAAACGTCTAGTGCGTACAGGTGAGATATCGACCATGTACTGATGATGAAGTACAACGATGGGATGGACTTAGCAAAATTAAATTGTGCACCAAGATTTGCATGTTTTGTCATTGTATCTTTTAAAAACTGCTTATCTCCAGTCCATTCCTTTGGTAAAGGATAGTTCGCAATAACCCAGTCTACTCGGCGTCCGGTGGCTGTGTGCGTATGTGTTATGCAAGTCATAGTGATGTGACTTGTCGATTGTCGTGGGTAACTTGAGATCGAGTTAAAATGTCATCAGTTCATGACATTGTGTAGGCGAAAACTGCGACTGTCAAAATGTAAGGGTGGAATGTCAGAGCTTTACTGGCCAAAGCCTACCTGTGTACCTTTAGTGGCATTTTGCGTTCCTGGACCACGGTAATTCTTTCGTACAATTTCTTAGGCCACTAAAAATTGACATTGTTCTGAAAGGATGATAGAGTAGAATATTAATCATAACATACTCGACTAGCTTGTGCCAGCGGCTTCACCCGCGTGTAAGTAGGTTTTTCCATGCAAACTTTAGACTCCCGCTTCAACCCCTTAGGGGTTGAATTTTAGAAAATCCTTTCTTAGTGCCCGCCTACGTTATAAAAGTAAACCTTGTGCAAAATTTCACGCTCCTAGTCCCGGTAGTTTCGGCTGTACGTTGATATGTCAGTCAATCAGTTTCTCCTTTTATATAATATTTAGATGTAGACGTATTGCAGTGTGTTGCTCACACTCAATAAAACTAAGTTTATGAAGGCCATTATTTTTATTTTTATGGCATTTATTACTGTTTTGATTGAATGTCGGAAGATTGCGATGTTTAATATTAATTTGTATTTTCTATTCATGTTAATTATTGTTGTTAATTAACGTTGATTGTGTTGTAATTTAAAATACTGTCTATTGAATCTGTTTTCTCATTGAGTGTGTTGTTTTTTATGTTATTTTTGTTGATGTGATTGTTAAAATTGTTAAAATTTATTTACCTACATGGGTAAAATGATACCCGGCGTGTACATACTCCTCCGCTAAAGAAAAGAAATACGTTTTTTTTTATTTGTTGGAAACAAGGCAATTTGCATTTTTTTAATTAAAGCAGTATTTTAATTGATTCAAAACCATCAGCCATATACACAAGCACAGGTTTGGGCAACATTGGTTGGATGGTTTCAAAGTCTGACTGACATGGTGGACAAGATCGTTTTTGTTTTGTATTTTATACATAATATAAATGGATTTTAACTTGGTCAGAGAATAAGTACCTACTTCTATCTGAAAAATGACAATAAAAATTAATTTAGGAACCAAACCTTGATGCTTAAATGACCGATGACCTAACAAATGCCACTAGATAAGTAATAAAAATAAAACAACACAGTTATAAGACTGGCCAACTGAATCATTATAATACTTTTGTATAAAAAAAAACTATAATAAAATTACAATAAAAATGTTAAAAAGAGTTCCAGTTTTAAAAAAAAAGAAACAATAACTTCGAGGTCGTTGAACGTTTAGATAGAATTAAATAATTCTCAAAAATATCTAGAATTCAAAGGTAGTTGTTAACATAAATCAAGCTAGTTTAGATTTGTACGAAAGATTCAAAACGACTATTACTATTTTGACCTTTGAACCGTTATATAGACACGACGCAATATTTTTATCGTTTTGTTCTTCATCGGCACTTAGAAAACGTCAGAACCTAGGGCATGGTTCCAATTGGTAGTTTGTCATGGAAAAGAATCAGTAGAGTATCTCCATGATTACTCTTTAAAAAAAATGTTGATTTTACAATATTTTCATATAATTACTTTATTAATAGGTATGAGAGGACTGTGCAAATCAGTCAATATTGTATCTTATAGATAAAAATAAAATAGATCGAAATGGAAAATAATGTATGAGTCTGTGGAGTCTATTGTGTTCTAAATTACAAGTAAGATTTTATCAGTTTCGAGCTTAATGTATCAATGGAATGAAGTGGCAAAAGTGTTGTCATGTTTGTGTCAAGGCAATAGAGGATATATTTTTTGACAAAGGCGTCTTGGTATTCAAGTAGATTGAGAATATTTTGTAGTCAAAGAGGGTTATTTTTTTTTATAAACAACCAATTCATCACACTGCGAAAAATATATATGGAAAATATACTTAATTATAAAGCAAAATTTCAATACAACGCTTTTACAATACTGCTAATTCTGTGGGTTTAGTGACGTTTTTACATCTGACAGTGATATCTATCAGAAACTAATCAAAGACAAAACTATTGATGTCAAGTATCGAGCTTGCCCCATCACTACTCTTGACAAGTGTGAATGAACGGCGTTTTGCGCATGTGTGTGTGAACGCCGTATCAGCCGGTACTAAGTACGGAACTTCGACGCCATCCGCATTGCTATAACGTAACAACAGCCAGAGCATCATTAATTGAATCTCTACCTTATTCTGTAGCCATAGAGTTCTATTCAGATTTAAGTTTACAAAGAAACAATGACAAAAATTCTTTTGTTCATTCCAACTTTATTTTCTTGATAGTAAGGTCGATAATCGCATACGTTTCGTAAGTTGTAGACTAGTGCTGGTCTACAAAGGAGTTTGTGATCTATTTATAGGACTTCAGGGTAGAGTTTAGTTTGAGATGATCTCGTTAAAACCAGATCCTTCAAGTAAAAACAGATGAACTGAGTTTTAAATAAATTGGCGATGGATTGATGTTTTTCGGGGATATTGGATTGCAAATTGTTGATTCAATACTAATACAGCATAATCAGCCATATAATGTCCCCACTAGGACTCGAGGATTCGACCTCTGCGATTTAAACTCGAAAACTAGGTACAGTTTTCACCGCACGCCATGATCATGGCGTTAAATCCCCTCTTTGAGGAGTGGCGGAAGAGAGAGGCAACATGGCGTCTCCACCTTCCGCATGACGCAGGTCCTCACTGAACATGGTAAGTTTGGGAGGTTCCTGCATCGGATTCAGGCGGAAGAAATGCCCGGGTGTCACTATTGTGTGAAACACCCGTAGGACACGGTGGAGCATACGGTGGAGGTGTGCCCCGGTTGGGTGGAGCACCGCCGTGTCCTCTAGGGGCGATCGGTGGCAACGACTTCTCGTGCCGCCCGGCTCTGGTTCAGGCTATGGTCCAGAGCGATGAGGAATGGCAGGCGGTCGCCTCCTTCTGCGAAGCAATAATGCTAGCGAAGGAGAAGGCCGTACACGTGAGGGAATGGAAATCAAATATAGTAGAAAAAAGTCGAGAATTTCAATGATTTATAACACCCATGCAAAGCTGGGGAGTTTTACTAGTTTGCTACAATAAGTAGTTACACAAAATTATAGACTAATTGGTTGTGTTTTCCGACATTTTGTTATTATCTTAAAATCTTTTTATTCTCAGTGTTGCCGTCATAATAATTAAATGTAATTTTAGTTGGCAACCCCGATTAGGCGGTAGAACACGACACACGGAAGTGATTGCATCACAGTACTGTGTATGTGAATTTTAATCACGGTTAGTCCCTAGTGTTTTAAGCACATAGACTACACAACATCTTTGAACAATGAAGACTTAAGATTTAAAAATTCAAGACACATCATCATACAGTCTCAAAAGCAAAATATTTTTGCAAATAAATAAAGAAGTAACGGAACCGGACACAAAAAATTGGTACGTGATACCAATAATATAAAGTTAAATCCGCTTAAATATGCAATGTTTTTCCTGATGGCTACAACCCGGGAATCTTTAAGTCAAGAGTGAATAGGTTACTTCTAGGTAAGCGCGTTCCATCGTCGACCGCATCGTCGCTTTCCATCAGGTGAGTTAGCGGCCAAGCGCGAACCTATCAAGAATAAAAAAAAAAAAAAAAATGTCCAACATGTCAAGGTTGCAACCTGACCTCACCGAAGTGACGAGGCGTCTGCATCATGTTTACCAACATTCAGATAAAGACTGCAAAAAAATATGGCGACGGTTTATTCCTGCTTATTGCATATTGAAAAGCATTCATTTCTCTATGCCTCGGGGTTTGGTACTGTAGCGACATCTATGGCACCACATGTGAACTAAACTACGAAATCCATTATCGCGCAATTAGAGTTTTCCGCGCGATTTGGAGATTTAGAACAGCCCTAAATCATCTATCGGGCAGTTGCCCAAACCAGACCCGTCTGGTCGGAGGATCCTTCCTTTTCGGTGTGGTTTGTGGGACATTAAACTCTATTCCGCATACCTCTAAAGTGCCTACCTTCTCTTTGCTATTGCTACTGAAATATTCTGGATATAAATACCCACCCAATAACACATTACCCAGCTACCAGACCTACTTTTTTTGAGGGTGGACAATTATCAACTAATTTCTCCCGTTTTGAGTGGAGCGGGGGGAGTGTCAGACTTGTATTTACCAAAACACACCTGTTTTTCTTCATTTGCCCTTCACGGGCCGCGTCATTCATGCTGACAACTCTTTGGAACCCAATCCGCCGTCGATTTCAGTTCCATCGCGGCGAACTACCTATTACTCGCCGTGCCCGTATAACTATAGCCCTTACGATGGCCGGGAATTGCTCGACGCCGTTTTATCATTATTATTGATAGGCTCGCGTTTGACCACTATCTCAACTGATGGTAAGCGATGATGTGGCCGACGATGGAGCACGCTTGCCTAGAAGTAACCTATTCACTCTTGACTTAAATACCTTTAGGTTGTAGCTATCAAGAAACACAGACTCCGGCAGGGAATTCTACTCCTTAGCTGTATGCATAATAAATGTGTTCCCAAAACGCTGTACGTATGGGTAGGATGTCTACCATGTACCGATGGCGCAACGCCTTACGTCTAGTGGTCCGATGATGGAACGGACTTGGTGGAATTAAATTGTGCAATTCTAACGCCCACTCCCCGAAATGTAATCGATGAAAACCAACAGGCCAGCAACTCGGCATCGATGCTCAAGGCTTTGGAATTTTGACTCGACAAGTGCATCATCACCGATGATCCTCTTGGCTCGCTTCTCAATCGACTCCAGGGCATCAAGCTGGTATTTGGCAGACCCATCCCAAAGATGAGAGAGTATTTCATACAAGATCGAACTTGCGCTTGATAAAGGTTGAGCAGCTGTTCCGGCGTGAAGTACCGTCTTACCTTAGCTAGGTCGTCTCCTGCAGCGACTGAAGCATGAGGATTGCGTCTCCCACTTTACCAAATCTAGAGTTCCAGAGCCCTATGCTAAGCACGTCTACGACTAACAAACCCATGAGTTTGCTGACGATTCTAAATTAAAATATTTGATTTAAGCAAATTAATATTTTTGACGAACTTGACCGAATTACTTATCATGATTGCAAAAAGAAAAACAACACGATGACGAAACTTTTATACCAGTAATACACACGGCGGCAATACCCACTGGCCAATGGCCCACGCTCTTTAATTTTTTGTTGTATATTAAATAACTCTTGAGAGCAGTGGTGGCCAAGTGGTAACGGCCCCGACTTACGAGTTGTAGGTCGCAGGTTCAAACCTAGCCAGGAGCATTACTTTGTGTAATTATTTCATCACTCTCAAAACGGTGAAGGAAAACATCGTGAGGAAACCGGCCTAGAACCAAAAATCGAAGACATGTGACATTCACCAACCAGCACTGGGCCTGCGTGGTGGATTATGGCCTATTCCCTCTTCTAGAGAGGAGGCCTCAGTTCCAACAGTGGGAACATTATAAGCCCGACTATGCTATGCTATGCTATGTTATAACTCCTTCCGCTCTGGGAGGAGCGAGATCTCAGACTTTTACTAAGTTCCAATCGTGTTCCTTCAGTTACATTCCAGGGCAGCATAACTCTTTCGAACAAACTAAAGGTATTCTATAAGATATTCTATGTTTTTTTTTTCATAGGCTTACATGCTGAGTAGCTTTTTAAACCAATTTAAGTTTATTTATTTATCGTTTATTTCAGGCATTAATTAACCCATAGTTATATTAAAGAATTAAATAAAAATGTCATAACATAATAAATAAGTAAAATTAAATACATTAGTATATATAAATTATTGAAACATTGATAAAATTATTGATAAATTATTGAATTACAAGCTGTTGATCCCCGCAATAACGCCGGCGTTAACGCGCCATTGTCTTTCTATTGTGTCTCTAATTACGCTATTAGATAGGTTAATAAATAAAATTATTATAAATTATTATCATTATCATTACCATAATTAGCATCAATAAATCAATAAAATTAACAACGCCTAAGCAGGTACACACCATGAAACACTTCAGATACTATCCCATTCTTACACCGGGTCAGTCGAGTCAGGAAAGATGCCTTGAATCTTCTCAAGAGCCCGTGAAAATCAGTAACTCTGTTCTCAACGAACATGCCAGTCGCACTACACCGCCAGGGCAGCTTAAGCATAGCTATAAAGGCGTTATTATATTGTATACGAAGAAAGAGTTTAAAAAGCTACTCACATTAGATCAGTTTTTACATTAACTTGTGTAAGAATTCTAATTCACAGGTCTCAAGTTTAGGAGGCAGGGTCCTAATATTAGAAGAGACCTTCCAAAAAAGTACCTACGTATGTAAGTCTTAACTTTGTTTAGAAGAAAAGTTATTATTATTCATGCCATAGCTGAGTTATCAGTTCCCTAGAAATGGGAGTTTGTTTTTTTTCCTGTTGAAATGTAAGTTAGATTTATAAAAAATCGAACTAGAGATGGAGCCATTGTAATATGATGGATGATAAAAAAGGTTAATCCAAATTATTTTTAAAAACTTAATTTTCAATCAGTACTTTTTTAGGCAATACTGTCGATGACAGAGTTTTCCGTTTTCATAAGTTACAATCATAATAACGTAAGCACTAAGCAATGTTTTTTAAGAAATTATTTATCTTAATATTACATATCTTAATTAGGGGAAGTTTGAAAGTGGCGCCAGTGACTGAAAAGTTGAAAGGGAATCGTTTATCTTGGTATGGTCATGTGAAGAGGAGGGATGAAGCGCATGTTGCTAAAAGAGTTATGAATTTACATGTGGATGGATGGAGAGGGAGAGGGAGGCCAAAGAAAAGATGGATTGTGTGAGAAGTGATATGAAAGAAAAGGGAGTTAGTGATAGCGTGACGAGTGACAGGACAGAATGGAAGAAAAAAACGTGACAAGGGCAGGAAAATGATGAATTTCAGCTAGTAGTTTTTGCCTTTAGTAGTTTTAATTAGTTAAGTGTTTTTTTATCAATTAATTTTAATCAAAATGAATAAAAATTTGCAAAAAGGTGAAGAAAAAAAAAAATTGTACGCAAATATTATGGGCATCGAAGTACAAACATTGTTAGCGCATCAATAGAACTACGCACAAACACGCTAGTGACGCGATCAAGATTTATCAAGAACTTAGAATAGATACCTAATATTTTTTATCCCAAAATATTTCTTGATTATCTATATATATAAAAGGAGAAACTGACTGACTGACACAACAACACACGGCCTAAACTACTAAGACTAGGAGCGTCAAATTTTGCACAAAGCTTCCTTTTATAACGTAGGCGAGCACTAAGAGAGAATTTTTCAAAATTCACCCCCTAAGGGGATGAAATGGGGGTCCAAAGTTTGTATGGAGAAACCTAATTTTGCGCGGGCGAAACCGCTGTCAGAAGTTAGTTTTAGGATAAAAAACATAACTACTATAAAAGCAGTTTTAATCGATTTAGTATCCGTTTCTGAACATATTACTTTAAAGATGTGCGTTTATTATAATTATGTTATATGTTGTATAAGTCTTCTAATTTAGCTTGACAACGGTTCAAATAGGACCTCTAGTCACAGATACCAACATCTACATTTCACAGTCAATGACGTATGCTTTCTCTGCAGTCTATGGTTTCGTCACCATCCGGTACGAAGAAGTGATTGAGTAACTATCGTTTAATAGGATAAGGATTTATTTAAAGGAAGTCACCGGTCAGTTTTAGGCAGGTATATACTAGAATGTACACGGAAATGACGAAAATTGTAAGAAATATGAGGGACATATAATGTGGAAACTATTGCTAATATAAATCAATTTATTAAAAGAAAAACTCACATTTAAACCTATGCTATCTCAAGAAATAAAGTAAAAACCCCGAGCGTCCTTTTCGAGGTATATTTTTATACAACCGCTGTTACGTGATTATGATGTTATTTATTACACATCTTTCTCTAGATATTTTGGATACACAGCTATCTTGTGGATATTATCTAGGCTTCTATAGTAATCAAAATATATATTTGTGTAAAACTAATCTAGTAAAGAACTCTTGGGCCGTGGGGTCCGAGTGCTCATAAGCTTTTCAAAGAATTATCCAAACGCTTAGTTGACACTTCGCGTGACCCAAGGGCTGGCTTTTACCTCGGTCAGAGATTAAGCATTGCCATACAACGTGGCAATGCCGCCAGCCTTTTGGGCACACTTCCAGTCGACAGCGATGCGGAGGAATTTTATGACGCCATATTTTAGCTAGTAGTTTTTGCCTTTAGTGTATATATAGTTTTAATTAGTTAAGTGTTTTTATCTAGTAAAGAACTCTGAAAATCTGCTATTTTACGTGAACTTAGGCCCTCCATAATGCACTCATATATTAAAAATATACAAAAGTACATTAATAGAAGCCTTGCACATTTAATCGAGATTCTGATTAACGACAATTTTTCTGAAAAACTTGTATTTCCTGGAACAAGTTTTGTGAAATATTTGAGTATATCATGGAATTACCGAATGCCAGCAGAGTTTTCAGACGTTATCTCTCTTTTTTTGCATTGCCTCTTCATCAAACATCGCGTTGGATTGCGTTATAGGAAGCAACAAGCTTTTAAACCGTGCTCGTTGTTGATAGGCGAGTGGAAAAGGACCTTCTTAAGAGTGCCCTTCTCGACCTGTCTATCGTCAACTTGATCATGGATTAAAAGAGGCAACGCGAAAAAAGAGAGATAACACCTGAACGCTCTGTTGGCATTCGGTAATTCCATCATTCGTTGGAATATTTCACAAAACTCGTTCCAGTTGTATTTTTTAATTTAAAAAGTTTTTGGAAATAAAATTTCGTCATTCAGATTTGATTTAAGGGCAAGGTTCTATAAATATACTTTTTTAGTTATTATTAATTATTTTAGAGTAAATTGTTTTGATTTTAGTTAAGGCCGAAACTGGAAGAGAGGCCGAACATTCAGTTCCGGTTTCGGCTGCAAATCGTGTTTCGAAAGTTCGAAATTCAAAAGGAAGGAGTAGAATAGTGGTTTATAAACCCTACGTTCTCAGCTAATTCTTTATATAATACCTATCTTATTAATAATATTACAAGTTCGTGATTCCAGCACACGATTGTATACGTATATTATATATTAATTGGTCTTTACGGCTGCTATCGCTTCATCAGACACGCCAAGGCCTCCCGTGATGCCTTCTGTATCATTATAATTATCACTAACTACAGATTTATTTGTGAGCTTATTGGAGGGTACAGACCCCTTTTTTTATTATTCATAGGCTCGCGTTTCACCACTCTATCTCACCTGATGGTAAGCGATGATGCAATCATGATGAACTCTTGCCCGCGGTCTCCGGCGGGGAATTCCACTCCTTAGCTGGTACGCACATTAAATAGATCCCCAAAACGTTTTGTACCCACTACCCATACGGGGTGGGAGATCCACGGGATCCACCATGCAGCGGTGGCGCATCGTCTAGTGGCCCGATGATGGAACGGATTTGGCGGAATTAAAGGACGATGCATCAAAACGTGGAGTGCAGTGGAGGCCGAGTGGTAACTGCCCCAAATTACGCATGTAGGTCGTGGGTTCAAACCCAGCCAGGCGCTTTACTTTGTGTAATATATTTCATCACCACTGCTCTCAAAACGGTGAAGGAAAACATCGTGATGAAACCGGCATGTCCTAGAACCCAAAATTCGAATACATGTGACATTTACCAATCCGCACTGGGCCCGCGTGGTGGATTAAGGCCCATTCCCTCTCCTAGAGAGAGGAGGGCTGAGTTCCAGCAGTGGGAACATTAAAAAGGCTGATTATGCTATGCATCAAAACGTACTCTTACATCGACCAGCGGATTTGAAATTTATATCAATCGAAAGATCTTTGTAGGGTGAGAATTTTTTACTATGGCGACATCTCTCAAAAGTGCGGAGTTTAACGAGAAAATCATATTTTAATATTATAATTTTTTGGTACAAAATAACACCAACAGATTTGAAACAGGTGAATAATTTTGGGGACAGTTTTACGCAATGCCCTTTGTCAAATATTTTTATAGAATCGTACAGGGCTCGCCAAGCCGCATTCTAAAAAGTATGACAGTACTATGTTATGAGTATATTTAAGGTCTAAAATGGTTAGGTTAGGTCAAAATAAAAATATTTTATAAAACCTAAACTTTTTAGGTATGTCACCATAATAATAATAATAATACGTTTAATTCGACCAACACTAGATCATATCACACACACAATAAAATAATAACAAAAAACATAATTATACAATTACAATTACAAAGACCACATAGGTACACAAAATAATCAGACACGCGTAATATGTATTTACAGATTTCGATTGTTTAGTAAGTGAACCATACTGCAATGGTTCAGGTACTGACAATCGAACCTCTGCGCGATTGCCCTCAGGATGCCATTGGAGCTACCCCGAACCCTGCGCACCAGGGATGTGCACCGTTTTCGCATAGTAGAATAGAAACAGTCGACTCGCGACTCGGCGAACATCCCCGATGCGCTACAGAATCCGGGCAGCCCCATCAGCACCCTGACTGTAATATTGTATTGTACGCGCAGGGCGCTGTACTGTCCGCGCGTGTATGAGACCCACAGGCTGCTCGTGTAGAGAAAGATGTACAGAATGCCTTGAACAAAGTGGTTTTCACTTCGGTGGTACAACGAACAAACCTGCGAGCAATCATATTCGCCCTTACAGACATAGTGAAAAGCTTTATTCAACTAGACACTTCGAATGACACCTGTTTAAAATCTGTTGGTATCTGTTGGATAGGGGGACGGGTCTCGTACAAATTTGAGCATCGTTCTTTGTCTGTTTTTCATTTGGATTGTTTATGGCAGTCAGGGACTTGTAATTTTCAGATGTCTGTCATCTTCTAGCTTTTCAGCATCTGCCTAGCATAGCATAGCATCATTCTAGATATTTGTTTCTACATTGTGTGTGCCAAATAAACATGCTTACTTTCTTATGTATTCCACCGTTATCATCGTCATAAAATATACAAAACTTCTGATTCTATGAATATTCAATTTCAGTTTATTTTTTGGTACATATTAATATAACCTTGGAAGTTCGTTGACAATACCCGTACATTCTATTTATGGTACAAATAATTATGATTGATTAGTTAATGATGACATTTATGGGAGAGAAACCAATTTAATAGGTTTACTGAATTGAAATGTCAACCGATACGCAAACTGAGTTATTATTTCAATTATTGTGCGAAAATGCGTTATTAACAGAGGCCGGGAATTAGGTAGAGTTATCATGTACTTACACTGATTTTATAAACTGAATGAATAAAGTGGATATGCCTCAAATCCCAAGATTAATTTCAAAGAGCAGATTTTTTAATGACACTGTCAGAAATATAGCGGAAAAAAATTCTTCCTGCATTAATGACGAGGAGGAGGAAGTGTATTTTGTTAAATTCACCTCAGTTGACGTAGACATCTTTTTCAATGAAAAATACTAATAAAAATTGTGTGTTAATTAACTTTGTTTTATTTGTCTTAGCTATCTCCGAGGTTTTTATTATTATTTATTTGTAATATTGTTGGCCACACGGGATTTTTCATTAGAAATCCCGGGAAGATCCATATTAACATCAACATTTCGATGCAAGTACATGAATAATTCTACCTAATTCCGACCTCTGGTTATTATATTATAATTATCTAATATAACGCCCTGAGCTCCCAAAGGATCAGACAGAGCCCTTAGAAAAATGGTCCCATCTAATGTCAGTATTTTAAAGACCCACCCTCATCACTTCAGTCGAAAGATGTCCACTGTTGGACATAGGCTTCCCCCAAGCATCGCTACAACGACCGGGTTCTGTGCGTGTCGTATCCATCGGATTTTTGCGATCTTGTGGTGAAAGTTTGTGTGTGTAAGTGTAGGTATGTTTGTTAATTCTTTACGCTGAAACAACTGAACGGATTTGGAGGAAATTTGGCACACGCCATGTCCTGAAATAGCACATAGGATACCTTTTTTCCCAGGAGTATGTTCCTTTAGGATAATATTCTGCTTTCACGCAAGCGAATCCATTTGCTTGGTAAAGTTTGTTTTTTTGTTTGTAGGAGGTAATCTCTGGAAGTACTGCCCCCCTAGCCAAGTTACGACCGTTTCGTTTCGATTCTCTTGTGTTGAACGCCTCGAGTAGGCCACGCCTCTGATTCCTTTGTTCTGACCACGTGACTGGGCATTGAGATGACGTTAGGACAAAGGAGTCGGAGGCGTGGCCTACTCGAGGCGTTCGACGCGAAACGAAACGGTCGTAACTTGGCTAGATCCTGGTCCGATTGCTAAAATTTTTTCACCGATAGAAAGCTGCTTTATTCCTGAGTGAAATAGGCTATAATTTATGTACGCGGGCGAAGCCGCGGGCAAAAGCTAGTCTAGTATAAAATGATAAAATTGACATTAATAATCACAACGATTCCCAGCTTCCTCATTCATGCACATATTATGCGCATCATTAAACATTATATTTCGCAATACATACTATCATGGAAATCTTCATTGCAATTATCATACATAATATTCCACTATACCTACTGTATCTTAAATAATGATAACTAAGAAAATAATTATGCGTAAAACAAGTGCTATAAAAAAAATGATTTTCCATATACATATATGGCATGCATGTAGATACTTGCTTCTCTCAGCGGCTTCACCCGCTTCATCATCATCATCATTGCAGCTGAAAGACGTCCACTGTTAGATATAGGCCTGCCCCAAGTTTCTCCACACCGATTGGTCCTTTGCTTCTCGCATCCATCGGATTCCTGAGATCCTCACCAGTTCTGAAGTTGACCGACACCTTGTGGGAGGCCTAACAAGGCTGTTTCTTTCAGTAGGTGGTCGCCACTCCAGAATCAGAATATCTGTTATGCGAACAATGTGCCTAGTCCACTGCCACTTAAGTTTGGCGATTCTTCGGGCCATGTCGCCCGCGTTTGAGTACAAAATTATCCTAAGGAAACCCAAAAGTATCCTAAATTTAATCTAAATCCGTCCAGCTGTTGGAGTGTAAAGAAGTAACATACACACACACGTACTAACTTTCTCCTATTTAATTAGTGTTCATACATTTCTGGTAACCATCAGTAACTCGTTTTCTAACCATATCATCTTCCACACGGTGTAACCATCGTTCTGCGGCCTTGGAACTCTGGAAATCTGGAACTTCAACGAATAATCACTATCCACCAATCCTTATCGCAATTTTATTTGGCATCAAATAATCGTCTTTTTGTTTCTACACATCTCTATCGTTTGTTATCTCAGTAGTCATCTGAATTCTTGCCAGGTTTACAGGATTATTTCAAAGAGTTACCGTGGTTCTGAAACGCAAAGTGCAACTAAAGGAACACGGGTGACACTCTCTCGCTCCACCCAGAGCGAGACGAATTATCTGATGATTTCCAACCTAAAAAAAATACGTCTTTTAAATCTTCTAATGTTCTAATGAACCACCATATTGTACACTATGCCATATTGTATACTAGCAAACCACCCTGCTTCTCTTCTCTCTGAAATTCTCGACTTTTCTCCTCTATAAAATGCATGTATTATACATGTAAACCTTCCTCATGAATCACGCTATCTGTAAGTGAAAACTGCATTAAAATCCGTTCCGTACTTTTTGAGTTTTTCACGTTAATACACACAGAGGCGATGGAGGACTTTATTTTATAATATGTCTATGGACTATGCCACATTCTATAATAAGCCATATTGTACGCCATAATTTATTATTATACACTTAGCACTTAGCCTAAGTTATTTCTGGTACGTGTGTGGCATATAACAATAGAGTTTCTTAATGTATTGAATTTGCATGGAAATTGCGAATCAGTGTCACTAAATATGTCTTTGTGATTCGATGTTGACCATTCTTCATTTGTTTATTTTTTTAAAACATATTTTTTGGCAAAAATTTGTTTATACATTATGCTTACATTATGACTAGCGTCTCGCCCGCGTGAAAGTATGTTTCTCCTTACAAAATTTGGAACCCTCATCCCCTTAGGGGGTAAAAGGAATATCCTTTCTTATTCTTTGCGTTACCTAGAGGTCAGAGGGTTTGGGCTGGACATTGAATAAGGCCGACTGTCCACGGTCGCGTAGCTTCACAGACGCGTATTCGTCTAAAACTTTAAAACTCTGGCGACGAAGCTGCAATGACATGACCGCACGACGTTGCCGCTTCGTCGACTTTTTTATATGGAAGCTGTGAGCAGGTGTACACGAAGCGTATAATGACGAATACGCGTCTATGAAGCTATGTGTCCGTGGACTTTGGGAATTTGTTTTTTATATATACAGACAGACATATATTTTGCTTTTTATGTAATAATATACAGACAGATATATATAAAACGATTATGTTAAATTACTGGAATGTTCTGTATTTAATTTATAAACATAATCGTAGTTATTTAATTGCGGAGAATGATATATTGCGTCAATGCATTATTATCAATAGGATGCGTTTGTAAAAAACTCCACGAGTACGAACGACACTTAAATGGACATAGTGTATTCTATTTTTTTTTCTCGGTTCAAAACCATCAAATAACACCAGAGCGGGAGAGGTAATTTGATGACATTCCACTTAAAAAAAAATCTGACCTAAAATAAGCATTTGAAGTTGAGTATTTCTTAAACTCTACCTGAAAACCTGTCAAAATTTGCAATTTGAATAGGATTTGAGATACACAATTCGATATCCGTGGAATACACTATAAATAAATAAAAATACACTAATCAGTTTATTTCTTAAGTTTAATAAGACCAAAATCTGTACCGGCCGGAGCTTTGTTCATCATCATCATTTCAGCCGAAAGACGTCCACTGTTGGACATAGGCCTCACCAAGTGTCGCCACAACCACCGATCCTGTGCGTCTCGCATCCACCGCATTCCCGCGACCCTCACCAGGAGCTTTGTTACATGAAGCGAATCCTCGAACTTGAAAACACTAATGGTTCAATATGTATGTGTACGAAATCAGATCAGTCTCGCGTTTGACCACTATCTCACCTGATGGTAAGCGATAGTGGTCAAATGATGTGGTCGACGGTGGAGCACACTTGCCTAGAAGTAACCTATTCATTCTTAAGGACCCCAAGGTTCTAGCTCGTTTACTATTTAAACTGATACCTCTATGTGTAGTCTTAACTGTTATCACAAACGGAGAACCAGACTTTTGCAAACTTGTGAAGACTTCTACATCTTTATTGATCGTAACTCATTTGTTTCCTCTCCGTTTGTTCCAGGATGTCGACCCTGCTGTTCTGGCAGGGCAAGGGCAAGCAGAACGGCGCGCCCAACGGCAGGACGTGGATACACGCCCCTGATGCCCTCGTGAAGGGGCATGTCGCGTACCTTGTTAAGGTTAGTATTTTATTTAGAGAGCTACCGAAGATTCGGCTTCGGCCAGTTTCGGCTAAAACAACTCGTTTTGACTGGAGTTCGGTTTCGGCCAAAAAGTGGTCAAATATTCGGCACGACTAAAATTAGCTGCGAAGAATCGCCAAACTTAAGTGGCAATGGGCAGGGCACATTGCTCGCAGAACGGATGGCCGTTGGGGCCGAAAGGTTCTGGAATGGCGACCACGTACCGGAAGACGTAGCGTTGGAAGGCCTCCTACAAGGTGGACCGATGACTTGGTAACGGTTGCGAGGATCCGATGGATGCGAGACGCACAGGACCGCTCATTGTGGCGACACTTGGGGGAGGCCTATGTCCAGCAGTGGACGTCTTTCGGCTGAAATGATGATGATGATGAAATTAGAAAAAATTTTTTATTACATACAATTACAAATGCGATCCAAATGCGATCCAAATGCGATCCAAATCAGATCCAAATGCGATCCAATTGCGATCCAAATGCGATCCAATTGCGATCCAAATGCTATCCAAACCCGATCCAAATCCGATCCAAATGCGATCCAATTGCGATCCAAATCAGATCCAAATGCGATCCAAATGCGATCCAAATGCTATCCAAATGCGATCCAAATCAGATCCAAATGCGATCCAAATGCGATCCAAATGCGATCCAAATGCTATCCAAATGCTATCCAAACCAGATCCAAATCCGATCCAAATGCGATCCAATTGCGATCCAAATCAGATCCAAATGCGATCCAAATGCTATCCAAATGCGATCCAAATGCGATCCAAATGCGATCCAAATCAGATCCAAATGCTATCCAAACCCGATCCAAATCCGATCCAAATGCGATCCAAATGCTATCCAAATGCTATCCAAACCCGATCCAAATCCGATCCAAATGCGATCCAATTGCGATCCAAATCAGATCCAAATGCGATCCAAATGCGATCCAAATGCTATCCAAATGCTATCCAAATCCGATCCAAATCCGATCCAAATGCGATCCAAATGCGATCCAATTGCGATCCAAATGCTATCCAAACCCGATCCAAATCCGATCCAAATCAGATCCAAATCATTATCAAGTATGTATTTTTTATATATATAAGAATATATATAAAATATATAAAGTTTAATATTTTTTTTTATTTGTCGATTTATACGATTCTTTAAGAGAGTTATAAAACTATATAATTTAGCATAAAAATAACTAAAAAAAACAACAAAAATAAATATAGTTAGGAGTAACTGTATCAAATTTTATTGGTTTAGTCGACAATGTCAGATTCTCTGTCTTATGTCAGTTTTTCTGTTATCACATCGGTTTTGGTGACGGCCAAAACTGAAAGTGGAGCCGAAAATTCTGTTATGATTTCGGTTTCAGCTGCAAATCGTGTTTCGGTCGGTCACTAGTTTTAATTGAAGGTTCGGCACCCTTTTTTTTAATGTGGGAAATCATCAATATGACTTCTCGCGCTCTGGGTGGAGCGGGAGGACGTGTCAGACTTTTACTGACTAAAACCGCACCTGTATCCTTCAATTACCCTTTGCGTTCTAGGACTACGGGTTTCCCTTTCAGAAATTCTCCGCGGTCCTAGCTAGCGGGCATCGGCCCTGCTGGGCCCCTACGGTTTGCTGACATTTCTTTGAGGAGCGCGAGGATCACTACGCGCTGTTGACGACTGGGCTCGGTCCGGTTAATTACCGAAGAGCCGGACGGCGAGCTACGGCTAAGGTTCGGTACCCTAAAATGAAAAAAGGAACCCTCTTAGCTCTTCGTTG
Organism: Mythimna impura; assembly: GCA_905147345.3. Classification (NCBI taxonomy): domain Eukaryota; kingdom Metazoa; phylum Arthropoda; class Insecta; order Lepidoptera; family Noctuidae; genus Mythimna; species Mythimna impura. The sequence goes on along the minus strand of LR990369.1, from coordinate 7,932,796 downwards.
TCCCTCTGACTGAGGACAAGAGTCATCACAAAACTACTATCTACTATCTCGACTCTCCAGTGTTCTCATTGTAAAATGCATTAACAGAATACACTAGCGTGTCGTATCGTAGGGTACCTTAAATGGTCTCGTAGAGTCTTTGGATCCCTACATGAAATAGGAAAAATATACCCATCGATAGGAATATTTTTTTGTTTTATAATTTTTTTTTGCAGAATTTTTTTTTGTAAAATAATAATACCTAGTAAATTGTTTACTTATCATTAAAATCTGTGAATGCAGTTCAGATTTTGTAAAATAATAATACCTAGTAAATTGTTTACTTATCATTAAAATCTGTGAATGCAGTTCAGATTTTGTAAAATAATAATACCTAGTAAATTGTTTACTTATCATTAAAATCTGTGAATGCAGTTCAGACTATCTTAAAAAGTTAAGATGGTTTCCTAGGAACGTTTTTCTGTAACTATAAAGGTAAAATCTACCCAGTAGGTATTCTACAAAATAAAGCGCCTGGCGTTTGAACCTACGACCTCTTGAGTCGCGGCCGATACCGCTGAGCCACCACTACTCACAGACAGTGCACTGCTAGGATTTATTCCTCTGTGTACATATATTATAATAATATTTTTAACCGACTTCAAAAAAAAGGAGGAGGTTATCAATTCGGTTGTATTTTTTTTTTTTTTTTTTTTTTATCATTATTTTTTTTTTTTTTTTTTTTTTTTATGTGTGTTACCTCAGAACTCCGTCGTTTATGGACCGATTTGCAAAATTTTTTTTTCCCTGTACAGGATATGCTTCCAGATTGGTCCCATTTTTTTCAAAATCCATTTCTGATGATGGAATCCATGAGGAATCGAGGGAACTCCTCAAAAATTATAGGCAACCCTATGGTAATTTTAGTATTTTAATCAAGAACTTAAGCATTTACAGTCAAAAAGTAACATTTGATGAAGTGGAACTGATGAAGAAGACCAGAAATGGTCAACGGAACTTCATACACAAATAGATATTACAATGAAGATATACATAGTTAAGCGACTATCACAATACAAATAAATGAATGATTCTGAATAGTTACGTTGAAAATGGTATCATCGAAGTGATCTGATGATGATGATGGAGCCGGAAGGTAGGCACTGGAACTCCGTAATTAATCAATGTAACCTAGCCGTGTTTGGACTTATTAGAATTGTCATGAGATGCACTTTGGCTACAACGTACTATCGAACTGATCTGATGATGGAGCCGGAAGGTAGGCACAGGAACTCCGTAATTAATCAATGTATCCTAGCCGTGTTTGGGCTTATTAGAATTGTCGTGAGATGCTCTTTGGCTATAAGGTACTATCGAACTGATCTGATGATGGAGCCGGAAGGAGGAAGGTAGACACAGGAACTTTATAATAAAACAATGTAACCTAGCAGTATTTGGGTTAATTGGAATTGTCATGAGAAATAGGCACTCTGTTTATAAGTGTATCGCAACTAAAAAGTGTGAAATAAAAACTTTTTAGAAAAAAAAAATAACCGACTTCACTAAAAAAAACACTAAAAGGATCAAAATAACTTTAATTTCGGAAGTCGGTGTTAAATAAGAAACAAACAATACCTAGAAACACCGACTTCCAAAATTAAAGTTATTTTGATCCTTTTAGTGTTTTTTTTAGTGAAGTCGGTTATTTTTTTTTTCTAAAAAGTTTTTATTCTTTCTTTTTTTCTTTTCTTTCTTTTCTTTTACATTATTTAAAAAAAAACACGCCTTTCGGCCTTCAAAGTTTTTATACTCGAATTAGTGTTTATTTCTTTTATGTATAATGTGTCTTTTTAGGGTTCCGTATCTCAAAAGAAAAAAATGGTACCCTTAGGTATAGGATCACTTTGTTGCCCGTCTGTCTGTCAAGACCCTTTATCTTGGGAACGCGTAGAGGTATCGAGTTGAAATTAAAACCATACATTCAAGTCTGCGATCCCTTGAAGCTGGGAAAAAATCAAACTTCTAAGCTAACGAAAAAAAAAAAGATACCATAGATAAAAAAGATAGGCCGTTTATGTTGCAAAAAACGTATATTTCGACACTCTCAAGGGAATCAAAATGATCCCGTTGACCCAGAATCTTGAAATTTGGCATAAGCAGTCTTATAGCACAGATATAGGAATAAATCTGAAAAGAGTACATTTGTTGCTACGTCATTAAAAAAAACTTTTTTGCGATTCGGAAAAATCTTCGAGACTCCATTCGGGAATTTAACTATTTACATAGGTAAGTAAGTACGGAACCCTCTGTGCGCGAGTACGACTCGCACCTGCCCAGTTTTTTTTGTTTTTGATGTTCGAAATCATGAAATAACACCCTCGCTTTGGTTTGGAGCGAGAGCGAGGGTCACACTTTTACTAACTATAACCCACATATGTTCCTTCAGTTGCCCTTTGCAATTGCATTCTTTCGAACTATCCGGCTGCCCTTGATGATAATGCCAAGAGTCAACAGACATATTTTCTATAGAGCGGGCAGACAGACTAGCTATAAAACAAAAGCCAGTGATTCTAACAACAAACAATAGATAAGGCTATCAATGCACGTGTTAATGGCAGATGGTCGGTATCAGTCTGGTGTTTGCGGAATGCAGGGGGCGTAGTTGTACGTTACCTCGCTGTTCTGCGGTGTTATCGCGCCACTGGTACACTGCCTGGAAATAAAGCTCTCTAAATATTGGTGTACTGAATAAGTACTGAATAGACTATGGTTGTCGCCAGATAAATTTGTAAAAGCGGTCATTGACTCGCCTAAATTTATTGATGTTCTATTTATTTTACATTGTTATGTTACTAATATATATGTCAACAATGTAATATGTGTATCGGATCAACGCAGGATGGATGAAATGGCGACAGGTCACGGTAACAACTTGTGACCCACGGATGCCCCTCAAGTTGAAGGGTAAAATCTACAAGTCCGTGATAAGCCCTGTCATACTGTATGGATCAGAATGTTGGGCTGTGAAAAAGACGGATGAAAAAAGATTGCACGTAGCGGAGATGAGAATGTTAAGATGGATGTGTGGTGTGACAAGAATGGATAAAGTGAGAAATGATTATATTAGGGGAAGTTTGAAAGTGGCGCCAGTGACTGAAAAGTTGAAAGGGAATCGTTTATCTTGGTATGGTCATGTGAAGAGGAGGGATGAAGCGCATGTTGCTAAAAGAGTTATGAATTTACATGTGGATGGATGGAGAGGGAGAGGGAGGCCAAAGAAAAGATGGATGGATTGTGTGAGAAGTGATATGAAAGAAAAAAAACGTGTTGTGCCGACCCCAAATAAAACGGGACAAGGGCAGGAAGATGATGATGTTACTAATATATGTATATAGACATAAGAAATTTAAACGTTAACTAGTTACTTAGTAGTATTTGTACTAAACCTAACTAAGTAGTAGTAGTTAGCCTATAGCACAAAAGATCCAGAAGGGTCGAAGTGCTCTGGCCTAGGGCCAGTCCCACAACAAGATAAATAGTTAGCCTACTATGTCCCACTGCTGGGCGAAGGCAGGCCAGACGTGTATGGAAAAAGGGAGAAGGAGTCCCTTTTTCCACACACGTCTATCCTCAGCCTTTGCGGGCCAGTCCCTCTGGTAGTTGTCAAGCTGATCTACATAAGTACATATAAAGAATATCAGAAAATACACTCAGGCGTCGAAATATTCCTCCTCATCGCTGTCATCCGGAAATGTGCCCAGAAGACCAGTCTTCTGGGCGTCAGCAGAATGCAGCAATGCTCCCAGAAGCATTGCTGCGTTGAATTGCAATGGTAATTCTTTGGACAAAGAACGTGCCAGCTCTCTGGGTCACGTAAAGTATCGACCAGTCCCTGTGAAATTTCCTTGAAAAGGAGACGCGAATTTCCAATGGAGACTCGAATATTTTCCGAATCGCAAATTTTTTTTTTGTCTTGACGTATCCACTACAGTTTTCAGATTTATTCCTATACCTGTGCTTAAAGACCTTGCTGTATACAAAATTTCAGGATTCTGGGTCAACTGGGTACTTCCCGTACCCAATGAATTTTGTTTTCTTCGAGAGTGTCGAAATATTCATTTTTTGAGACAAAACAGTCGTATCTCTTTTTTCGTTAATTTAGATATTTGATTTTTTCACAGCTTCAAGAGACCACAGACTTGAGTATATGGTTTTAATTTCAACTTGATACCTCTACGCGTTCCCGAGATAAAGGGTCTTGACAGACAGACGGACAACAAAGTGTCGAACCCTAAAAATAGTTAGCCGGAAGTATGTTTCCTGGGGATAATTATTAACAGAAGCTATAAACCACACAAACATTAGAAAATACGATCGAAAGGTCATATAGATGTATTGATTAACTGAACTCTCACGGCCCTACTCTGACCCGTATCTTTTAAATTAATAATTAAACAAATCAGCCATCATTACTAGCTTTTATTTTGCCTGCAATGTTTGTATGTATGTTTTTTTAGGGCAAATCATGCAAATGGATTTTAAAGAAGTGTGTGAAGAAGTGTCCATCTCATCATCGTCATCTTCCTCCCCTTGTCCCGTGTTATTTAGGGTCGGCGCAATACGTATTTTTCTTCCATTCTGCCCTGTCACTCGTCAAGCTATCACTAACTTCCTTTTCTTTCATATCCATCTTTTCTTTGGCCTCCCTCTCCCTCTCCCTCTCCATCCATCCACATGTATGCTCATAACTCTTTTAGTAACATGCGTTTCATCCCTCTTCTAAGTGTCCATCTATAGACCATAAAAAAATCTGCGCAGGAATCGAACCTGCGACACGTAATTCAGCAGCCAATCACTCAACCACTGCGCCAGCCGTACCGTTAAAACTCATTTTCGTTATCAAATGTTCACACATCACAAGCCATTGTTTTTCATTTATTTATCTGGTATCGTTTAGATCTTAAGTTCTTTTAAAGATAACGTGTCTTTTCTCGCTGTCACGCACTTCTTTATGAGGTGATCTTTGATCTTTTTAAACTGACAGAAAAGAGAATAAATAAAATTGTCATTACTAGCTACTGCCGGTGGCTTCACTCGCGTGCAAGTAATATTCTAAAAGATACAAGATTCAAAGCACTTTTGAAATGTCAAGAAGTCAATCAGAAAAAAAACTTTTTACAAAAAAAAAATACAACCGACTTCAAAGTAAAAAAAAAACACTGAAAAGTGCAAAATAACTTTAATTTCGGAAGTCGGTGTTTCTATAATAGTTTTGTCTCATCGTTATTTAACACCGACTTCCGAAATTAAAGTTATTTTGCACTTTTCAGTGTTTTTTTTACTTTGAAGTCGGTTGTATTTTTTTTTTTAAAAAGTTTTTTATTTTACACTTTTTAGTTATGGTACCACCACTAAAAAGTACCCCTCAGCCAAACTTAAATACCTTATAGCCAGAGTGCATCTCATGACAATTCTAATAATCCCAAACACGGTTAGATTACATTAATTTATTACAGAGTTCCGGTGCCTAACTTCAGGCTTCATCATCAGATCAGTTCGATATATTCCCCCTCTACTTTCAGTCAGTCATCGACTACACGTATAAACAAAGCAATTTTACTTGTTACGACGGTTCTGCTGTGATCCTATGAGGAGTTCTGTTCCATATCTTCGAAGTTCATGATCAGATCATAACAATATTTCTATGGGACCAACTCGGAAGCATAACCTTTCAATCAAAATAAAAATTTTCAAAATCGGTCCACAATTGACCGAGAAATCGGTGAACATACATAAAAAAAAACATACATTCAACCGAACATATAACCTCCTCCTTTTTGAAGTCGGTTAAAAATAATGCTAATTGCACATTCCAAAGCGAAAAAAAACCGAAACGGTTGTAACTTGGCTAGGGGAGCTGGTGAGGGTCCCGGGAATCTGAAGAATGCGAGACGACCGGACCTATTTTAGCTGAAATATAGATGATGATGACGACTGCGTAACCCGACAGCCGTGGTTAAAATAAATAATCCTTATTTGTTATCGAACGAAATACGATTTGCAGCCGTAACCGAAACCGATGTTGTAACAGAAAAACTGTCAAAAATTAAAATTAATATTTCGATACAATTCCATTTCGATATAGCTTGTGATGTAATAATTTCTTGTTTACAGTAAAATAAAATAAAACTATCACAAAAAAAATACCTGGGATACGAACCATAATCAAACTATGTGCAGTCAAGGCACGAGACCACTGCGCCACGGTGCTGTTTGATTTCCTATAGCTTGATTATATAAATATAACTTTCATACTGTCAGTTTCAACTTTCAGACTGAGCAGTGGTGACCGAGCTCCGACTTACGAGTTGTAGGTCGCGGGTTCAAACCCAGCCAGGCGCATTACTTTGTGTAATTTATTTCATCACCATTGCTCTCAAAACGGTGAAGGAAAACATCGTGAGGAAACCGGCATGCCCTAGAACCAAAAATTCGAAGACATGTGACATCCACCAACCCGCATTGGGCCCGCGTGGTGGATTACAGCCCATTCCCTCTCGTAGAGAGGAGGCCTGAGTCCCAGCAGTGGGAACATTATAAGGCCGACTATGCTATGCTATGCTAACTTTCATAAAATACTAAGCAATCGAAAAAATCGACGATGTTTTCGGTTATCTATCACAACCGTCAGCTCAAATACTCTAAAGCTCTAGTTTCGCTCGAATATCCGAACCGAATATTCGGCCCCTTTTTAGTCGAAACCGAAACTCTAGCCGAAACCAGTTTTCTTTTTCGAATCTTTGATCGATCTCCACTTATTTCTATGCTCTCTTCTTTCAGTTCCTCGGCTGCACGCAAGTAGAACAGCCCAAAGGCATCGAAGTAGTAAAGGATGCGATCAAGAAGCTACAGTTCACACAGCAGTTGAAGAAATCGGAGGCCAAAGATGGCGCCAAATGCAAGAAGGTCGAGATTACCATATCCGTCGATGGAGTTGCGATACAGGTCAGTTGTTCATTTGTTTATTAAAACTTCATGCAACAGAAAGGTACAAAGGCGGACTTAATGCCCTAGGCCTACTCTCCTCGGACGTGTAGCTTCATAGACGCGTAATCGTCATTATACGCTTGGTGCTAACAAAACAAGGGTACCTACAATTCTTTTTTATTGGACTTTATCTCATAACCAGTTGAAGGTTCCTCGTCCCATTAAGACGACATTTCTGCGTTAATCGATCATTGTACAATTAGGTAACAAAGGTACGAAAAGGTACAACAAAATGCCAATTAGTTTAATTACTTACTTAGGTGGGCCTCAAGTAGTGTTAGCCCAGAGCCCAACAATTTCACGATCCGCCCCTGCCTACATCTCCAAGACAGCACTACAACCGTGCTAATAACTCGATAACCTGTACAATAAAAAACATTCTCATCCCACGCTACTTTGGTACAGAAACAGCTTGAAATCAATTAGTTTACACACTACCCGTAGATATAATACTTTTACTTTCGATCCAGCGGTTCTCTGATCTGTGTACGTATTGTACTTTTTGCACGCACGCACTTTGTTCTGTAATGTTGGCAAAAGTGATTGGTAGTCATGCTTGCAAGTTGGTACATTTTAGTAAAAAAAAATTGAGGTGGGAAATCTTCAAATAACTTCTCTCGATCTAGCTGGAGTGATGCGAGTGTCAGACTTTTACTGACTCAAACCTATCTGTGTTCCTACAGTTGCTATTTTCGCTCCAGGGCTACAGTAACTTTCTAACAATCTCACAACCCACTTTTAAGTAGGTACCTAAGCATTAACGGCGGGGATTCACAAATTCGTATCGCAGAAACCTGCGATGCAAATTGCTGTGATGCTATTTTGTGAGGTAAAAAGTCGGTTCAGTTAACCATAAAATGTGCGATCCAAATCAATTTGCATTGCAAGTACTTGCAATGCGTTGTACTAGCTCGTAGATTCTTAAGATGTGACGTCGCATCACAGTTTTGTGTTTGGACCCATATGTCAATAGAATAGGCACTTACTCCAAATCCGTAGAAAAATACCAACGCAAATTAGGATACAATACTCAAAAGTTGCGTGTCTATTTACCTGACTGCTCTAGATTGAAGATAATGTTCTAAAAGTAAAAAAGGGTATACCACTCCATAAAAAAAATACTTAGATTTTGAAACAAAAATTTGTCAAACCAAACGATTAACACAGCCTATCAAGGTCAAAATAGCTATGCGTAACACCCTGAACACCAAACTCTTTCGCTGTGTGTACATTTGATTTCACTTTTAACCGTTGATTGTGTGAGCGCAATCATTGTTTACATACGTGAGCAATACGTAAGCGTTACGCTTGTTAATTGGGGAGGGTAGGCAGAGCTATGCTTCTCATGTCGGCACGAGAATAACTCGTGCCATAGTGAAAATATTAGCCTGTTAGCAGGAGCGCTGGCTTTTAGATAGAATCCCCTCATGGGTGCTCATGCTCATTTGATGGACTCGAAAAAGTGGTGAAGTGTGAGAAGAGAAATTCACACTGATCGACCGACAAATAAATAAATGACCTACTTATATACTGCGTACTTAATTTCAAATATAAAATGAAACCAATAAATAATAAAAATGAAACTAGTTTTTAGTATCAAGAAATATTATAATTTATACGTAACCTAAAAGGCGATTACTGGTCTGTTTCTTGATGTCTATTCTCAGGGGTGCTCGGCACCCACTGTTTATTTCTCATGGGTGCCCCTGCCTGTTAGCAAAAGAACTATACATCATCATCTTCCTGCCCTTGTCCCGTGTTATTTGGGGTCGGCGCAACATGTTTTTTTCTTCCATTATGCCCTGTCACTCGTCATACTATCACTAACTTCCTTTTCTTTCATATCACTCTTCACACAATCCATCCATCTTTTCTTTGGTCTCCCTCTCCCTCTCCATCCATCCACAAGAGACAAGAGCAAAAGAACTATACCTAATTCAAAAATTGAGATCTTTTTCAACTCAAGGTTGATTTTGTCGACGACAACAACGAGCAATGGGTAGATCGCCGTCCGGCCGTCCGGTAAGGACCGAGTCGAGTCATCGACGACGCATAGCGTTCCATGCGCGTCTCAAAGATATGCCGCCTATGCCCGCTGGGGCCACGGGATTTTTTGAAAGAGTTACCTACGGTAGCCCAGGAACGCAAAGAGCAACTGAACGACACAGGTGGGTTTTAGTCGCGGGCGAAGCCGCTGGCAGAAGCTAGTATATGGAAAAGCGATAAACTGCGTGGCCTCTAAATAAATAAATAAATATATCTAATAATTAATATATTTAAGCCGCTTATTTTTATAATCATCGATAGTCTTATCCCATTTTATAGGCTTTTCCTGAATCAATGTAATTAATAATTCTTGATTTATGCTCATTTTATAACAAAATCGGGAATCAGCGTATGTAAACCCTCACGAATCCGTGCATAGGTCCGGCGCCGTCGACACACTCCTATAGACTGCCATACAACACTGTTGAAAATCACGCCGTGCGTAGACGCGGCGCGCCGAGGGGCAGACACGGCGCACACGGCAACACTGACGACCGTGCCTACACACGGCGGATTAACCGTAGATTTTCACGGCGAAAGACCGTGTGTGTACAAGAGGCCTAACGCCCGTCACAGTCATCATCATTTCAGCCGATAGACGTCCACTGCTGGACATAGGCCTCCCCTAAATGTCGCCACAACGAACGGTCCTGTGCGTCTCGCATCTATCGGATTCCCGCAACCTTCACCAGGTCATCGGTCCACCTTGTAGGGGGCCTTACAATACTGCGTCTTCCGGTACGCGGTCGTCACTCCAGAACCTTTCGGCCCCAACGGCCATCACCGCCACCGGCCCACGCTGAAAACCAGCGCTGTGAGCTTATCGCATAATGCGTGAGGCCACAGCTTTATGCTGAGCGTTAGGCCGTTTTGCGCGGATGTGACGCATATCTTCCCTATCAATTTACAATGTTTGTTTGCTAGTTTTAAGATTGCGTCATTTCGCGCGAATAAACAGTTTTTCTTTCTTCTTCTTCTTTCTTTATCTGTTCTGCGAGCAATGTGCCCTGCCCATTGCCACTTAAGTTTGGCGATTCTTCGTGCTATGTCGGCAACCATGGTTCTCCTGCGGATATCTTCATTTCTGATTCGATCACGCAAGGAAACTCCGAGCATAGCCCTTTCCATTGCCCTTTGGGTGACTTTGAGCCTTCTGATGAGGCCCATTGTGAGCGACCACGTTTCGGAACCATAATATATGTCATCACTGGCAACACGCACTGGTCATAGACTTTCGTCTTGAGACACTGTGGTATATTGGATGAGAAGATACCGCGCAGCTTCCTGTCACAGTCAGAGGCTGACAACACGTTTGGTCTGAACAATGCCTAATACCTTGTGAACTATCTCTTGCGCACACTGTCAGAGATCATAACTAATCATAGCATATTTCATACCGTGCTATTTAGTAAATAACGAACATTATATACTCAACACGTACATAATTCGCTACATAACCACCGTAATGGCTTCCTGCGATCATTCTGTTAACCAACTTTGAAGATAAGAAGAGGTTGTGAGTTTGATGTGTGAGTATGTATGTTGTTTTAGATCTTAAACGGAATTATCGATTTAGATGAAGGAGATTATAGATTTCTGGGAATTATACATTAATTGTGTAGAAGTGCGAAGTGAAAACAAATTAAAAACCTAATTTGAAATGTAGGCGTGATGGTTAAACGAACAAGAAATTGTAAATTATTTATTTCCCACCATTGTTTGTAACTTTGTATCACAAAGTAGGTAATTTATAATACATACATACATATAAATAAAACTGGAGTGTCTGATTTTAATACCAATTTTTTTTTTTTAGTTACATGAAGTGTAGGTTGATAAGTACATTACCCTCCTTTATGTTTCGCACTCGTGTAAAAAGAGCTACAATGCGTTCCAAATAAGAATAGGATCGATTGCCATGTTGTGACGTCACCTCATACTGTCAAATCGCAAGAAATTGGGCAAAATTAAACTTTTTTCGTTCACAGTTCGTAAATAAATTACTTAAATTTAAAAAAAAAACTTGTTTTGCTTACCCTATTAATTCTTCGATTTGACAGTATGACGTGACGTCACAACATGGCAATCGATCCTATTCTTATTTGAAACGCATTGTACTATAGCTGATAAAAAAGTGCGAAGTCAACACAAATTAAAACCTCCTTTCAAAGGTAGGCGTCAATTAAACAATTATAGGAAAACTGCCAATGCTATCACTTATTCAATTATTTCCTACCATTGTTTGTTTCGCAAAGTTAAGAGCAATACACACTGAGCCCGCCGGGCCGCCGACAAAGCCCGGCGACACAACCCGGCGGCCTGTATGAAAAGAATCATGTCGGCAACATGCGCCCGCGCGTGTTGCCCGCCGACATGTTGGCGGCTTGGGTACGCCCACAGAGTACATTGAATGGTACGCCTGCGCTCAGTTGCCCGGCGACGCTCGACCTGTAGTGACACGCGGCAATCACTGACTGCCAAATAAATTTCTCATCTCAAGCCGCCGACATGCCGCCGACCAAATTTTCCGACTTGTATTTAGGGCTGTTACGCACTGTCGACTAGTCGCCGGCGACTCAGTCCCTCGGCGACCGAAACATGGGAAACTAGGGCCGGAGACCGAGCCGAGCGACAGTATTCCAAGTACATTTATCCGTGTCAAAACTCATTGTGCGCGGCCGTCCGGTCGTTACGACAGTTGCTCGCAGTGTGAATGCTTTCATTTGAAACCGTGCTCCTATTGGTCGCCGGCGACCGGCAGTTGCCTGTGCGTCGCCACTGCGCGGCGAGTCGCCGAGTCGCCCGGGCAACCGGTGACTAGTGCGTAAACACCTATTTAAACTATACAATATTACAGTCGTCGACAACTGAGTCGCCGGCGACTAGTCGACAGTGCGTAATAGCCCTAAGTGAAGCCGCCAACTAGACCGCCGACAAAAAGTTGCCGACATATGTCGGCGGCCCGGCGGGCTCAATGTGTATTGCGCTTTATCCTTACATCTTTAAACATAAAACAAAGTTGTGTTAGTTACACCATTTATAACTCAAGAACAGTTGGACCGATTTTAATGATCTTTACTTTATTAAGGGCCAGGACACTACGCGATATTCAGCACACGTCTTATTTTTTGTTCCGAGTAAGACCGGTCTAACCCTTATTACACTACGCGACATCGACTAAAGACTGTCTGAATATCGAGTAGTGTAATAGGCCCTTTAGATTCGTCTTTGCCTCGAATAGCAGAATAACTATAAAAAAATCTGGACAAGTGCGAGTCGGACTCGCGCACTGAAGGTTCCGTACAACCTATGTCTGTATCTTTTTTTTTTTCGTTAACTCATACGTTTAATTTTTTCACAAGCTCAAGGGACCGCAGACCTGAGTATATGGTTTTAAACACTTTTAAGTGATTCACACAATAAGCTTTATCTACATCTTTACTAATATTATAAAATTTGTTTTTTTTTTGTTTTTTTTTTTGTAGGAGGTAATCTCTGGAAGTACTGGTCCGATTGCGAAATTTTTTTCACTGATAGAAACCTGCTTTATTCCTGAGTGACATAGGCTATATTTTATGTTTTATATATTTGAGTCATGTCCCTACATAAAAATGCAATGTCATCTCCCCCTTAAGCCATTACATGCAACTCTTTGTGCATAAATCACACAAAATGACAATGGTATGGCATAGTAGACAGTGGAGCCGCTTGCCTAGCCTAACCTAACCTTCAAATCTTCTAATCTTAAAATCTTTAAGTCAAGAGTGAATAGGTTACTTCTAGGTAAGCGCGCTCTATTGTCGACCGCATCGTCGCTTTCCATCAGGTGAGATAGTGGTCAAGCGCGAACCTATCTAGAAAAAATAAAAAAAGACCTTTTCACTCATTCAATACTCTCATAAATCTGCAATTCCCTCAAAACATCAAAACCATTACACAGAAACACTAATTAGAAAGGGTAAACATAAAATAGCCGCACAATCACACAGCTGTAATCATGGTGGAGTGCGTTCGGGCTCACTCGGCCGCGCTCGGGCGTTTCCGCCGCTTTCACGTCACGCTGCGCGGGCGCAAGGTCGCGGGCGAAAACCGTCACCGCTCTCTATTGTCAAAGCGGTCATAGGCTTGAGTTTGTGATCGTTTGAATGATTGTTTCAAGGAGGCAGCTGTTTAGGTGTTTTATTTATATAAAAAAACCTGGCAAGTGCGAGTCGGACTCGCGCACTGAGGGTTCCGTACAAACACACCTATGAAAACAGTTCAATTCCCGAATTGAGTTACGAAGATTTTTCCGAATCACAAGTGTTTTTTTTTTGTGATGTAAGTAACCAAAAATTTCCAATTTTAAAATTTTTCCTATACTTGTGCTATGAGACCTTGCTTCACACCTAATTTCAGGATTCTAGGTCAACCTTATGAATTTTGATTCCCTTGAGAGTGTCGAAATACACGTTTTTTGCGACATAACTGCAGTAACTTTTTTTTTTCGTTAACTCAGAAGTGCGTGTTGTTTTCACAACTTCAAGGGACCGCAGACTCAGGTCTGCGGTCTCTTGAAAATAAATTGAAAAAATTGTACCTCGAAAAAACTCGATACCTCCACGCGTTCCTGAGATAAAGTGTCTTGACAGACAGACGCGTAGACGGACGGGCAACAAATTGATCCTATAAGGGTTCCGTTTTTTCCTTTTGAGGTACGGAACCCTAAAAAAGACTAGTTATGCCAGCGGCTTCACCCGCGTAAGAGTAGAAAATTATACCAAGGAAACATGCCTCCGGGATTAAAAGTATCTTTTTTTTAATTGATATAAACTAGTGCTTGACTGTGATCCCACCTGATGGTAAGCAGTGATGCAATCATTGATGGTAAGGCGTAGGTACTAGTTTATTAAGAGCCTATTCACTCTAGCCTTGAAGACACCTAAATTATAGTTGGACGGGAAGACCGCAGCAGGCAAATTGTTCCAGTCCTTCGATGTAAGCGGTATAAACGACGAAGCGAAACGCTTAGTCCGGACCGTTAAAGTTTCAACAACGTAAGGGTGTATACTCGACGTACGTCGGGTTGTCCGATGGTAGAAAGGAGATGGCGGTATCAAGTCATGCAATTCCCGCGCACACTCTCCAAAATGCAACCTGTAAAATACCGATAGGCTGGCTTCGATCTTAAGTGCTATATTTCAGGACATGATCTACCAGTGTGGTAATTTTTTTTTCAAATCCATTTGGTCGTTCTGGCGTAAAGAAGTGACAAACTTACACACTCACCAACTCGTCTTTATAATATTAGTGTTATACGTTCTTTATTGCAGCCGTTATTGTCTATTTCAAAATATAAATAAATATTTTTTTTTTTTATCAAACCCCTGCGTGTGTGTAGGTCTTCAAAAATGATATTGAGGTTTCTAATATATTTTTTTTCTAAACTGAATAGTTTGCGCGAGAGACACTTCCAAGTGGTATAATGTGTCCCCCTCCCCCGTAACTTCTAAAATAAGAGAATGATAAAACTAAAAAAAATATATGATGTACCATGCAAACTTCTACCGAAAATTGGTTTGAACGAGATCTAGTACGTAGTTTTTTTTTAATACGTCATAAATCGTAAACCGCAATTTACCTTTCAAATTTGTACGGAACCCTCAATGCGCGAGTCCGACTCGCACTTGCCCAGGTTTTCTGAGGGTGGTAAATCATGAAATAACTTCTACCGGTCTCGGTGGAGCGAGAGGGAGTGTCAGACTTTTACTGACAAAAACCCACCATCAGCATCCCTAGAAGACATCGGCCCTTGAGGATCCCGTCGATTTTGCTGACAGATCTTTGAGGCACGCGTAGAATACAACGCGCCGTCGACCCATTCTTGGTCTTTACCAGACGGCGAGCTACTCATTCCTCGCCATCCGCAAGCTCGTCTGTTTCGCACCATAATATTGTAACATAATGAGTGCTGATACCGCAGCAGCGTTTCCTCCAGTTCTTTTCTCCATCCTATTTAAAAGACACAAGTGTAGACGGTTTTTTTAGGTTTGATATCATCCAATGACTTCTCCCACTCTAGGGCGGAGCGTAAGGGCGTGTCAGACTTTTTCTGACTAAAACCTACTCCTATATTCCATCTTTGCCTTGCGTGCCAGGACACCTTTTTTTTTCTGGTGGGAAAATCATCTAATGACATCCCGCGCTCTTGGGCGGAGCAGGAGATAGTGTCAGACTTTTACTGACTAAAAACCCACTCCTGTTCCTTATTTGCCTTCATCCCGGGGCCCCGGGCTTCGCTTTGGTTTCCCTTTTCGGACTACCCATGACAAGACGGTGACAATAATTTTAACAGCAAATTCCATACTTACCTTCCGTTTTTCCCATTTCAGGAGCCGAGATCGAACAACATCATGTACCAATTTCCTCTCCATCGGATATCCTACTGCGCCGACGACAAAGGCGCCAAGAAATACTTCTCGTTCATCGCTAAAGGTGGCAGCACAGTCAACACAGTGAACGGCCATGATGGCCCAGCGGAGAAACACGAATGTTTTGTGTTTATATCAACAAAATTGGCATCAGAAATCACGCTCACCATTGGGCAGGCGTTTGATTTGGCTTACAGGTGAGTTTACAAATAAAAATACAGTTTTTTTTTTAATTGATATAAACCATTGCTTGACTGCGATCCCACCTGATGGTAAGCAGTGATGCAATCATTGATAGTGAGGCGCACTAGTTTATTAAGAGCCTATTCACTCTAGCCTTGAAGACACCTAAATTATAGTTGGACGGGAAGACCGCAGCAGGCAAATTGTTCCAGTCCTTCGATGTACCTACGCGGTATAAACGACGAAGCGAAACGCTTAGTTCGGATCATGGATTTTATTAAGATAAATGTGGTTTTTGTAAGGTGGGAAATTATCCAATGACTTCTCGCTCTCCAGGGCGGAACGGGAGGGCGTGTCAGACTTTTACTGACTAAAACCCACTCCTATTTACCTTCTTTAACTTGCGTTTAAGGGATTGAAGGGACCATGGGTTTCCCGTTCGGAAACGAAACCATGTCCCCAAAGATAATAAGTGCTGTGTTCCAATTTAACAGCTCGCTCAGCTCATCTTAGCTTTCTCAAAATCCCGATTATTTTCATCTCTCATCTTAAATATTCACTAACTAGACCAGGCAACTGCTACGCTACTGCTCAGATACTACCCAAAAAAAGAAATTTCTGCTATAGAAACTTATTGTATCTGTACCTATAAAAGCTTATCGTCAAAATGATGGTATTTTTTAATTTATATAAACTAGTGCTTGACTGCGATCCCACCTGATGGTAAGCAGTGATGCAATCGTTGATGGTGAGGCGCACTAATAAAGGTTTTCTTTTTATTATTGATATGCTCGCGTGTGACCATTATTTCACCAGTGTGACCGACGATGTAGCACGCTTGTCTAGAAGCAACCTATTCACTCTTGACTTAAATACCCCTAGGTTTTAGCTATAAGGAAACACAGACACAATAAGTGATTCACACAATAAACTTAATATTATATTTGAGTCATGTCCCTACATAAAAATGCAATGTCGTCTCCCCTTAAGCCATTACATGCAACTCTTTGTGCAGAAATGACACAAAATGACAATGGTAAAAGATATCATTGTGAAAATGACCTTGTGGGACAACGGACGACCCTTCGGCATAATCCGCTTATTTCCGTGAATTTACTCAGACTTTAAAATGGTCGTAAACAGCAGTGGCAACTGCAACTAGGGTTGCCAACCGTACTCTAAAATAGAGTAATTTACTCTATATCATGAAGGCGTACTCTATAATCTATAACACTAATAGAGGACACTAAAATACTCTTTTTAGGGTTCCGTAGCCAAATGGCAAAAAATGGAACCCAGGATTCGTCATGTCTGTCTATCCGTCCGTATGTCACAGCCACTTTTTTCCTAAACTATAAGAACTATACTGTTGAAACTTGGTAAGTAGATGTATTCTGTGAACCGCATTAAGATTTTCACACAAAAATAGAAAAAAAAACAATAAATTTTGGGGGTTCCCCCATACCTACCATAGATCTGAAACCCAAAAATTTTTTTTCATCAAACCCATACGTGTGGGGTATCTATGGATAGGTCTTCAAAAATGATATTGAGGTTTCTAATATTTTTTTTTTTCTAAACTGAATAGTTTGCGCGAGAGACACTTCCAAAGTGGTAAAATGTGTCCCTACCCCCTGTAACTTCTAAAATAAGAGAATGATAAAACTAAAAAAAATATATGATGTACATTACCATGCAAACTTCCACCGAAAATTGGTTTGAAGTAAGTAGTTTTTTTTAATACGTCATAAATCGTAAACCGCAATTTACCTTTCAAGTTTGTACAGAACGCTCAGTGCGCGAGTCCGACTCGCACTTGCCCAGTTTTTTGCACAATGTTTACTATACTAGTACCAGTCACGCATATATGATGCATATATACCTATTACCATAACCAAAAAAGTCGACTTTACTGAGAGAGTCTTCACGGTCACGATTTGAAGTAACGAGACGAGAGGAACAGGGCTTCATTTCATTGATATTTATTAATTAAAAATGAGCTCTTTATGTATGTATACTTAGAGTTAGAATGTTTGTAGTCGTACAATTCTTGTAAAAACAGTGAAAAATTGCTATGTGCTGCAAAAAGTTCCAAAAAATACATTTTTATTTTTTTCTAAATAAATGATACTCTTTTTTTTTTTAAGTCCGTACTCTTTATTTACCTACCTCCTTTGAAATCAAATATACTCTATTTCTTCTAATAAAAGTTGACAACCCTAACTGCAACTCATGGTTAAGGAAAAAATCTTTGGTTCTGAGGAAAAAATGCGAACAAAGGTTTTCATCCTATGGGGCTATTTAAATATTAAATAAACATAAATACAGCAATTTTTACTCACCCCCCCCCCCACTTGGTTGGCTTACTTTCAGCAAAATTAAGCCAAGCTCTTCAATTTCGGAGGTCTTGCAGGTCAACGAATATCTGCCTGTTCCACAGGTAGTTCTTTCGAAATGGTTCGCAGCTAAACAACCTCTTACGAAATGTGAACAAAACTAAACGTTTTAGTGTTTTCATTAACGAGAGTGACAAACCGTCAAATAACTTCTCCCGTTCTGGGTGGAGTGAGAGGGAATGTCAAGCTTTTACTGACTAAAACCCACATATGTTGATCCGTGTGGAAGCCGTGTGGAACGCTCGGGTGTCACCATTGTGTGGACCGCCCGGAGGACACGGTGGAGGTGTGCCCCGCTTGGGCAGAGCAACGCTGCCGTGTCCTCGTGTGGGCTCGTGAGGAGTGGCAGGCGGTTTGTGCTCATAATAACAAAAAAATTTTATTATGGGAGCAAAGCCGAAATCGCGAAAAAAATATCAGCTGTTCAATACATTAGGCAAACATAAATGTACTGAACAGCTGATTTTTTTTCGCGATTTCAGGTTTGTTCCTAAAAGTTGTTGGTTATCATGAGCACAATCACGTGTTTAAGTATCGTATACTAATTATATACCAATCACCCTATATTTTATAATATTAACGAATACATTTCTACTTTCCAGACGGTTCTTGAACGACAACGGCAAATACATCGAGATGCAGAAGATGCAGTTACAAAATAAGAAGTTAGAGCTCCAGATGAATGCTTACAAAAGTCGTTTACAGGTGAATAACTATATTAATTTAATATATAAAAAACTAGATAACCCAGCAAACATTGTTCTGCCATTTATACTATCTAAGAAAAAACGGTTCCGTATTAACTTGCCTATGAAAACAGTTCATTTCCCGAATTGAGTTACGAAGGTTTTTCCGAATCGCAAAGACTTTTGTTGTGAGTTTTCAGTTTTTTCCTATACTTGTGATATGAGACCTTGCTTCATGCCAAATTTCAGGATTGTAGAGCAACGGGAAGTACCCTATGAATTTTGATTCCCTTGAAAGTGTCGAAATATACGTTTTTTGCGACATAAACGGCCGTATCTTTTTTTTTTTTCGTTAACTCAGAAGTTTGATTTTTTCACAGTTTCAAGGGGCCGCAGATTTGAGTATATAGTTTCAATTTCAACTCGACACCTCCAAGCGTTACCGAGATAAAGGGTCTTGATAGACAGACGAACAACAAAGTGATCTTATAAGGGTTCCGTTTTTTCCTTTTGACCCTAAAAATGAGGGGTGAAAAATATTTTACGACCTATTCTTAACTTGCAAAATACCAACGAGCAATGGGGAGCAATATGTTAGGAATAGAACTCAGATTTTTATAAGCACTTAGTCAAATTAATAAACGTACATTTAATAAAATAGGTAAATTTTTATTCGAGGAGAGGAGTAGCCAATCGGGTACACCCATGACTACGCCTAAATTTATTTCTAAACTCAATATTCTTTACAATTCCAGGAGTTATCAAAAATCACGTACAAGGACGACCTCTCGTCCTACCTGTCGCGCAACAAGCTCTCGGACATCACGGAGTTCAAGCCTCCCCCGGAGCTGGAGAAGCAGATCGCCTCGCTCACCATGGCCAACGGCTTCGCGAACGGCACCAGCATGGGGAACGGCAATGGGAATAATGGGAATTCTGAGATGGGTAAGTTTGATGAACCAACGGATTTTTTTTTATTATTATTGATAGGCTCGCGTTTGACCACTATCTCACCTGATGGTAAGCTTTTCCTATTATTACAAAAATAACTAGGTCCCCACTAAATATAAATACATATTTAACAAGGTACAAGTTTTAAGAAACGTTGTTAGAATACCAGCGCTATGTTATTTATCGCTTTAAATAACGCAGATGAGTTAGGCGCCTTTTTGGCCTCGCACTGATTACAACTTTCTTTTTCATTGTTTATTTTTTTTTAGTTTATACGATTGTTTGAGGCTCGAATAAACGTTTTTTCTTTCTTTATTTCTTTCGTACAAGTGGGGCAATTGACTCAATTAAAAAAAAAATTATAAAAAATGTGACGAGATGTCAGTAAAACTGTAGGGCCCTAGTAGGGCCAATGCTCGCTAGGGCCACAGAATTTATAGTGAACTTGTAACGCAAACAACTGAAGGGCATGCAGGGCACTGCGGGCCCAGTTCGGATCAGTGGATGTCCCATATTCTTCGAATTTTTGGTTCTAGGACATGTCGGTTTCTTCACGATGAACAAAAGCAAATGCAGGAAGATACCCAATTTTCATTATAAGTTCTCGACTTCGGGGATGTATGCCGCCTTGACTGCAATGACAAGCTTTGCTCACTTGCATTAAAATATACTTCTTGTATTGTCCTCAGGCACAGACGCGTTGTCAAACAACTCGACGGACACATTCAACTCGAGCAACGACAACAACCTGTTGCTATCGACGCCGCCGCCGCAACACAATGGCAAGCACAACTTTGGCACTGGGTAAGATATATTATCACCCTTTTTTAGGTGAAAGCTGCGGGTTCAAGCGTTGCCTAGATGGCGCTGAATACAATTTTTTTAGTTTATTATGTTTTTAGTGTTTTTTTTAGGTGGGAAAATCATTTAATGATCCCCCGCTCTTTTCGTGTCAGACTTTTACTGACTAAATACCCACTCCTGTTCCTTTCATACCAGGGCCGAGTCTTCCTTTCGGAAGCAGACACTTGGTCCCAGTAGGCCTCGACCCTGCTGGGCCCCTACGGTTTGCTGACATCTCCTTGAGGCGCGCGTCTATATCTCCTCGAAGCATTACGCGCCGTCGACGACTTGGGCTCGGTCCGGACGGTTACCGAACGGTCGGACGGCGAGCTAGTACCCATTGCTCGCCGTCCGCAAGCCCAATTTTTTAGTGTGGGAGCATTTTTAAGTTAGACAGCTAGTCTTTATATATATATACCGACATAGCCCAAAGAATGGCCAAACTTCAGTGGCAGTGGGCAGGGCACATTGCTCGCAGAACAGATGGTCGATGTGGCCGAAATGTTCTGGAGTGCTGACCGTGTACTGCGACGCAGCGTTGGAAGGCCTTCCACAAGGTGGACCGATGACCTGGTGGAATCCGATGGATGCGAGACGCACAGGCCCGTTTGTTGTGGACACTCGGGGGAGGCCCATGTCCAACTGTGGACGTCTTTCGGCTGAAATGATGATGATGATAATTCTTCTGTATGTGTTCTTGACCGATTTGGATATGTATACGTATATTTAAGTGGGTGGGTGGTTTGAAAATACAATTGAACCCGATGGCGCTGCAATTGGGTACTCAATTTTTTTTTTCTGACGAAATGCCATCTTTCCGGCAGTACTAGAAACACAGCGATTTAGATTGTGTTGTCTGCCCGTGAATTTAATATCTATATACAAGTAAGAAATTCAATAATATTGTTTTTTATTTTCCAGCAAACTCCTGGGTGATTTGTCGTCCAACAAGAACCCCTCTGTAGGCACCAAACTTGAAGGTCTGCTGCTCAACTCTGATTCAGACAGCGGTTAGTATATCATTATTATCGAGGAGTTGTATCAATCATCATCTTTCTTCTTCCTTGTCCCTTTTTATCTGGGTTTAGCAACACTTTTTAGGGTTCCATACTGTCCGTCCGTCTGTCACCTGGGTGTATCTCGTGAACCATGATAGCTAGACAGTTGAAATTTTCACAGATGATATATTTCTGTTGCCGCTATAACAACAAATATTAAAAAAAAAAAAACAGAATAAAAATAAATATTTGGGGGCCGCCCATACAACAAATGTGTTTTTTTTTTGCCGTTTTTATAAATAATGGTACGGAACGGAACCCTTCGTACGCGAGCCCAACTTGCATTTAGCCGGTTTTTTCTTTTATTCTGTTCTGTCACCCGTCACGCCATCACTAACTCTCTTTTCTTTCATATCACTTCTCACACAATCCATCCAACTTTTCTTTGGTCTCCCTCTCAATCCATCCACATGTATACTCATAACTCTTTTAGTAACATTCGTCTCATCCCTCCTCTTCACATGGGCCATACCAAGACTAACGATTCCCTTTTAATTATTAATCGCAATCAAGTATTGCTTGTTAAAAATTACCATACCAATATTTTTTTACACTGGCAACATTTCACAGAACTACTAGACATTGTTGCCATCTTGGATTAAACATTACTACTATTTATTGCAGACTTCGACCCGCGCGCGTTCGAGTCGGAGCCGATGTCTCGATTCTCAGCGCCATCACACGATAGCGCGCTCACAACCACGCCGCCGCTTTGTAAGTATTACATCTTAGCGTTTGTCTGTTTGTTACGCTTTCACACCTTAACAGCTTAACGAATTTGGATGAAACTTCACGCATGGATCAGACCATGTCCTGGAATAGGATAAGTTTTCACCCGGGCGTGTGGTCCCTTGAGATAATTTTTTATACTTTTACGCGGGCCAAGCCTTTCAACAGAACCTATCACTATATAGCAACAACTTGATCCATAGAAATCCCTACCATGAAAAGAGAGATTCAGACATAGAGAGAGAGATTTTATTTTTTTATTTATTTTTTTGGGGACAAAAAACAGTATGTAACTTTTTTGTGTGTGTGAATTAGCTAGAGAAAATACCAAAAATAATCCTTAAAACTAGATGCACAAACATGTAACCCACTCCAATGTCCACATCTTAACATATGAATAAAAGAAGTGAAGGACTGTGGTAAGATTTTACAGAATACAGTGCCATGCAATAGCTTCATGTATAACAAACTAATTAATTTATATAATCATAATTAATATAGTATATAATTTAATTCAATTATTTTTAATTCCATATAATTTACATCAATATTTGTATTACATTCAAATCAGTACAATTTATTATAATTCAACATTATTTATTTTAATTCAATACAATTTAATTTATACAATTTGTTTTATTTAATTTAATCAGAATTGATGTCTACTCAATTCAGTTTAATTGGTATTCCATTTGATTAATTTCTCTTTAATTCAGTTCAAATTAATTTATCTTTCTCCTTATTAAAATATCTATAGCTTGACATGAGAATTTAATCCGTTTTATTTTGAGGTGGGACATCATCTAGTAATTCCTCCCACTCTGCGTAGAGCGAGAGGGAATGTCAAACTTTTACTGCCTAAAACACACCCGTGTTTCTTCAGTAGCCCTTTGCGTTCCTGGGTCTAAGTAACTCTTTCAAACAATATTGCAGTTGCAGCTTAGTTCAACCCCAAATACTGGAGCTCGAATACTTGACCTCGTATAGTCGACCATTGATAACTAGTGTCGCATTGCAAACAATGTCGTAGGTTTACAGAAACCATGGATATTCGAAAAACTTTAAAATACCGAATCATTAACATCACATTTTTCATTCCAGTGGCGCCCCCTCCAAAAGCGTCGAAGCGTCACACACCGCAGCAGCCAGCGTTAAACGGCAGCGACCTATTCGGTTCCACCCCCTTCTCCGTCCCCAGCCAGCAGCAACCCGCCCCAATCTCTCACCCCCAGACCCAGCCGTTCGCTGCGTCTACCAAACCGACCCAGAACGGGCCGTACCCTAACGGGATGAACCCGAATGGGCCAAATTATGACATAAGCGACTTCAACCTGCAAACGTCAGTTTTTAACACCACATCGTTTACAAATGGCCTCAGTGGATTCGACCCGTTTGACACACAGAAGAGTGGCAACATTTTCGGCAATGGATTCAACTCTACATTTAACGGATTCGGAAATCTCAGTGAGAAACCAGTTGTGGAGCTGGACAGCAATTTCAATGGGTTCCTAGATAAAACTATTTCTGAAATGAAGGTGCGTATCTTGTGATTTTTTAGTCTGTGGTAGAATGGGTGTCCGAATTCGTGAATAAAGATGGCGTTAGTGTTGCCAGTGCTAAAGTTTTAAAATTACCGCCATAATGGTTAGATCTTGAGGTTAGGAGCTCGAAATAATAATAATAGCAATAAATAGTATATAATACTTTGATTTTAAATTAGTTTTCACTTGGATATTTATTACTAGGTAGGACACCTTATTCTCATTGATATTGTAAATACCTTAAGTTCTTTTTACTATAACTGATTTATTTATTAGTCATAACAAAAACACGATGACCAAAAAGATTATAAGTTTTTTTTATTCGTTTTGACAGCTCGGGGATCGGTAAGTCTAAAAAAAAATATAATAAAAAACGAATGTGATCGTCCAGGGCTAAAGTGTTTGTCGAAAATAAATGTATTGTGTTTGTCTTATGTGATGTAATCATATTTACACAGTGCTCAAGCATATAAGCAAAAAAAAATATCATAATTTTGTAGGCATTATAAATAATTCCTTCTTTTATACCATGTACTTGAGGTCGGCGCGACATGTTATTTTCTTCCATTCTGTCCTGTCACCCGTCACGTCATCACTGACTCCCTTTTCTTTCATATCACTCCTCACAGAATCCAAACATATAATTTTTGATACAGAACCATCTACGCCCCTGATTTCGACCTCTACAAGTGGTTGGGCGTTGTCCTTGAAAATAATAATATGCTGGGCACTCTGTATAATATTTGTGTAAAGGGGGAAAGGCACGAAAAACTGCTGAATGTGTACCTAACTGATCATTATTTTAGTTCGCTATCATTATTAAAATGAATTTGTGTATGTTTTAGACATTTCTGGGGGTATAACTTGGAAATGGAAAACATAAGGCATTTTGTGAAGTGTCCCTTTTTATTTCCATTTTTTTTTTTCGATAGTCAAAGCTATAAAAAATATCTTTCGGTTGGAATGTCATTGAAAAAGTTTTAATGAGAATTTCGTCATCGAAAAAAAAAAAACATTTAAAATGCAAAGTACAGTTAGTCACGAAAACATGTCTACATATAGCCATAATATTAGCTTAAAAAAAAACTTGTTTAACTTATTTTTTTTAATTACTTTATTTCTTTACTGACCAGAATACACTAGCTATAAAATTAAGTGTATGCGGATCGCTACAGCACAAACGTCTAGAAATACATAGCGTTCTCACGCTTCTGGGTACATTCTGCCACATGAAGTGAAAACCTCTCACAAATTGGCATGGCTCACTATGACTAATATCACTTCAGATGAATAATATCAGCGAGAAGCAAGGCTTATTGTTATTTAAACAGATCGCCTTGACTCAGAATAAAAAAGAAGGAAAAAGTACTTTATAAATCATTTGCACAGAATTGTTAGACAAAACAGACATGTTTTTGGAGATAATGACTATCATATATTTAATCCTGTGACTTATTTTGGCTTATTTTATTTACAGGACGGATTCAGCCGAGGGATCACCTTTGGAAACGATGATTTTTCAATAGATAATCTCGATCCCCTGAAGAAAAATTAAATAACAACGTTTTTCATAAAATTAAAATCGAATACATAGTTAAAAATTTAGGTAAATGAAACCTTTATTTTAGCTCATACAGCTTAGTATAGACAAATGCAATAAAATTATACATTTTTAGAAGGAATTTGTGTTTGTGGAATAATGAAATATAGTTTTTAAGTGCTGTTTGAACTAAAATTAACGATTTTAAACACATGTGTTGCCATGTTATTGGTTACAAATATTTTTGATGCGTTCGTGATAATAGTTTAGAAGTATAAAATATTCTGTCATCATTTTTCCTAACTAAGAACTTGTACACACGTGCGGCATGTTGCCGCATGCATGGCTGCAGTTACCTCTGCCGATGGCAACATGCCGGACGTGTGTATGAGCTCTAAATCTAGAATCTCAAAATTATAACCAGTAATATGACGAAACATATAAATTTTAATGAAAAAAATCTAAATTTTTTCGGTGATATTTGTAGATTACGCGCTCAATGTCATTCCAAAAGTGCCTTTATAAAAGTTTTTACAATTTTAATAAAATTATTTAAAAAAAATAACAAATTTCTCCAATAGATTTTTTAGGATTAAAAATGTATTTTGGTAGAGATTATGACTAAAAATGTTTTAGGTAAAAGTAAATTTTTACAAATCGATTATCGAAATTTGAAGATCGCCTCATAAATATTCTGTGATAATTCTTTTCAAGTTGAGGTTCTTCAAATTGTATTAAAAGAAAAATGTCCAAATTCGACTGAATCGAAAATGATTAGAATCGTCTAACAGGGTGTGTAAATAAGCTAACCTTTAATGTAAATTAACGTCATTAATATAAGGTTGAAACTGGCAACTTTGCTTACCATAACATAAAAAAAAAACACCAACTGCCCATAGTGTATAATTTTTCGTATTTTTCCAACCGTTTTTTTTTTTAAACCACTTAACCATCCGCGTCAGATTAATCCGACGAGTGTTTTAGCGTCCTATTCGCCAGGGTCGTGTGTTTGCGATTAGGTACTCCACCTCGTTTAGCTCTTCAATCCCCATTGGTGACAGAAGAGCTGACGAGATGGAGTATTTGGTCGTGGATATGCGACCCTGACGTTATTTCGCCAGGGTGTTTGTCGAATGTGGTCGACGAAGGCGGGTAAATGGTTAAAATACGATACCCGATAAATAGTAAAAAAACATTCTCTTTCAAAACGGGTGTTAATAACGTCAAATTAAAAAAAAAAAACAAAGTTGCCAGTTACAACTCCAAAAATCGTAGATATACGGATGACATTGCAGCACAGGGGAACATTCCAAGAAAGAACATACCTATTATAAAAATTAACTATTTTTACTCCTGATTATTATAAATAAATAAATAAAAATGTTTTATTTTTAAACGTGTATGATAGTGGTCATAGAACTGTTGTATTGAATATGTGTCATTAGTGTTATTATTTGTTTTAGTATTGTGTACACTAATGTTACTTTAAGGCCAAAAGATATACATAATTGTGTATTTTCAATAATAAATTTATATTTATAATAATTTTTGGTTTATTTTATTTTCACACAAATAAAATTTTGTTTATTAAAACTCACCCCTTTTCCAAAGAGCTAGCTAGATAGACACAGTAGAAGTCACTCACACAATCTTCTACGATATTTTTTTCTTGAGGTGGTATCATTAAATTCCTCCCGCTCTGGGTGGAGCGAGAGGGAGTGTCGACTTCTACTAACTAAAACGCAACTGTATTTTTTTAGTTGACCTTGACGTTCCAGCAGGCGTAAACAAATGGCTTAGGTTAGCGTTCCCACCAAAAGCTTAATACAAAATGTATGGAAATGATATTACCCAATCACGTGACTTCGCAGCCCTGTGTTCTTTCAGCTGTCATCAGAGTAGAAACTCTAGTGTCGCATTTTTGAACGCGAACGTAGAGTTCAACTGTCAATGTCAAGCAAAGCAAGTGTCATTTAATGCCGCTTACACCAACTTACTTACCCTGCACGGAGTTACAGTTAGAGTTAGTTGGGTTAACTCTAGGGTAGCTACTCGAGTTATAAAAGAACGAGCCTAGGTTGCAACTCGAAGCATTTTGGAGTAGCGACTCTACCCTACTCTAGTTATTTTTGAACGCAGGGCAGGTAATGAAAATAAATTAAAAATAAATTTCAAATACTCCCGCAGCTCAATCTTCTATAATAATCCTATATTTTAATTTCGTAGGTTTATCTTCTTACTAAAGCACCCATGCCTAATTGACGACATTTGGAGACGAAGAGAGACTGATAAAATTATAAGAACATGCAAAGTAACAAATAGAAAAGATTATACCTACTTTATTAATGAATGATATTATAGATCCAGCAAACACGTAAAAGTTATAGTAACGGTCAGGGGCGCCGGCTTTTAGAAAACCTCATGGGTGCTCTGGGTGCTCATGCTCATTTGATGACTCGAAAAAGTGGCAAAGTGTGAGAAGAGAAATGCACACTGATCGACCGACAAATAAATAAATGTCTTACTTACATACTGCATACTTAATTACTAATTATGTTTGATAAAAATATAAAATTAAACCAATAGATAAAAATGAAACTAGTTTTTATTATTAAGAAATATTATAATTTATACGTAACCTAAAAGTCGATTATTGATCTGTTTCTTGATGTCTATTCTCAGGGGTGCTCGGCACCCACTGTTTATTTCTCACGGGTGCTCGAGCCCCCGAGCACCCACGGGGTCGGCGCCCCTGGTAACGGTAGAATCTTTATCTTCACAATCACAAGACATGTTATTAGAATACAAATAAAGTCCCAGCATTTACCGCGGATAGGCACCGAATTACAAAAAAATAATGACTTCAATCCACAGACATCTAAAGAATAGCTTCAATCATATTTAATAAATAATATATTTAAGCAGGAGAAACGTTACTCCAACAGGAACCGTTTTTATTGAATAACTAAATAACTAACAGCAACAATCATTTAAAAATCTCAACTACAATTTCTGAAACCAGAAATTATTTTGATGAAGTAAGTACCTACATATAGTTATAACTCAGTTTGTGGTTAGTGAGTCGTCTTATGGTTCGATGTACGCAAAAATTACAAACAACAGAATATCAACTCCTGTGTTTAATTTTAAATGAAATGAGTGGATAACTTTGGCGCAAACCGTACCTATACCAAACTCACAGTTTCATTTAAAGCCTGTTGTTTACACGTTTTTTCGGCGTTATATTTATCTTCAGTACGGAAATTTTGCTGTGCCGCTGTTGTATGCACAATAATTACATTCAATTGATGACCGTATCAGCAATTCAGCACAAAGTGCCGTAGATTTATAGGATGGAAAAAACTGGGCAAGTGCGAGTCGGACTCGCGCACTGAGGGTTCCGTACGAACTTGAAAGACAAATTGCGGTTCACGATTTATGACGAATTAAAAACTAACTACTTACTAGATCTCGTTCAAACCAATTTTCGGTGGAAGTTTGCATGGTAATGTACATCATATATTTTTTTTAGTTTTATCGTTCTCTTATTTTAGAAGTTACAGGGGGGGACACATTTTACCACTTTGGAAGTGTCTCTCGCGCAAACTATTCAGTTTAGAAAAAAATGATATTAGAAACCTCAATATCATTTTTGAAGACCTATCCTGCTGTCACAGTATGGGTTTGATGAATAAAAAATTTTGAGTTTCAGTTCTAAGTATGGGGAACCCCCAAAATTTATTGTTTTTTTTTTCTGTTTTTGTGTAAAATCTTAATGCGGTTCACAGAATACATCTACTTACCAAGTTTCAACAGTGTAGTTCTTATACTTTCGGAAAAAGGTGGCTGTTACATACGGACAGACAGACATGACGAATCTATAAGGTTTCCGTTTTTTGCCATTTGGCTACGGAACCCTAAAAAGGTGTGTAAACACAAACACAGGCATAGTATAACACCAACTAAAATCTAATTAATGTACTAGTAGTGAAAGTGAATATTAATCGAGTCCGGTATGCGTAGAAAAAAAAAACATTAAAAATTAACGAAATTAAAATAAAACAAACAACAAATCTCACGTCAATAAACAATTATTTAGAACATCGTCCTTTTGCACCTCATTTTCCCAATTTGAATTTGAAAACCCAAAAGACTAGTATCCGAATCAGATAATCAATAAAAAAAACTTTGAAACTTGTTGTCGTTTGCGTTTCCTATTTTGCGGATCAAAGATTTTGATGAATTTGTTGGGGAAACAGCTTTTCTTTTAAAGAAAATGGTATATTTTATGATCTGAATTTGTGAATTGATGGTTTTATCGAAGTATTAGGAGGGAATATCTCAGTATTATTCAACAATGGTTGATCTAAGCGGCGGCTCTGAGGGCCCATTGGAACATGCATTTTCTAACAGTGTTTTTATTGTTCCCGGAATTATTGTCATCAGTTTATCTGGTAAGTCTATTCTGTAATCAATATTCTATTAGTTTACTACCACACAGTAAGAAAAACATAAGTTTCTCTTCGTTGCAAAGTAAAATTATAAATAATTAACTTACCATAATTTTCGCGGAATTTGTCGCGTCAATTACCTATTTTTTTAAGAATGATTTTAGTAAGGTATTAATATTTCACTGGTAGTCGATTATAGTTCGGTGTCTCTTAAACAGTTAAACAAAGTAATCAGAAAATAATTTAAATAAATTATGAGGATTTGTAAGTTGTAAAAACTTATTAAAAAAAATGTTTATTATATTTTTGAAGTACTTACCTACTGTTCCAAATATAAAACGTGTGCCATAGATATTTTTTTTATTATTCTGGAATTAATATTGAATGGTTGATTGTGTGGAGAGAAGTAACAAAATACAGGATAAAGTAATTAAAGTAAGAGGCTCCTACATAAAATAATACTGCAATAAGTATAATTCCTTCAATTCCTAAATGGGTGCTTTTTTATGGTCTTCAATTATTTTGCATGACCCTAACATCATACTGGCCAGAAAATGTGGGCAAAAGGTTGTCTTAGTTGATGAAAAGGAAAGATCATTTTAAAATGGTACAAAGGGTAAATCAAGAGTAAAAAGGTTACTTCGATGCAAGCATGCTCTATTGGCAATCACATTATCGCTTACCATCTTGTGAGAATGATCAAGTTCAGCCTAAACCTATCAAAAAGGGCCAAATCTCTTGGCAAAGAGCTTATAACAAAAAGTTTCACAAACAAGTGGTGGAGAGCTTTATGGAAATGTAGGGTAGAAACATTTACATACTTTTTTATGATATAGCCTTCTTTCAGAATCCTTTAATTTTTGTCAAATATTTTTAGTATTATTTTATTCTGTTTGCTTTTTTTGCAAAGGCTTCCTCCAACACTTTCCAATCCTCTCTGCACCTGTCTAGTTCAGGTCTTTACAGCTGTTTTGACCATATCATATTCCCATCTCCTAAACGGTTTATCTTTCTCTTTCCTTCTCTTGGGTATCATAGTGTAAGTATCTCATTCCATTTCTCTTCTCCCCTAATATATGACCAGCCTATTTCCACTTTAGTGTACTTAATTTTAACATTTAGGTCTAATTTTTCACCATAGTGCTATTTATATATAATACAAAGATCAAAAGAGAAAAAACAGAGAGAAGAGAGAGAAAATCAGAGTAATAGTTTATTGAAAAGTCAATTTCCCTTAAAATAGTATTTACTCGTATGATACCAGAAAATTGTAGACTCTGTATGTTTGTAATAAGCCTTAATTAGATTATAATTTCTCAACATATATCATGAAAAAATCGTTTTGTATATGTTAACCCATTAGAGGTCACTGTACTCGATTGAGTACAGCCATATTCCTAAGTATAAATTACAGATTTTTTGTAGTTTATGTGAGTTTCCTTGTTATTTTACATCATCATAACACTGTTGAACTATACTGATAAATATTACGCGGGTAGTGCAACTCTTTTTGATAAAAAGTGTCACTTGAAGTTATGTTACCAAAACACAGAGGAGGTAAGCGAATGATTTTTGATTTTCTAAAATTATTATTGTTTAAAAGTAGATTTTTTCATTTCGTTGCTATAAAATACATGTCAGAGTAAGTTATAAGGAAAAATATAGTCGATTTTTTATGACTAAAATAAAACTAGAGTAACATAAATGTTACTGTACTCGGTTAAGTACAGTGACAACATACGTAAGTAAAATACCCGTTTTCCTTTTCCAGTTTCCTTGCAATGAAGACTCAGTAAATGACATCGCAAAAGAGCTACAAGGGACTAGAAGAAGCGATTGAAGTCGTTTTATAGAATAGCGATGATGATAAATGTCATTTGGCTATTATACCACCTGATCCAAGTGCATTGACTGATAAAGAAAAAGGAGCCGATGAGGATATGGCAGCGTGGTTCATGCCACAAGATATACCTAGTAATATTGAGGTATTTATGAATCGAGGGGATAGTGGTAGCGAAGATAGTGCGTACGACGAGAGTGATGATGGACAGCTGGGGTAAAAAAAAGGCGACTAGATGCTACCCGCCAATCCACTCCGGATTTGAGTCCAATCTGGCGGAAACGTACCGTAGCTTCTCAGAATATTTCCGAAGTCTACGATAGGAAAAGTCCTGTTTGTGAAGAACTGAAGGTAGCGATACCACCTTTATTCCAAACCAACAATAAAGACATGAGAGGTGTGGATGAATTCGACCAGTCTGTCTAATGCGAATTCTATATAATGATATAGAATTGCCGTTTATGGTAAAAAGTGGTGGTGGGTTCTATTTACCTACATGGTAGACATGGTTATTGCTAATTCCTGGCGTTTACATTATAATGAGCAATGATATTCCTATTGATCAACTTATGCTTCGCAGTTATATCGCGCGATACTATTTACGCCAAGGTATCAATAGTCGAAGGTTTGCCTCAAGATGGAGTTGGACATTATTTTATTAAAATTGAAAAATAGCTGCGATGTGTCCTTTGTCATTCTAGAGTATACTGGCTTGTTAAAAATGCCTTAGAACACTTTGTGGCAAAAAAACGGGTTTTGAAAATATTCGTACTTAGGCGGTCAGTGTACTCAATTAAGTACACCCCTATAACTTCATGAAAACTACAATTTTTATTTATTTTTCTTGTATTTTGTGTTTTTTATTCTTATTTCAATATGAAAATAAAGAAAATTTAAAAAATGTTTTGGTACTTTTTGTTTGACCTCTAATGGGTTAAATCACATCCTAATTCATTAGTTTACAAAATCTCGGAATATTTTACAATCTTACAGTGTTTGCAAATCTCAGGTGACATTTTCACTCGTCGTAAAGGATTGATATTATTTTGTACTGCACGAAACATCATACCAAGACCAAAATTTATGAGCTTGATACTTTTTGGTCCATTAGTAAGTTGTCATAGGGCAAATCTGTACATAGAAACTAATTTACATAACTGCTCAGAAGATCAAAAGGAGAGACTTATTTATGTGAAATTATTATTTTATTTTTTGGCCGTTGATTACGAAACTGAAGCTAGCAGCCAAACAAGTCAGGGTGGATCTAGTGTGGTTCCCTAGGCCCAGAACAAATTGTCAATGTAAAGTTAAATAGAGCTGTATGGTACTATTTCAATAGCTAAAACAATAAATTTACGCAGATGGTAAGATTCCTGTAATAAGTCCAAACATTTTAATTGCAAATTAAATAATATTTTTATAACTATTCCCCCGTAACTTTGGTTCTAAACACTTGAATCGGTTTAAATTTGATCCAACGTCTACTTAGAGTGTCATTGAGGTCTGATATTATTTTCAAGAGGGATACTCAATCCCTTCTATTTTTTTTTAAATTTATTAATTTATGAATTTGGATTTTTATGATAACTCTTCTGTTACTTTTATCCTGAACACTCGAATCGATCCAAACTCGGTCCAACGTCTACTTACAGTGTCATTGAGCTCTGATATTATTTTCAAGAGGGATACTCCATCCCTTCTATTTTTTTTTAAATTTATTATTTTATGAATTTGGATTTTTATGATAACTAATCTGTAACTTTAGTTCTGAACACTCGAATCGGTTTAAACTTAGTTCAACGTCTACTTAGAGTGTCTTTGAGGTCTGATATTATTTTCAAGAGGGATACTCCATCCCTTCTATTTTTTTATAATTTATTATGTTACGAATTTTGACTTTTATCATAAGTCTTCTGAACTTCAGTCCTGAACACTCGAATCGGTTCAAACTTAGTTCAACATCTAATAAGAATGTCATTGAGGTCTGATATTATTTTCAAGAGGGATACTCAATCCCTTCTATTTTTTTAAATTTATTAATTTATGAATTTGGAATTTTATGATAACTCTTCGGTAACTTTAGTCCTGAAAACTCGAATCGATCCAAACTCGGTCCAACGTCTACTTAGAGTGTCCTTGAGGTCTGATATTATTTTCAAGAGGGATACTCCATCCCTTCTATTTTTTTATAATTTATTATGTTACGAATTTTGACTTTAATTAAAAGTCTTCTGTAACTTTAGTCCTGAACACTCGAATCGGTTCAAACTTAATTCAACGTCTACTAAGAATGTCATTGAGGTCTGATATTATTTTCAAGAGGGATACTCAATCCCTTCTATTTTTTTAAATTTATTAATTTATGAATTTGGAATTTTATGATAACTCTTCGGTAACTTTAGTCCTGAAAACTCGAATCGATCCAAACTCGGTCCAACGTCTACTTAGAGTGTCCTTGAGGTCTGATATTATTTTCAACAGGGATACTCCATCCCTTCTATTTTTTTATGATTTATTATGTTACGAATTTTGACTTTAATTAAAGTCTTCTGTAACTTTAGTCCTGAACACTCGAATCGGTTCAAACTTAATTCAACGTCTACTAAGAATGTCATTGAGGTCTGATATTATTTTCAAGAGGAATACTCAATCCCTTCTATTTTTTTAAATTTATTTTTTTAGGAATTTTATGATAACTCTTCTGTAACTTAAGTCCTGAACACTCGAATCGATCCAAACTCGGAAATTAATAAATTAAAAAAAACTAGAAGGGATTGAGTATCCCTCTTGAAAATAATATCAGACCTCAATGACATTCTTAGTAGACGTTGAATTAAGTTTGAACCGATTCGAGTGTTCAGGACTAAAGTTACAGAAGACTTATGATAAAAGTCAAAATTCGTAACATAATAAATTATAAAAAAATAGAAGGGATGGAGTATCCCTCTTGAAAATAATATCAGACCTCAAGGACACTCCAAGTAGACGTTAATAATAAATTAATAATAAATTTATTTATTTGGAACAAGAAACACATACAGATATAATCAAATTGAAACGATGATAACAGCAGTAGTTTAAAACTGTGTCGCGGTTATCAACGCCCCTCTCCAGGTAAGGAAGTAAATTGTTCCAGTTCTTTAATAACCAGAAATGCTGACGTGAATTATTATTAATTAATTAATTACATTTAAAAGTAGTCTACGGTAAGTAAAATTAAATGTATTTGTGTGGATGGAAGAGAAGTGGCATGCATGTGTACTAGTGTAATTGTGAATGTGATATGTATGTGTGTGTGTGTGAGGATGTGTGTGAATGAAGGATTGTGTGAATTATACTTCCACAAGTTCTTCTGTTTTTTCATAATTTAATTGTTTTAGCCAGATATTTAATTTAATTTTGAGTTTGTTTCTAGTTAGCGAGTATATATTTAATTTCTTATTTATGCTGTTGTACAATTTCGAACTAATATATTTAAACTGACGGCGAGCCACATCAGTTCTGCGAACTGCTATACCACATATCCTATCAGATCGGCGTTTTGTATTGCAGATACTCGGATCATACGCAAGCTGGCAATGTTTACGGAGTATGGCCTGCAGTATGAATAACTGTCTTACAGTGAGAACCTGACATAGAGAATACAGTGCCTTTGTTGGATATCGTATTGGTTTCTTCGCCAGAACCTTAAGTATAGCACGCTGTCCGCGTTCAACTCGTAGCATAGTCGTTTTATGAGCTCCTCCCCAAACAACAAGGCAATAACCTAACACCGACTGAGCTAGAGAGAAATATGTGGTAATTAAGCTATCAAAATCGAGAACGGATCTAAGTTTCTTAAACACATAAATAAGTTTCCTAAGTCTCGTAACTGTGGCATCAATTTGCTGTTTCCATTTAAGGTGACTATCCACTGAGATCCCGAGATATTTGATAGTCTGAGTACTGTCAAGTTTAGAACAGTTACAAGTTGTGTTAAGTGTAGAGGTAGCGCATGTATGAGCACGAATTACAACGGGAGTTGCAGGCTGACAAGACCTATTGATAGAAAAAGCAATGAATTTCGTCTTGTTAATATTTAGGGTTAAGAGATTTTTGGTTAACCATTTCATGACAGAATTTAGGGCCAGTTCTGAGTTTATTTGGACCTCATTCCAATCACTACCGTGAATTATAAGAGCTGAGTCATCTGCATAAGTAATAATTTTGCAGTTGGGTAAGTTTAACTGACACAGCTCATTCACATATATGAGAAATAGGGTTGGCCCCAGTACACTGCCCTGTGGAACCCCAAAAGTAAGAGATTCTTCTCTACTTACATAATTTCCTATCTTAAGGACCTGTTTGCGGCCTGTCAGGTAGCTGCTAAACAAGTCATATACCGTACCGCGAATGCCTATTGCATCTAGCTTCAAAAGAAGGATGGGGACAGAGACAGTGTCAAAAGCTTTTGAGAGGTCTAAAAAGATACCAATAGTTTTATGCTTTCGTTGAACACAACATTCCCTCTCCTAGAGAGGAGGCCTGAGTCCCAGCAGTGAGAACATTATAAGACCGACTATGCTATGCATTACTGCTCTCTCTTTCTTACATATTATAAAAAAAGGGCAAAAAATCACGTTTGTCGTATGGGAGCCCCACTTATATTTATTTTATTCTGTTTTTAGTATTTGTTGTTATAGCGGCAACAGAAATACATCATCTGTGAAAATTTCAACTGTTTATCTGTCACGGTTCATTAGATACAGCGTGGTGACAGACAGTCAGATGGACGGACGGACAGCGGAGTCTTAGTTATAGGGTCCCGTTTTACCCTTCGGGTACGGAACCCTAACAAAGTCCTCCACCGCGTTTTGTCTTGCAAGCTATTAGGCAGCAGCAGAACCGCCTTCGGCACGCTGGCGCCGCCGAGATCCTGTATCAAAGTCGGCAGACGATCAAATGTAAATAAGCCATTTGTAGAGTCGCTAGGCATATTATGATCACCTTGAAAATAATGGATCATCTTTTTTTTTTACGACTTATCCTTGATAATAAACACCTAAGAACACGACTAACTTTAAAATAAATAACATCTTAATTGCCAATCATCTGTTGTGGACCGTTCACATAAACCGGCGCGGAAAGCAAAGATTTGTTTTGATCGAATTTAAAATGTGTTGACGAGTCATGCTGACATCTCTTTGAGGCGCATGTGTAAAACAACGGCCGGACGGCGAGCTACCAGTCGCTCGTCGTCCACAAGCCCGCGCCTACGGTGGCTGAAAACCGCCCTGCGAATCCCGACGCTCATAACGTCTCCTGAGGCTCCTCTCGTTCCACACCATGGCCGGACGCAAGAGGCCGCTGCCGCAAGAGGCTGGTCGTTACGGACTTTTGACTATCATAAACATACAAATGAAAGCCGGGGGGGCTTAACGTGCTTTTCTAGACATGGAGAAGTCTCAATTTGGTGGATGGTCACCCGATATGACCGACCTTGCGTCTTGAAGATCGTCCCGTTCGCCTATAATTCTTAACCACGAGCAGTTGGGACTTCATCATTGTAGGCGAAAGACATCTACTGTTGTACATAGGCCTCTCCCAAGTGTCGCCCAAGGACCGATCCTGTGCGTCTCGCTTTCATCGGATTCCAGCGACCTTGACACGAGGTATTGTGGGAAGCCTTCCAGCGTTGCGTATTCTGGTGCGCGGTCGCCACTCCAAACTTAAATGGCAGTGGTCAGAGCACATTGCTCGCAGAACAGGGGCTTTACTAATACCATGACTTGTTAAATAGTCAGGCGTACGAGCGAGAATGAGAGATACAGCTATACGCCCTATATAGCTCTATCCCTTTAACAGTTCAGTTTAGGTTGTCAAATGCATCGCGTTAAGAGCTCGTGGGCCGAAAATTTCTGCAGTAGGGACTAAGGGGCTCGTACAGAAAACTGCGATGCGGCGTCGCATCGCAAAAATGTGCGAGCTCCCTCTACGCTACGCTACGCTAATTTTCTGCGTTGCGAATTCGCATCGCATCGCATCGCAGTTTTGTGTACGAGCCCTAAAGGAGGATAATATGTGAAGTTAAAAATAACAACCTTCTTCTTATTTTCTTTAGATCCGGTCCTTGTGAACGGACGCTAAGATTGATGATAATGAAACACTTGTGTAATCAACGTTTATTATAATAAGGTGTAAGACAGAAGCAGTCGAGTGAGCGTTTGGTGAAGCGTTTTAATATAGCCGCGTGGGCAGGGCACATTGCTCGCAGAACAGATGGTGAATGGGGCGGAAAGGTTCTGGAATGACGACCGTGTACCGGAAAACGCAGCGTTGGAAGGCCTCCCAAAAGGTGGGCTGACATTCGAATTCCGCTTCGGTTGCGATGATAAAATTTCTCTTGTAATAAAATACACTATTTGTTACCTTTATCGTTCGACACTGAACTGCAAATGGCAAAAATAATTTATACGAGGATTTGAATTTCGCGGGCTGCCCTGGGGCAGCTGGGGTACCTTGATATTAAAAAGCAATCAACGAACAAGCCAATTATCACACAAGAAACTTGTACACGACTACTGAATTAAAAATTATCGGTGCCACCTAAGACCCAGCCATATCTCAAAAGCTTATCAATCCGCTGTAATCTCACACTCGGCACCGCTCCTTTCCTACAACGTGGAATCCACGTTTCATTACAGATAGTGAACTCAGAAACATATCGTTGAATTTCTTTAATTTAACGTTAAAATTCGCTCAAGATGGACACTCTAGACAAGGGAACACTGGACAAGCTTCAAGAGTTGATCGAAGCGAGTTCGGAACCTGGAAAACCGCCATCTAGGAAAGTGTTGATGGAATTGCTGGATACAGTGGACTTGGCTGATGATGTGAAGGAAAATCTCAAGGCTATGTTGATAGGAGATGTGCCTAAAGTGTTTGGAAGTTATGCCGGAGGAACGTATTTGGCTATTTTGTTTATTTTGCTGGTTTTCGCGATGATCCGTAAGTTTTCTTGAGTATTTTTTTACGGTGCTGTGTTGAAATGGTGATTGTGATTAAAACTCCTATTTTTGACGTTCAGGCTGTT
Organism: Mythimna impura; assembly: GCA_905147345.3. Classification (NCBI taxonomy): domain Eukaryota; kingdom Metazoa; phylum Arthropoda; class Insecta; order Lepidoptera; family Noctuidae; genus Mythimna; species Mythimna impura. The sequence goes on along the minus strand of LR990369.1, from coordinate 7,894,024 downwards.
ACTTATATATGATTCTGCAAATTTATATGTATAAAAATGAATCTCTATTTCCATTGGTCACGTCATCACGCGTGAATGGCTGGAACTTCGCTAATTCTTTTTTTTTTTTGTTGTTATTGTCAGAATAAGTTCTTATGAATTTTTTGCAAACAGTTGCTCAGAAATTGAGAAAATTTTAGAGGTTCATTAGTAGTTTATAAATAGCACTTTTATACGTTAGTTTAAACTAGATGAGGCCGGGGTTTCCTAGCTGACTACCCTGAGAAGAAACACCGAAACAAACTCAGAGGTCAAACTGTCTTTTAAAATCTATACAGTGGACAATGGTACAGTAAACATGTAATGGTCAAATCATATGGGAACCACGTAGATTTGTGTCTAAGATGGTCTTTTGAGGAAAGAACCAGACAGATTTGTGTGGACCTGTCCAGTCAGGCAGACAGTGTCAGTATTCGTGTAGCTCAACTCAGGACTAGTAAAGATATCTTGACTGAATGAGTAAACCAAAGTGGATTTTGCTGGCCTGCAGGGTCGTTCGAAAGAGTTATCGTGACCCTGAAACGCAAAGGGCGACTGAAGGATCACGTGGGTTTTAGTCAGTAAAAATCTGACATTCGCTCTGGCTCCCGATTTCCCGTCTCATAATAAAATGGTGGAAATGACTCGTTTCAATATGTAAGTTATTTTTGTGAAAGCAGCGTGTTGATTTTAGATAAAGTTTATCTTGATAAAAGGTCAATATATTTTACCTCGAGTGGTTTTCGGCAACATACACTGATTGCTATAAATATTTAGAGTGATAAAAATATGTCGTGGTAATAGGATTTGGCTTCGACGAACACTGAAGTACTCGACCCTTTTTATGAAGAACATCGTAAGAGATAGTTTGCGCCTGAAGGAGATGTCAGCAACTGTAGGGGAGTCAGTAAAAGTCTGACACTATCTCCCGCTCCGGCCAAGAGCGGGGGATGTCATAAGATGATTTTCCCACCGAAAAAAAAGAGATAGTTTGCGTTTTTTGTAGAATTTTGAATAGTTTTGAATTATGAAAGAGAAAATTCCATAATTCAAAAGTATGATAATATCATTCTAAAAAAGTATAACTTACTAGCTTCTGCCAGCGGCTTCGCCCGCGTGAAAGTCGGTTTCTCCATACAAACTTCCAACCCCCGTTTTACCCCCTTAGGGGTGAAGTTTCGTAAAATCCGTTCTTAGCGGATGTCTACACCCTATAAGGAACCTACCTGCCAAATTTTAAGTTTGTAGGTGTTACAGTTTCTGAGATTTCGTGATTAATCAGTGAGTGCTATTTCGCTTTTATATATATAGGGTGACTAGTAATTAGTGACCGATACTTAAACACATGATTGTACTCATGATTAGAAACAACTTTCCCACAGAAACTTTTTTATATTCTCATTAGTTTTATCACAATAATAAAACAGCTGTTTAAATACGCGCGCGCCTGCGACCGGCCATCGCTCAGCTGTTAGCCGCGTGACGCCGTCGTACCTATAATAGTGATAGAATACCCGCGCAGCTTGCAAACCCATAGGTGTACGTACCTAATCAGTGAATGTACCTACAAACTAGTGAGTAGGTATATAAAAAAAGTTTCTTTGAGAAAGTTGTTTGTAATTATGAGTACAATCACGTGTTTAAGTATCGGTCACTAATTACCAGTCACCAAACAAATATATAGATTCATCATCTTCCTGCCCTTGTCCCATCTTATTTGGGGTCGGCGCAACACGTTTTTTTCTTCCATTCTATCCTGTCAACCGTCATGCTATCACTAACTTTTATATATATAGATTACTTATTATTAATATTACTACTGACCTAATAGAATGGTTGCTAAAAACATATTTTCGTAAAAACATATTCTTGCAAGAAACGTAAATTGTCGCTAACGATATTCTTTCTGAAAAGATTCGATATAGGTTGCTTATGTCGAGTGTAAGTTCCTGGGTGCGATACCTAGGTTAGGCAGTGTTATTTGATTTTTTAGAGTTCCGTACCTCAAAAGGAAAAAACGGAACCCTTATAGGATCACTTTGTTGTCCGTCTGTCTGTCAGTCTGTCTGACAAGACCTTTTATCTTGGGAACGCGTGCAGGTATCAAGTTGAATTTAAAACCATATACTCAAGTCTGCGGAGTCTTGAAGCTGTGAAAAAATCAAATTTCTAAGGAAACAAAAAAAAAAGATACGGCCGTTTATGTCTCAAAAAACGTATCTATATATTTCGACACTCTCGAGGAAATTAAAATTCATAGGATACTTCCCGTTGAACCAGAATCCTCGCGTGAAGCAAGGTCTTATAGCACCTGGTAAAGGAATAAATCTGAAAACTGTAAATTTGTTGTTGAGTCACAACAAAAAAAAAAATTGCGATTCGGAGAAGTCTTCGAGACTCCATTCGGGAATTGAACACACATGAATGTTTACATAGGTAAGTTTGTACGGAACCCTCAGGGCGCGAGTCCGACTCGCACTTGCCCAGTTTTTCATGAGGGTTTACTTAGTAGAAGCCCTGAGTCAGGGTTTTATGCCCGATTGATAGCAATAAGCTCCACCGCGCTGTTACATGATGTTGATTGGGTTCATATCTGGCGAAATGGCACACTAACTTTTTTTATTATTTATAGTTTGATAGGCTCGCGTTTGACCACTATCTCACCTGATGTTAAGCGATGATGTGGCCAGAGATAGAGCACGCTTGGCTTCACAAGTTTCGTTGACAAATAATATTTTAGATAGCATTATCCTTTGTTTAGTATAAAACAAAGTCCACCACTGTGGCTCTCTGTCTGTTCGCGATAAACTCAAAAACTACTAAACGTATTTTTATGCGGTTTTCACCAATCTACAGAGTGATTCATGAGGAAGGTTTAGATGTATAATACATGCATACTGTAGTAAAGAAAGACTGAAAATTTCAAAGATTTGTAACACCCGTGCGAAACTGAGGCGGGTCGCTAGTAAAAAAAATAATATTTATAAAATCCCACTGCTAAGGCAAAGGCCTCTTCCAAGTCCTTCCAGACATTCTTCTCCCGTGTCGTCTCAATCCAGTCCTCGCGGTACGCGTCCAGATCATCCCGCCACATCTTTTTATCCCTGCCTGGACGACGCTTCGCCCAGCCACAGAATAAATATGGAATCTTTGTAAATTAATTCAGCTACTTTGCAGTTTATGTGTTCTCTTTTAAAGCAACTACAAAAAATTTCATCAATTTATTAAGAGTGGCATTTTTATAAAGATCGCGGAAATAAACTTTAAAATAACGTGATCACTGGACTTGACGCGGCACTCGCTACTGACAGCACCGCGAGAAACGCTTAGGAGTCTCGTCGATGCGTATGTTTGTGTGAGTGTGCTGTTTCGAACATTTGTAGGTAGTTTGCGTACTGTTCCACTTATCTTTACTGTGGCCCAGCCGTGGAACAGTAACGGCACGGTAATATTATCTATACAGTATTCCAACTTCATACAAACGGACGAAACGCGAGCTATACCTACGCGCCTCGATCTCGAGGTGCGCTCGGTATGCAGACAGTCGCGTCTGTGCCGCGCGATTTTTTCAATAAAAATAAGTTCAAGTACATCTTATATATAAAATTCTCGTGTCACGGTGTTCGAACTTGAACTCCTCCGAAACGGCTCGACCGATTCTCATGAAATTTTGTGAGCATATTGAGTAGGTCTGAGAATCGGCCAACATCTATTTTTTATTTTTTTTTATTTATATGGCAGAACAACGTTTGCCGGCTCAGCTAGTCTAATATATAAAATTCTCGTGTCACGGTGTTCGAACTTGAACTCCTCCGAAACGGCTCGACCGATTCTCATGAAATTTTGTGAGCATATTGAGTAGGTCTGAGAATCGGCCAACATCTATTTTTTTTTTTTTTTTATTTATATGGCAGAACAACGTTTGCCGGCTCAGCTAGTATTTATATATTTAATATGACGAGTAGGATATATTGTGCTGTTTTTGGTTGCATGAATTCTTCATTTAAAACCAAACATATAAATTGTAAAGTAGCTGCAGGTATCTATAACCAAGTAAATAATATTCCTTTTTCTCCACCTTGTCCATGTTTCCCAAAACAATTTTTAATTAAGCTTTGGAATGCGGATTTTTGTACTTTAAAATTTATTAATAAAGCATTTCGTAGGTACGTCTCAGTCGAGGCGCAAATATTTTTCGGTCGCAAATATTGAACACTTCCTATTCAATTCACAAAGTATTTTATTTGTTTATATAAAAAAGTATATTTACAATCACAAAACTAAATGGAAACACAAAGTAGGCAAATGTAATTAAAATGCTGGAGGCGGGCAGCCCTATCGCATGTTTACGTACCGCGCGGCTGTAGGCATTTATTTCTAAGATACGGCCGAGTTACAATACTGTATAGATAATATTACCGTGGTAACGGCTAGGTAAAAAAATAATAATTGTAGAGTGGTTTTAGACTTATGAATATTCACTAGCTTATCGCGTTCTAATAATAACAATTTAAAATGAATCATTATGGAAACCCGTACGGTTTTAATTAAAATAACTTCGAAATCGAATCGATTTGATATGGAAGCAAGTTCTTATGATTAAAAGTTTAAAATACTCGTATTATTGAATTTATTTCGTCACACATCTGATGCCTATCAGATTAAATATTCGACATATGAAGTGAAGAAAACGGCAAAGTAAGCACAGTGGTTGAGATATTGACTGCTGCGCTTAGGGTTGCCAGGTCTTGAAACCGAAAAGCCGGACAGATTATCCTATTTAGCTGGACATTTGGGCAAAAAGGCCGACTTTTTTTTAAGAATATCATGACTTTTTAATAACAATAAAATTCATAAAAAAAATAATTTCTAATGAAAAAAAAAAAACAATAAAATTAAGTGATACAATTGCTAGACTAATAGTCCGCTCTGCTTGTGTTAGCGATATAAGGTATAAAGGCAGAACTCAAACGACAATTCTAAAAAATGGTCAAATTATAAAGCCGGACAAGCTGGACTCCGCCTAATTTGGCCGGACACGCAACTTAAAAGCCTGACCTTGTCCGGCTTTATCCGGACGCCTGGCAACGCTAGCTGCGCTGCGTGTCGTGGGTTCGATTCCCGCACGAAACAAATATTTGTATGGCCTGCAGATAGGTGTTCCGGGTCTTCTGTTTGTGAGTTTTCATGTTTCTGAACGCACCTACTGTACAATGCGTTCCAAATAGGAATAGGATCGATTGCCATGTTGTGACGTCACCTCATACTGTCAAATCGCAAGAAACTGGGCAAAATATTGAAGAACTCAGATATGAGCATAATTGAAGAACTGGATTCTGATTAGGGAATGCAAATCTCGCGAGATTGGGGCTCAAGCGAGATCCCGCGAGTTTATGAATAACAATACTGCGAGATCTCGCGAGATTAGCAGTTTGGTGTGGTTTTTTTTGCAAATAATCACAATATTTCAATAAATTAGAAAAAAATAAATAAATATTATAAGTATTATAAGATAAACATTTATTTTCACGATTTTTTTCAATAGACTTTTATGCATCAAACATTGTTTGACGTATCTGTCTATAATTTTTTAATAAACTTCTAAGTAGTAAACTTTGACATACGTAAGTATCTATCAAATAACAAATGAAAGAAACAACCAGTCTTCTCTTCTAATATCAAACAAAAATCTTTTAGTAATAAAATAGTTCTTTTCAGAGAGGATCAGACGTTTTTATGCTCAAGTGCAATCTCGTTGAACTCGCGAGATCTCGCCTTTTTTTCGTCCGAGACCAATCTCGTTAAAAAAGGCCGAGATCTCGCGAGAACGAGATTGCATTCCCTAATTCTGATTAAACTTTTTTTGTTCACAGTTCGTAAATAAATTGAATTTAAAAAATTTCTTGTTTTACTCACCCTATTAATTCTCCGATTTGACAGTATGACGTGACGTCACAACATGGCGATCGATCCTATTCTTATTTGGAACGCATTGTACAGGAGTGTTTCCTATTGTGGGGCAACGATTTTTTATGCTACCGAAGGAGGCGGCTGCAAGAGTGAGGGAACGTACATCTTTACGTCCCAGCCGCCGCGTCAGAAATCGCAGAGCGATATCCGGCCTCCATAGGCGCAGGCTTGCGAGCGACGAGCAATGGGTAGGTCGTAGTCGGCTCGTACTATAAGGACCGAGCCCAAGTTGTCGACGGTAGGGGTCCAGCAGAGCCGATGCTTACTAGGGCCATAGGGAAAAGTTTGAAAGGGAACTCTTGATCCTAGAACGCAGAAGGCAACTGATTCCTTCAGTTCAGACATCTCGGATGTACGACGATTATCCAGTATCCACCTTTTTTTTATAGCCTATACTTTCCCACTGCTGGGCAAAGGCCTCCCCCAATTTCTTCCAGGTATTCTTTTCTTGGGCCACCTCGAACCAGTCTTTGCGGTAGGCATCTAAGTCGTCTCGCCACCTCTTCCAAGGTCCACCCTCACATTGTTAACACCTCTTCGGTCCAGACTAAGCTTTTCGCCTCATCGTTTGTACCTGCAGTCTTCCCACCCAACTATAATTTAGAGGTCTTGAAGGCTAGAGTGATAAGGCTCTTAAAAAATCTAGTGCGTTTCACGATCAACGATTGCATCACTGCTTACCATCAGGTGGGATCGCAGTCAAGCACTAGATTATATCATTAAAAATAAAAACTTTTTACAAAAAAAAATACAACCGACTTCAAAGTAAAAAAAAGCACTGAAAAGTGCAAAATAACTTTAATTTCGGAAGTCGGTGTTTCTATAATAGTTTTGTCTCTTCGTTATTTAACACCGACTTCCGAAATTAAAGTTATTTTGCACTTTTCAGTGTTTTTTTTACTTTGAAGTCGGTTGTATTTTTTTTGTAAAAAGTTTTTATTTTGCACTTTTTAGTTATGGCACCACCACTAAAAAGTACCCCTCAGCTAAACTTAAATACCTTATAGCCAGAGTGCATCTCATGGCAATTCTAATAATCCCAAACACGGTTAGATTACATTAATTTATTACAGAGTTCCGGTGCCTAACTTCAGGCTTCATCATCTGATCAGTTCGATATATTCCTCCTCTACTTTCAGTCAGTCATCGACAACACGTATAAACAAAGCAATTTTACTTTTTACGACGGTTCTGCTGTGATCCTATGAGGAGTTCTGTTCCATATCTTCGAAGTTCATGATCAGATCATAACAATATTTCTATGGGACCAACTCGGAAGCATAACCTTTCAATCAAAAAAAAATTTTTTTAATCGGTCCACAATTGACCGAGAAATCGGTGAACATACATAAAAAAAAAACATACATTCAACCGAACATATAACCTCCTCCTTTTTGAAGTCGGTTAAAAAATAATTTCCATACATCGGCATATAGGTCACATATTTATCAATATTGTATCTTAGCTTGTTCATATAATGTTGTTATAACATAGTGTTTATCGTTATATCCAACGAGATTATTACGTAAATGCGATAGCATATAAATAGGTTGGATTACGTGTGAGATTGTTATTGATTATAACTTTATAAGTATTAACTTTTGTTTTTTTCTTGAGTCGTTGTTCATTCAATCACTCAACCAGTGGGTTAGAAGCACTACTGCTGCGCATGAGGTCCAGGTTTCGATTTCCAGGCCAAGCAAAGCGTTTTTAGGGTTTTAAATTACGTTTTTTTTTCTGTAGCTGCTTCTAGTCTCTGATTTAGCCTCGTTGATGGCAGCTCGTCCCCGTTTTAGCCTCGTTGATGGCAGCTCGTCCCCGTTTTAGCCTCGTTGATGGCAGCTCGTCCCCGTTTTAGCCTCGTTGATGGCAGCTCGTCCCCGTTTTAGCCCCGTTGATGGCAGCTCGTCCCCGTTTTAGCCTCGTTGATGGCAGCACGTCCCCGTTTTAGCCTCGTTGATGGCAGCTCGTCCCCGTTTTAGCCTCGTCGATGTCAGCTCGTCCCCGTTTAAGCCTCGTTGATGGCAGCTCGTCCCCGTTTTAGCCTCGTTGATGGCAGCTCTTCCCCGTTTTAGCCTCATTGATGGCAGCTCGTCCCCGTTTTAGCCTCGTTGATGGCAGCTCGTTCCCGTTTTAGCCTCGTTGATGGCAGCTCGTCCCCGTTTTAGCCTCGTTGATGGCAGCTCGTCCCCGTTTAAGCCTCGTTGATGGCAGCTCTTCCCCGTTTTAGCCTCATTGATGGCAGCTCGTCCCCGTTTTAGCCTCGTTGATGGCAGCTCGTTCCCGTTTTAGCCTCGTTGATGGCAGCTCGACCCCGTTCTAGCCTCGTTGATGGCAGCTCGTCCCCGTTTTAGCCTCGTTGATGGCAGCTCGTCCCCGTTTTAGCCTCGTTGATGGCAGCACGTCCCTGTTTTAGCCTCATTGATGGCAGCTCGTCCCTGTTTTAGCCACGGTGATGGCAGCTCATCCCCTCTTACATGCATTTTACGGCACTGTTAGCGCAGTGGTTGTAGTTTAGGCAGATGCGTTGTGAGTTATGGTATATGAGTTTAAATGTTCGTGAATGCACCCACAGTGTAGAAGTAATTCATAGTAGGACAAAGTTTTTGTCGTCAAATGTGGATTTGCTAAGTCATCTCTGCCTTAGCCCTTTCATAAGATAGATTTTCATCTTACATACTCTTTGCTGGGGGCGTGACTGGCGTCCGAGCTGGTCGCCATGGTGTCCCGGTGAATCCTTCATCTAGTTTAAATTGACAAAAAAGTTGACGTGTAAAAGTGTTTTTAAATAACCTACTTACAAAATAAATATCATTTATCATTTATAGCCCTTAGATTAAACATACATAAGACAATAGGGCCATATTTCACCGGGACACCATGGCGGCGCGACCAGTCGCCGCTACCAACAAAATGTATACAGCTCTATAGAGTTACTCACCTGGTGTTCGTTTGGATGTGCAACCAATTTGGCGGAGCGACCAACTCGGACGCGTGCACTTAAGGTCCATTTTAATACTGTCTCAGTGTGGTGTAGCGACTCTGGTGTCTGTATGGTGTCTAGTTTGGTAGCTTACGGACACCACGCAACTGGTCGCGCCGCCATGGTGTCCCGGTGAAATATAGCCCTTACTGTGTGTGTCTTATGTTTAATCTAACTTTTACCGGCCAAACTCGATCTTAGGATGAACTAGTTTCGCCTAGGCCAAACCCGCGATATTAGTCCAGTAGCGAGTGAAGCGAGTTCCGAATTTTAGGGCACCCCGACACGAACAGGTTAGGTTAGAAGGAAGGAAAAAAAAAAAAAGACGGGAGCTCCGCTCCGCTCTGCTACGCTTTAGCCTTCGTGGTTTTTTTAACCGACTTCAAAAAAAAGGAGGAGGTTATCAATTCGGTTGTATTTTTTTTTTTTTTTTTTTTTTTTATCATTATTTTTTTTTTATGTTTGTTACCTCAGAACTCCGTCGTTTATGGACCGATTTGCAAAATTTTTTTTTCCCTATACAGGATATGCTTCCAGATTGGGCCCATTTTTTTCAAAATCCAGTTCTGATGATGGAATCCATGAGGAATCGAGGGAACTCCTCAAAAATTATAGGCAACCCTATGGTGATTTTAGTATTTTCATCAAGAACTTAAGCATTTACAGTCAAAAAGTAACATTTGATGAAGTGGAACTGATGAAGAAGACCAGAAATGGTCAACGGAACTTCATACACAAATAGATATTACAATGAAGATATACATAGTTAAGCGACTATGACAATACAAATAAATGAATGATTCTGAATAGTTACGTTGAAAATGGTATCATCGAAGTGATCTGATGATGATGATGGAGCCGGAAGGTAGGCACTGGAACTCCGTAATTAATCAATGTAACCTAGCCGTGTTTGGACTTATTAGAATTGTCATGAGATGCACTTTGGCTATAAGGTACTATCGAACTGATCTGATGATGGAGCCGGAAGGTAGGCACAGGAACTCCGTAATTAATCAATGTATCCTAGCCGTGTTTGGGCTTATTAGAATTGTCGTGAGATGCTCTTTGGCTATAAGGTACTATCGAACTGATCTGATGATGGAGCCGGAAGGAGGAAGGTAGACACAGGAACTTTATAATAAAACTATGTAACCTAGCAGTATTTGGGTTAATTGGAATTGTCATGAGAAATAGGAACTCTGTTTATAAGTGTATCGCAACTAAAAAGTGTGAAATAAAAACTTTTTATAAAAAAAAAAATAACCGACTTCACTAAAAAAAACACTAAAAGGATCAAAATAACTTTAATTTCGGAAGTCGGTGTTAAATAAGAAACAAACAATACCGAGAAACACCGACTTCCAAAATTAAAGTTATTTTGATCCTTTTAGTGTTTTTTTTAGTGAAGTCGGTTATTTTTTTTTTTATAAAAAGTTTTTTTTTAAATATAATTACCCAGAAGTAGGAACCCAGCTGAGCGGGGAACCGCACGTGTTAAGAGTACTGGTTTGGCCTAGGCGAAACTAGTTCCATCTTAAAATCGGGTTTGGCTAGTAATAATTATCTATATATAAAAGCGAAATACCGCTCATTGATTAATCACGAAATCTCAGAAACTATACACCTGACGTTGCTAGCCTGTCGGTTTTCTATCATTTACATTTCGGGGAGTGTGCACTGGAATTGCACAATCTAATTCCGCCATGTCCGTTCCATCATCGGACCATTAGACGTACGGCGTTGCGCCACCGGCACATGGTAGACATCCCATCCATACGCACATAACGTTTTAAGAACACATTTATTATGCGTACAGCCAAGAAGTGGAATTCCTTGCCGGAGTCTGTGTTTCCTGATAGCTACAACTTAGGGTCTTTAAGTCAAGAGTGAATAAGCTACTTCTGGGCAAGCGTGCTCCATCGTCGACCACATCATCGCTTACCATCAGGTGAGATGGTGGTCAAACGCGAGCCTATCATTAATAATAATAAAATAAAAAAACTACAAACTTAAAATTTGGCAGGTAGGTTCCTTATAGGATGTAGACATCTGCTAAGAACGGATTTTACGAAACTCCACCCCTAAGGGGGTAAAACGGGGGTTGGAAGAAACCTACTTTCGCGCGGGCGAAGCCGCTTGCAGAAGCTAGTGTAATATATAAAAATCTCTGATCACAGAGTTTGTCGATTGATCGAACTCGTCCGAAACGTCTTGACCGATTTTTTTTATATCTTTAATCTGCAATCGGCTATTTAGCCATTATCAGATGTGTTCCACTAATCAACCGATTTTTAATCTTTCTTTTATAAGTCTGAGAATAGGTCGTAGGCTGCTTTTTTTCTTTGATAAGTTTATATATTATGGCAGAACAGTGTTTACCGAGTCTTTTTTCCGAGAGAATAGTTTTCCGTGGCAGGCACTTTCAGAAAAGGTCTAAAATACCTGAATGATCTCCTTTAAAAAGCTATATAATAATATTATAGTATAGTATAGTCGGCTTTATAATGTTCCCACTGTTGGGACTAAGGCCTCCTCTCTATAAGAGGGAATGGGCCGTAATCCACCACGCGGGTCCAGTGCGTGTTGGTGGATGTCACATGTCTTCGAATTTTTGGTTCTCGGACATGCCGGTTTCCTCACGATGTTTTCCTTCACCGGTTTGAGAGCAGTGGTGATTAAATAAATTACACAAAGTAATGCGCCTGGCTGGGTTTGAACCCGGAACCTAGAACTCGTAAGTCGGGGCCGTTACCACTCGGCCACCACTGCTCTATATAATAATATTCGTAGTGGAAAAATTAATATAGGTGTATAATGTTTATCAATTCGTTATCACTGTTAGGTTAATTTGTTGTAACCGATAACCTAAAACAGATAGCGTTTAATATCAGTAAAAGTAGTCTTGTTTTTAATCCGCTTCTAGTCTTTAAAATACCCTCTAGTTTTGTACTAAAATCCCGCCCCGCGCGGGCAGAACACCGTCATGTCCTCGTGGAGGCAATCAGACGAGGCGACCTCTCGCAACCCGCCCTGATCCAGGACATGGTACGGAGCGAGAGAGCATGGGAAGCATGTCACCTCCTGCCAAATAATGCGCTAATATGAGCGACGGAGGTGACAATACTCACGCCCTGGCTACCGCAGGAGACGCTCAGGGCATCAGGAAACTTGGGCTTAGGGTTATCATGTAACAAATATATGCATCACATAGGCATTGCTCGCAGAATAGATGGTCGATGGGGCCGACAGGTTCTGGAGTAGCGAACAGGTACAGGAAGACGCAGCGTTGGAAAGCCTCCCACAAGGTGGACCGACCGAACAGGACCGGTCAATATGGTGACACTTGCCTAGGTCAAGCAGTAGACGTCTTTTAACTGAAATGATGATATGATGAAATACATTTAAACGGAGATTCAAGACAGCATTTATTTCAAATAAAACATTTAGAGGCACTTTTGAATTGTCAAGAAAAATAATACTAATTGCACATTCCAAAGCGTAGAAAAAATCTCTATGGAAAAGAATGTGAAAGAATCTCCATAGACACTCTTTTAAATCATGTTATATATTACTAATATCTCGGTTACATATTTTTTATGTTGCTTTTATTATGTGAGAACAATGTAAATAAATAAGACAAGAAAAAAAATCAATTCAAAATATAGAAAGAGATAACCAGTCTCAACTGACAGCGTCCAGATATCTGAGGTTCACAGACATGGCGCGCATATTAGCAGCACTCAACTCAAGCATTTTGAAGGGAACCGAATGATCCAACACACTCATCACCATCAGTGAGACATTTGAGTGAGCATGACAAACTCTCAAGTCCTGGGCATCAGCAAACTTGGGTAAAAATCGAAAAATAATCGAAATTGAATTAGCAATACTGTGAAAAAAGTCCATTGCGAAATCATAAGAGAACTACACACCCACTTCATTCTTGAACCAGTTTCGAAATTCAGATAGGTACTACATTTATCAATGTTCAGATAAATAATTTTCCAATTATATGAGCACACGTAATATGGACTGCGATAAGTCTTTGTCTTCATATATTTACAATATATATGTCAGTTTATCATAAGGTGCGAAACGAGCTGGTGAGTCCACTATGTTTTGATAGGCTTATTTACTTTAATTAAATACGAGTTTTAAGTCCCAGTTTTTGAAATGGGCATCGGTCTGGTGGTGTATAGTATGCTGATGCTATATATGTATATTTATTTATTCAAACTTTATACGTCATATACAAAGACAGATTTTATGCCTATGGATGGTGAAGAGAAGGGGCCCAAGTCGGCTATTTTTATAAATTCGTCATTCCAACACGGTCCCATTGTCATTTTCCTAAAAGTTCGTAATCTGCTAATTCATAATGATCGATCATTGATCGGTCAATGGTCTCGTAATAGAGTTGTGATAGAATGACAATATCTAGCTTAATAAAAGCAATGACTGCCCAATGACGTTCTAATGGTAGGTCGCTGATCAAAGGAACTGTTAAAATTTTAGCAGATTACCGCATGCGTCAGATATTTATTAGTCAATATACGAGATTGCCATTCTATGCCACTTCTTTCAATGGATGGTCAATGATTGACCATTGGAAAGTCATAATGACGCCATTATATTAGTAGATTACCAAACTTGTCAAAATCAACAATGATTAAGTCAATGTAGACCATTCCAACACTATTGTAATAGCAGACTTGAGGCCCTGGGCAAAAGCATAAAAAAAAAGTATTAATTAAAAAATGGGTACAAAAATGTATGCTATGACTAACTGACCCGGCAAACGTTGTCTTGCAAAACTGATAAAGGCGGGTGGGGGTAGAAGTGTAAGAAATATAACCTATTCCCCTACCAAATAATTACAAAAAATATAACATAAAAATCGGTCAAGCCCTTTCGGACTTCGGTAACAAACACTTCTGACATATAAATTATCAAAGAAATATCGCGATTAAAAATGGGTGGTGGGGGTAGGAGGGTGAAAAATACTTTACAAACTATTTTCAGATTGACTGGCCTGTTTGTCTAGTGGTTAGTGGCCCTGACTGCTATCCCGGAGGTCGTGGGTTCGATTCCCACCCAGGACAAATGTTTGTGTGATGAGCACGATCATTTGTTCTGTGTCTGGTTGTAATTTATCTATTATATGTATGTGTTTAGAAATATATAAGTATGTTTATCAGTTGTCTAGTACTCATAACACAAACTCTGCTTAGCTTGAGACTAGACCGCGTTGTGTGATAGTTGTGGAATAATAAAAAAAAGACCTATAAAATATACACAAAAAAATCGGTCCAACTGTTTCGGAGGAGTTCAATAACAAACACTGTGAGACGACATTTTTGTTTATTAGAGATTTCATTTTGATATTTAAACAAGAATAATATGTGAACCACAGTTCTCTTGTTCAATTTGACAATAGTATCTGTTAAAACCAATGTTAAAAACAAAACAATAATATCTTCTTCAATAATACTTTAACTATAAAACTTTATCTTTATCGTTGAAGATAACGCCACCTTGTTATATAAACACAATAATAAATAACATTTGCTCCTAAACATAATATTCTAGTTATGTAAAATAGGTATCCTAACTTGGTTCAATACAGGACATACCAGGATGCCATTATCTCCATCTCCAACATCACATTAATATATAGGGTGACTGGTAATTAGTGTACGATACTTAAACACGTGATTGTGCTCATGATAACAAACAATTTTTATTATGGGAGCAAAGCCGAAATCGCTAAAAAAATATCAGCTGTTCAGTACATTAGGCTAACATAAATGTACTGAACAGCTGATTTTTTTTCGCGATTACAGGTTTGTTCCTATAGTAAAAGTTGTTGGTTATCATGAGCACAATCACGTGTTTAAGTATCGTACACTAATTGCCAGTCACCCTATATACATATATATCTATATACACTACTATTTAAAAAAAAAAAATGCGGCTCTATCCGTACCCCTTACTAATCATATTTTTGTAGTCAAAAATAAAAAATACGATATCCTAAAATAATCCACAAAAATTTGCTATAATTGGTAAATTCATAATAGAATCAATCATTCATAACAATTGCTACTAGAAAATACATTTTGATCGTCATTTATTCATTCCTAATCAATAGCCTGTACAATATTTCCATAATTGAGTGAAATTTTGGGATATAAATAAATGATAATAACTTTGCTGTTTATGAATATTATTTATTGAGACTTAACTTAAATAATAACAAGACCTTTTCTAATAAGCTGTTTAAGTATTTGTAATAATTAAAAATTAGTGGTGTATATATAAAAGGATAAACAGACTGACTGACATATCAATGCACAGCCGAAACTACTGGGACTAGAGCGTGAAATTTTGCATAAGGTTTCTTTTTATGACGTAGGCGAGCACTAAGAGAGGATTTTCCAAAATTCGACCCCTAAAGGATGAAACGGAGGTCCAAAATGTTG
This sequence comes from Mythimna impura, assembly GCA_905147345.3. NCBI lineage: Eukaryota > Metazoa > Arthropoda > Insecta > Lepidoptera > Noctuidae > Mythimna > Mythimna impura. The sequence continues at coordinate 7,878,571 of LR990369.1, read as the reverse complement.
TATGGAAAAACTTACTATCACGCGGGCGAAGCCGCTGTAAAAGCTAGTATATTATAAAGGCGAAAGTTTGTAAATGTGTTTGTATGTTTGTTACTCCTTTATGCTCAAACGTATGAACGAATTCGGTGGAAATTTGGCACACGGGTAGACCATGTCTTGGAATAGGACATGGGATACTTTTTTAACCGACTTCAAAAAGGAGCAGGTTCTATGTTCAGCTGTTGTTCAGCTGAATGTATGTTTTTTTTTTATGTATGTTCACCGATTTCTCGGTCAATATTGTGGACCGATTAAGAAAATTTTTTTTTTGATCGATAGGTTATGCTTCCAAGTTGGTCCCATAGAAATATTGTTATGATCTGATCATGAACTTCGAAGATATGGAACAGAACTCCTCATGGGATCACAGCAGAACTGTCGTAACAAGTAAAATTGCTGTAAATATACGTTTAGTCGATGACTGACTGAAAGAAGAGGGGGAATATATCGAACTGATCTGATGATGAAGCCTGAAGTTAGGCACCGGAACTCGGTAATAAATTAATTTAATCTAACCGTGTTTGGTATTATTAGAATTGTCATGAGATGAGATGCACTCTGCCTATAAGGTATTTAAGTATGGCTGAGGGGTACTTTATAGTGGTACCATAACTAAAAAGTGTAAAATAAAAAACTTTTTACAAAAAAAATACAACCGACTTCAATGTAAAAAAAACTTTTTAGAAAAAAAAATAACCGACTTCACTAAAAAAAACACTAAAAGGATCAAAATAACTTTAATTTCGGAAGTCGGTGTTTCTCGGTATTGTTTGTTTCTTATTTAACACCGACTTCCGAAATTAAAGTTATTTTGATCCTTTTAGTGTTTTTTTTAGTGAAGTCGGTTATTTTTTTTTTCTAAAAAGTTTTTATTTCACACTTTTTAGTTGCGATACACTTATAAACAGAGTGCCTATTTCTCATGACAATTCCAATTAACCCAAATACTGCTAGGTTACATTGTTTTATTATAAAGTTCCTGTGTCTACCTTCCTCCTTCCGGCTCCATCATCAGATCAGTTCGATAGTACCTTATAGCCAAAGAGCATCTCACGACAATTCTAATAAGCCCAAACACGGCTAGGATACATTGATTAATTACGGAGTTCCTGTGCCTACCTTCCGGCTCCATCATCAGATCAGTTCGATAGTACCTTATAGCCAAAGTGCTAACCATGACAATTCTAATAAGTCCAAACACGGCTAGGTTACATTGATTAATTACGGAGTTCCAGTGCCTACCTTCCGGCTCCATCATCATCATCAGATCACTTCGATGATACCATTTTCAACGTAACTATTCAGAATCATTCATTTATTTGTATTGTCATAGTCGCTTAACTATATATATCTTCATTGTGATATCTATTTGAGTATGAAGTTCCGTTGACCATTTCTGGTCTTCTTCATCAGTTCCACTTCATCAAATGTTACTTTTTGACTGTAAATGCTTAAGTTCTTGATGAAAATACTAAAATTACCATAGAGTTGCCTATAATTTTTGAGGAGTTCCCTCGATTCCTCATGGATTCCATCATCAGAACTGGATTTTGAAAAAAATGGGACCAATCTGGAAGCATATCCTATAAAGGGAAAAAAAAATTTTTGCAAATCGGTCCATAAACGACGGAGTTCTGAGGTAACAAACATAAAAAAAAAATGATAAAAAAAAAAAAACAACCGAATTGATAACCTCCTCCTTTTTTTGAAGTCGGTTAAAAAACACTGAAAAGTGCAAAATTAACTTTAATTTCGGAAGTTGGTGTTAAATAACGAAGAGACAAACTATTATAGAAACACCGACTTCTAAAATTAAAGTTATTTTGCACTTTTCAGTGCTTTTTTATTTACATTGAAGTCGGTTGTATTTTTTTTGTAAAAAGTTTTTTTTATCCCGAGAGTATGTTCCCTTGTGACAATTTTCTACTTTCATGCGGGCGAAACCGCTGGTAGGAGCTAGTTATCATGTTATAAAATTACATCTTTGTGCACTGTAGTGTATATTTTGACGTTAGCTGTCAAAATTACTTTCATTTGTTAGGTTTCTCGCCAAGTATTTCCTTTTTTATGTTCTTGGTTTGGATACTAAGTCCTTTAAGCCATATCTTCGTACGGAGTAATTACTTTGAGTACCGTTATACTGGGGATGAAATACATTCTAATGTTTTTGCAGTATTTGGCAGAGTTGGCTTTCTTAGCTAGCTTCGCTGAGGTAGTCAATACTATTCTTCCATTTTGCAGAGATCGTGCTTGTTTCAATTATATTGTCCAGTTGCGTAGACACTTGAAATACAAAACTACACCAACTTTACATCACAAAATCAATTTGCGAATAATCAAAACAGCCTTTGTACTTCACTCGAAAAAAACCTACCAAAAAAAAAAGATCCAAATATGTGATATTACTTCGAAAAGTGGTCCCTGTTATGGCTAGTCCTCTTTTTAATTTAATTTACACTTTAAAAATTTACATCGATACTTCTATGCCTAACCCTTTTCGGATAAGAGACGTGATGTCCTAGATAGTTTTTATATCGCATGGGATGCGAGTGGGCGATATACGATAATAATATTGAATGTAGGTTGTTTGCAAAATAGTGGCAATATAATAGCCAAACATACGGGTACAAAATTATGCGAGACCGTTGTGGAATCAGTAGAAAATAGTGTTCCGTTAGTATTTCGTTCAATCTATCATGTAAATTAAAAATATTATTACCCAAATACAAGTTCTTGACTTTGACATCAAAGTGAATTGAAAATTTCAAGCATAACAACGATATTTACATTATTTTGCGAGGGGGATAAGCAATTGCCTTAAAAAGAATATCCTGGATCCATATTTACCTATATATTTTCTTTTGTGACCACGATATCCTATACTTAAACATCTTCAAAAACCACTAAAACACTTGCTTATCCAGAATCAAACACTAAACTAAATCTAGTTATCATTTATCACACCAGACCGATGCGCCAACTTTCTCAAAATAAATTAGATTCAGTACAGTATTTTTGGATGACATTATGAAGGCGACACTCGCGGGCGCCACCCGTCGTAATGCATCTAAAGCAATTACAATCAGTAACTATATAGTCTCCACAATTCCTTTCCAAAGAAAATGGTGGACCAAGAAGAACAGGACCCTGGCTTAGACAGGCTTTCACTTAGCAAAGTCATCGGCGAAAAACTGACGGAATCCATTCAGAATATGGACTTGTTAAACACGCTGCAGAAAATGGTTGCTACTGAACCTGGCGATGAAGAATCACTAAATATCAGGGATAAGCTAAAAGGAGTTTTAGCACAGTTTAAAGATATGAGTCCAGAAGATAAAGCCAAGTTTGCTGCGAAAATTAAGGAGGGTCTGGCAAGCAAGTTGAGTACAAGGCTTAAAGACAATGCAATGCTGGCTGGAGTAGAGGATGCTATACGAAGTGCAGTGATGACGAAGCTGTACATGGTGGCAGCTGTGGTGTTACTCGTCTTGTTCTTGTTAGGTATGTGTAAATTTTTGAGGATCGTGGGGGATATGTGTCATGTGTTTTTATGTCATGTGTAAAGGTTGATTGTTCTAGGTGCGTCTGATGAATTTAAAAATTAATGGATGGAAACGTCGTAAAGTTAATTTTAAGATCAATGACCTAACAAGTTTTGTAGATCTATGGGGTTTCACTATTTTCGGTACCTATTGGACGTTCAAATAAGTATTTAGATTTTATATCTTGGTTCTGGCATACAGCAATCTCATAAAATACCAATACTAATTTCATTATTAACATTTAAATAACAATTCAACCAATAAAATTAAATACAATTTTCTATTTGAAAATAAATAATCGCGCAAAATTCGAGAACGGCTGGGCCGATTTTAATAATTCTTTTTTTTGTTTGGTTTATCTTTAAGCATACAGAGAAGGTTTAAAAATAAAAATAGGTAGGTAGGGTCGGTAGGGTAGTCGGGAGCGAAGCCGCGAACAAAAACTAGTTTATAATAAATATAATAAAATATAAGGTGACTGGTAATTAGTGTACGATACTTAAACACGTGATTGTGCTCATGATAACCAACAACTTTTATTATGGGAACAAACCTGAAATCGCGAAAAAAAATCAGCTGTTCAGTACATTTATGTTTGCCGAATGTACTGAACAGCTGATATTTTTTTCGCGATTTCGGCTTTGCTCCCATAATAAAAATTGTTTGTTATCATGAGCACAATTACGTGTTTAAGTATCGTACACTAATTACCAGTCACCCTATATAATGTTAGTGACTGCATAATAAAAATGATTTCAAGTCAATTAAAAAAAATGATAATGTTTAAATATTAAAGTAGGTGGTGGGTAATAAATGTCATAATAATTATAGAAGTTTCACATTTTATATTCAAAATATTCTTTGATGGAATAAAAATATCTGTCACACAACCAGTTATATAGCTTTCTATTAAATTCCAAATCTGTAGCACTTCTAAATTTTTCGGCTAAGTGGCTATATATTTTCACCGCCATGGTATAACAATTCTTGTGGCATACTTTTAGGGCCAACGCTGCGTTAAGCGGGCGTGACTATGCGCGTGTGTCGTGTGCGGCGGCCCCCGTAGCGAAAACCGGATTATTACCTGCGCAGGGTCGCTAGTTCAACTTTAACGGTGTGCATGTAGTCGTGTCGATGGAGATCTTTAATCTATTATTACGTAGCAAAACGGGCGCGGGGTGCGACTGCTCACGACGGGTGCCCGCGCGGCGAGCCGCGACAGTGCACTTTTGTATGGGACCGCGCGGGCAACCGCGTAACGCAGCGTCGGCCCTTAGTCTATGTTTATTATTGGGACAACACGACCAAATTGTATACCACAAAGACAGATTCGAGGTGGCTCAGTTAAAAAAAAAATGGCGTAAGAAATTGAAGGATACATTTGCCAAGCAGTGGTACAGTACAGATAACTTTGTAATACGATAAATAGAGTATCTAATATTTTAGTAAATTATTTACAAAGGAGCACCAGTTTATCGTAATCTCAAAAGATCCGTATCTTATTATCGTATTTCGACACTGATTTCAAAATGAAGTGCACCATGTAAAAAAACAAATTTATATTAATTCTAATCTAGAATTTTTTGATAAATTGTGGACATTTTTATGCAAGTGGAATTTCATATATTTTTCATAATATTCCGATTTTATCATCGAAGGTTATCATCAAAATAATAACCCTTCCCGCTCTGGGCGGAGAGAAGATTCGAACTCTACTAGCTAAAACCCACCCGTGTTCCTTCAGTTGCCCTTTGCGTGCCAGGGACACGGTCACTGTTTCGAACAATCTTGCAGCCACAGAATAATTTTTTGAAGCTGAATATTTTTTTATTATTATTGGTAGACTCGTGCTTGATCACTATCTCACCTGCCCCCCTAGCCAAGTCACAAACGATAAACGTAAACTCTCAGTAGTCTTTAATAGATTTTCAACTTCATGTTTTTGGATATAAAGTTGAAAATCTATTGAAGATTACATAGTGTTTTCGTTCGTTCCGGTCGCTAACGCTCAGTAGTCTTTAATAGATTTTCAACTTTATGCTCTTAGGTATAAAGTTGAAAATCTATTGGAGATTACTAAGCGTTCACGTTTATCGTTTGCAACTTGGCTAGGGGGGCTGATGGTAAGCGACGATGTGGTCGACGATGGAGCACGCTTGCCTAGAAGTAACCTATTCACTCTTGACTTAAAGACCCCTAGGTTGTAGCTATCAGGAAACACAGACTCCGGCAGGGAATTCCACTGCTTAGCTGTACGCACCAATGAATGTGTTCCCAAAACGTTTTATTCCTTGCATAGTTATCGAAATCGTCGTAGTACAAACTACATAATGTATAGGTACGAGTATATTTATGACATATCATCCATCCACATACCTACAAATAACTATTTTAGTAACACTCGATTCCTCCCTCCTCTTCACATGACCATATCAAGACAAATAATTCCCTTTCATCCTTGATGTTAACATAGCCAATCAGGAAAGTCGGGGCTAATTTAAGAAGTCGTGGAAGCAATTTTTTTTTTTTTGAAACTTTACACTCCACTAATATCGTTGGTGCGTCCAGAAACATACAGGGTGTCTTTGACATCAACGCACTAACGAATACCATGGATCCTGTACTTGATTCTGGACTCCGGAGTGATGGAATTTTTCGTCGGTTTTTAACTAATTTAAAAAAAAAAACCTTAGATTTTTTAATTTTTAATTTAAACTGTATTAAATCATTATTCTAACATTTTTTGTGAAAAAAATAAATGAATTACTTTTAGAATTAAAAATGTCATCGGGATTGATTAGAATAACGATTTTATCTTCCCCGATGATTTTAAATTATTTTTATTTTCTTTTTACTTAAAATATCATCGGGGTTAACGGTAAAGATTTAAAAAGAAAAAATTAGTAAAATGCCGACGAAAAATTCCACACCGGGTGGTCCAGAATCATGTACTGGATCCGTGGTATTCGTTTGTGCGTCGATGTCAACACCACTCACATACACAAGACACCAAGACCCGGAAGAACTACCTTCGGGTTTAATTTTTAGATAGGTATAAACTAGTGCTTGACAGCGATCCCACCTGATGGTAAGCAGTGATACAATCGTTGATGGTGAGGCGTATTTGTTGCGCGCGGGAATTAAACCCGAAATACGTAGCGTAGCAGTTAATCACTCAACTATTGCGCCAACCGTGTCGTCAAAAATATTTTTTTAAAATCTCCAACTTACTGTAGCTATTGCAAGTGTATTACTACTCACCATAATACTATCTGACAAAGAGCAGTGGTGGCCAAGTGGTAACGGCCCCGACTTACGAGTTGTAGGTCGCGGGTTCAAACCCAGCCAGGCGCATTACTTTGTGTAATTTATTTCATCACTACTGCTCTCAAAACGGTGAAGGAAAACATCGTGAGAAAACCGACATATCCTAGAACCAAAAACCCGGGCGTCTGGGCGGCGCGTATTGTTCCACGCACGCCTCAAGGAGTTGTCAGCAACCGTAGGGGCCCAGCAGGGTCGAAGCTTACTGGGGCCATGGGTGATGCGTAAGAGATTGCAATGGCATGCCCTGGAACAATGGCAAAGAAGGAACAAGAGTGGGTTTTTAGTCAGTAAAAATCTCGCGCTTCGCCCAAGAGTGGAGGATGTCATTAGATGATTTTCCCACCCAAAAAAAGAAAAGAAAACTCGGATGCTCCTCTGTATTTTTTGATCAACGTTTTAGTATTCACGAAGAGAAACTTATGTGACCTGCGCCCTTAGACAATTGATTTTTCTGGTTAGCGTTTCCGCCAAACGCTAAGTACAAAATGTATAGCAGTGACACTACCTGTCACGTGACTTCTCCGCAAGTAATGTCAAGACCGCACAAATTCGCGCGAGGCAATGGCCCTCGCGCCCCAGCCGCTGGGATTCCGATCCCGATTACCGGCCACCGTAGGCGCGGGCTCGCGCACTAACCGTCCGGACAGAGCCCAAGTCGTCGACGGCGGTGTTCCACGCGCGATCACCGAAAAATTAAAAAAAAAGACCAATACATTCTGTACTTAGTGTACCGTTTGGCAGGAACGCTAACACAAAAGTAATTTCTTAAGATATTTGAATTTTTTTCACATTTATATGAAAGATTTGGTTTTGGCGATAACACTGCCATTTTACTGTTTTTTGTTTGTTGTTGTTATTAATATAGGTAACATGTTGAAAAAAGTGTCCATAAAGTTTCTTGCACATTCTTCTCCATAGAGATCTACGCTTTGGAATGTGCAATTAGCATAATTTTTCTGACTGACGTCTTAACATTTCAAAAATGCTTGTAAATGGTATATTTGAAATAAATGCTTACATTTTGATTCCTCTCAGTATCAAATAATTGTAAATTATATCAAATACCAGATACTCCATTTACTCCCAGTCTTATCAGAACTATCTCTACTACTATTTACTAATTATATACTTTTCTCATCATTCCAGTATTCTTCGGCTACAAACTCTACAAATCGATAAAAGAAAAAGAAATCAAACGCGAGGAAAAGAAAAAGGCGAAGCAAATGAAGAAAAAGAAATGATGTGACAACCCGGCGACAAATTGTGTGAGGCTTAATGGCGTTGTGTGTGGAAAATTATGTAAATATTATTATTTGTAAAGAGTTTTAACTGCATCAGAAAAGTTCTTCAAAAAAAAAACTTTTTTTCTCAAACTCTGTCCAGTAGCATAGACTAGGAAAATTATACTTACCTAAAAAATGTCGACCATAGAGTGCTAGAAGGAACTTTTGGCGCGTAAACTAAATTTGAACTAACGGCGCCATCTTGGTTTTTTTTAATACAAGTTCCCAAGACTATTTCACAGCTTGTTACCAACTGTATAAAAGTATAAAATGTTCTGCGCTTTCCTAATCAGGGTGACAAGTGTAAAGTGTGAGAGAGACAAAAATATTATGCGGCCATTTGCTGTCTTGTTCTGAATTGTGATTGGTCAATATAAAATGTATAAAATTGATAATAATAAAATAATATAAATATTGAGGCAACTACTTATCCGAGTAAAACATTTGAATCAAAAAGTCACTATTCAAAATCGCAAATAGAAAGATTTTTTAGAAACCTTTCAAATCTAGTTGAAGGGGAAACTGTTAAGTAACAGAACAAGGATGCACATACTTACTGAAATGTGACGTCAACGTCATTAGTACAGCTGGTCACTACTATTGAAAAATAGAACCATTTTATTATTGAACGCATATTTGCTTTGTCTCTTTCTAAAGAATAGTTTATTTTGTGACAGTAATGAGGGTTTCATAAAATGACGTTCACCACTGGATGGGGTGGCAGCACTAAGTCGTCAGGTCCAGGCACCTGTCAAAACGCTTATGTTAATGACATTTGTTAAATTGACGTCAACGTAATGTATACGTTTTTAAAACTAGAAGACCTCTCGGCTAAGTAGCGCCAACTGGTGGTGTGAATTTTCCTGAAAAGTGAAAATCCGGATTAGACCATGTCTCTTAAGTTTATGATCAATTACACTCCCTGAATATGTCAATAGCGTCAAAAGGTCTTGTTAGCACTGTTCTGTATAAATGTGTAGATTATTTCAGCTGTGCGTAGCCCATATTACTTTTTAGATAGATAAATATATTGTTATTTCGAATTAAATAACTATACATTTTAAATGTAGGTATCCTGTATGTGACATTATATTTATTACCTCTAGAATTCTTCCAATAAGATTGTGCAATTGATTTTTTAAATATAAATATAACCCATTGTACTTTTTAATTTAGAGATCATTTTACTTAAACTTTAACCGCCTACGCGTCGAATATATCCGACAAACACTATCGCGTTTATTCCACTTCGAAACACTTCATCTCGTCAGTTCTTCTGTCACCTATGGGGATTGAAGAGCTAAATGAGATGGAGTACCCAGTCGCAAACACACGACCCTGGCGAATAGGACACGAAAACACTCGTCGGACAGATGCGACGCAAGCGGTTAAAAATCGCCCGGTTAAAAGGGTTAAAAAACAAGTTTTGGAATATATTATTCGCTTCAGTTTTCTTTAGCAAAATTATGAATATCATTAAATAATATATGTGATCGTGTTTTTTTAAGCAATGGGGTAAAACGTGGATTTAAACGATACGTAATTTTCCGAACACAACCCTAAATGACTGATTAAAAAATATTTAAGATTTAACTTTTTTATTTATTCCTATTGTATGTATTGATGAATTAAAGAATATTGTAAAGTTATTGAAATATTGTTTGCTGGTAACCCTTGTTTTCGAACGCACAAATTATTAGAATTCAATTCTCTGTAAGATTGGCCAAAAAGCATTGCTCAAAAGAAAATAAGAATTATAATTTTGGAAAACTATGGGTTGAAAGCAAAAATATTTTTGTTTGAAGTTTGATATTGCATGTTGAAATAGATCACAAATACTTAGCTTATTTTACATATCTACATGCATATTTTGGCACTTAACTGACGAAATGTCTGTATATAGTACATCCCTGCTTAGCCTGTTATGGCATGCACTCGTGATGTTATCTCATTTAAATTTAAAGATTCTATCAATAATCTAAAATAACATGCAATGTCAAAAACAAAGTATAATAATGAAAAATCAAAATATTTCTAATTTATACTAACGTATTTAATATATTAATACTAAAACATTCCTTATCAGTGAAATTCCTATAAATTGTGTTATTACTTCTTTATCTTTGTTAGTGATTTGTTTATTTTATTTTTCTGAGCTCAGCTGATTTTCTGTTGATAATACAATTATTTTTACATGACTGTGTTATGTTTTATTTCATTCATCATAATCGTACCTAGACTTCTTTCATTTTGAGACACTGGTATGTTGGACGAGAATATACCGCGCAGCTTCCCGAACGCTGCCCAGCAGAGTCGAATTGGACAATTGACCTCTTTCTCGAAGTTAGAGTCAAAAAAGTCAAAAGCATTTATTTCAAATAGACCATGCACATTGACTATCGGTACATCGAGGTGCTGAAGTGTTTGTACGAAAACGCCACTATGTCAGTCAGACTGCAGGACCAGACCTCGAAACCTATCCTCCTGCAGCGGGGTGTGAGGCAGGGAGACGTCATTTCTCCGAAACTGTTCACGGCCGCAATGGAGGATGTCTTCAAGGTTCTGGACTGGAGTGGATTGGGCATTAATGTCAATGGCGAGTACATCACTCATCTTCGGTTTGCCGACGACATAGTAGTCATGGCTGAAACTACGGAAGAGCTCAGCACAATGCTCAATGACCTCAGTAGAGCTTCCGAAAGAGTGGGTCTTAAAATGAACATGGACAAAACCAAAGTCATGGTAAATAACCATGTAGCACCCACTCCGATCAAGATTGGAGACTCTGCACTCGAAGTTGTAGACGATTACGTCTACCTTGGACAGACAGTCCAGTTGGGTAGATCTAATTTCGAGAAAGAGGTCAACCGTCGAATCCAACTCGGCTGGGCAGCGTTCGGGAAGCTGCGCGGTATCTTCTCATCCAATATACCACAGTGTCTCAAGACGAAAGTACCAGTGCGTGTTGCCAGTGATGACATATGGTTCCGAAACGTGGACGCTCACAATGGGCCTCATCAGAAGGCTCAAAGTCACCCAAAGGGCAATGGAAAGGGCTATGCTCGGAGTTTCCTTGCGTGATCGAATCAGAAATGAAGATATCCGCAGGAGAACCAAGGTTGCCGACATAGCGCGAAGAATCGCCAAACTAAAGTGGCAATGGGCAGGGCACATTGCTCGCAGAACGGATGGCCGTTGGGGCCGAAAGGTTCTGGAGTGGCGACCGCGTACCGGAAGACGCAGTGTCGGAAGGCCCCCTACAAGGTGGACCGATGACCTGGTGAAGGTTGCGGTAATCCGATGGATGCGAGACGCACAGGATCGTTCGTTGTGGCGACGTTTGGGGAGGCCTATGTCCAGCAGTGGACGTCTATCGGCTGAAATGATGATGATGATGTACAGGCACTTTTGAATAGTCAAATGTAGGTCAGTCCAAAAACAATAAAAGAAGCTAAATTGCACGTTCCAAAGCGTAGATCTCTATGGAGAACGTGCAAGAAACTCCATGGACACTTTTAAATTATATTGTGAGTTACTTAAAATCTTGGTTACATATTTCTTGTTGCTTCTATTATGTGAGCACAATGTAGATAAGTAATATAAAATAAAACTAATTAAAAGATAGAAATTGAATTAAGTCACTGGCAGCTAAGAGATGACCAGTCTCAACTGATGGCACCCGTTCACGAGCATGACGCGTGCATCAGCCCCACTCAGCTCAACCAGTTAGACCTGCCTAACTGGACTTATCCCAGGTAAACTTAGTCGTTCACAACTTCGAGTGTAGTTTCCGACGTTCCAAACTTAAGTGGCAGTGGGCTGGGCACATTGCTTGCAGAACAGATGGTCGATAGGGCCGAAAGGTTCTGGAGTGGTGACCGCGTATCGGAAGACGCAGCGTTGGTAGGCCTCCCACGATGTGGACCGATGACCTGGTGAAGGTTACAGATATCCGATGGATGTGAGAAGCACATAACCGGTTGTTGTGGCGATGGGGGAATACTATGTCCAGCAGGAGATGTCTTTCGGGTGAAAAATGATGGTACCTACAAGACAACCTGCAGTCGAACAAGTTTGATCGAAATTGCGAGTGCTATACTATAAGCACTATACAGGGTGACTGGCAATTAGTGTACGATACTTAAACACGTGATTGTGCTCATGATAACAAACAATTTTTATTATGGGAGCAAAGCCGAAATCGCGAAAAAAATATCAGCTGTTCAGTACATTAGGCAAACATAAATGTACTGAACAGCTGATTTATTTCGCGATTTCAGGTCTGTTCCCATAGTAAAAGTTGTTGGTTATCATGAGCACAACCACGTGTTTAAGTATCGTACACTAATTAGCAGTCACCCTATAGAGTTAAAGACATGAACATTGAAAATTAGGAGGATTTTGAAGTAATAATTTGATCAAGTTCAATAATTAATGTGGAATGTGTGATTTTAGCAAACGCCATTTCCGTGACGTAATAATGCTCCTATACACTAAAAATGTCGAGATCAGCGTCATCTAGCGACGACATGGCCACGCTTAGGTCAGTAGCTTTCACCTTATTGACGGCACCGTTGACGCAGTGGTTGAGCGATTGTGTGTGTTGACTGCTGAGCTGACGGTCGCGGGTTCGATTGCGCACGGAACATTTTTTTTTTATTATAATATATAATATAATGTTTTCACTGTGTATTTGGTTAAGTCTACTCATTTATTGCATTTTTTCACTTTAACTTGTTCTTTATAGAATTCTTCTGTACGTGTGTTTTGTGTCACCCAAACTTCTATTAACCGGATTGACCAATTTGGATGTCATTTTTTGTGTAGGTATATTTATTTAACCGAGTCCCTGGATTGTTTGAAAATACAAGTGAACCCGTTAGGTAGCGTTGCAATCGGGTTATCAATTTTTTTCTGGCGAAATGCCAGCTTTTCGACGTCTACCGGGACCGCTAGATTTGTATAAAATAAAACATCAAATATTTACTTGGAAAACTTTTTATTTGGTATCTATTTGGAACATTCATATCGACAAATTATCTTATTGTGTATTGTATTTAATCCGCCTGACAACCCAACCTCCCAGAGACGGTGGGATGAACCGCTCTGCAAAGTAGTCCAGAAAAACCTAATCCTAACATCTGCTACTACTGCGGAGCGTGCGCGCCTCCTGGCTGTGGGAAATTGGGAGTCAGGTCTTTGGCTTCACGCACTGCCGTCGTCGAATATTGGCACCTTATTCGACGATACTACTTTCCGCCTAGCTGTTGCCCTACGCCTAGGCGCTCCTTGCTGTTCTCCTCATCGCTGCCACTGTGGCGAAGTTGTCAACAGCCTTGGTCACCACGGCCTGTCATGCAGTCGAAGCGCGGGACGGATAGCACGGCACGCGAATATTAACGACATCATCCGACGAGCCCTTGTCACCGTCGGCGTTCCGGCTGTTTTGGAACCTCATGGCCTGGCACGCGACGATGGTAAGAGACCGGACGGTATGTCTTTATTTCCGTGGAAGATGGGTAGGCCTTTAGTGTGGGACGCTACCTGTGTCGACACTCTTGCGCCATCCCATCTTCCTAGCTCTTCGTGCTGTGCTGGTGCTGCCGCTGCGGCTGCGGAGAACCTCAAGCGGCGGAAATATAACAACCTCGTCGGTAGTTATATTTTTGAGCCGTTTGGGGTTGAAACTCTTGGGCCGTGGGGTCCGAGTGCTCATAAGCTTTTCAAAGAATTATCCAAACGCTTAGTTGACACTTCGCGTGACCCAAGGGCTGGCTTTTACCTCGGTCAGAGGTTAAGCATTGCCATACAACGTGGCAATGCCGCCAGCCTTTTGGGCACACTTCCAGTCGACAGCGATGTGGAGGAATTTTATGACGCCATATTTTAGCTAGTAGTTTTTGCCTTTAGTGTATATATAGTTTTAATTAGTTAAGTGTTTTTATTGTGTAGGGATACATTCAATATTCGAGGATTTTGTGGACTAGAATATTAATAACAAAGAAATACTGCAATATCTTACTAACATGCTTGATAATAAACATTTACATTTCAATTATATATTCACTGATCTAGTATACCATCATATTTAGTTCTATGAAAATGGGTGGGAATATTCTTACAATATATAATATAACATTCGTAAAGGTACCTACAATATTACTGAAAAAGCCAAGAAAATTTTCTTTTTTTAAACTTTTCTTGTGCCGAGTCTTGAGACAGATTAATTCCGGCTCACTAGGATCGATGGTTACCAGGGCTGCGGAATTGTTCGAATGAGTTACCACGGCCCTAGAACGCGAAGGGCAACAGAAGAAACACGGGCGAATTTTAGTCAGTAAGTCTGAACATCGCGGGATTTTCAGTGTGAGAAATTATTGATAATAGGTAATAATTATATTTCACAACTATCACACAACACCATCTAGGCTCAAAGTTAGCATAGCTTGTGCTATGAGTACTAGACGACTGATAAACATATTTCTAAATACAGATAAATTACACCCAGACACAGCAAATTATCATGCTCATAACACAATCATTTGTCTTGGGTGGGAATTGAAAAATTGAAGAATTAAATTGAAGTTAGGACCACTAACCACTAGACCAACAGACCAATCTAACTTGACTATACGTATTTCTAAGAACTTCGTTGTTTCCTTCTGTTGCCATTTGCATTCCTGGATAGCGAGGAGTCTTCCGAACAATTCCGCAGCTCCATAACCCTTGATCTGCAACCAGCTCAACACATCAAAACCAAAATCAACCAAATCTCGTTTAGCTCTTCAATGTAGATGGCAGGAGAGCTGACGAGACGTTCAACTATCATTGTCATCATTATTTCTACTTTCAGTCTTTAGATGGCGTTGCGAGTATCTGAATTGCGTGTGGTGCCATATTTACATTTTAGTACGTGTAGTGATTTTACTCGCCGCTTTGATTTTATTATGTGTTTTGATTAGTTTTTACAAAATATTTAGAAGATATCGAATAGAAATGTCAATTTTATTTTGAAAAAATGGTGAAAGTTATTTTATTACAAAAAAGAAGATAAAATAATGACAAAATTTTTAACTGTAGCTGGGGATCGAACGTGGCAAATGTCGTTCAATGTCGACATTTTGGATTATTGCTCACCCCCCATAGCAAATAGCGTGATAATATGTAGCCTAACAGTTGACCCGGCCTACAAGGATTATGTATGCAAAATTTGAACAGGATTGGTTCAGTAGTTTTTTCGCCAACTAATACCAACGCTCCACCATTTTACTGTTTTATTATATGTATAGATAATCGTACCTAGACCTACTTTCATTTTGAGACACTGGTTTATTGTGGACGAGAATATACCGCGCAGCTTCCCGAACGCCGCCCAGCAGAGTCGAATTCGACGATTGACCTTTTTCTCGAAATTAGAGTCAAAAAATGTCAAAAGCATTTACATATTTCAAATAGACCATTTACATGCACTTTTGAATAGTCAAATATAGGTGTCCAAAAACAAAAAAAGTGAAGCTAAATTGCACGTTCCAAAGCGTAGATGTGACTCAGGTTGGCTGGACAAATCTTCAAAATAGCTTGCATTTAACTAGGTCAATAGGTCACTTTATGTGACGGCTAAACACCCTTATTTCAGAATTTGTGACGCTACAGAATCTTAGATAATCGATCGAAAACGTGTCCAGCCATCTTGAAAAACCACTTTTCGCTGGTCTCTCAATCTCGGTAACGGAAGTGATTTTGACAACTTTTTGCATATCAACGGGCGTCACATAAATTTGTGACGGGCACCGAGCTAAAAGTTTTGTGATAAGTACAGTGGTTTAGTAGAAAAATGCAAAAATCTGTGTCCAGCCATCTTGAATTTACGTATAAAACTTATGGCTGGCACTTCCGAATCTCATTAACGGGGGCGTTTTCGAATATGGTTCCTTTACTAATACTTGGTGACGCAATGTGTGACAGTAATAACGTTTGATTTATGGCGTCACATGTAAGGGTTTACGAGAAATCAATAAAAACTTAATGTCCAGCCAACCTGAGTTCAAGATGGCTGGACACATGTATCTCCACTGCCTGATGATCTACGACCTTCGAAATGTGTTCAAAATGTTGTGACGGGGACGATAATGATAACCTGAAATTGTGACGAAGAAACTTTGCGTAGTTTCAAAGATATTGACCATTTAAATTTTTCCATACAAACACTGCAGTAGGGTAACCAATATTGTAGGTTTTATGTAGGACAAGTATATTTTAAGGTGTTTTCTTTAATGGACGAAAATCCATGTATTGGTGATACTAATACGAACAACTGTAGATATTTAAATCAATAGAAGACAAAAATGTAGAAGTGAGGAAGGGGGGGGTGTAATTTTTAAATGTTATTGATTATTTACGTGCAGATATCTATTCTTTTTAGTAGGTAGGTATATATAGGGTGTAAAAAGACCCTTAACGTAAATGAAAACTACGTATTGTACCCATCACTGGGATAGTTTTTTTCTTCTAGAACATGCCTGGGAAATCACTGGTTCCAGAGATATTCAAGGTCAAAGTAAGAAAAAAAAAATTGATTTTTTTTCAAAATCGTATTCCAAGTGTCATTAGAAAACTTTCTTCCGAACAAACATTATCAAAATTATTAATTTTTCATAACAAATTACGCATTTGAAGTTACAAAAATGCAATGAATGCAAAATACTACACACGCTTCGACGCAGCTGTGCGGCTGTGGCACGCACACTAGCGTGCGAGGTTCCGAGTTCAACGAACAAATGCAATACGCGCTCAGCTGATCGACAGTATGGACAATTTATTTATTTTATGAATTGAACAGTTTACGATTTTACGTTTTCAACAAAAACGTTGATTATTAACTATTTATTGTTTTAATTTTGAAATTAGGTAGTAAAATGGTAGAAATTAAGTAGGTACCTACCGTACCTACTTAACTAAGCGCGGCCGCGCTGACGCATGTCTTCCCCAGGTCCTGACGCCTCCTTCTGGAGGGTCTACGCCCCGCGTAGACCACGCGGTTTGTGCAGTCCATGGACGTTTACGGGGCCCCGGTTTAGACTCGGTCACTCGGACTGAAGGTGAGTAAAAGGGTCATGGCCATCCTAATGATACAGGGATACCGCACGGTCTCCTGCGAGGCGAGCCGCATGCTGGCCTGCCACCGTGGGATTTTGGAGGCAACAATCCTCGTACGTAATGGTGCAACGCCGCCGAGGGGAAACTCCGCTGCCGCGTCCAATCGCGGCACGGCGCGGCAGACATAGCTCCAGCGAGATCTTGTGGTATTATGGTATGAAGACAGCGACTGTCGCAACCTTGCGCTGGGCGCGCCATGATAGCAGTAGTAAGTTCCCTCTCTGAGGAGTAGCTAGAGAGGCGCCACGGCGTCCTCACTTTCCGCCTGACAAGGGCCTCGCCGGACACGGTTGTTTCTAAAGGTTCCTGTGTCGGATTCAGCGGGAAGAAACGCCCGGGTGTAACGCGGCCCTGGTATACAAACGGCAACTGAAGGAACAACGATCGGAGAGAGAGAGATGGAGTTTCAAACTTTTACTGACTAAAAATCGGTAAAAGTCTGACACTCCCTTTCTCTTCACCCAGAGCGCGAGGGGACATTTGATGATTTCCTATCGCAAAAAAGTTACTTTCTACTTATCTAAAAACTAAACTTAAATCCTAGGTACCTACCTACATTTAAACTTCTTAAATAACAACGTAATAAACCTCACTAGGTACATAAGCATAACATAAACCTCACTAAGTAGGTAAATAAGATGTGTTAGGAATAGGTGAAACGACGTGATTCCTGCATTTCCGATCACAATGTTAAAGGAAAAGTAAATTTCGTAATTTCATTTATTATTTGAATTAGGTACCTAAAGCTATCGGAAAAATCACACAAAGTTCCTTAGACTTAATCATCACCTGCTTAGGTTTCTCCCAACTACTAGGGTCTCCTTTCAGTCTAACCGGACTGCCTCTTTAGCCTGCAAAACCCAGATATCGGTTAATACGATAACGATAAAGCCCCTGAAAAATGCCTACAATCCGTAAGTATTGTAGGTGTTGCAGTCAAAACTCTTAACCAGTCAAAAGTACTATTGACTAGAAAAATCAGTCAAAAGTACTTTTGACCGTATGCTTTAGTCAATAATACTTTTGACTAAAATAACAGTTAAAAGTACTTTTGCCCAATGGAGCTGGTTAAAAGTACTTTTGACTAAGTGATTCCGTCAAAAGTGGTTTTGACTGGTCGTATAAGTCAAAACTCTTAAAAGGTTGTCGATGTGCGAACGTGCTGATATTAGAAAAACAATGAGTGACTACGAAAAGAAAGAACGCTTTTTGCTAAGAATTTTAGCGATAGAAGATATGAAAGATAGTCATTTCAATGTGATGATAAAATAAAAATTTGAAAAGTTTGCAATGGATGTGGAAGACGTGAAATTTGATGAAAAGAAAACACCATTACAGTACAGTAAACAATAGAGTTAATAGTGCTTTTGACTGATGCTTTATTGCAGTTAAAACTACTTTTGACGAAGAGCGTCAGTCAAAAGTACTTTTAACCGCAAATTTGCAGTCAAAAGTACTAATAACCAATAATTTTCAGTCAAAACCACTTTTGACCAACCTGTTCAGTCAAAAGTACTTTTGACTGATTTTGCTAGTCAATAGTACTTTTGACTGGTTAAGAGTTTTGACTGCAACATAGGCATTTTTGCGGATGACTTCTAGTGAGGATTGCTTCAAGTGCATAAGGCTGTAAGGCTTATTTATGCACTAGAAGCCATCCTGTTAAGCATTATTGGAAATAAATGTCGTAGATAGGTACCTCACTTTATAAAAATGTTTAGTAGGTACCTACCTAATAAATTACATTTTAAAACATGAACGAGCACGCGGCGCGTTTTACCTGCGTGAGTTCGTTAGTTTGTCGGGAGTCACAGATCGATTCCCGGCCACCGTAGACGCGGGCTTGCGGACGGAGAGCAATGGGTAGCTCTCCGTCCGATAACAACCAAGCCCTGGTGGACAGCGCGTTGTGTCCCACGTGCGCCTTAAGAAGCGGTCAGCTAAACTGATGGGGCCCGATAGGAGCGATGTCTGACAGGGTCGCGGGAATGTTCGAAAGAGTTACCACGACCCTGAAACGCAAAGCCAACCGAAGGAACAACATTGGGTTTTAGTCAGTAAAACTCTAAAACTCCCTCTCGCTCCACCAGAGCGCGAGATGATTTTGATGATTTCCCAACGTTAAAAAAAAAAAATATCAAAGCTACTCACGCTTCCGTACACAACTGCAGCAGTCTGAACTGAGACTGAGATACAACTTGTCTTTAGTGTTTAGAGCGTGTTCATGTACCTACCTACCGACTGCGGCCTTTAAAACTACCTACTAGCTATTTCACAAATACTAACCAGAATTTAGTCAGAATTTCATTTATCTGTGTTCATTAATAACATTTTTTTTTAATGTAATCACGAGACAACCTACAGAATAATTTACGTAAACTGTTGAAGCCCACCTCTAAATGCTCGTTAAAACTCAAACCCAATTTAGGAAATTATTTATAACTAGACCGACACCTAAATCTATGAGATCACATTTTGTTATTACTCCAGGCTGGCGCTAGCGCCAGCAGCCAGCACGCGCGCGGCTCGTGCTCAAAGAAAGGGAAAAGCCGCCCACCGGCGGTGCGCGGCTCTGCTCAAAGCATCAAAAAGGCCGCCAGCTGTCCGAGCCCCCTCCGCAAATAAATTTAAAGGAATTTTATTTATTGCGAATTTACTTACCTACGTGTTTGTTATTAGTTCGGTTTCTTCCGTCATCGAATGCACTTGTGGATATTTTTTTGCGAATTACTGTTATTAGTTGTGTACACGGATATCTATGGTTGTGTTGTAGGTATTGTGTGATAGACTGATAGTAGTGAAAACGTTGGAGTGATAGGCTTAGTGTAGGTGTATTGTGAGTGCGTTGTATGTTTTTGTGTGTAGTGTGTTCTTTTTAGGATTAATTTAGTAGTAGGCACCTTTCGCGAGATAAGATGCCTTTCATGTTTATTCGGTGCGCGAGTACGTGAAAATGATTTATTGTTACGACATGGCTCATGGAAACGCTACTGTGGCTCTGCGACTGTACAGGATTAAGCATCCTACCGCGTATCAACCCACGGATTCGCGGATCTTCACCAGAGCTGTTCAACGATTACTGGACAACCAACCGAAAGTACCAATTTCTCTGGGAGGCGGCCGACGAGTACGACCAGCGGTTGAAGAGGCCATTTTCGCTGTCATGCATGAAAACCCACGATTGGGCGTACGAACAGCAGCCAAAATATTGCGGAGGCGGCATGTTCATCACGCTCGGCACATGGTTTCCCATTCTACTGTGCACAAAGTGTTGAGGAGGGATAGGCAACGGCCTTACAAAATCCATCGTGTGCTAGCGCTCAAGCGCTCGTTCCAGGCGACGCGATACGTCGCATGGATTACTACAGGTGGCTGTTGAACCAGGACCGAGACTTCATCCAAAAAATAATTTTCACCGACGGGAGCACTTTCACAAATAATGGAATTTGGAACCGCCGAAATACCCATTATTGGTGTTCCGTCAATCCAAATCAAACCTAAGAAACGGGCTTCCAGACAAAATGTGTGGGCTGGCATTGTGGGAAACCAGATGGTGTGGAGCAGAGGCGTGGTGGTACTCTTCTTTAAGAGGGGCGATAATGCCCTGCTTAAGAATTATAGGCCCATCTCGCTTCTGAGCCATGTCTACAAGCTGTTTTCCAGAGTCATCACGAATCGTCTCGCGCGCAGGTTCGACGACTTCCAGCCTCCCGAACAAGCCGGATTTCGAAAAGCCTTCAGCACCGTGGACCACATACATACGCTGCGGCAGGTTATACAGAAGACTGAGGAGTATAACCAGCCTCTCTGCTTAGCGTTTGTGGACTACGAGAAAGCCTTTGATTCGATTGAAACTTGGGCTGTACTGCAGTCTCTCCAACGGTGCCAAATTGACTATCGGTATATCGAAGTGCTGAAGTGTTTGTACAAAAACGCCACTATGTCAGTCCGACTACAAGACCAGACCTCGAAACCTATCCTCTTGCAGCGGGGTGTGAGGCAGGGAGACGTTATTTCTCCGAAACTGTTCACGGCAGCAATGGAGGATGTCTTCAAGGTTTTGGAATGGAGAGGGCTAGGCATTAATGTCAATGGCGAGTACATCACTCACCTTCGGTTTGCCGACGACATAGTAGTCATGGCTGAGACTACGGAGGAGCTCAGTACAATGCTTGGTGACCTCAGTAGAGCTTCCGAAAGAGTGGGACTTAAAATGAACATGGACAAAACCAAAGTCATGGTAAACAGCCATGTAGCACCCACTCCTATCAAGGTCGGGGACTCTACACTCGAAGTTGTAGACGACTACGTTTACCTGGGACAGACGGTCCAGTTGGGAAGGTCTAACTTCGAGAAAGAGATCAATCGTCGAATCCGACTCGGCTGGGCAGCGTTCGGGAAGCTGCGCGGTGTCTTCTCGTCCAATATACCACAGTGTCTCAAGACGAAAGTCTATGACCAGTGCGTGTTGCCAGTGATGACATATGGCTCCGAAACGTGGTCGCTTACAATGGGCCTCATTAGAAGGCTTAAAGTCACCCAAAGGGCAATGGAGAGGGCTATGCTCGGAGTTTCCTTGCGTGATCGAATCAGGAATGAGGATATCCGCAGGAGAACCAAGGTTGCCGACATAGCACGAAGAATCGCCAAACTAAAGTGGCAATGGGCAGGGCACATTGCTCGCAGAACAGATGGCCGTTGGGGCCGAAAGGTTCTGGAATGGCGACCACGTACCGGAAGACGTAGCGTTGGAAGGCCTCCTACAAGGTGGACCGATGACTTGGTAACGGTTGCGGGGGTCCGATGGATGCGAGACGCACAGGACCGTTCGATGTGGCGACGCTTGGGGGAGGCCTATGTCCAGCAGTGGACGTCTTTCGGCTGAAATGATGAATGATGACCACGAAAACGTCGGAGGACAAGACAAACTATACTGCCATGATAGCTGATGTTGGTGTCGCCATCTATTGCTTAAAGTTGGTACTACTAGGACAACTGGTCGAATCTTAACTCTTATTTAGGTTGTCTTATCGCAGATTAATTAATAGTTACTAGTACTCTGATTAGTGATAACACTTCGAAAAGTAAGTACATACACTGCCGGCTGTCGAGTTTAGTTCTCATTTTCAGTTACATAAGATAATGAACTAAACGCGAAATACAAATGGGCTCTCTCTTGCAGCGCTGGTGGTCAATTATTATTTTGAATTAACACATACTTACTCTTTTCACTGCAGGAAAACCTTTTATTCCCACGGGGAAATCAAATACAAAGCAGGCGTGGATGCTACCGGCTAATTAATCGATTAAAAAGAAATCCTTTATTTATGTAAAATTATGGTTACCTCACAATATTAATGGATGTTTGTATGGAAAAATTTAAATGGTCAATATCTTTGAAACTACGCAAAGTTTCTCCGTCACAATTTCAGGTTATCATTATCGTCCCCGTCACAACATTTTGAACACATTTCGAAGGTCGTAGATCATCAGGCAGTGGAGATACATGTGTCCAGCCATCTTGAACTCAGGTTGGCTGGACATTAAGTTTTTATTGATTTCTCGTAAACCCTTACATGTGACGCCATAAATCAAACGTTATTACTGTCACACATTGCGTCACCAAGTATTAGTAATGGAACCATATTCGAAAACGCCCCCGTTATTGAGATTCGGAAGTGCCAGCCATAAGTTTTATACGTAAATTCAAGATGGCTGGACACAGATTTTTGCATTTTTCTACTAAACCACTGTACTTATCACAAAACTTTTAGCTCGGTGCCCGTCACAAATTTATGTGACGCCCGTTGATATGCAAAAAGTCGTCAAAATCACTTCCGTTACCGAGATTGAGAGACCAGCGAAAAGTGGTTTTTCAAGATGGCTGGACACGTTTTCGATCGATTATCTAAGATTCTGTAGCGTCACAAATTCTGAAATAAGGGTGTTTAGCCGTCACATGAAGTGACCTATTGACCTAGTTAAATGCAAGCTATTTTGAAGATTTGTCCAGCCAACCTGAGTCACATAAGCGTAGATCTCTATGGAGAACGTGCAAGAAACTCCATGGACACTCTTTTAAATTATATTGTGAGTTACTTAAAATCTTGGTTACATATTTCTTGTTGCTTCTATTAAGTGAGCACAATGTAGATAAGTAATATAAAATAAAAGTAATTAAAGATAGAAATTGAATTAAGTCATTGTCAGCTAAGAGATGACCAGTCTCAACTGACGGGACCCGTTCACGAGCATGACACGTGCATCAGCCCCACTCAGCTCAACCAGTTAGACCTGCCTAACTGGACGTATCCCAGGTAAACTTAGTCGATCACAACTTCGAGTGTAGAGTTTCAGACATTCCAAACTTAAGTGGCAGTGGGCTGGGCACATTGCTTGCAGAACAGATGGTCGATAGGGCCGAAAGGTTCTGGGGTGGTGACCGCGTACCGGAAGACGCAGCGTTGGTAGGCCTCCCACAATGTGGAGCGATGATCTGGTGAAGGTTACAGATATCCGATGGATGTGAGACGCACATAACCGGTCCTTGTGGCGATGGGGGAATACTATGTCCAGCAAGAGATGTCTTTCGGGTGAAATGATAGTACCTACAAGACAACCAGCAGCGCTATAGAGTTTTCCTCTCCTAGAGAGAGAAGGCCTGAGTCCCAGAAGTGGGAACATTAAAAGGCTGAATATGATAGTTATAGACTGACTATAGTTAAAGACATGAACATTGAAAATTGGGAGGATTTTGAAGTAAGAATTTGATCAAGTTCAATAATGAGGAATTTCTGATTTTAGCAAACGCCATTTCCTTGACGTAATAATCACAGAGTACTTTGTAACATACTGAAATCTATATATATAAAAGGAGAAACTGACTGACTGACATATCAACGCACAGCCGAAACTATAGGGCCTAGGAGCGTAAAATTTTGCACAAGGTTTCCTTTTATGACGTAGGCGAGCACTAAGAGAGGATTTTTCAAAATTCACCCCCTATGGGGAGAAATGGGTGTCCAAAGTTTGTATAGCGAAACCTATCATCACGCGGGCGAAGCCGCTGGCAGAAGCTAGTGCTCCCATAAATTAAAAATGTCGTGATCAGCGCCATCTAGCGACTACATGGCCACGGTTAGGTCAGTAGCTTTCACCTTATTGACGGCACCGTTGACGCAGTGGTTGAGCGATTGTGTGTTGACTGCTGAGCTGACGGTCGCGGGTTCGATTGCGCACGGAACAAATTTTTTTTATTGCCTACAGATAGGTGTTCCGGGTCTGGGTGTCTTGTTTGTGAACGCACACACAACGCAGGAGTAATTCCTAGCGTTTAAATAATGTTTTCACTGTGTATTTGGTGTCTACTCATTTACTACTACTTTACTGGCCTAGAGGTCCAGAACAGATTGGAGGTGTGGTGGCACAGACTGGAGAGTGTTGGCCTGAAATTGAGTAGAACCAAAACAGAGTACTTGTTCTGCGATTTCGGCGGTCTCTCCAATCTAGTGCCTTTAGCTCTCGCCGGAACGCCCATACCGATCTGTTCCGACTTTCGGTACCTCGGGTCGCTCGTCCAAGGGGATGGTGAGGTAGACCGGGACGTAACATATCGGATCAACGCAGGATGGATGAAATGGCGACAGGTCACGGGAACAACTTGTGACCCACGGATGCCCCCTCAAGTTGAAGGTTAAAATCTACAAGTACGTGATAAGGCCTGTCATGTCTGTATGGATCAGAATGTTGGGCTGTGAAAAAGACGGATGAAAAAAGATTGCACGTAGCGGAGATGAGAATGTTAAGATGGATGTGTGGTGTGACGAGAATGGATAAAGTGAGAAATGAGTATATTAGGGGAAGTTTGAAAGTGGCGCCAGTGACTGAAAAGTTGAAAGGGAATCGTTTATCTTGGTATGGTCATGTGAAGAGGAGGGATGAAGCGCATGTTGCTAAAAGAGTTATGAATTTACATGTGGATGGATGGAGTGGGAGAGGGAGGCCAAAGAAAAGATGGATTGTGTGAGAAGTGATATGAAAGAAAAGGATTAGTGATAGCGTGACGAGTGACAGGACAGAATGGAAGAAAAAAACGTGTTGTGCCGACCCCAAATAAAACGGGACAAGGGCAGGAAGATGATTTGGTGTCTACTCATTTATTGTATTTTTTCACTTTAACTTGTTCTTTATAGTTCTTCTGTACGTGTGTTTGTCACCAAACTTCTGTTAACCGGCTCGACCAATTTGGATGTCATTTTTTGTGCAGGTATATTTATTTAATTAACCGAGTCCCTGGATTGTTTGAAAATACAAGTGAACCCGTTAGGTAGCGTTGAAATCGGGTTATCAATTTTTTTCTGGCGAAATGCCAGCTTTTCGACGTCTACCGGGACCGCTAGATTTGTATAAAATAAAACATCAAATATTTAATTGGAAAACTTTTTATTTGGTATCTATTTGGAACATTCAGATCGACAAATTATCTTATTGTGTAGGGATACATTCAATATTCGAGGATTTTGTGGACTAGAATATTAATAACAAAGAAATACTGCAATATCTTACTAACATGCTTGATAATAAACATTTACATTTCAATTATATATTCACTGATCTAGTATACCATCATATTTAGTTCTATGAAAATGGGTGGGAATATTCTTACATATTTTATATTATAAGTATACATCATTCGTAAAGGTACAATATTACTGAAAAAGGCAAGAAAATTTTCTTTTTTTAAACTTTTCTTGTGCCGCTTGAGACAGATTCATTCCGGCTCACCAGGAACTGTGGTTACCAGGGCTGCGGAATTGCTTGAAAGAGATACCATGGCCCTAGAACGCGAAGGGCAACAGAAGAAACACGGGCAAATTTTAGCCAGTAAAAGTCTGATCTTCGCGGGATTTTCAGTGTTAGAAATTATTGATAATAATAATTATATTTCACAACTATCACATAACACCATCTAGTCTCAAAGTAAGCATAGCTTGTGCTATGAGTACTAGACGACTGATAAACATATTTCTAAATACATACATAGTACAGATAAATTACACCCAGACACAGCAAATGATCATGCTCATAACACAATCATTTGTCTTGGGTGGGAATTGAACCACCGACCTCCGGCGTAGCAGTTAGGACCACTAACCACTAGACCAACAGACCAATCTAACTTGACTATACGTATTTCTAAGAACTTCGTTGTTTCCTTCTGTTGCCATTTGCATTCCTGGATAGCGAGGAATCTTCCGAACAATTCTGCAGCTCCATAACCCTTGATCAGTAACCAGCTCAACACATCAAAACTAAGTTTTGTTATAAGCAGGTACAAGATACAGCCTACATAATATCACCATTATGTGACTTTACAGTTTTAACAATTATTATATACTTTTTACAATAATAGGTACTCGTACATACAAAAAAACTGCTTACGTCGGATTGGTTCGACGATTGTTATCGCGTCCTATTCGCCAGGGTCGTGTGTTTGCGACTGGGTACTCCATCTCGTTTAGCTCTTCAATGTAGATGACAGTAGACCTGACGAGATGGAGTATTTGGTCTTGTATGTGCGACCCTGGTGAAATAAACGTGAGTGTTTGTCGGATATATCCGACGTAGGCTAACATCCGGTTTCCGAATCAAGTATATGATGATAGCATTCAAGTATTCAGAAACCAGATGTGAAATTTGTTTACTGAATATTATTATGATACATGTTTCACAGTCATAATTGTCATTAATTTAAAAAAAAAATACTCCATACCCATCCTTTGTTTTAATTCGATCATCATCTAAATCAGAGTTCTAGCAAAAGCTCATAACGCGAACCATTTGTCGACTTAAACTTAACCTTTAAAGGGATGGAGCTTTAAAGGGTGACTGGTAATTAGTGACCGATACTTTACCGAACAAGTGATTGTACTCATGATTACAAACCACTTTCCCAAAGAAATTTTTTTATATACTCACTAGTCTGTAGGTATATTCACTGATTAGGTACGTATACTTATATGGGTTTGCAAGCCGCGCGGGTGTTCTATCACTATTGTAGGTACGACGGCGTCACGCGGCTAACAGCTGAGCGGTCGCCGGTCGAAGAAGCGCGCGTATTTAAACAGCTGTTTTATTATTGTGATAAAACTAATGAGAATATAAAAAAGTTTCTTTGGTGAAGTTGTTTGTAATCATGAGTACAATGATGTGTTTCAAGTATCGGTCACTAATTACCAGTCACACTATATAGAGTGTATAGCTCCATCATCCTTTCTCGCTCGCACGCCTGACATCTTATCACGTGACTGTGAGGCCCCTGATCTAAATCATACACACACATGGAATCTTCCATACAATGTTGAAACGGCTCGTCATTTTAGATTTTCCGTACATTTTACACCATAACAGTCTTTATTTCTGAGTTACTTTACTCACATTCGTTTAGACGTCCATTCTCCATGCCTCTTATGAATTAACTTGTACTTAGATGGATAAAAGTTTGAATGTTCGATTTATATTTGTCGTAGCCAAATCATTGACTTGGCCATTTCATGAAATGGTCGGCTGTTTTGCACAATGGTTGCCCCTTTCATGAAATGGTCGGCCATTTCACATAATGGTTTACCATTTCATGAAGTGATCGACCAATTCCCAAAGGTTGACTGGTAGAGAATGCCTTGTTGCATTAAATCCGCCCATAAACCACTACTGTAATGAAGTAATAACCAATAAATAAATAAATATTGGTTTAGGAATGGTCGGCCATTTCGCATAATGGTTTTTTTTTTTAGGTGGGAAAATCATCTTATGACAAATCTCGCTCTTGGGCGGAGCGCAAAATAGTGTAAGACTTTTACTGACTAAAACCCACTCCTGTTCCTTCTTCGCCTTCGTCCCAGGGCCCCGGGTTTCACTTTCACACTACCCATTTCGTATAATGGTTGTCAATTTCATGAAATGGTCGACCTTAATTGGCCACCTCAAGCCTAATTTAATCTCAGGCACATCATGTAATAGTCAATCCTACGATCTGGCTACGAAACATGTATTAACAATCAATGAATTAATTACATACTACTACTGTAAGTAAACTCTTCCAAATTCTCACTTTTAGTCATTTATCACAATCAGAGTGATGTCAATGTGTGTTTATGATTATCACACGTTTTGGAAACTTTTTATCATAACCATTACAAAATTGTGCTATTGATGTATTGTTACTATTTCTAGTTTATAATTAATAAATGCAATAAGCTAAATAGATTTTTTATTGAATGTTTAGTATAACCCAGTAACCGCTTGCGTCGGATTACTCCGTCGAGTGTTTTCGTGTCCTATTCGCCAGGGTCGTCTGTTTACGACTGGGTACTCCATCTCGTTTAGCTCTTCAATCCTCATAGGTGACAGGAGAGCTGACGAGATGGAGTATTTGGTCGTGGTTGCGCAACCTTGGCGGTATAAATGCATGTTTGTCGGATATATCCGACGAAGACGGTTAAAAGGTTTATCACACAAAATTGTGCTATTGATATATTGTTAATATTTTTAGTTATTAATTAAAAAAATCAATTAGCTTAACAGATTTGTTATTAAATGTTCCTGTATTTCACTCAAAAGTGAAACAGATTTAAGTCATATATGAATACTATTGTCACAAGTTTACACAAAGTCCTGCTTTTCACTTACAATACTATTTCAAAGCGTGGCAATGTCTTTTTTTTTTTGACTACGATCCCACCTGATGGTAAGTAGTGATGCAATCATTGATGTTGAGGCGCACTAGTTTATTAAGAGCCTATTCACTCTAGCCTTGAAGACACCTAATTTATAATCGGATGGGAAAACCGCAGCAGGCAAGTTGTTCCAGTCTCTCGACGTACGCGGTATAAACGACGAGGCGAAACGCTTGGTCCGAACCGTAGAGGTTTCAACAACGTAAGGATGGATACTCGCCGTTCGTCAGGTTGTCCGATGGTAGAAATGAGATGGTGGAATGTTCGGATAGATGGCGTCGAACTCTATATTTTTAGTTTATTTTGTTTTTAGCGTTTTTGGAAACCGATAAGGTGAATTTTGTGGTAATATTTGACTAAGTTCAATAAAGTGGAATGTTTTCTTGACTTAATAGCATACATAGGAACCCGTGGTGCATCTAGATGGACTCCTGTAAAAATGCTCCCTGACCTTCTGCAAGGATTCCGAGTTCCTACCTGATGTGACTAAGCTGTGTAGGAACGTTGAGGTGAGGATTATTATATTATTAGTCAAGATGTTATTTGCGAAAATCGAATATAATAATTAATAATGCCACCATACTCTAAAAACAAGCGACGGACGAGCAATAAGGTAGCTCGCTGTTCGGTCGTCTGGTAAGGATTGAGCCCGAGTCGTTGCCAGTGCGTAGAGTTGCTTAAACGCCGAGTCGTTGCCAGTGCGTAGAGTTCCTCAAACGCCTCGAAAAGATGTCAGCAAAACCGTAGGAGCCCAGTATGACCGATGCTCGCTAGGGCCACGGGGAATTTCCATCGCCTTATATTCTAGAGATAGACAAGCACGTTCATGGAAAATATTTGTCAAAATACTGACAAGTTAAAACAAAAGTGCGCTGCGGCGCTACATTGGCATTATGCCGTTTAACAGAACTATTAAAACATACAGCGCTAAGATAGCTTTTAGAGGATACTTTTTTCGCGACCAAAATGTCTTAAGCGCCATGAATTTCGTGGCACTTACGCGTTTCGTTCAACATATTGTAATGTTCAAGGTGTTTGGATTACACTGCACCTGAGTCGATTGAAGCGAGTGTTCGGCACGCGTAATCTAGTGCGTAGTACATATATATCGATGGGAATTTCTGAAAGGGAAACCGTGGTCCTAGAACGCAAATGGCAACTGCAGGACTTAGGTGGGTTTTAGTCTGACACACCCTCTCGCCCCACCCTAGGGTGGGAAGTCTGGATGATTTCCCAGCTCAAAAAAAAAGATATACTATACAGTTATACACCAAACAAACTAAAGATTTTGAGTTCAGCGCCATTCGAGAACAGGGCCACATTTGTACCTTAGTATTCACTTCAACACTAAAAACGTCTTTAACCTTTTGACGTGCGTAATTAGATGGCTTGCGGGCGCCGGCTACCGCCTGAGCGTTAATGAATTAATTCACTCAAAAACAACCTAGTCACTATTCCGACTACTAATCAAAGTTCCATCACTAAATTCGCTTCACCCATCACTTTTTTCGTCTCCAACTGCTGCGAAACCCTTCTTCCACCAGGGTTTACTGCTCCCCAAAGTCGTCATACATCTGGTAGACCAGATCAGCTATATGTCATTCGTCCGTGAGATCTGGAGTGAAGGGAGGCAGGGACACCTTGAAAAATAGAAAGAAAATATTACTATACAGTACACACAATTTATCATAGTGTCTCAAGACGAAAGTCTATGAGCAGTTTGTGTTGCCATTGATGATACATGGCTCTGAAACGTGATCGCTTACAATGGGCCTTATCAGAAGACTTAAAGTCATCCAAAGGGTAATACTCGGAGTTTCCTTGCGTGAACACATCAGAAATGAAGATATCCGCAGGACAACCATGGTTACCAACATAGGGCGAAGAATCGCCAAACTTGAGTGGCAGTAGGCAGGGCACATTGCTCGCAGAACAGATGGTCGATGGGGACGAAGGTTCTGCAGTGGCGATCACGTACCGGAAGACGCAGCGTAGAAAGGCCTCCCACAAGGTGGACCGATGACCTGGTGAAGGTCGCGGGAATCCGATGAATGCGAGACGCACAGGACCGGTCAGGGTCACTATGGCGATACTTGAAACCTATGTCCAAGAGTGGACGTCTTTCTCTTCTTCATGTCGATGAACTAATTTTTTTTTTTTACCAGTTTTTGGCAACCTATACAGCGCAGGTGGTTGTGTAGGATGGGCAGCATAGCAGGTGAAGCATGTCCTGTGCAGTGACTCCACACTGGCACTGTATTAGAGATAGGTCGAGGAACTCCCATTGAGCCAGATTGTTTTTGCAGCGACCCACCAGAGGCCACGCGATGCATTTGATGACATAAACTGAACTGTTAAAGGGTTGGAGCCATATAGGGTGTATAGTTCCATCCCTCTCTCTCGCTCACACGCTTGACATTTGAACACGTCATGGTAAGACTCCTGATGATAAATAATATAAGCCTCCATTACCTCCATCTCCTGCACTTCCACCTCCTGGGCCTCCAGGCGATCATCCGCGGAAGCATCTGCAAGATCCCCTAACTCTGCCATCTCTTCGCCTTGGGAGTCGTCGGAAGATGACGGTGGTTCTGATTCCGTGTCGGAGCCGTCTTTCTGTGAACGATAACAATTGTTTGTTAGAGAAAGATTGTTTATTAATGTGGAATAGGCTCTTAATAAACTAGTGCGCCTCACTGTCAACGATTGCATCGCTGCTTACCTTCAGGTGAGATCGCAAACAATAGTGCTTGTCTATATCAATTAAAAAAAAAGAAATAATAATGGTATGAAAACGCCAGGGTAGCCCTAGAAAGATTTTTTCTAATCGAATGTGAAAGGTTTTGTCGTTTTCGACTGTTGGACATATGCCTCCCCGCGCCTGTCGCCACAACGAACGGTCCTGTGATCTCGCTTCCATCGGATTCTCGCGACCCTCACCAGGTTATCGCTCCACCTTGTGGCAGCACTTCCATCGCTGCGTCTTCCGGTACGCAGTCGCCACTCCAGAACCTTTCGGTCTCAACGGCCAACTGTTCTGCGAGCAATGTGCCCTGCCCACTGCCACTTAAGTTTGGCGATTCCGATCAGGTTTCTGAGATTAGCGTGTTCTAAGAAACAACCTTTAACACAATGGTTGCCCTTTTCATGAAATGGTCGGCCATTTCGCATAATACTTGCCCTTTTCATGAAGTGGTCGGTCATTTCGCATAAAGGTTTACCATTTCATGCTTTATAATATTATCCACACCAATATTATAAATGTGAAAATGTCTCTGTCTGTCTGTTACATTTTTACGGTTAAACTACTGAACCGATTTTGATCAAATTTCTTATGGAGTAAGTTTGAACTTCAAGGAATAGGCTTATTTGGCTTTGACTTCGATTTCGCGTCTGCAATAGTCGACATTTATGCGGACAAAACGTGGGTAATCAGTCGCATCCGGTTAGACGGAAGCTGACCTCCAGTTAGTTGGAAAAAGGCTAGGGATATGATGATATTGCAATTAGGTATGAAGTTAGGTTAGATTCCAGAGATGATGGCGCGTTTTGTTTTACGCGCGTCTCTCTTAGACGTTTAGGAAAGTCTAATACAGGACGAGACTCACGGGTATCGGGTCACCACTAGTCTGAGGCAGCGAAAGTCAAACTGACCCGCAGCCCCCGACATATGTGTACGAGGGGAATACCGGGGTTATTTTAGTCTGTAAGAGTCTAACAGGTCCCTCCACCTACCCCAGGGCGGAGGGCATCCATGAGGATTTCCACGCTGAAAAAAAAATGAATTAGGTTACCTTGGGAGTGAAGACGGTGTAGACGGGCGGATCGGTGTGGTAGCGGCAGGCGGAGGAAGGGAGCGGCAGCTTGGCGATGGGCTCGCGGCACGACGCCACGCCGCGGATGTCGCCGCACGCGTTGAGTAAGGTTACCTTGGGAGTGAAGACGGTGTAGACGGGCGGATCGGTGTGGTAGCGGCAGGCGGAGGAAGGGAGCGGCAGCTTGGCGATGGGCTCGCGGCACGACGCCACGCCGCGGATGTCGCCGCACGCGTTGAGTAAGGTTACCTTGGGAGTGAAGACGGTGTAGACGGGCGGATCGGTGTGGTAGCGGCAGGCGGAGGAAGGGAGCGGCAGCTTGGCGATGGGCTCGCGGCACGACGCCACGCCGCGGATGTCGCCGCACGCGTTGAGTAAGGTTACCTTGGGAGTGAAGACGGTGTAGACGGGCGGATCGGTGTGGTAGCGGCAGGCGGAGGAAGGGAGCGGCAGCTTGGCGATGGGCTCGCGGCACGACGCCACGCCGCGGATGTCGCCGCACGCGTTGAGTAAGGTTACCTTGGGAGTGAAGACGGTGTAGACGGGCGGATCGGTGTGGTAGCGGCAGGCGGAGGAAGGGAGCGGCAGCTTGGCGATGGGCTCGCGGCACGACGCCACGCCGCGGATGTCGCCGCACGCGTTGAGTAAGGTTACCTTGGGAGTGAAGACGGTGTAGACGGGCGGATCGGTGTGGTAGCGGCAGGCGGAGGAAGGGAGCGGCAGCTTGGCGATGGGCTCGCGGCACGACGCCACGCCGCGGATGTCGCCGCACGCGTTGAGTAAGGTTACCTTGGGAGTGAAGACGGTGTAGACGGGCGGATCGGTGTGGTAGCGGCAGGCGGAGGAAGGGAGCGGCAGCTTGGCGATGGGCTCGCGGCACGACGCCACGCCGCGGATGTCGCCGCACGCGTTGAGTAAGGTTACCTTGGGAGTGAAGACGGTGTAGACGGGCGGATCGGTGTGGTAGCGGCAGGCGGAGGAAGGGAGCGGCAGCTTGGCGATGGGCTCGCGGCACGACGCCACGCCGCGGATGTCGCCGCACGCGTTGAGTAAGGTTACCTTGGGAGTGAAGACGGTGTAGACGGGCGGATCGGTGTGGTAGCGGCAGGCGGAGGAAGGGAGCGGCAGCTTGGCGATGGGCTCGCGGCACGACGCCACGCCGCGGATGTCGCCGCACGCGTTGAGTAAGGTTACCTTGGGAGTGAAGACGGTGTAGACGGGCGGATCGGTGTGGTAGCGGCAGGCGGAGGAAGGGAGCGGCAGCTTGGCGATGGGCTCGCGGCACGACGCCACGCCGCGGATGTCGCCGCACGCGTTGAGTAAGGTTACCTTGGGAGTGAAGACGGTGTAGACGGGCGGATCGGTGTGGTAGCGGCAGGCGGAGGAAGGGAGCGGCAGCTTGGCGATGGGCTCGCGGCACGACGCCACGCCGCGGATGTCGCCGCACGCGTTGAGTAAGGTTACCTTGGGAGTGAAGACGGTGTAGACGGGCGGATCGGTGTGGTAGCGGCAGGCGGAGGAAGGGAGCGGCAGCTTGGCGATGGGCTCGCGGCACGACGCCACGCCGCGGATGTCGCCGCACGCGTTGAGTAAGGTTACCTTGGGAGTGAAGACGGTGTAGACGGGCGGATCGGTGTGGTAGCGGCAGGCGGAGGAAGGGAGCGGCAGCTTGGCGATGGGCTCGCGGCACGACGCCACGCCGCGGATGTCGCCGCACGCGTTGAGTAAGGTTACCTTGGGAGTGAAGACGGTGTAGACGGGCGGATCGGTGTGGTAGCGGCAGGCGGAGGAAGGGAGCGGCAGCTTGGCGATGGGCTCGCGGCACGACGCCACGCCGCGGATGTCGCCGCACGCGTTGAGTAAGGTTACCTTGGGAGTGAAGACGGTGTAGACGGGCGGATCGGTGTGGTAGCGGCAGGCGGAGGAAGGGAGCGGCAGCTTGGCGATGGGCTCGCGGCACGACGCCACGCCGCGGATGTCGCCGCACGCGTTGAGTAAGGTTACCTTGGGAGTGAAGACGGTGTAGACGGGCGGATCGGTGTGGTAGCGGCAGGCGGAGGAAGGGAGCGGCAGCTTGGCGATGGGCTCGCGGCACGACGCCACGCCGCGGATGTCGCCGCACGCGTTGAGTAAGGTTACCTTGGGAGTGAAGACGGTGTAGACGGGCGGATCGGTGTGGTAGCGGCAGGCGGAGGAAGGGAGCGGCAGCTTGGCGATGGGCTCGCGGCACGACGCCACGCCGCGGATGTCGCCGCACGCGTTGAGTAAGGTTACCTTGGGAGTGAAGACGGTGTAGACGGGCGGATCGGTGTGGTAGCGGCAGGCGGAGGAAGGGAGCGGCAGCTTGGCGATGGGCTCGCGGCACGACGCCACGCCGCGGATGTCGCCGCACGCGTTGAGTAAGGTTACCTTGGGAGTGAAGACGGTGTAGACGGGCGGATCGGTGTGGTAGCGGCAGGCGGAGGAAGGGAGCGGCAGCTTGGCGATGGGCTCGCGGCACGACGCCACGCCGCGGATGTCGCCGCACGCGTTGAGTAAGGTTACCTTGGGAGTGAAGACGGTGTAGACGGGCGGATCGGTGTGGTAGCGGCAGGCGGAGGAAGGGAGCGGCAGCTTGGCGATGGGCTCGCGGCACGACGCCACGCCGCGGATGTCGCCGCACGCGTTGAGTAAGGTTACCTTGGGAGTGAAGACGGTGTAGACGGGCGGATCGGTGTGGTAGCGGCAGGCGGAGGAAGGGAGCGGCAGCTTGGCGATGGGCTCGCGGCACGACGCCACGCCGCGGATGTCGCCGCACGCGTTGAGTAAGGTTACCTTGGGAGTGAAGACGGTGTAGACGGGCGGATCGGTGTGGTAGCGGCAGGCGGAGGAAGGGAGCGGCAGCTTGGCGATGGGCTCGCGGCACGACGCCACGCCGCGGATGTCGCCGCACGCGTTGAACAGCACCTGCGGACATACAATCAATATGTTATTTTAACTTTAGATACGGGCAGCATTCCCCATCACATGCACACTCACACGAGCCCATCAAATATTGACCAAATTGACCCAAGCGTGGTCTTTACCAGACAGCGAGCTACTTATTGTTCGCCTTCAGCAAGCTCACGCCTACGGCAGCCAGTAATCGTCTTACGAGTCCTGACGCTCGGGGCGTCTCCTATATGTAATAGGTACCTACTTATAGGTCCTCAACTGCAGATACAGCCCGCCGTCCGCAATGCCGCGCCTTCTGAGACCGGGAATGACACTGCGAGTCCCGAAGGTCAGGACGACTCCTGCATCTGCTGAAGTGTGAGTCTATCACGCTTTCCACCAACCTCCTTCGCAATCCCGCAGCCTTAACGTGCTATTGGAAGCACGAAGAGGTCGCGGTATATAATAGTTAGGTCCTTAACTGTATCCCTTGCCGCTGTAGACGCGGGCTTGCGGACGACAAGCAACGGATAGCTTCTACCGAGTCAGAGTCATCGGCGGCGCGTATTGTTCCACAAGCACCTCAAAGAGATGTCAACCATAAGGAGACCAGAACCCAGCAGAGCCGATGCCCGTTAAAGCTACGGATTTTTTTTAAGAAAGTTACTGAAGCCCAGGTACACAAAGAGCAACAGAAGGACTCGCACTCTTACCTGATGTCGATCATGCAGTATGTGCTTGAGGCAGTGCTTGGCAGCGGGCAGCACGTGCGAGGGACAGCGCACTCCGCCCTCCGTGAAGGTGCAGCGCCCTTGAGACGGTATCGGCCGGTTGGGACAAGGGTCGTTCAGCTGGAAACACAAATATTACGTTAATTACCAAGCAAACAAAAACGTTGATTGTTATCAACTTGTAGCTATACCCTATTCAGGGAGCTGTGAGATAACAGATAAACAAACCATATATAATACTACTAAATTAATAGACCACAGATACAGCAACCATTTTACATTAAAATGTGACGTTTTGTCATTTGGCGGGTTGTAATCCGCCATCTTTTTCACTATCGATCAACTTGTTGATACGAGAGTGCCGCTTTCAGATATTTTCGTTGAATTCATGTTATTCAGAAAGAAAAAACGTGCAAAGAAAACGCTAATGCATTCAA
This sequence comes from Mythimna impura, assembly GCA_905147345.3. Lineage (NCBI taxonomy): Eukaryota > Metazoa > Arthropoda > Insecta > Lepidoptera > Noctuidae > Mythimna > Mythimna impura. The sequence continues at coordinate 7,841,593 of LR990369.1, read as the reverse complement.
CAGAAAAGGAGACTTATTAATGTATTCAGACTATTTCAGACACGTCAAAGAAACTTGGCCGAAGGTACCTACATTGTTTTCTTTGTTTACATTTTGTCTCAAGCCTAGATGAATAGGGTATAGTTGACTACAATTTTTAGTCTAATATTTAAAAATCACGTGGAACAACTTGTGACCCAGAACAGATGCATCTCAAGTTGATATAATCTACAGGTCTGTGATAAGGCCTGTCATACTGTATGGATCAGAATGTTGGGCTGTGAAAGATGGATGAAAAGAGATTGCACGTAGCGGAGATGAGAATGTTGAGATGGATGTGTGGTGTGACGAGAATAGATAAAGTGAGAAATGAGTATATTAGTGGAAGTTTGAAGTGAAAAGTTGAAGGGGAATCGTTTGTCTTGGTATGGTCATGTAAAGAGGAGGGATGAAATGCATGTTACTAAAAGAGTTATGAGTATACATATGGATGGAGAGGGAGAGGGAGGCCAAAGAAAAGATGGATGTATTGTGTGAGAAGTGATTTGAAAGAAAAGGGAGTTAGTGAGTACCTTAGCTGCTGTGTGACTGTGCAGCACTAGGCTCCAAAAGACTAGAGTATCTGGGCCAACCATTTCCAAGACCAGAGGACTACAGGCTCAGCCCCATCAAGGCCATACTGGGGACTCATGAAGAAGGTGCACGGAGGGCTGGGGGTTGAGTAGAAGGGAGGGGAATAGCACTAAGGGTCGAAGTGCTCTGGCCTAGGACCAGCCCCACATCAAGATAAGATAAAGATAAGAGTACCTTAGCTCTCTTGTGGTGCATCTTGCGCGCTAGCACAGCATCGTTGCCGTGCTTCTTGTGGTAGCTCGCGAACGCCTTCAGCTTGCGCAGCTGTCGTCTCTCGCGGACTGTTAGGGGGCCGCTACGGGATTGAGCGTTTATACTGCCTGTGAAACAAATATTGTATAAGTAACTATATGACCCGACAGACGTTATCCTGTCTTAAGAGGGTTCTTTTTCACTCGCCTATCGTCTACATCGAGCATGTTTTTAAAAGCTTGTTACTTCATCTAACGCAATCCAACGCGATGTTTGACGAAAACGCGAAAAAACAGAGATAACGCCTGAAAACTCTGTTAGCATTCGGTCATTCCGTGATTTACTCGAATATTTTACAAAACTTGTTCCAGGAAATACGTGTTTTTTAAACCCTTAATTAAACTTAATTGTCGTCATTTAGAATCTTGATTAAATATGCAAGGCTTCTATTGTTATACTTTTTTTACTTTTTTAATTTTTGAGTAAATTATGAAGTGTCTAAGGCATGCAAAATAACAGATTTTCAGAGGTCTTTACTGGATTAGTTTTACACAAATTTATAAATTGATTTCAATAGAAGCCTAGATAATATTCACAAGATATTGTGTTTCCAAAATGTCCATTGAAAAATGTGTAATAATCGCGTCATAATCGCGTAAGAGCGGTTGTATGAAAAATAAAGAAAATGTATGTCGAGTTGGATGCCCTTCATCTATCAAACGCGCGAAGATTAAATTAAATTTTCTCAATGTCGACGCAACATTCTTTCATTAGGAAGATCCTCTTGAAATTAACACACAAACAAAAACAGAATTAGCGAAATTTGTTCAGTTGTTCGTTCATGTGATGCCGTGTCCGAGATGATCTTAACCACATTATGATTTGACCATTGCATGACCAGTTAAGTGTATAATTTATGATTACTTGTTTGAGGACTTTAAAAGAATCTTGACCTTTGAGTTTGTTTCGGTGTTTTCAATCAGAGTAGTCAGTAGTAGTACTAGGAAACACTTAATTACGACGGTCCGGTTCGTGACGACGTGAGGACGCCGTGTTGCCTTTCCAGCTACTCCTCAAAGAGGGGACTTACCGCCATAATTATGGCGTGCCCAGCACTGGATTGCGATAGTCGCTGTCGCCATTCCACCATGAGACCCCGTCGAGCTAGGACACACTGGCCTCATCTTGTTTTAATTTAATAGAAAAATTGTCTTTCTTTTTAGGCTTTGATATCCCATTAAATGACTTCTCTCGCTCAAGGGCGGTGTGTCAGACTTTTACTGACTAAAACGAAGCCTACGTCCCTTCTGTCTTGCGTTCCAGGAGGTTGGGGTTCCCTTTCGGTAATCAACCCATAGCCCCAGTAAACTTCGGCTCTGCTAGACCCCTAAGGTTTTGCCGACATCTCTTTGAGGCGCGCGTGGAACAGTACGGTTCGGTCCGAATGGTCACCGGACGGCTTTTTCTTTTTCGACCCATTGCTCGTCGTCCGCGTGGATTCCCTATACGTATGAAAATCCGTTCAGTAGTTATTGAGTTAATCGCGAACAGACAGACATTATAATAATAATAATAATATTCCACAATCACACAACGCCGTCTAGTCCCAAGCAAAGCAGAGCTTGTGTTATGGGTACTAGAAAACTGATAAACATACTTATATATTTTTAAATACATACATACTATAGATAAATTACACCCAGTCACAGAACAAATGATCGTGCTCATCACACAAACAATTGTCCTGGGTGGGAATCGAACCCACGACCTCCGGCATGGAAGTCAGGGCCACTAACCACTAGACCAACAGGCCAGTCGCTGGACATTGTAGGGGGAGGGGGGAGACTTTGTTTCATACTAAGAGTAGATAATGGATAAGGATCTCAACTCACAGTACTGTTCCCTCTCCGCCTTCAGTTCTCTAAGATACAGAAGCCTGGCAGTCTGCAGCAACACTCGCAAGCGGCTCATCTGTTTGATGTACGCAGTTTGTAAGTACTTCATCGCAGTCCTGGCGACGCTCACCGCTTCCTCTGCTGTGTACACCCCTGCACGCCTGTAAAGCGGATAGTTTTTTTTTTTTAATTGATGTAAACCAGTGCTTGACTGCGATCCCACCTGATGGTAAGCAGTGATGCAATCGCACTAGTTTATTAAGAGCCTATTCACTCTAGCCTTGAAGACACCTAAATTATAGTTGGATGGGAAGACCGCAGTAGGCAAATTGTTCCAATCCTTCGATGTACGCGGTATAAACGACGAAGCGAAAACGCTTAGTTCGGACCGTTGAAGTTTCAACAACGTAAGGATGGATACCCGCCGTACGTCGGTTTGACTCAATTTATTTCTATCTTTATATTTCTTCTGTACGAATGTTTGTCACCTAACTCGAGTTAGGGTATCCATCCTTACGTTGTTGAAACTTCAACGGTCCGGTCAAGCAGTTTCAGAGGATCCTCAGAAACTGCTTGACCGATTAAACAAACGTGTCGCAACGACTTTCTTTACTATTATTATTTTTTTTTTGTTCATTCTGCGCATCACCGCGCCTCGTGACGTGATTACGACGTAAAACTTCTGTTGTTTAAAAAAATAAAATTTAGCTTTTTCTTCGTAGTATTAACAATTCCGCTTGTGCATCCGCAAAGATTTGACTTATAACCCACCCGTGTTCCTTCACTTGCCCTTTACGTTCCCCAGGGCCACGGTAACACTTTCGAATAATTCCGCAATTCGACTTCATCAACCCTACTTTACGAGTACCTATCCAGAGTAGTAATGATGAATGATCTGTAGGCGTCACCTCCATGGATCCCCACAAGTCTTCAGCATCAGACAGGTTGTGGTGATCACCTGACTGGCCTGTTAGTCTAGTGGTCAGTGGCCCTGACTGCTATGCCGGAGGTCATGGGTTGGATTCCCATTCAAGACAAATGTTTGTGTGATGATCACGATCATTTGTTCTGTCTGAGTCTAATCTATAGTATATATAAAAGGATAAACCGACTGACTGACATATCAACAACGCACAGCCAAAAGTACTGGGATTAGGAGCGTGAAATTTTGCGCAAAGTATCCTTTTATGACGTAGGAGAGCACTAAGAAAGGATTTTCCAAAATTCGACTCCTAACGGGAAAAACGGGGGTCTAAAGTTTGTATGGAGAAACCGACTTAAATGCGGGCGAAGCCGCTGGCAGGAGCTAGTTTATATATAATATGTATGTATGTATTTAAAAATATATAAGTATGTTTATCAGCTGTCTAGTACTCATAGCACAAGCTCTGCTTAGCTTGGGACTAGATGGCATTGTGTGAAAATTGTAGAATATGAAGGCTACATTGCGCACACGTGGGCCACACACGCCGATCGCCACACATTATATAGGGTGACTGGCAATTAGTGTAGGATACTTAAACACGTGATTGTGCTCATGATAACAAAAAAATTTTATTATGGGAGCAAAGCCGAAATCGCGAAAAAAATATCAGCTGTTCAGTACATTAGGCAAACATAAATGTACTGAACAGCTGATTTTTTTTCGCAATTTCAGGTTTGTTCCCATAGTAAAAGTTGTTTGTTATCATGAGCACAATCACGTGTTTAAGTATCGTACACTAATTGCCAGTCACCCTATATAAATATGGCAACTAGACTTGTAGAGCAACATTAGATGCACGCCACGCGACGCGCCGCTACGTACAAATGCGGCGCGGCCCACGTGTGCGTCGGTCAAGTGTAGTTCTCGCTTTATCTACACTAATATTATAAAGAGACTAGCTTCTGCCCGCGGCTTCGCTCCCGTCAACTGACTACTATATCTTACTCTACCCTACTCAAAAAAAAGTATCCTATGTCCGTCTCCTGGTTCTAAGCTACCTCCCCACCAACTTTCAGCCAAATCGGTTCAGCCGTTCTTGAGTTATAAATAGTGTAACTAACACGACTTTCTTTTATATATATATATAGATAGTTTGTTTTTTTTTGTTTGTGGGAGGTAATCTCTGAAAGTACTGATCCGATTGCTAAAATTATTTTCACCGATAGAAAACTGCTTTATTCCTGAGTGACATAGGCTATAATTTATGTGCGCGGGCGAAGCCGTGGGCAAAAGCTAGTATTATATTATTATTTCCTTTAATTCATTTTTATACTTACATTTTTAAATATTTATAAAAAAAAAACATTTAAAAATAGAAAAAACAGTATCCCACCGTTATCGGGAACAGGATCAGGGTTCTAAAGAAAGGAACCTCCTAACTATACGAGCCGTGTCCAGGAGTACCACTTTCTGAATCAAGCCCTTGATCCAGCCACCTAACGCGAGCCTCCTAAGGTGTTGGTCGAGGCTCTTGGCATTATATTATTATTATTGTGACCAGCTCAGGGATGTCAGGGTTTCAGACTCAGCTGTACACTTACCACAGTGGTATCTCCTCGCAAGGAGCGTCTTCCGTATCAGACAGGTCCTCGTGATCACCAGCTCGGCAGTCCCCATCGGGCCCCAAGGTGACGGACTCCCCGTCAGAGTCGCTACAACTGGCGCATTCCATCAGGGAGGTGGTGTAGGCGGTGTTTATTGCGGTAGCGTCAATTTGTTCTGGAATTTAAAGAATAATATTCATAAGTTAACAATTAGTTAAAGAGTGAATAGGTTACTTTTAGACTCCATTTGCAATCAGATTAAACACTTAAAAAAACCATTTTCACTGTCCGTTCAACCGATTTTGACTTATTTATTTAATGCTTTATGCATACAAAAGTACAAAGGCGGACTATTAAGTCCGCCTTTGTACTTTTGTGTAATGCCTTAGGCATTTTCTACCAGTCAACCTATGGGTGATGCAGAGAAAAGTAGTGGTAGGTGCAATAAAAGAGAAAGAAAAAGACGAATACAGGAATAGATTTACTTATCGACCGTAGAATAGATATACCTACTAATAAACCATAGAATAAATATAATACAATTATCTATATATATAAAAGAAAGTCATGTTACACGTGCTGAAAGTTGGTGGGGAGGTAGCTTAGAACCAGGAGACGGACATAGGATTTTTTTTTTTGAGTAGTGTAGAGTAAGGTAGAGTAGGATAGAGTTGGGTAGAGTAGGATATAGTAGTCAGTTGACGGGAGCGAAGCCGCGGGCAAAAGCTAGTACAATATATACTCAAGTTAATACACTACATACATACACTAAAATACATAAACAATTGGTCCAAATCGACAATAGGAAAACATTAACGCTGTGATGATTCTATCGTGACAGGTGACGAAACCTTGGTGTACTGCTTTGATCCCGAAAGAAAAAGCCAGTCGGCAGTGTGGGTCTTTCTTTTTGAAGATTTGCCGACGAAATTTATGAAAAGTCGAAGTGTTGGTAGAAAATGGTTGCTTCTACTGCCAACTTTCTATTGCGTTGGTAGCATGATAAATGCCATATATGTTACCTTTCTAAATTATTAGGTGCTTCTTCGTACAAATATCAATAAAATTTATATTTTTTTACCTAATGCATGTACGAAGCTCAAACTAAAACTCGTGAAAGTAGCAATTAGTAAGCAATTATTGATACTACAAACTTTTAGAAATTCTGCGTCCTTCATGCTGAACACGGAGGCCACCATCGATCCTGACGTCAGAATGGCTGGTCAAAAAAATATCCATATTTCTCTGAATGTATGATATGTAGCAATTATTGAAGAAATGTAGCAAATATAAGCAATCATTTTATGTACGTAGGCGAAGCTGCGGGAAAAAGCTAGTAATATATAAATTTAAATAATAATAAAAAATTACGCTAACCATTACAATCCTACAATATGTCGTGGGCAGATCTTAGAATTGATCAATTCATGATGTGACTGACCATTTGATGAAATTGTTGCATTTCAATCATTTGAAAGTGAATTTTGATATCATCAGGTAGTTCAGTCTAACTCATACCCACCGCCTTTCTATTATTATTATTTTGCTGACATTGTTTTGTAATGAGTTTATATCATTTAGAACACTGAGTAACTTAGTGATTTCTTTAGTATTATTTAATCATGTCATTTATTAATAGGTTATATAGTTTTTTTTATAATGTGAATGTCCGGTGGTACTTCACACCCGCTTCTAATGTTATACAAAGCACAGAAGCCTTACCATGAAGTGTTAGAATATCAAGCGTGCAAGCGAGAAAGGGGGATGGAGCTATACACCCTATATAGCTCCATCCCTTTAACAGTTTGGTTTAGGTTAGGTTAGTTATTCGGGGTTTTTATCATAGAAAGTCGTGGTATGGATTGGCAATTTAAGTTGCAAGTTCTCTGATGATCTTAGCAATTTTGTATGTGAGTTGCAGAGAAACTCAAAACGGTTTTTTTCATGTAAAACAGGCGTGAAGGAGGAAAAGAGGATATTATATAGAAGGGAAAGAATAAGAGCCTCTTAATTCTAGTTACACTAACTAAATAATTACTTTGAGTGAGAGAGAATCATCAGTTGGTTATCCTTGTTAAACTACTTAGGGCGGAATTCACTGATAAAAGTAATCGCGTTTTAACATTTGGCTCGCATAATCGCGTTTAGCCGCTGTCACTAGTGTCACTTGTCTGCATTTTTCTTTTGTTGTATTTTTACAAGTGACACTAATGACAGCGGCTTAACGCGATTATGCGAGCCAAACGTTAAAACGCGATTAGTTTTTTGGTGAATTCCGCCCTTAGTCTTTTTGCTACCAGTGATTTAGGACTTGCCAAAATTGTATGTACTAACCCAATATCTAGAAAATTCAGTTTAAACTCAATTAATTAATGCCAATTAATTACTAATGCTTGCTCAATTATTAATGCTTCTCTCTCATCTTTATTTCTTACACAATTTATGCAAGTGGAGTGTATCTTCAAGTTTGTTGCATATTACACAAGTAGATTTTGCTTTGTTTCGTCCGCATAAAAGTAGCTTTCTCCATACAAACTTCCAACCCCCGTTTTACCCCCTTAGGGGTGGAGTTTCGTAAAATCCGTTCTTAGCGGATGTCTACATCCTTTAAGGAACCTACCTGCCAAATTTTAAGTGTGTATAGTTTCTAAGATCTCGTGATTAATCAGTGAGTGGTATTTCGCTTTTATATATATAGGGTGACTGGTAATTAGTGTACGATACTTAAACACGTGATTGTGCTCATGATAACCAACAATTGTTATTATGGGAGCAAAGCCGAAATTGAGAAAAAAATATCGGCTGTTCAGTACATTAAGCAAACATAAATGTACTGAACAGCTGATATTTTTTTCGCGATTTCAGCTTTGCTCCCATAATAAAAATTGTTTGTTATCATGAGCACAATCACGTGTTTAAGTATCGTACACTAATTGCCAGTCACCCTATATAGATGGGTGACGTAGCTTTTCCCATAAGATAACCAAATTATGCCTATGGATCAGTTTAGGTTGTAAAATGGAACGTGTTAAGATCTTGTGGTAGGACCTCAGGTCCGATCGTGTGTGGAGTGTAGTCACATACTATCCAGTCGACAAAGGACTATGTAAAATGTGTTGAGTTACTCACTAAAAGGATCCACAGCCTGTGGTTCCACTTGTTCTTGTTCTCCGGGATCGCTGACGACGGAAACCGATGATGTACACGAAGTGGTGCGCGGACGTTCTGGTCTGAAACACGATATATAGGGTGACTGGTAATTAGTGACCGATACTTAAACACGTGATTGTACTCATGATTACAAACAACTTTCCAAAGAAACTTTTTTTATATACTCATTCGTTTTATCACAATAAAAAAACAGCTGTTTGAATCTAAGGCTGTGTGTAATAAGCGCGCGCCTGCAACCGGCGACCGATCAGCTGTTTTTAGCCGCGTGACGCCGCCGTACCTACAATAGTGATCCGCGACTTGCAATCCCAGCGGTGTACGTAATCAGTGTATGTACCGGATTCAAACAGCTGTTTTGTTATTGTGATAAAACTAATGAGAATATAAAAAAAGTTTCTTTGGGAAAGTTGTTTGTAATCATGAGTACAATCACGTGTTTAAGTATCGGTCACTAATTACCAATCACCCTATATATTTATTTAATTTAGATGAAAAGGCATCTTGTCAACTTGACCACGACAGACGTAGTACTTACCTAACGTCGAAATATGAGTAGTTGTCCTCACTGAGGGGCATACTCCACCTGCACCAGTCTCTCCAGAATTCAGTGGTAACTGATTGCAGATAAGCCCAGAAAAAGAAAACAAAAACCGGCCAAGTGCGAGTTGAACTCGCGCATAAAGAGTTCCGTACCGTTCGTAGCTAAAACGGCAAAAAAATAATTATTCCGTTTTTAGTATTTGTTGCAAAAGCGGCAACAGAAATACATCATCTGTGAAATTTTCAACTGTCTAGCTATCACGGTTCATGAGATACAGCCAGGTGACAGACGGACAGACAGACGGAAGGACGGACAGCGGAGTCTTAGTAATAGGGTCCCGTTTTACCTATTGGGTACGGAACCCTAAAAACAGTTTTTTTTAATGACATAAGCTAGTGCTTGACTGCTATCCCACCTGATGGTAAGCAGTGATGCAATCGTGAATCGCATTAGTTTATTAAGATATTCACTGTAGCCTTGAAGACACCCAAATTATAAACGGACGGGAAGACCGCTGCAGGCAAATTGTTCCAGTCCTTCGATTTTTCCGTGTCCATATTTTATCATTACTATCGACCCGCCACAATAGTTCGTACATAACATGACAGCAGTGGCGTAACTATAGGGTGGGAAGGCTGACAAAATGCCACGAGCCCCTAGCCTGGTGGGGCCTCCGGTCCAAGAGGCCTTGAGCTCTGAAGAAGTAAATATATAAATGCAGTGGCGTAACTATAGGGTGGGAAGGCTGACAAAATGCCACGAGCCCCTAGCATGGTGGGGCCCCCGATCCAAGAGGCCTTCAGCTCAGAAGAAGTAAATATATAAATGCAGTGGCGTAACTATAGGGTGGGAAGGCTGACAATATGCCACGAGCCCCTAGCCTGGTGGGGCCCCCGGTCCAAGAGGCCTTGAGCTCTGAAGAAGTAAATATATAAATTCAATAAAATTATTAAGATTTATTAAACGCATTCATAAGAAAAAGATCAATTTCCCGTGGTATTTTACCAAATTACCAGCCTTTCCACCTTTTAGATACGCCTTTGGGAAGCCCACCTTCAGAGACGAAATATAAAAGTCCTCGTCTAGAACTTGCCGATTTATTAATAATAAAGTATATTTTGTGTCTGTACTTCAGTGATTTATCCAAATTAAATTATTTACAAAGTTGACGATTTTCCTGGGGCCCTATCCAATGATTTTGCCACGGGCCTCAGATGGTACGAGTTACGCCACTGTACGAAAGAGTGTTAAAAATCATTGAAATTGTCCGCTTTTCTTTACGTCTACTCTATTACGCTCGTATTAAACATCTACATACAAAACCTCGAGCACAGGCGCAGGGTAGCCAGCCTATCGGTATTTTACAGGTTGCATTTTGGAGAGCGTGCGCGGGAATTGCATAACTTGATTCCGCCATCTCCTTTCTACCATCGGACAACCCGACGTACGGCGAGTATCCACCCTTACGTTGTTGAAACTTCAACTAAGCGTTTCGCTTCGTCGTTTATACCGCGTACATCGAAGGACTGGAACAATTTGCCTGCTGCGGTCTTCCCGTCCAACTATAATTTAGGTGCCTTCAAGGCTAGAGTGAATAGGCTCTTAATAAACTAGTGCGCCTCACCATCAATGATTGCATCACTGCTTACCATCAGGTGGGATCGCAGTCAAGCACTGGTTTATATCAATTATTAAAAAAAAAAACATGTATGTGTTCGAAGAAGACGTCCAGCAATGTACGTTTTTCCACTAAATGATGAGAATAAGTCATTACCTATGTACTGTATAACTCACTTGACATAATGCTGCAGCTGGTTGAGCAGCGACTCCGTGGTGATGACAGGCGGAGGAGCGGCCGCGCTTCGCTGGCGAGCGTACAGGGCTGCGCGGGCATGCTCGAAGCATAACCTGGAATGATAAATTTTGGAGTTTTGCTTACTATGAGCACCACACAACATATTTTAATATTTACATGCCAACTAATGGCAAAATGTGTCTTTGCGCTAATAAATTATAAGTTACCATCTCTTGTACCGCATTTAATGCAAATAAATTTTGTATAACTTTGTCTTTGACTTTGACGCAGAGATATTATTGTAAATGGAAAATGTTCATTGACCAATTGCTGTCCAAAAGCTGTCGTGTTCCGAGTCGTAGGGCGATTCCCATCCACGGCCCGGACGACCAGCAATGGGTAGCTCGCCATCCGATAGGTAAATACTAGGCACGAAGCGACGGCTGTTGTGTTCCACGCGCGCCTCAGAGATGTCAACTTAATGCCTGCCAGGGCAGCGTGATTTTTCGACAGAACCACTGTAGGAACACGGGTGGATTTTAGTGAGACAAAGTCTGATATTTCTTTTTTCCGCCGTGAGCGGGAGAAGTTAGTTGATGATAACTGTTATGTATAAGTAAGCTGGCAAACGGTCTGCGACCCTCCCTGCCCCGCGCCTATATAGCGCTTCTTGCTTGATTGATTGAATAAACAGTGTGCAACAAGCTATCTAGTTTGATTGACGCGTACCCCTTCCTTTCTATTACTCTCGTATCTAACAATAACCCAGCTAAAAAAAGTGCTAGCTCACCCTGGATCCCTGTGGTCCCGCGACTCGCTGGGCGCGGGCATGGTACAGCGCTCTCCGTTGCCGTACGTGTGCGCGCACTGACGGTACGGCGCCGTCGGGTCGCGAGTGATGTGCCGGTAGCAGTGCTGGCGACCCGATATCACAGGCAGAGGACACTCGTAGCTCTTGTAGGCGCATACGCGAGAACGAGACACTATTTCTTTCTGGAGCTGTGAATAACAAAAAAAAAAAACTGGAATTAGGTCCCGTCCGATTATAATATAGGTGTCTTCAAGGCTAGAGTGAATTGGCACTTAATAAACTAGTGCGCCTCACCATCAACGATTGCATCACCGCTTACCATCAGGAGAGCAGTGGTGGCCGAGTGGTAACGGCCCCGACTTACGAGTTGTAGGTTACGGGTTCAAACCCAGCCTTACTTTGTGTAATTTATTTCATCACCACTGCACTCAAAACGGTGAAGGAAAACATCGTGAGGAAACCGGCATGTCCTAGAACCAAAAATTCGAAGACATGTGACATCCACCAACCCGCACTGGGCCCGCGTGGTGGATTACGGCCCATTCCTTCTCCTAGAGAGGAGGCCTGAGTCCCAACAGTGGGAACATTATAAGGCTGACTATGCTATGCTATTACCATCAGCTGGGATCGCAGTCAAGCATTAGTTTATATCGCACTAACTTTTGCGCGCGGCTTCGCCCACGTACATAAAAATTCACTTAGGAATAAAGCAGCTTCCTAATAGCACAATTTAGGGTTTTTTTTTCTTTCTTGGGTTAACTTGAGACTTGGCACACATCTAATCGAAATGAATAATTAAAACTGACACTAATAGTTTTCAAAACTATCCTCAAATAAAAAACTTTTTACAAAAAAAAAAAATACAACCGACTTCAAAGTAAAAAAAAACACCGAAAAGTGCAAAATAACTTTAATTTCGGAAGTCGGTGTTTCTATAATAGTTTTGTTTTTTCGTTATTTAACACCGACTTCCGAAATTAAAGTTATTTTGCACTTTTCAGTGTTTTTTTTTACTTTGAAGTCGGTTGTATTTTTTTTTTGTAAAAAGTTTTTTATTTTACACTTTTTAGTTATGGTACCACCACTAAATAGTACCTCTCAGCCAAACTTAAATACCTTATAGCCAGAGTGCATCTCATGACAATTCTAATAATCCCAAACACGGTTAGATTACATTAATTTATTACAGAGTTCTGGTGCCTAACTTCAGACTCCATCATCAGATCAGTTCGATATATTCCCCCTCTACTTTTAGTCAGTCATCAACTACACGTATAAACAAAGCAATTTTACTTATTACGACGGTTCTGCTGTGATCCTATGAAGAGTTCTGTTCCATATCTTCGAAGTTCATGATCAGATCATAACAATATTTCTATGGGACCAACTCGGAAGCATAAACTTTCAATCAAAAAAAAAATTTACAAAATCGGTCCACAATTGACCGAGAAATCGGTGAACATACATAAAAAAAAAACATACATTCAACCGAACATATAACCTCCTCCTTTTTGAAGTCGGTTAAATAAGATTTATTCTATTTTAATACCATAAAACTACTACCACTGGTATTTGTTTGATCTCATTTTTATTTTCTATTCTCAACTTTTTAAATAATTTAATTTTATGTCCGAACAAATACCAGCAACTTGAATTTGGTACAGTCAGCTCAGTTCATCATCATCATCATCATTTCAGCCAAAAGATGTCCACTGCTGGACATAGGCCTCCCCCAAGCGTCGCCACAACGAACGGTCCTGTGCGTCTCGCATCCATCGGACTCCCGCAACCTTTACCAAGTCATCGGTCCACCTTGTAGGAAGCCTTCCAACGCTACGTCTTCCGGTACGTGGTCGCTATTCCAGCTCAGTTAAACCTAATCAAATCAAATTTGTTTCCTAACATTTTTTTATGATCGTAAAATATAATGCCAAAACTTTTCAAGTTCACTCTATTCCAATATTTTTACAAAGTTATACATAGTTTCAGTGAATCATTTTGCATTTTTTTTACCTGCGAAAAAAGGTGAGCTTGCTCTATTGTTCCAACTTTCGAAGACACTAATCCGAATTGAGTGTTACTGGAATGCCTAAAATATTTTATTGTCTTAGTGGCACATACGTATGTCAATGGAATAAGGTTCGTTTCTATTAAGGTGTTGATCTCATTATTATTATTTCTTTTGTGCTATAACTCAGAGAGAAATTGTATCTACTTAAATTCCTCAGTGCATTTCCGTGCGGTGCCGTATTCGCATCACAGCGACAGTGATATTTATTAATTAAGTAAGTATGTTTGTTCTATTATATATATTTACTTCTCTTTATTGCAGTTTTTGTTATTAAGATATTACTTGACCGTTTTTATCATAACCCAATCAAATGTAGAAAATTACCAATAACATTGTCTAAATAGTAATTTGTAGATCACATACGTAACTAACTTCTCGATTGGTTATATAATAACCGTTATCACCGTTTAGAAAAATTAAGAGTTTGAAACTAATTGTTGAAGTATAAGAAATGATTTACACATCATTTAACTGATTATACTCCGTGATTTTCTGTGATATTTTACAATTGCTTTTGTAATAAAAAAAGGGCTGAAATTGTTATTATTAATTAGATAGACGTCAATAATTACGTACCTATCTAAATAACGACAGGTAAATTTTAATATAAATTAAGTGTTGATATTCTAAGAAAGTTTTTAAATTGTAAGTAAATTGTTTTAGTTTGATGATTTGCAACAAAAAAATATCTATGTATATATTTTAAAAGGAGAAACTGACAGATTGACATATCAACGCACAGTCAAAACTACTGGAACAAGGAACGTGAAATTTTGCACAAGGCTTCCTTCCTTTTATGATGTAGGAGACGAGCTCTAAGAAGGGGTTTTAGGAAATTCAACCTTTAAGCTGTTGATCCCCGCATTAACGCCGGCGTTCACGCGCCATTGTCTTACTATTGTGTCTCTAACTACGCACTCAAAAGGTTAAGGGGGTAAACAGGCAGGATTTCGTTTGTATGCAAAATATCATTCTCTGTAGCAATATAATTGAAAGCACAAATAGTAACTTAAGTAAAGTAGAGAATGTCATTATTTGTTTTGTGAACTACCTCCAATAGAATAATTTAGGGGGTTTTAAAGATTGTATGGAGGATATTGAGTTAATAAACTTGAGACTTGGCACATAACTAATTCAAATGAATAATTAAAACTGACATTATTAGCTTTTCAAAATTACTCACAAAATAAGTACGATTTATTCCATTTTAATACCGAAAAACTAATACCACTGGTATTCGCTTGATCTCATTTTTACTTTCTACTCTGAACGTATACTAAACGAACTACTCTTTAAATAACTTAATTTAATGTGCAAACAAATACTGGCGATTTGAATTTGGTGCAGCCAGCTCAGCTAAACTAATCAAATGTTTCCTAATATTTTTACATGATCGTAATATAATGCCAAAACTTTATTTCAATATTTTTACAAAGTTAAAGACAACAGTAGTTTATGTGAATCGTTATGCGATTTTTTTTTACCTGCGAAAAAGGGTGGGTTTGCTCTATTGTTCCCAAAACAACTAAACAGACTTGAATGGGACCGGAATTCCTAAAATATTTTTGTGTCTCGTTTAATGGCCCACACAAGTCAATGGAACCAGGGTCGTTTCTATTTTAGTAATCTCATAATTATTATTTTTATTGTTCTTTAACTCTGAGAGAAATTGTATCTACATAAATTCCTCAGTACATTTCTGTGCGTTGGTGGTGACGTATTCTTATCACAGCGACAGTGATTTTTATTTATTAAGTGAGTATCTTTGTTCTTTTCTATAATTTACTTCTCTTTATTGCAGTTTTTGTTCTTTTTCAAATTAATTCGACCTATATTTCATTTTTAGATAAGATCTTTTCAAATTTGCCATAGTAAATTTTTCGCCATTTCAAATTCGAATTAAATAAATTGTCTCATCACATCCTCCACGTGAGGCGCGCAAATATTTGTTAAATAAAAATCATTATTAAAGCAAAAATATTAGATTAGTACGAATTAAAATTTACAATTGTAGCATATCATCTAAAAATATTAACCGAAATTAAATTTAAAAAAAAAATTAACCTATGGATTAATTTTAATGAATTATCATTAAATGTAAAGAACAACACCAAACAGCCAATAACATTTGCATCAAGAACATTAAAGCCAAAAGAGCGCTGATATTCAGTTATAGATAGACCAAGAAACTCTTGCAATATATTTCGGGATAATAAATTTGCCTAATTGCGCGGTTTTTTTTTAATTGTGATAAAAAAACACGGTTTAAACTGTTTTAAGCATGTATTTTAAAACAACTTCTTTTAATCATGCCAAATCTGACGTTGGTCATTCGTAGATCACTAAGTAACTAACCAATTTCTCGATTACAAAATCTCCGTTGTCGCTGTTTAGAAAAATTAAGGGTTTATTAGATACTAATTGTTGAAGTATAAGAAATAATTTACACGTTATTTAAATGATTAAACTCTGTGATTTTCTGTGATAATTTACAGTTGTTATATTAAAAGTGAATGATTTATACATATTTGGTGTTTTAAAAAAAAGATATGTTGTTTCATTACTTACGTCAGTTGACGATCACTAATTATTCAAAAAAATGATTTTCTTTGATGACTTTTACAATTGCTTTTGTGAAAAACAAAAAACAGTCGTTGTTATTATTAGATAGGCAGACGTAAATAATTACGTACCCATCTAAATAACAGCAGGTTAATTTTAATATAAATTAGGAGTTAATTTTCTCAAATATTTTATAAATTGTATATATTATTTATAAGTGTATAGAGGGGTTTTAAATGTTGTATTGAAAATTCTCATTTCTAGGGTTAGTAAACTTGAAACTTGGCACATATCTAATCAAAATGAACAATAAAAACTGACATTATTAGTTTTTCAAAACTACCCTCGAGTTATGATTTATTCCATTTTAATACCAAACAACTAATACCGTATTTGTTTGATCTTTTTTTTATTTCCTATTCGGGCCATATACTACTCTTTAAATAACTCTTTAATGTGCGAACAAATACCCGCATCATCATTTTGATATTTTTTTTACCTGCAAAAAAGGGTGAGTTTGCTCTATTGTTCCAAATTTCGAAACAACTAACCAGATTTGAATGGGACCGGAATTCCTAAAATATTTTATTGCCTTAGTGGCCCACACAATTAGGTCAATGGAACCAGGGTCGTTTCTATTTTAGTAATCTCATAATTATTATTTTTATTGTTCTTTAACTAGAGAGACATTGTATCTACATAAATTCCTCCGTACATTTCTGTGCGTTGATGGTGACGTATTCTTATCACAGCGACAGTGATTTTTATTTATTAAGTGAGTATCTTTGTTCTTTTCTATATTTTACTTCTCTTTATTGCAGTTTTTGTTATTTAAAATATAACTTAATTTTTTTCTATCATAATCCAATAAAATGTAAACCT
Source organism: Mythimna impura (assembly GCA_905147345.3). Taxonomy (NCBI): domain Eukaryota; kingdom Metazoa; phylum Arthropoda; class Insecta; order Lepidoptera; family Noctuidae; genus Mythimna; species Mythimna impura. Next base: position 7,824,532 of record LR990369.1, on the reverse strand, counting down.
TTTTTATTTCCTATTCTGGCCACATACTACTCTATAAATAACTTAATGTGCGAACAAATACCCGCATCACCATTTTGATATTTTTTTTTACCTGCAAAAAAGGGTGAGTTTGCTCTATTGTTCCAAATTTCGAAACAACTAACCAGATTTGAATGGGACTGTAATTCCTAAAATATTTTATTGCCTTAGTGGCCCACACATAAGTCAATGGAATCAGAGTAATTTCTATTTTAGTAATCTCATAATTATTATTTTTATTGTTCTTTAACTCAGAGAGAAATTGTATCTACATAAATTCCTCAGTACATTTCTGTGCGTTGGCGGTGTCGTATTCGTATCAGTGACAGTGATTTTTATTTATTAAGTGAGTATGTTTGTTCTTTTGTATAATTTACTTCTCTTTAAAGCAGTATTTGTTATTTAAAATATTACTTGATAATTTTTATCTTAATCCAATCAAATGTAAAAAGTTACATAAAACGTTGACTAAATAGTAATTTGTAGATCACATACATAACTAACAAACTTCTCAATTACAAAATCTCCGTTGTAACTGTTTAGAAAAGTTAAGGATTTTTACAGAATATTTACTCAAAATATTTACTGTCTTTAGAACTTTTCATTCAACTAATTAAATCAATTGTAATAATTATAATGTTAATAGAGCTGAATAAGGGTGTTTCTTTATTGTTATTTTAAGGTTATTTGTAAAACACTAACAACCTTGTAGGACTGTATTACTAACATCATAAACAACAACTTTTGTTCTATGGCTTTTTACAAAACATAATTCATTTACAAAAAACAAATCTTCAAGATTTCGTTGTTCTATCTAACACATTTCAACTCTGTATATTGCTATGCTATACCTATCTACGTCTATAAGACGCGACGCAAGCGCATCAAGCACCCCCACCGCCCGATCACCGCTCCCCTCCACTATTGTACTATAGCTTGCTTCGCATAGACTTCGTAATGTTTAGAACGTTCAATTTAAATATTTTTATTTGTTTAAAGATCTGATGAACTAAAAAATGAAAAATTTTTAAAAGTCATAGAACAAAAGTTGTTGTTTATGATGTTATTAACAGTTCTGAGAGATTGCCAGTGTTTTACAAATAAATGTATAGATGTATAGACTTATAGAAATTTCAAAAAGGCATTTTATCTTAAATTAAATTCTTCCCTACATGACACAAAAGTCAGTCCGTCAATTTAAATTTCGAAAACCATTCAGTTAATAACTTTTAAACGTTAATAAAACTAATAAACACAAAATAATTCAACTAAGTATTATTAAAGTTTGATTGAATTTTTAGTAAAATAATTTGAAAAATTCATAAGTCAATGTATTGTCCACAACTTTAAGCACCAGGCCCTAGCCGCTAACGAAATTTAAAATTTCATGCTAAATGAGTGATCCACATAATGAATGACAAGTGTTTTCTTTTATTTGTTTGTACCATGAAGTTAGTAGCAAAAAAGAATACAGATATCAGTATTTTTTTTCACATTGTTTACGTGGCGATTCTAGTGCGTGCACGTGTTTTTCCAGTCACTGTGTCTTCCGGGCCTTAGGTAAGTAATTTTATAACAAAATAATGATATTTATTATTTTAGCTTATAATAATTACTATTTATTTGTAAGTCCGTTTCGATAGAAAATTATAGATTATATAGAGCTATTTCGAATCAAACTGATGAATTTATTTATTTATTTAAACTTCATGTACAGTAGTGGTACATAGGCGGACTTAATGCAACAAGGCATTCTCTACCAGTCAACCTTTGGGTTAAAAGAGACAACACTGTGGTAGGTGTGCACAATAAATAAATAATAGATAATGAATACCGATTATGATTGTTTTTGTTTTGTTCAAATCGTCAGTCCCTTGCTATTAATATGACTAGGGGCTGACGCAAAGCCAGGGAATTAGTACTTTTAACTTACAGTTAAAGTCAAACTACGTTTGTTTTTTATAGAACTGTCCATATAATTGATTTTAATTTTGATTTTGGGCATCTCCGTCCGTCTGAAAAGAAGCCAAAATTGCCTAAAAAGAAATACTATTAAAGATTTCAATTGCTGTGTCAAATATTGTAAGAAATCAAATGTTGTTTTAAAAACTTAGATAATATGATTTATTGTGACTGCTATAGCATTTATGATTGATAACAAATAAATGAGAAATTTTACGCATATGATTGTTTTCTTATTGTAGTTATCGTTCTCATCAGTCCCTAGCCTAAATTGTATGGTAATCAGCTTACTCATCAGTCCCTAGACGCCTAAATTTGTAAAACTTTGAATTTCTCGACAAATACTAATTAAGTGACAGGCCCTTTTAATTATGGTCATCATCATCTTCCTGCCCTTGTCCCGTTTTATTTGGGGTCGGCGCAACACGTTTTTTTCTTCCATTCTGTCCTGTCACTCGTCACGCTATCACTAACTCCCTTTTCTTTCATATCACTTCTCACACAATCCATCCATCTTTTCTTTGGCCTCCCTCTCCCTCTCCATCCATCCACATGTAAATTCATAACTCTTTTAGCAACATGCGCTTCATCCCTCCTCTTCACATGACCATACCAAGATAAACGATTACCTTTCCTTTTTGGCGCCACTTTCAAACTTCCCCAATTACATGGTTATTACGATACAAAGGGATAAAAATAAACAATACATAGAAAAAGCAGACAACAAATGTAAAGCTACGTGGACAATAATAAATGATAAACTTAAGCAGAACAGTGCTAGTAATGAAATTAGAGAAATTTTGGATGGAGAAAATATATTAAATGAAGGTGATGAATTGATGATATAGCAACATACTTTAACAATTATTTTACCAATGTCGCTAAAAATGGAAACGCCAAAAATTCAAAAAATAAACATATTTGCAATAAACACATATTAAAAAAAAAAAACATATTTGCTGGTTCTAGATAAATTGAGTTAACGGTTGTTAACTCAATTTATCTAGAACCAGCTTCATGTAGGGAAATATTTATGATAGCTATGAAATTACGAAATACCAACTCAGTCGGTTATGATAACATTAGTACTAAGATGATTAAACAAAATTTATTAACTTTAACAAAACCATTGACTTACATAGTTAATTTATCTTTGGAAAAGGGTATATTCCCCGACAGGTTAAAATTTTCTGATGTTAAACCCCTTTACAAAAAAGGACCTAGATCTGAGGCTAATAATTATAGACCAATTACTTTGGTTCTCATACTTTCAAAAATATTTGAGAAGGTAATGAGCAAAAGGCTTATAAATTTCTTAGAGAAACATAATATATTATGTAGTCAACAGAACGGTTTCATTAAGCAAAAATCTACAACTTTGGCATGTTTCAAACTAGTAAAAGAATTTATGGATGCTATTAATAAAAAACAAATCCCAGTAGCAGTTTTTCTGGATATGAGTAAGGCGTTTGATATGGTATGTCATGAAACCTTATTACGTAAACTTGAGCAATATGGTATACGAGGCGTTGCTTATAGGTGGTTCGAAAGCTACAGGGGCCGACAACAATGCACTGAGATAAAAAAAATGTGTATCAAAACTAACACTCAGAAAACCTTTAGGTCACCGTACTTAACGAGCTATTATGGTGTACCACAAGATGATACCACCGTGTTGACAAAAGAGAAAACTCTAGATAACAGTAAAATAGTCACGAATAAAGCATTAACAGATTTAATAAATTGGCTAGATGAGAATAACTTGAAAATAAACACAACTAAAACTAAACTTATGACATTTTTGTCTTTTAATAACCATAAAAAATTAGGAAATGAAATGAAGTTTAGAATACAATAATAATGACATAGAAGAAGTTAATAATATCAAATTTTTAGGATTAGTTATAGATAGGCATTGCAATTGGAAAGCTCAAGTAGATAATGTATGTAGAAAATAAATAAATTCGTATTTGCACTTAGGAGAATCAAAAACTTAACAGACATTCGTACAGCCTTGTTGGTGTACCATAGTCATGTTCGTTCGGTCTTAAGATATGGAATAACTATATGGGGGAATTCAACAGATGCACAGATGGCATTTATAGCTCAAAAGAAGTGTTTAAGGTCAATTTTCAATCGTAAGTGGACAGACTCTTGTAAACCTATATTTATTAAACAAAAGCTGCTGACCCTCCCATCTCTATATATATTTGAGATCTGCCAATTTGTAAGAAATAATTACTCGCTTTTTGAAAAAGATGAAAAGGCCAAGACAAAAAGGAAAATAACACAAAAGCCACTAGTAGTCCCGCGTAATAGATTAAAACTATGCAACAAAAATTGTTATACCATGGCGGTGAAAATATATAACCACTTAGCCGAAAATTTTAGAATTGCTACAGATTTGGAATTTAATAGAAAGTTATATAACTGGTTGTGTGACAGATGTTTTTATTCTATCAATGAATATTTTGAATATAAAATCTAAAACTTTTATAATTTATTATGACATCACTTGAATATTTAAACATTTTCACAATTTTTGTTATTTTTTATTATTATTATTTTTCTTGTTGACATGAAATCATTTTTATTATAAATTATTTGTATTCAATTATTTAGTATTTAATTTTAATTTATATTAATTTATTGGTTAAATGGTTATTTAAATTTAAATGATGAAATTATTATTATATGAGATTGTTAATGACTAAAACTAAATGTGTACTTACTGCACGCTAAAGATGTAAAATCTAAATATTTGTACGGCTGAAATGCCGAATATAGTGAGACTCCACCAAATGTTAAGAACTTGTTACCTATATTCTTGCAAATAAATATATTATTCATTCATTCAATGATTTAAATATCTACCATAAATAGCAATTGGCGATCTAATTGGAATTTAATTGTTATTGTGACAATTTAAGTTCATAAATCACCCTATTTTTATGGAAGCACCCAAATAGTAATTCGTAGATCACATACGTAACTAACCAACTTCTCGATTACAAAGTCTCCCTTTAGAAAAATTAAGAGTTTTTACACGGTATTTAGAGGTTTTTAAAGGGTATTTACACGCATTTAACTGATTATACTTTGTGATTTTCTGTGACATTTTACAGTTGTTATATTTTAAGTGAATTATTTACATCTAGTGTTAAAAAAAATTTAGTGTTGCTGTTTCGTTATTTACGTCTGTTGACGGTGACTAATTTTACAAAAGTTGATTTTCTGTGATATTCTACAATGGCTGTAAGCTGTTGATCCCCGCACGAACGCCGGCGGTCGTGCGCTATTGTCTTACTATTGTGTCTCTAATTACGCTACTCAAGAAGTTAATAAAAAAAAACAGACATTGTTATTATTAGATAGATAGATGTAAATAATAATGTACCTATCTAAATAACCATAGGTTAATTTTAATATAAATTAACAGTTGATTTTCTCAGTTTAAAAAAAAAACTTTTAGTTTGACGTTTTTGCAAAAACAAAAAAAAAACAATTTTAAAGAAGTTATAATAAAGTTGATAATTAGTCAAATTTTATTATTAAACGACATTTGTCAAACAACTTTTTTTTTATTTAACAATTTTTTTTTTCGACTACAGCCCTAGCCAAGTTGCAAACGATAAACGTGAACGCTTAGTAATCTCCAATAGATTTTCAACTTTATACCTAAGAGCATAAAGTTGAAAATCTATTAAAGACTACTGAGAATTAGCGACCGGAACGAACGAAAACACTATGTAATCTTCAATAGATTTTCAACTTTATATCCAATAACATAAAGTTGAAAATCTATTAAAGACTACTGAGAGTTTACGTTTATCGTTTGTGACTTGGCTAGGGGGGCAGGTCCTATAATTACTTACCTATAAAGCATTTTTGCTGACTACATCCTTGAATGTATTTTAATATTAGTTTAAATAATGGTACAATGCGTTCAAAATAAGAATATGATCGACGCCATGTTGTGACGTCACGTCATACTGTCAAATCGCAAAGAAATTGGACAAAATTGAAGAACTCAGAGATGAGCAAAATTGAAGAACTGGATTCTGATTAAACTATTTTCGTTCACAGTTCGTAAATAAATTAAATTTTAAAATTTTCTTGTTTTGCTCACCATAATAATTCTTCGATTTGACAGTATGACGTGACGTCACTACCTGTCAATTGATCTTATTCTTAATTGGAACGCATTGTACCCATTCGGAATCGAAAATAAATGCGAGTTCAAACAAATACCATTGGTATTAGTCGTTAATATTAAAATGGAATAAATCCAAAATACGGTTTAGTGTTAAAGTTTTTATAAAAACATTCTCGTAAACGAAGTCGCTGGCAAGTGCTAATTCTATCTAGTAACCTAGTTGGGGGACGTCTCCACGTCCGTCCCCCAACTAGGTGGACAGACGACCAAGTGAAAGCACCATGGTAGCCCGCGAATTTCAATTTTTCTTAAGGTTTTTGTATTTTACAAAAACTAAACACTAACCTGAAAAATTAAAAGGCTGCTGTTTTTTGCCGCTTGGCTATGGTATCATAAAACCAAATTAGGCTGAAGATGAAAGACGGCAACACTTAACAGCTAAAATTAGCAACCCCAAAAAACCACAGATAGGTATTCAATAAATCAAAATACCTGAGCCCTAAGCGCATCCTCTTCTTGTTTTTTCACAGTTTCAGGGTCTGGTGGTTTGATAGACTTGACATTTGTGATGCGAAGACCGGAAGGCATTCGAACTCCGCGGCTGAGCATCCTGACTTTAGGCAGATGGATCACTTTCCGTGGAGGCTGCGACATTGTTGACGTTGACGGATTAACTGAAAAAAAAAATGGGCATTAGGCGCAATTGTTCTAATGACTTGTTTAAAATTGGCGCGCGAAACGACAATTTTTGGAAATATGCAAAATGAAGTAATATTGTACCGGCAAATTAAAATATTCAGGAATAAGAGTAAACAAAACCTTGGATAGCCTTGAAAAACAAATGTTTAATAAAAGTTTGCATGGTGATAACCAAAGAGTATGTAAAGTAATGATAACAGCTTGATCGTACGGTAGTAGGTAGTGTAGTAAGTCGTAAAATACGATCGAATGCATAGGTGCTTCTGTTATTTACACAGTCATGGTCTATGCAAAGCAAAAGTAATTTAATGCGTATTTTTCACTATATTATATGTTGAACTTACGTTCGGTAATCCTTATATTATGAGCATAGAGTGTTTTGCAATTTTCACTTCTAAACGAAAACATATTTTTTATTGAACGAAGAGTATTTAGCGGTAATACACAAATTAAATAAATGCACACAACACAAAAATATGTTTACAACTTAATAAACTACAAATCACTTTACTATTACATAATAATTAGGGCAGAACAAAAAATATTTTTCGTATTTTCGTCTCAATCGTGCAAATTCCACGTAGCCGCGCAAAATTTCACTTCATCGACTCGATAGTACATTGTCAATACTCATTCTCATTAATTATTTGCCGATATTTCAGTAATCCTGATTAAACTAAATTGTCTAAAAAAATAATTAACTAATTATGGCATCATTAGTGGTTACTTATGTTATAAATATAAGTTTTTTCACTAAAGAAATAGTACAGTGTATTGTAAACAGTGGTGGGTCGGCCATTTGCACGGTGTGACAGAGTATTTAGGTCCGTATTTTTAAAGTTGAATAATATCGTTCAAAAGTTAATGGACCTTATTAAAAATATGCACAAAAGAAAGAGAAATGTCTATACTGTAAAATAAAACATAGTGATACAGTGAAACATACCTGTGATTGTTGCAGATCCACATTCTGTCACCGGAGACCTCACTGCGTTAACCACCAAGTTTTACAATGGCGTCCGTCTGAGAATACCTATCAAGAATTTATGTTGAGACGAAATTTTTTCAATCGTTATATAATTAACTTGTTGTTTTCAAAAATTGTAGTTAATTTTTAGTTCTTAATTAGTGACTAATATCAGTGTTGTACATTCAAAATGTTAAATTATTAGTTTTAAATCTCTCAAATGTTAACGTGGTCTACGTCCGGTCGCCGCTGTCATAGCGCTATCCCTTTCCCACTCACGCACTTAGACGGAGCTCTGCTCTCCGTCGTGCTTTCTCGCGCGCAGTCGGAACATCCGCTCAATGGCTGGAGGGCAAGAAAAATGGTATTTTACAAAAGAACAATTGCTGAGTTCTCCAAGCAGAAAATGCGGTTTAGATGCAGATAAAGAATTGGCATATCGGCAGCAGGCCGCAAATTTAATACAGGACATGGGCCAGAGGCTTCAAGTGTATCCTTTTTCAAAATGTGGTGTTTTCAGCTCAATGTTTTTGTCGAGTCATGTGCTAAAAGTGCGTAAAACACGCTAGCGAAATGTGTTTTTATTTGTGTAATTATCGTTAGCGTGCGTTTAAATGCATAAAGAAGTGTAAAAAGTGTGTTGTGACGGTGAAATATAGTGAAAAGATGACGAAACTTCGACTGTGGCTCGCGGCGTCATTTCGGCCACTTTCGCTCGGTAATGTGGGATTTCCCGCCTGACACAGTGAGTAACAGCTCGTTTTCTACAGGTAAGACAGATAAAATATGTATGAAATGTCCTAAAATGTATGAAATGTTTGTATTTAGGTTAGGGTCACGCATGATAGCGTGGTTTTTTTCTCGAGGTCACTGATCTTACAGCTGTGAGGCGACGGGACGCTTGCGCGGGTGACGTAGGGCTCGTGTGAGTGATCGACCTGCATGCCCGAGCTAAATTTACTCGATACAAACGATTTTTACATCGAACACGCGCGTGGCGCTCATTTCTACGTAATTTGGTCGTGATCTTCACCTAATCACGTTTTCCTGGTACATACAAGTTATAAATGCAGATAACGCGCGTAACTTCTATTATCTCTCCATCATAACATATTTTTAAACACATCTGTCTCAACTCTGTCATAAATCATAACATTAAAATACATTGAGGAAAACCAGGTACAAAATACCTACAACACTTCAGTTATTATTTATTATAGACAAAGATGCAGTCATAGCCACAATATCATTTTATTTTTTTCCTGTTTATCTTGAACTTGGCTATCAAACAAAATATTTGTTGGTGGATAATCCAACATGTTGTCTGCATTCAAGAGATAATTGACAGGATTGGAATTTATATAAAAACAAACCTCTCCGAGACAAAAAAAAAACACGACAAAACTGTCTGTTCTTTTATAATTATGCCAACTCAGAGTTGTTAACAGTATCCGAGAATGATACAGGACTTTATAATAATTGTAGTAGTTAATTTCAGAAAAAAAACTTTTACAAGGGTCTGAAAAGACACTAACCTACTTTCTCTCCAGTTTCAATACAAAATGTATGATGTAACAGTCGTAAGGATTTCTTTCTGAGTAGTTATTGTACTTTCAACTTACTAAAAAGTAGATTTCAATAAGAAATGTCTGTTAAAGTTTGCTGCTTAAGTTTAGCTATGTTTGACTTGAAAGGAACCATAGGTTTGTAATACTTGCACTGTCAATGATAAACTCTAGAAAGTATAATTCAAATCAGAGTGAGAATCTAGTTTTATAAGCCAGAACATGAAAAAATGGCCCCCTGTCCCGCGTTTAAAAATAACCAGAGTAGGGTAGAGTTGTTACTCTAACCATTCAAAAATGCTTCGAGTTGCAACCCAGGGTCGTTCTTTTATAACTCGAGTAGCTACCCTAGAGTTAACCCGACTAACTCTAACTCCAAGCAGGGTAGGTTGGTGTAAGCGGCCAAAAATGAACTTCCTTGTCATTGACAGTTGAACTCTATGTTCTCGTTAAAAAATGCGAGTGTAGAGTATCTGCTCCGATAACGTCATTAGAGTTAACTCCAACCCCAAATTTGAATGCAAGCCTGTATGTCCATCTTTTGTTCCTAATTGAGACAACAAAAGTAACTGTCATATTTACCTATTTCAATAAAACCATTACAGGTACTTTTGAATTGTCAGTATGTCAGTAGATTATTTTCAAAAGTAATTTCCCTAAAGATTGATGCTTAACATAGGGCATCTTCTCATCATCTTCTTCCTGTCCTTGTCTACGTTATTTCGGGTTGGCGCAACACGTTTTTTTCACCATTCTGTCCTATCTAATGTAATGCTATCACTGACTTCCTTCAGAAATCAGAAAAGTTTATTTCGAATAGACCATTTACAGGCACTTTTGAATTGTCAAAATGTCAGTCAATCAAAAAAAGTGAGCTAAATTGCATATTCCAAAGCATAGATCATATAACATGCAAGAAACTCCATGGACACTCTTTTAAATCATATTATGAGTAACATAAATCTTGTGAGCATAATGTAGATAAAAAATGAAGAAAAAAAAGGAAAAATAGAAATTGCAGCAAATAGATGACCAGTTTCAACTGAGGACACCCATTTACGAGCACAACATTTGCATCAGCCCCACTCAGTTTAACCATTTTGAAGGGAACTGAATAACCTTTTTCTTTCATATAACTTTTTTTAATTTTTTTATTAATGATAGGCTTGCATTTGACCACCATCTCACCTGATGGTAAGCGATTAAACAATAACTCCTCGCATATGATGCTGTTAGTCAGTAGACATTGAAAACTTAAAACAGGTCTTCTCAATAAAACAACCATTTTCAACTTAAAAATTATGCCTATTGTATGTAAGACCTTGCATTGTGAATGCCAAGGCAACACCCCTGACCCTCATTGGTTAAATAACTAACCTTGTCAACATTTTTACATTGAAACTTTTGTTTTTCATGGTAATTTGGTGTAAAGATGTGTAGATTATTATGCCTTCAAGACCGTACTGTTACAATTTTGTGACCTTTGCCTGGTTAGTAAAAGTTATACAGATTATTTTCTAAGGCTAGTAGGTATGTAACTATACTTTGCAATTACTGAGAATGCTAAACAAAAGTATAAGTAATTATATTTATTTTGCAAATAAGTTTAAATAAAACACAAAACTAATCGCGTTTTAACGTTTGGCTCGCATAATCGCGTTTAGCCGCTGTCACTAGTGTCACTTGTCTGTATTTTTCTTTTGTTGTATTTTTTACAAGTGACACTAGTGATAGCGGCTAAACGCGATTATGCGAGCCAAACGTTAAAACGCGATTAGTTTTATTGGTGAATTCTGCCCTTATTTGTCAATTTTTTTGATAGTTTAAACTAGATTAGGCCGGTGTAAGGAACACCAAATACAAACTCAGTTAAAGTCTCAAAGTCCATATAGCAAATGTGTAATAGTCTAGAATCTTCTAATAAATAAAAGAGCAAAAGAAGATTACAGTTGCTGTCTCCAAATTCAATGACATAACCTCTAGCTTGCTAGGCTAGCTTGATATTCAGTATCATATCAGGAGATGATCCAATTTGATAAAACTTTCAAATATTTTGAGTAATCTTGATACTCAACAAAAAGGGTGCTTATCAGATCAAACTTCCAACTGAAGTGTGTGTTATTTGTTTTATGATCATTTTCTTTAAGATAACAATACATAATGTTAATTTTTATTGCCTTACTAATCATCAACTTATATTATGATATTATAACACACTCAAACTTGGTACAATCAGATCACGAATTTGGTTCACTTCCAAACCAAATCGGAAGCCTTACCATGATGTATTAAAATGCCAGTCATACGAGTGAGAAAGTCGGATGGAGCTATAGACCCTACATAGCACCACCCCTTTAACAATTCAGAAATGGATAGCATTAAGAGCTAGTGGTAGAATCTCAGTCCATCATAGAGTAGTCCGGCAACGCAAATTTATTATTATTTGAGTCCATGTACGTCTGCTAGTGGATGGTGCTGCGTAAACTTGACTTAGTATGCCAAACAACTGTCAAATACGAATGTCTGTGGCTAGAATGGTTTTGATCAGCAGCAATTAATAAGTTTGGCATTTTTCCACTTTCGTGAAAGAAAGGAAAACCTGAGTCAACATTCTCTTGTTCTCGCTCTACTTTATTTTTAGATTGCTCAACATTTTTTCTTATTGTATTGAGAACTAGAGGTCTGGTAGCAACCAGAGGCTTTGCCTTTGTAGAATTGGAAATTCACCCCTAAAAAATATACTTCTGGGATAAAACATATTGTATGTCCTGTTTCAGAACATGATCTATAGCAAACTGGCATTCAAAATGTATAATGCTATCTCTGTTATAAGCATAATCAGCCTTATAATGATCCCACATCTGGGACTTAGCACATTCTCTCTATGAGAGGGAATGGTTCTTTTCTCAAAAGACCATTTCAGACAGTAATCTGCATGGTTCTCATATGATTTCACCATTACATGTTTACTGTATGGACTTTAAAACAGACTTTGACCTCAGTGTTTGTGTCGGTGTTTCTTCTCAGGGTAGGTAGTCAGCTAGAAAACACTGGTGTCATTTAGGTTTAAATTAACGAAAAAAATTATATGTAACAAAGTTATTTATAACAAAATTAACATCAATTAAACAAACATCAAAATAATAGAAAAAACGGTGAAGGAAAACATCGTGAGGAAACCGGCATGTCCTAGAACCAAAAATTCGAAGACATGTGACATCCACCAACCCGCACTGGGCCCGCGTAGTGGATTACGGCCCATTCCCTTTCCTAGAGAGGAGGCCTGAGTCCCAACAGTGGGAACATTATAAGGCCGACTATGCTATGCTATGGTATATAATAGAAAAAGCGATAAATGGGGAAGGTTTTTTTTTCTTTTTTTTTTTCCGTTGGGAAAATCATCTTATGACATCCCCCGCTCTTGGGCGAGGCGGGAGATAGTGTCAGACTTTTACTGACTAAAACCACTCCTGTTCCTTCGTTGCCTTCGTCCCAGGGACGCGGGTTTCGTTTTCACACTGCCCATGGCCCCAGTAGGCTTCGACCCTGCTGGGCCCCTACGATTTGCTGACATCTCCCTGAGGCGCGCGTGGAACAATACGCGCCGTCGACGACTTGGGCTCGGTCCGGACGGTTACCGGACGGTCGGACGGCGGGCTACCCATTGCTCGCCGTCCGCAAGCCCGCGCCTACGGTGGCCGGAAAAAATGGGAAAGGTTTGTGAATTTGCACCTGTATGATTCTTAAGCAGGTCGCGGTACCTAAGCACAGTAAAATGCAATTCCTATCTTTCTTTGAAACACTCGGGCAAGGTTATGTACTCAATACTCTATTTCACAATGTATTGCAATAAATAACAATAAAATAATTGCAGTGGAGGTAAACATGTTTTTGTTTTCTAGTAATTTCCTTGTAAAAATGGATACTTATCTAATCATCTAGTATAATACATCATTTAGTACTAATTTTTTTTTTTTTTTCTTGATATTTTCGCGCTTGTCCACTATCTCACCTGATGGTAAGCAATAATGTGGCTGACGATGGAGCACGCTTGACCCCTAGGTTTTAGCCAAGTATGTTCCTATGGGATTAATTTCTACTTTCACACTGGCCGAAACCGCTAGCAGCCGAAGGCTTCCTGCCCTTGCCCCATATTACTTGGGGTCGGCGCAACCCGTTTTTTTTTCTCATTCTGTTCTGTCACCTGTCACTCAACTCCCCTTTTCTATCATATCACTCCTCATACAATTCATCCATCTTTTCTTTGGCCTCCCTCTCCCATCTATCTACATGTATGCTTATAACTCTTTTACCCTGCGTTCCGAATTGCGACAAAAGCGATGATATCGCGAACCCGGCCAACGCGCAACGTCAAAATTACTCAATAGCCCATAAACTTTGTGACTTAAATTTGGTCGGATTCGCGAAATAATCACTTATCGCAATTCGAAACGCTGGGTTAGTAGTTTTTTTTTTTGGCTTGGATACAAAGTCTTTTAAGCCATGTTTTCGCATGAATAGTAATTTGTTTACTATTAGAACACATTCTAACGTTTTAATTGTAGTATTTGGCAGTGAATGTGTCAAGTTCACCTTCTCGGCAAACTTTGTTTTAGTAGTCAACACTACAATAAAATTCTTAGCTCCATTTTACCGAGATTGCCCCTCTTACAATGATTCCACATATTGTCCAGTTGCGCAGACACTTGAGATACAAAACTACACCAATTTTAAATCATAACATGTGTAACTAGGAATCAATTTGCGAATAATTAAAACAGTCACTGAACTTCACTCAAAGAAATCCTACCAAAAACCTCCCTATCAATAATATTTTTTTTTTAATGATGGCGTATAAAGGTCGGTGACCTGTGACTTCTATACTACGTAACATAATGTCTAAGTCAGTGACGCATTTAACATGCAGTCACGTTATTTTGTTTATTTATGAGACAAGTTACAATACGTTACTTACATAAGTTTAAATGGAATTTTTTGAATAGCGTCATAGACTAGTTGATTAGTTATGTCTCTTAATTACATATTTAATACCTCCTTCTGGTGTGTTGCTACACGTGCATGTAGTACAGTTATAGTCTCCACAAGAAAACCAATATTAGCTGGGTTCACATTGTATTGAAACTGATTTGCACACAGCTCAGAAAAAAGATCCTCCGAAGTCCTTTTAGTTTTTTTCTTTGGATGGGAAATCATCTAATGACTTCTCCTGTACTATTCCAAATCCTTTCAGCCGTTTGAGCGTAAAGGAGTAACAAATATACACAAAGAAATTCCCATTTACAATGTTAGTGTGATCCTTATGGTGTATCCAGACCTGGCGAATGAGCCGCTCGCGCGCACGTAGCTTTATTCGCGTCTGAACTATGTATGTGTACCGCGAGCGGCACGCGCGCACCCCCTGCGCCGCTCGAGAACGGCGCGTAGCTTGCGCGCGAGCGGCGCAGAGGCTTCGTACGAACAATAAATGCACGCGCGCAGTTCGCAAGCAGCTCGCGAGCGGCGCATTCGCCAGCCCCCCTAGCCAAGTTACAACCGTTTTGTTTCGATTCACTTTTCGTCGATCGCCTCGAGTAGACCACGCCTCCGATTCCTTTGTTCTGACGTCATCTCAACGCTCAGTCACGTGGTCAGAACAAAGGAATAGGAGGCGTGGCCAACTCGAGACAATCAACGAAAAGAGAATCGAAACGAAACGTTTGTAACTTGGCTAGGGGGCAGGTGGACACACCTTTAGCGAGACATATGTTTGTTATAATTGTTGTCGAGTTAGTCACGTGTAGATTTCGGGGTGTCAAATTATTTCTGACACTCAACTGGGGCGCGACCCTCTTAACATAAGCCGATCACGTGGCCTCATTAGGGGCCTTACAATAAGGTGTTAAAATGTAAGGCGTGCGAGCGAGAAACAGGGTGCAGCTAACATCTTAGATAGCTTCATCACTTTAACAGTTGTCGTCAAATGGATCGCGTTAAGACCTAGGTTGGCTGGTAGAGAATGCCTCAGGCATTAAGTCCGCCTTTGTACAATAATGTTGCATGAAGATTAAATAAATAAATAAGAGCTCGTGGTAGGGCCTCTGACATGTAAAGCCCCGTTTACACGAGGACCCAGCCTCGGCCAATCGCCATCCCCAGGGACTCAAACTGTAACCGTATTAAGTGTTTTTAACACTGTTTTTTAAAACAGTTTTAACAGAAAAACACTTTTAAATGTAATCGATACAATAATGTTACCGAATCAAACTGTAACCTTTTATATGTGTTAATAAGTGTTAATATGTGTAACTGAAATAATCGGTTTTAGTATAGCTTTAGGTATAAGTAATTGCACAGTACGGCAACAACGCGTGGCGGCCGTAAGAGTGTAAGACGCGCGTTGTAAAGCCTACGACGATCTTCAGTACACATACACTAACGCATTAACCATAACATAATTATTTGTTTTGTTTAGTTCCGATTCCGACTTCCGATCGCACGCACACGCCATTATTTTTTTTTATCTTAAGTCACCATCTCTTGCTTACAGTACACTAAGTAACAGAAACTATGCCTCGTAATAAAACCAATACCGTTCACAGATATTTTACATTTATTGGAATTGTCATGAGAAATAGGCACTCTAGTTATATAGAGGGTGTTTGGTGCATCGTGTGCCAAAATGAAAAGGTCGACGGGAGGGGTCATCTGCTATCCTTTCAGACCCTTAAACACTTCTCATGTCCTGTGGATTTTTTTCATCGACTTTTTATTGCTTTATGAAAATAAGACCGAAATTTTTAATTCAAATACCAATTTAAAAAAATATACAAGACGCAGACTCAATGCAATTTCATTTTTTTTTAATTTCTAGTAAAACCCAAAACGAGACAGATTTTACCTTATAAAAGTGAGATAACATTTTTAATAGGTTTTTCAGGTATCATTTAAGCATAAATATTTTTTTTAATCATAATTTTGAATATTAGTCTTAAGTGATAAAAAGATTTTTATAGCATGTGGAACATCACTAGCAAGAGGATAAACTAGAGAATTTTTGAGGGAGTTGGAAGATTCCGGTCGCTTTTGATTTTTTCAGCTATTTAAGTCCAAAACTTTGCGAGTAAATTAAAAAAATCTAGATAGCTAATGTGACTCATTTTAAATTTAAAAGTACCTACTCTAATACAATACACATCTAAATAAAATAAAAATTCAGAGTACATTTTTTTGGATTTGCAGTTGTCAAACTATTTTGACGACTGCGAAGATCTCACTGATACACACTCGATAATGTACTGCGCAGCTGTTGCGGCATGTCGTGTAGCTCACGTCAAGTTTCCAAACTGTGACGTAGCTACACGACCGAAACCAGCCGTGCCGGCCTGGCAGTGCAGGATCGAGCTTCGTATTGGTGGGGCCAGAGCACTCATCGGCAAACTAATCTGCTTCAGGGAGGGCAACACTCGCCCAAGAGTGATGCGCTTTGTGAGGCGGGCGTTTTCGGGGACTGACATCAGCCCTCGAGACTATATGTCCCGTGTCACAGAGCGCATCGACTTCCTGAAGCAGAAGGTGAATGCATGGGCAAACCGTATCCGCAGGTATAAGCGGTGGGTGGAGCGATACACCCAGAATCGCACATTCCGGAGTAATGAAAGGTGGGTTTATAGGGCTTGGGAGAGACCGGACCAAGGTGTGACTGATGCGTGCCTCCCGGATGATCACGCTATGATTTCATTCTGGCGCAGCATCTGGTCGGTGCCTGTCAGTCACACCGAGGGTGACTGGACTCGAGAGGTCGAGCGTGCGTGCGATCCAATACCACAAATAGGGGCAATTGACATTAGCCCCCAAGATGTAGCTCGTGCAGTCCGTCCGTTGCCAAACTGGAAATCTCCAGGGCCGGATGGGCTGCACAATTTCTGGATTAAGTGGTTGACAAGATCGCACGCTCGCTTGGCATATCAGTTTCAGTCTGCCTTAGAGTCAGGGTCGCTACCCCAGTTCCTAACAACAGGAATGCCTGTTGTTAGGAACCTGCTCCATAAGTCAGGTAGTACTGCGGAGCCTAAAAATTATAGACCGATCACGTGTTTGCCGACGGTCTATAAAGTTCTTACATCCATACTGAGAAGCAAAATTAATAGTCATAAATGACAAAAATTTGATCATGTCACCTTCTCAGAATGGATTAGGAACGGGTCCCGCGGTACTAAGGAGCTGCTCCTCATTGATATGACCATTAGCCAACAGGTTCGATGTTTCCGAAAGGATCTGTCGACATGTTGGATAGATTATCAGAAGGCCTATGACTCTGTTCCTCATACATGGCTCATGAGGGTGCTGGAATTGTATAAAATTGATACAACACTACGCAACTTCCTGATGTCGTGTATGAGGCAATGGAGTACGGTCCTCCGCTATCCAGGATGTCGACATATCCAGAGGAATAGCGAACCTGTAAGGATCGAGCGAGGTATATTCCAGGTTGATAGTTTGAGTCCACTTTGGTTTTGCCTAGCCTTGAATCCTCTAAACACACTGCTGGAGAATTCAGGTCTAGGCTAACGGTTGAAGAGAGGTGGTCAGGTAATATCTCACCTACTTTACATGGATGACCTGAAACTTTTTGCCCCCAACAATCTGCAACTGATGGAGCTACTGAAGGTAACTGAAACCTTCAGTAGTGCCATCGGGATGGAGTTTGGTGTGGACAAATGTGCGGTCATGCATGTAAAACGAGGGGAGGTTGTGGAATCCGTGGGCACTCAACTCACGGATTCCATAAACCTGAGATCCCTCTCTCCAACCGAAACCTATAAGTATTTGGGTATGTCGGAAGCTCTAGGCATCAATATCACTGACATGAAGCAATCGTTGAAGGAACGTTTCTTTGGACGCCTGAAGAAGGTATTCAATAGCCTTCTTTCAGGCGGAAACAAGGTGCGCCTTCAACGGTTGGGTCATGGTCAGTATTGATGTACCTTTTCGGCGTACTCAAATGGACTCAAACGGAACTTGACGCCCTGGATAAGAGGGTCCGCACACTGCTGACTGCATACCGAATGCATCACCCACGATCGTCGGTGATGAGACTGTATATCCCGCGGAAGTGTGGAGGTCGAGGTTTTTTAAATGCTAAGACCCTACACAACCGCGAGGTATGCAGTCTCAGGGAATATTTCCTAGCTACCGACGTGGGTATGCATCGAGATGTAGTGACAGTGGACAAGGGACTCACCCCGCTCTCCCTGGCTAACGAGAACTGGCGCAAACCGGTAGTGCTTGACACTAACGATCGCAGGGAAGTATGGCAGAGCAAGGAACTTCACGGACGCTTTTTCCGGACCTTTCACGGGCCCGATGTAGACCAATTGGCGTCCGTAGCCTGGCTGCGTTTCGGTGACCTCTTTGGGGAAACCGAAGGTTTTGTCTGTGCAATTATGGACAAAGTTATCATGACGAATAACTACCGTTGACGGTACGGACGCACGGGCGGACGGAGATTTATTGTGAAGGACGGCACGGTTGACATCTGTCGGGCATGTCACCGTCCGGGAGAATCAATTCGTCACATTATCTCTGGTTGTTCTCGTCTAGTTAACGGAGAGTACTTGCATAGACACAACCTTGTAGCCAGGATTATCCCTCAGCAACTTGCTCTAAAATACTCTCTTGTGGAATCGGAAGTGCCGTACTACAGGTATGAGCCCGACCCAGTTCTTGATAATGGTCATATCACTTTGTACTGGGATCGGTCCATCATCACTGACAGGACTATTGTAGCCAATAAGCCTGATAAAGTGGTGGTGGACCGAAGCTAGAGGCGTGCAATGATTGTTGACATATCCGTTCCGCATGACGAGAACCTTGTGCAAGCCGAGAAAGATAAACAAATCAAGTATATTGACTTGGCTCGCGAGGTTGTCGACATGTGGGATGTGGACTCAGCGATCATTGTACCGATAGTCGTGTCAGCCAATGGCTTAATAGCTAAGAGCCTCGACCAACACCTTAGGAGGATCGCGTTAGGCGGCTGGATCAAGGGCTTGATTCAGAAAGCTGTACTCCTGGACACGGCTCGTATCGTTAGGAGGTTCCTTTCTCTGGAGCCTTGACCGCCGGTAGCTTGGACCCTGTTCCCGATACCGGTGGGACACTATTTTTCATATTTTTAAATGTTTTTTTTTTTTTTTAATTTTTAGTGAAATATTTAAAAATATAAAGTACATATTTGACATCAAATGTAAGTACAAAAAATACAAGCAATACAACAGTCAATTTAATTTGAATACCCTGACTCCTAATCTAGGAAGATCCTGTATCTTAGGAGCTAATTTATTAACCATAAAAAAGTACATTGTAAATTTGGCAACGCTGCTTTTACCTGTTACACTTATTAACACTGTTAACACTTTTATATCTGTTACAGATATGTTACGGTTACACTTTTGTAAGTGTTTTGGGTTAACACATTGAAAACACATATAGAAGTGTTACATATTTGATTCTGTTACCAATTCAACATGTAACACTTATTATTCTGTAACCTTTATGAAGGTGTTTTTAAGTCCCTGGCCATCCCTAGCCATTATGTAAACGGGGAAACCCCGTTTACACAATGGCGATTGGCCGAGGCTGCACCCACGTGTAAACGCACCATAAGGGTGGGACGTTTTTGTGTACGATGCATTTCTTCTAAACTCTACAATAGATTTATGTTTGTTGCTTTGTTGACAACTCAAAAATATAGCTACTGTTGTGATTGCATCACTATTACTCAAGTTTAATAAGTGTGTTGCAAGTTTAGCATTAATTTATTTTAAATTCATTAACATCTGCTAATTATTATGACTAATTCACTGACTCTCTTCTAGAGAGGTCTGAGTTCCAGTACGAATATTAGAAGGCTGATTATTCTATGCATTATCTTCTTCCTATAATCGTGATGGTATAAGATATACAGTTCATGGGTTAGGGAAGTCAGAAAGGTAGATAATGGCTCCATGTTAAATAATGGTGTTCAGCTAAATTCTGTCACTGGAAGCCGTCCATAACACAGTTGGGAATAGGCTAGCAGATTTAGTGTGTCAAACGTTATCTATGACATAAATGAGCTCATCATCATTGCAGCCGAAAGACGTCCACTGCTGCACATAGGCCTCCTCCAAGTGTCACCATAATGACCGGTCCTGAGAGTCTCGCATCCATCGGATTCCCGCGACCCTCACCAGGTCATCTGTCTACCTTGTGCGAAGCTTACCAACGCTGCGTCTTCCAATCCGCGGGCGTTTCCAGAAATTTTTGAACGATTTTTTCCGCGATTCTTCGGACTATGTTGGTAACCCTGGTAACCTCCTGCCGGATATCTTCATTTCTGATTCGATCACGCAAGGAAACTCCTAGAATTTATCCCTTTGGGTAACCTTAAGCATTCTGATGAGACCCATTGTGAGCGATCACGTTTCAGAGCTATATGTCATAATTGGCAACACGGGTCGCTGTGGCACAGTATAGATATATGGAACAGTACGGAAACTACCTACAAATATTCGAAACGGCACACTCACACAAACATACGCATCGACGAGACTCCTAAGCGTTTCTCGCGGTCCTGTCAGTAGCGAATGCCGCTTAGGAGTCTCGTCGATGCGTATGTTTGTGTGAGTGAGCCGTTTCGAACATTTGTAGGTAGTTTCCGTACTGTTCCATGTATCTATACTGTGGCTGTGGTATGTCGGACGAAAAAATGCCGATGCTGTGGCAAAAAGTCAAGCTCTACTATTGCTCCATTCAAGCTTCATGATGGCTAAAAGAGAAGAAAGTTGTCAGTACCTAATACAAGACATTTCACAAAAAAAAAAACTAATCCTTATCACAAAAATAGTTTTTAAATCAAAAATTAAGCTTGACGTACTTAAACGCTACTTATCAGATATCAAAGTATTTATTTGTAACAAAAAAGAAAACAGTAATTCTCTCTGATGATAGAACTGTGCATATAAACTCGTGATTCATAGATAAATTCGTTATAGGTATTTTGCATTGCGCGACAAACGGTTGCGGGAAAAATGTGTGACTCATTCTTTGTAGTAGTGCAGTCAAGTCAATTACTAAATGTATGGTCCGTTAGTAACACGGATTTCCTTATTGTATTTATTACTATCTTTGGTTTGTTGCCTAGGGCGGGCCTTAGAAGTTGTGCTACCTTTGAGCACTTTGAGTAAGGGACGCCGAGTTGCTGGCCTATCGGTTTTCTATCGATTACACTTCGGGGAGTGTGCGTTGGAATTGCACAATTTAATTGCACCAAGTCCGTTCCATCATCGGACCACTAGACGTACGGCGTTGCGCCATCGGTACATGGTGGACATCCCACCCCATACGTACAAAGCGTTTTGGGAACACATTCATAATGCGTACAGCTAAGGAGTGGAATTCCCTGCCGGAGTCTGTTTCCTGATAGCTACAACCTAGGGGTCTTTAAGTCAAGAGTGAATAGGTTACTTCTAGGCAAGCGTGCTCCATCGTCGGCCACATCATCGCTTACCATCAGGTGAGATAGTGGTCAAACGCGAGCCTATCATTAATAATAAAAAAAAAGTCTCCTACTGGTTTTACCAGGGTCCTTACCATGACGAGCGAGAAAGAGGGATGGAGCTGTACACCCTATATATAGCTCCATCCCTTTAACAGTTCAGTTTAGGTCGTAAAATGGATCATGTTAAGAGCTCGTGGTAGGGCTTCAGGTGTCCCGATTAACGCGCGACGTCCAGATTTTCAGGCGTCTGGGGAGGTGTCCTGATTTTCGCCTGATAGTCTCCTACTGGTTTTACCAGGGTCCTTACCATGACGAGCGAGAAAGAGGGATGGAGCTGTACACCCTATATAGCTCCATCCCTTTAACAGTTCAGTTTAGGTCGTAAAATGGATCATGTTAAGAGCTCGTGGTAGGGCTTCAGGTGTCCCGATTAACGCGCGACGTCCAGATTTTCAGGCGTCTGGGGAGGTGTCCTGATTTTCATTCATCATCATCATCATTTCAGCCGAAAGACGTCTACTGTTGGACATAAGCCTCCCCCAAGTGTCGCCACAGTGAACGGTCCTGTGCGTCTCGCATCCATCGGATTCCCGCAACCCTTACCAGGTCATCGGTCCACCTTGTAGGAGGCCTTCCAACGCCACGTTTTCCAGTACGTGGTCGCCATTCCAGAACCGTTCGGCCCCAACGGCCATCCGTTCTGCGAGCAATGCGCCCTGCCCATTGCCACTTAAATTTAAGGAATAACATTATAATTACCAAAAATTAACATTATGTAATACATCAGTCGCATTCGCATCACTATACCCAATGCGTTCAAAATCACTCCGATGCCTGCTAGGGCTGCGGAGAAAGGGCAACTGAAGGATTTAGATATTAGAAGTCTGACATGCCTTCTCGCTCCGCCCTAGTGCGCGAGAAGAAATATTTCCCACTAAAGTTCCTATTAAAAAAATTTAAACATAGGTATAGTTAGCCGTCAAAAAAATTTATAAAAAAAAATGGCGATGGCATTGTCACGTCACGTCGCGTCGTGTCGCGCCTTCTGTGGGATCTTTTAAATGAAGTTGCAAAATAGACAATCGCTTATGCTCAAGAACAAAAGAAGTAAATCTGCTAAAGGCCTTAGGAATAAAGTTAAGCAATTAATCAGATAATATGAAGGTATTATGTAAACTAATGTATACCTTGGTTGTTCCCTTGATCAAAGACTGCATTTATGTCTCTGAAGGTAAAGATGTAGATGGATAGGCCTTGGTTAATTTTTTTAATAGTTGAGGGTAGAGTTGCCATCTCTAAAATCTGGGAACCAGGAGAAAAAGTGTAGAAATACCAAATTTTCGTGCTCAGAGTCCGGAGCTATAGTCACTTTTATTTTAAACTTGCTTAGTATAATAAAATATATAGTTTAAATTATCAAATATTTTTATTTAATTGCAAAAAAAAAAAAAAAAATTATTCTTGATAGGTTCGCGCTTGACCACTATCTCACCTGATGGAAAGCGACGATGCGGTCGACGATGGAGCGCGCTTACCTAGAAGTAACCTATTCACTCTTGACTTAAAGATTCCCGGGTTGTAGCCATCAGGAAACACAGATTCCGGCAAGGAATTCCGCTCCTTAGCTGTACGCACAATGAATGTGTTCCCAAAACGTATTTAAATGAAATATGGAATCTTTCACAATTTTTTGTTAAGTGGGAAATTATCAAATGAATCCTCCGTCTCAGGGAGCAAGAAGGAGTGTCAAACTCTTCATACCCGGACTACAAATAAGATCCCGCCCGGACGCTCCCTGGATGCCCTTTAGTTAAAAATAGGACAAAGATCCAAGAATTAAAGCATTTATTAGAATTAACCTTTCGTATGCCGTAATTAGAGACACAATTAAAAAGTGATTGTGTCTCACGTGGCTCCGCGCACCGGGCATTCAATGAGTTAAAGCATATATTATAAATAAACCATTTACAGGCACTTTTATTTGTTAAGAAGTCAGTCAGTCAAAAAATAATGCTAATTGCACATTCCAAAGCGTAGATCTATATGGAGAAGAATGTTCAAGAAACTCTTTGGACACAAATCCTGCGATTTTGCGTTTATGTAATCTTTACTCTTTTTGGACAAAACGCTCCACGCTTTCTTTCATAATAAATCATAGTAAATATTCAATAAAGATGATTACCTACATATAACCATTTCGCATAGGTAATTATTTATCGTTCATCACGAACTGAAATTGTTTATGTTTACCTGCGATCCAATGAAGATTTGGCAAAGGGAAAACTCTTGAGTCATCAAACTAAATGTCCAAATTATTTTGTAATTTTTAGTGCGTGCTAAAAGCGTGTTTTTTAGTTTTTTAAACTATTATTTTTTTCTTTTCGAATTGACGACAGTAAACTCGTTAAACTGTTTGGGCCCACAGTTGGTGACTACAATAACTACGTGGCATCTTGAAACCCAGTGGTCTATATGGAACACAATAGATCGGTTGCGCACTTAGGTAGGCCGCTGCAAAGATAACTTGGCGAAATGGGGTTTTATAGACCCGTCGGATAATCAATGTGAATGCGTTGCCCCTCTTCAAAACATGAGCCACGTTAGAATACCCCAAGACTGCACTGTGAAGAATTTGATGAGTCATATGAGTGCCACCGATGGTGGTGTTAAAATTTTTAGTGTCCAACAACCCTTACGCCAATATCCCTCTCAATTGTACACCATAGACCACCCCCATAACAAAGTAACTAAACTGTACCCATTTTAGAAAGTCCGTTATATGGTTTACATTTACTTTCACTAGTGAAAGTAAATCTCCCATCACTTACAGTACTTACAATTGTCCAATTCTCTAGAATGTTCCTTCCTTAGACACAGTTTTGCAGATGCCTAGAAAAAGTTGAGCAGCTAGTGTTTGTTTGACGTAAGCTCTTCAAATGTTCAGTAGGTATTTAAATACAGGTTACTATGTATTTTAGCTGCCTACTACTTCTATTATGGTTTTTAACACGTCATCTGTTTAATATATCCTAAATTCATTCACTTGCTGACCCACAACGTAAACTGTTCTTGTGGGTCTTGCGAGATATTGTGGCCCTTTAGCGTTCCAGGGTTGTGGTAATTCTTACGACTATCTCGCAGCTCAAAACTGCTGGGTCTATAAGTATTAAATTTTGAACATGTGCCTTTTCTTAAATGAAAATTGGCACTAAGAAAGGATTTTTTAAGGTTGAGCTGCATTTGTCAGTACCGAATCGCACTTTGCTATGCTTCTATCCTTTTCTGTCATTTAGAACCGTCATTTACTAGAGCGAGAAAGAGCGAGAATGCGACTCCACGCGCACGTGGTCGGCAACACTACTACTCTACTACTACTACACTACTTAAAATCCGTTCACTAAAATGGTTAAATCAGGCGTATGGCTTGTTGCCAAAAAACTGTTACTAAAATGCCTTCTGGGATGATTCGGCAACTTTGAGTTTCTTTATTTAATAGTCGAAAGCGAATTTAATAGCGAATAGTTACTGAGTGTTAGATTTAATCCCCCTGAAAGAAAGAAAGATAAAAAGAAAAAATCTCTACGGTCCGGACTAAGCGTTTCGCCTTGTCGTCTATACCGCGTACATCGAAGGACTGGAACAATTTGCCTGCTGCTATTTTTCTTCAAGGCTAGAGTGAATAGGCTCTTAATAAACAAGTGCGCTTCACCATCAAAGATTGCATGGCTGCTTACCATGAGGTGGGTTAGCAGTCAAGCACCAGTTTATATATAATTTAAAAAAAAGATAATGTACTTTTAAAGAATTAAGTAAAGCATGAGAAGAATAATTGCGAGAACTGGTTTAATAGGGTCTCAACAGTCTCCACTAACGTTGGAGGTAACTAGTATTAAAATAAAGAAATACAGGTGTAACCTAACCTTTCTTCCGCTGTGCTGGGATCATCAGCTTCCAATTTAACAGGATGCAGCTGCATACCAATATATTTATTTAAACTTCATGTACAAGTAGTACATAGGCGGATTTAATCCAACAAGGCAATCTATACCAGTACTATATTACACAGAACGACTGCATCTCCGTAAACAAATATTATTTACTAACTGTCCCCTGCGGTTTCACTAGTTTCTCTGTTTGCGGCTCCACTTCCGTGGGTCGTAGCTTGATATTATATGGCCCAAACTATTCTGACTATCCCATACAGAAAGGTCGGTAACAAGTACCTACCCTATTATTCAGCCCTTGTGGTGTATAAAAGGTAACACATGCCCTGATACTCAGTCATTATTCAGCTCTTGGGGCGACTGTTACCTTTAATAATGCTCAAATAACGCTGATATAGTGCAACCAGCTACATTATTCAGCTAACAGCTGATTAATTTGTGCCCAAATCAGAGTTATATCAGCTGAGTAGGTGCCTTTAACGCTCTTATTCAGCAGGTTTATTCAGCTGAAGATTCCATTGTGAACAGTTATTCAGCTACTATTCAGCGCTTCTGTGCTACTTGGATCCACTCGTCCAGTCTTATTTTTATTTTATTTATTTACTAGCTGTTGTTAGCGACTTCGCCCGCGTAATAGTAGAAAATTATCCCAGGATAAAAAGTGTTCTATTTGCTATTCCGGGACATGGTCTACCCGTGTACCAAATTTCATTCAAATATATAGTGAAGAAGTAAAAAATAAACACACACTCACCAACTTTCGCCTTTACAATATTACTGTGTTATAGTATAGATTGAGCTAAACTGTATTTGTAATGACGCATAAACAAAGTAGAACGTTTTTTCCGTCTCCATCGTTTATTTTCTTTTTTTTTTTCTTCTCAATTATGTAAATAAGGTCATTGTCTTTTGAGCACAGACTAGAGGTTAGCATCTTTTTGCCTTGACATTCATACAATGTCGCATCTAGACTATTGATAGTAATGTTTAATTAAACACCTAATTACCTAGTCTAAATGCGATTGTTCAGACATAATCTCTATGTATTATGTCGTGGCCAGATCGTAGAATTAATCACTTTATGATGTGACCGGCCATATCATGAAATGGTTGCATTTCATGATATGGCCAACTAAAACTGGCCAGATCGTTTGAACGTCAATGTTTCATGATTTTCAATCAACGTTTGACCATTATGATATGGCCAGGGTTTCCAATTTTCCAAATAAAGAATATTAAAGATAAATAAGACATTTTAAATAGCTTTAATTTTAAAAGAATAATCAATAACCAATAAATAAAACTATTATAGATTGAAACCTGCTAACCTGTGAAATTCGTTCCGAACTCCAAGGTTTTTTTACGTTGCGCTCGTTTTTTGAATGGCTTTCGTAAAATTCAAGTATTTTTTATCGTAATGACATTTCACTATATCATTTTTATCAATTGACATAGCAGTTTTATCAGAATAACCACAACAATAACTGTCCGCCGCCATGATTCATAACAAAAACAAAACAACATCAGCGCCTCTAACGGTGGATAATGTAATAATTTTACGATATGATCAGCCATGTTTGGCCATATCATGAAATAATCATGTATTTTGCCGTTCATATCGTTAAACGCAGAGTGTTCATTGATTTGGCTTGCCCATTAAGAGGACCCTTCCCCACTCGTGTAACGTAAACGTGAGCATTGTTTAAAAATTTGCTGCTTCATCCAACGCAATGTTTATTGAAGAGGCAATACGAAAACAGAGAGATATCGCCTAAAAACCCTGTTGGCATTCGATAATTCCATAATTTACTCGAATATTTAACAAAACTTGTTCCAGGAAATACGTGTTTTTTTTAAAACCTTAAAAGTTTTTGTCATTATTAAGAATCTTGATTAAATGTACAAGGCTTCTACAGTCATTTTTTTTTTAAATTTTATGAGTATATTATGAAGGGCCAAAGTTCACACAAAATAGCAGATTTTCGAAGGTCTTTATTGGATTAATGTAACACAAATTTATGATTTGATTTCAATAGAAGCCTAGACAATATCCTCAAGGTATCTGTATTTCTAAAATGTCTAGAAAAAGATGTGTAATAACGTCATAATCACGTAAGAGCGGTTGTATGGAAATGTTACATCTCGGGTTGGCCGCTCTTAATATAGACACTATTTTTTGTTATCAATAATAGACCTTTGCGACTTGCGACCTAGTCATAACACCAGCCGTGCTATTCTGTAAATGGTAAATCATTTCGAAACTCATTTCACAAATCATCTCGAATGTCACACTCAGCGAATTGTATTTCAGAATACCAAATCCTATAGACAAATTTGTAGATAAATGTCAAAATACTCAACCGTTTTAGTTCCTCTCACTTTGATCATCACTCGGTGGCGCCAGTGTCGAATTCACTCCATTTCAGAATAGGTACGAAAATTTAATTTCACCATGATTTCATTGCGGATTCAGAAGTGATTTCGCAAATAAACTTTTCAGAATAACAAGGCAGTATTCTTCTTTGGTAGACAAAAGTGCAGTAGGACGATACCAGGGTTGCCACCTTTTTTACATTTTTGAAACTTTCATACAGAAATAAGAGTCAAGTTGTGTCCACAACACCGGGAATCTGTAATTAAGTGTGGGATGCTAGAACGATCGGAATTATTTTGTGACCTCTTCTAACTGTGGTTAATTAATTTCTATGGGATTTTAGTAAATCATTCTCAGTAACGATGAAAATAGATGAGGTAGGATACCATTATGTCACAGTAGGAAATCCAGGATTCCACATTTAGGCAACCGCAACGAGGTAGTCAGTGTTGAAAAAGAAACAAAACTTATAATGCTTGAAAGAAATAAGTAGGCAGATTTGAATTATGAATTTTCTGCAAAAAAAAAGAAAAACAACTATAATGGCTTATAAAGTGTACGTTAAAATCGTAAACTACACTCAAACTACAATGTTATCAGTTATCAATGAAGTAAGAAATAGTCGAGATTTTATAGCTGCCGATCGGTGACCTTGAATTTCATGCTAAATTACAAACATTCCATACACAGGAATTTTATAATCATTCGTTTTTATATCGACGCCGTCACAGCACACAATTAGTGACATCTATTGGAAAACAATAAAAAACGCCAATTTCATTTGCAGGACCTAACACGCGTTCATTCGCTGATTCATATTTCGTAGCTGCGCATGCGCATGAGTTGAATGAGGTCAATGAGAGCGCGAAATTCTCTTCACGAATGTCTTCCTGCTTGAAGTACCGGTTTTTCCCTCGAAACTAAATCGAGTCCAAATTCCAAGGAACGATTGACCGTTCCGCGAAACCTGCCATCAAAATGGCGGCAGTTTTGTGCACATTTTTCCTGTGCGCCCAAAATGCAAATTGTGCAGTTGAGCTTCATGTGAAAGGGATAACTGAGGTCAGGTTTAACATCTTACCAATTCGTGTCGCCAAGCGGCATTACGGAGTGGAGTTCCGGTTCGAGAGGTGTCGGTGAAATTACGGATAGGTACATGAGATATGCAATTACATTGCTAAGATTGGAAACACATCCGTAAAACCTTTATCATGCTCAATAAATAATTCTACTGCAATGTACGAGGGATAAACGTACTTGCTCACTGTAATTTGCCAAAAGTGAAAAGAAACCCATAACTAAACGGGGGCCTGATCGACCACTCAATCAAACTTCGTTAGTGGAGAGAGAGGGGTGGATTGGTGTCACGCTTAGGAGGGATTCCGATCTATATGATCGTAAACAGACGTTGAACCGGAATCCTCGAGGGAAAAGGAAGCGTGGCCGTCTTCGGCAAACCTGGCGACGCACCGTGCTAGCAGATGCAACGGCCATCGGATTGACATGGAGCGAGGTGAAGCGTAAAGGTCAAGACAGGTCGCGATGCCTCTTGTTTATGTGAATGTGAGAACACTGTAGACTCCGCGAATTCTTAGATTACTTCCTATTACGACTCACCTTTTGTTATGATTATTTTTATTGTACTTTTGAATACAATATTGGCTGGTATACACTGTCCTTTCATAATATCTACTAATACTAATAATCTACTAATACTAATATATCTACTAATATGGAAATATTGTAAGAACAACAATTTTTTTTTAAAAGAGTAACCATGGAGTTTTTGCCGGTTCTTCTCCATAGGAAACGACCAATTTGGAACCGTGCACTAGCTTCTGACGTTTTATAAGTGCCCATGTAGGCCTATGTGAAATAAAAGATTTTGTTTTTTTTGGTTTGTTTGATTTCTTTTTGATGAGTGACTACTGTGGACGCCCTCTGCTCCGGCTAGTGGGCACTTATTCCCACTAGCGTAGCGTTGCGTGGCGTCCTGTAGCGTAGACCCACCTATAAGTAATTGCGATTATATTTGAAGTTGACTTACGTGTATAATTTTCATTAATTGCATTTTGTTTGAAGCACATGACTCGACATAATTCTATATCTGTGTACATTTTTCAGCCAAAACTTATACAAATAATTCCTTAACCAGTTCCCTACAGGTCTCAACTATGTATCAACACAGCGATAGTGTATATGCACAGGTTTTACGCCTTCCACTCGTTCACACAGTTCCACAGGAATGCTATTGCAGCAGCAGCGCTGTTCCTCGCCGCAAAGGTACGTAGACCTTCCTTTTATTTTCTACTGTTAACGTTTTAACCACCTACGTCGGATATATCCGACAAACACCTACGCGATTATTCTGCCGAGGTCGCACATCCCTGACCAAATACTCCGTCTCGTCAGCTCTTCTGTCACCTATGGGGATTGAAGAGCTAAACGAGATGAAGTACCCAGTAGTAAACACACTGCCCTGGCGAATAGGACGCGAAAACATTCGTCGGACTAATCCGACGCGGGCGATCGAAGGGTCAAGAAAGAGCAGTGGTGGTCCAGTGATAATGGGCCCGACTCCAAGAGTCGTAGCCAGGCGCATTACTTTGTGTAATTTATTTTAACACCACTGCTCTCAAAACTGTGAAGGGAAACATCGTGAGGAAACCTAGCACCAAAAATTCAAAGACATGTGACATCCACCAATCCGCACTGGACCAGCGTGATGGATTATGGTTCGTTCCCTTTCGTAGAGAGGCTTGAGTCCCAGTAGTGGAAAGACTTTGATATTATGCTTTTAAGAAGATACAGCAATATTTAGCTACATTTCCAAAATGAGTTAACCTCTCATTGTACGGAAAGCATATACAATGTGAGGTCAAGTTCTATAGAATAAAAACCATAATGAGTGGTGTGTGTAATTAGTGGCCAAGAGGGATAGGTTAACCTGCCAAAAAAATAAGGCCCTTGCACTTCTTCGACACACACACACGAAACTAAAGAAGTTGTAACCTGATTATTTTCGTATGTAATGTTATTGTTACTGGGATATACTTCTTAATACGATTCCTTTTCTAAGCAACGCAGATTCGTGAATTTCCAACAGCAATGTTGCCTAACTGTAACAACACAATTTACTATGATTATTATTTATCATTCACTATCTAAGATACAGTTCGCTAATTTCGAAGTAAATCCAGTCCTTTTAATAAACACAGGTAACAGCTTTTCGCGTCATTTTCATTAAAAAGTTAACGTGCCAAAATTTACTAGACCGGTAAAAAATGCGCCACACGCCAGCAATCTATTTCAGAAACTGGAGAATATAAAAACAGTATGTAAATTCCTTGGTTAGGATACCCAAATGTTGGCCCCTTTCAAGATTCACAGATGTCAAGAAGGTTTATTTATCTTTTATAAATAGCAACAAACATCACCTGAGGTACCAATTTCGCCCTTATTTCACGGCTGCTAATTACTTTATTTTTTTGGTAGTCTATGCTCTTCTATTCATAGACACTGGCTTCCCTCTATTGCTTAGATTAAATACCTATAGATGTAGCCACCTCGTGGCCGCACATGAGACAGCACTATACAACTTCAATGAGGTTACTACGTAAACTTTTCCTTAAAATAATATGACCACTGAAATACACTAAAAACTTGCTATTGGAGTCTATTTCTCATACATACACTAAAACTATTACTTTAATTGCCGAAATAATTCTAAAAACATAAAAAATTACTAGAGTCGACCTCTCAGTGACAGTGACAGGCCTTTGTTTGGCTAACTTTTTAAAGTTCGCCAAGCAAAAAACCGGCATGTCGAATGAGACAGCATGTTATGTTTTGTCTCAATTTTCTTTCTTATTTCGTATGTATACTTCTTACTTCCTCACTTCCCTACAGTCTCATGGCTACATCTAGAGGTCTATAATCTAAGCTCTATTGCTTCCATATTTCTAGAGTCAGCGCTTTTTCTTACCCAGTTTTGGAGGTTTCGTCCCGCCATCTCTTTCGTGGTCTGTGGTGACCACGTCGTCTTCCTGTGCCATCTGGTAGGGATGGTGATTTGATATTGATTAGCCGAAGAATCGATTTAATAACAGAATAATCTATTTTATTAATCGTAGAATCATTTTATTAATCGAAGAATCGATCGATGTAAGTCGAGCTCAGAAAATTGCATTCCGCTTGCAATCATATTATTATTTAAAAACAACTATTTTCCTCAAGCTGATTTTTATGTGAATGTTGAACACCCGATTACTCATCAGTCATGAAACAAATGTGCTCTGTAGGATCATCTGTACCGTGATTTTTAAGACTCGGTACCGAATCGATTTTTTAGACTTCGATTCGAATTGATTCAGAAATCGATCCATTTTAAGAAGATTCGCCATCTCTACCATCTGAGCACCAGCTTCGCGGTATTTTGACCCACAATTTACTCGGCAAGACATATCCTGTCCAGTCCAATTTGTTATTGAATATTTCATGATGTGAAAAAATCCAAAATAAATACCTAAATTCTACATTGTTTATTAAATTAATCACTGTCAAAGACGGCCTTGATTCGGCAGACGTTGTCTACTAAAGCGATGTATTTATATAATTCTACTGTTTATTAGTTGAAACGAATATTTTGAATCCAGACATACTAGTCTTATTAATTGGGTATCTGCCTGTGTTTTTAGGGTTCCGTACCCAAAGCGTAAAAACGAGACGAAGACGGGTTGCTGTTTTTTTTTTTACAAGCGACGGCGACGGTACGAAACCCTTCGGCCACGAGTCCGAATCGCACTCGGCCGATTTTTCTTTTGTACTAAACAACAAATAACACTAAAAATAAAACCTTTTTCGCCTAACTGCATCAAATATTAATGTATGAAGAAACTGGTTGCGGATTCGATTCCCGCACGGAACAAAATGACAAAATACAAATATAGCGACATCTATGGCGTCACATAAGAACTAATACTGCATCGCGCAATCAAAGTTCTCCGCGCGATTAGAACATATAGAACAGCCCGAAATCATCTATCGGGCAGCTGTCCACCAGACATAACACTCGTCTGGCTGGAGGATCCTCCCTTTTCAACGGAGGTTTGCGGGACTTTAGAGCCTTTTCACACGTACCGGTTGCCGGGTAGCCGGTGCCGGGTACCCGGCGGCGCAGTGTATGGCCATGTACTTTATCTTTCACACGTACCGGCGTAATTTGCCAGGCAAGCGGTCGCCGGGTGCGCACCGGATCCACCACTGTGCGTCCGGTTGGCGCCTACCGGTTAGCCGGCGACCGGACGCGTAGTGCTGTATGGAAGACGCAGCATGCTTTCATACGCACCGGCGTGTAGTCGCCCAGGTACAATCACAGGGAGAGCACGCGCACGTGGTTTATTCTCACACCCTCGTATCGTCCTATTATAGTATTAAAATTGTAAAATGCTCTTTTCATGTTAATCGGATGAACCCAATAATTTCTTGACTTTCTTTTCTGGCAGCGGTATCTTCTGTACAAAATCCACATTGCAATTATTTGTTCACGTTCCATTTTCATTAGAGAAGAGTGAAAATTAAATTATATATGCGTAGTCACTACGCGACTGTACTCGCGTCGATGGTAAAGGCGCTACTGGATATAAAATCGGCTCGTGTGAAAGCTAAATGTGATACCGGACAGTCAGCGCCGGCTACCCGGCAACCGGTACGTGTGAAAAGGCACTTACACTCTGTTCCGCATACCTCTAAACATGAATGACCTATAGATATTTGTTCTGGGGCTGGGTGACTAATTTATGTGAATTAACATGTGAACGTATCCATGATAAAGGAGTAATTCTTATGGTGGGTCTACGCTAGAGGAACCGAGCAAAAGCGGAGCACGAACCGAGCTGAAGTTCGTGTAGTGTCGCTCGTGGTCGACCTTTATTGCGGGGCTACGTTTTTTCCTATAGAAATAATTAATATTGTGTAAAATGTGAATACATAATCTTTTATATTAACCACAAGCCTTTAATTCGATGGAGCCGGCTGCACGCACGAAAAAGTATGACGCATGCGGCGTTACCTCGCTCTGAGGCGTTCCATTTAAGGCTTGAAGTGCAAGCGAGAGCGCGTTCGGCCTCCGCGTTCGGCAGTGTTCGACATCTGTCTCTCTCCTACTTGAGTGAGCGATGCATCTGCATCGTGACAACTGTTAAAGAATAATTGCATTATTTTACATGTTTTCGTCCAGTATAAAGTGCAGTGAAAAGTGAATGTCGTGTTAATTGTTTATTTGTATTTATGCGTACAAATAAATGTAACACGTTATCACGATCAACTATCGTCAGTAAACCGTCTTTACAGACAACCGATTTTTTTAATAGAAAACATAGACTTTGTCACTCAGGAATAAAACACCCAACTAGCAAAATGTCTCTTATAACACACTTCTAAACGTCTGTAAGTATGCAATTGGGCGCACCTTGTAAAATTATTTGCCCTTATAGTAGTTGTATGATGGTTTTATTAAGTGTTTATTTTCATCTTACATTAATCTTGATAATGCTTTTGTAAGAACAAATACACTTACAAGTGTCTTTTAGCACAATACGTCATATAAGGTGCCTTTATAAGTTACACAATCTTTGCCAAGACAGATATAAACCTTTTATAAGGTCTAAGCTCATATTACGGATTATTATTATGGCTATTTTGCTAGTCGGGCAGCTTTCTATTGGTGAAAAAATTTTCGCAATCGGACCAGTCACTTTCAGAGATAAAAACGTACAAACAAAAAAACAATCTACCTCTTTATAATATTAGTGTAGATTAATTAGCATCTGTTATTTTTCAGGTGGAGGAACAGCCAAGGAAATTAGAATATGTAATAAAAGTGGCACACGTATGCCTCCACCGCGGTGAAAGTCTCACCGCTCTGACGCCGGAACAATACCAAGAACAGGTACCTAATTGTTAATTTAATACAATTTACATTAACAACAAACCACAAAAAGGCGATTAATTTGATTGACCACAGCTATGCTGTAGCATTCTCTTTGTGAAGGGGCACTCCCGCGGTGTTTTTTTTTTTCGGTGGGCAAATCATCCAATGACATCCCCCGCTCTTGGGCAAAGCGGGAGATAGTGTCAGACTTTGACTGACTAAAAACCCACTCCTGTTCCTTCGTTGCCTTTCATACCAGGGCCGAGTCTTCCTGTCAGAATCAGACCCTTGGCCCCAGTAGGCTTCGACCTTGCTGGGCCCCTATGGTTGCTGACATCTCCTTCAGGCGCGCGTGTAGTACAATGTTATATTAGTGCATAAAGTTTTAAATAAATAAATACTTATATAAGTACTAAATAATCGAATAAGTCGATTACATCAGGATCAAAAGTGCAGTTGCACTATACGAATGTCTAAAATTTATTTGTAAAAGAAGGTCAATGGTTCATGACGATGTAGCGACATCTATGGCGTCACATAAGAACTAATCCTGCATCGCGCAATCAAAGTTCTCCGCGCGATAAGAACATATAGAACAGCCTGAAATCATATATCGGGCAGGCCCACCAGACCTAACATCCCGTCTGGTCGGAGGATCCTCCCTTTTCAAAGGAGGTTTGCGGGACTTTACTCTGCTCCGCATACCTAAACCCAACCCCCAACCCCCCAACTAACCCATAATTTGAAGCCTGTAATCTAAAGTATTGAATAAATTCGTTGTGGACCATTGAACTTCTACTACAAAGAAATTTAAGACACTACTACTGCTAAAGTGCTATTGCACTTTTGACCTCTAGCAGCTGTACATAGACGAAGGGGTCAGTCAGGTTTTAGGTATCTATCACAACCGTCAAAGACGTTAGTTTCGGTTGAACCAAATATTCGGCCCCTATTTGTATGAAACAGAAACTATAACCGAAATCGTAGTTGGTTTCTATCAGTGCGACGTGATGTAAAGCGAAGGGAACATGCACATTATCTAATTTAGGTACAGACTGCATTTTACAAATAACTATGTGTGTCGTTTTATCAACGAATTTTGTAGAGCTCTAGGCAGTCTCGCTCGTGGCATGTCGCTTATCGTTTTTGTCATTGTGTTGTGTGTGATTGACGCATACCAACAGACCGATTAGCGGGGTCCAACGG
This sequence comes from Mythimna impura, assembly GCA_905147345.3. NCBI lineage: Eukaryota > Metazoa > Arthropoda > Insecta > Lepidoptera > Noctuidae > Mythimna > Mythimna impura. Next base: position 7,788,169 of record LR990369.1, on the reverse strand, counting down.
ACATCGTTTGCGGTCAAAATTATCTAGGGAATTCCCCGGTGTAGTTGTTTTTAAGGAAAATCTTAGTCACAGCTCAGAAACAAGTTTTTTTTACTTTAACGCGATCGACAAGTTTATGACGCTCGGCGCTTTGATTGGCGCGCTCCAAGCTAATCAGAGAGCCAAAAGCGGTAAACATTTCAATTGCTTTAGCAAGAAAACAAGTCGCACTCAGCGCACTGAATTTGTGCCCGTTTCATATGAGTTATTCCCAGGTTTTCTTGGGACTATTAACATTATATTATTACCTCTAGCCTGTACTGTCTGCTGAGCAAAGGCTGCCCACCATACCTACCATAGTTCTCGCCTCTAGACCACGTCTTGCCAATTCCTATAAAAGACATTTAAGTCGTCCCGCAATATCCTTCGCGGTCTGCCCCCACCCCGTCTCGCGATTTCAGGGCACCAATTTTGTATTTTATAGGCCCACCGCTCGATCGGCATGCGGCAGACACGTCCAGCCTAGTCTCTATAGAGTTGCTGTACACGGGCCACCGCCGGCAATCATAAAACGCCACCAACGGCATATTTCCTGTAGTTTTCATACATTTGATATGGACTCGCCGCACACGGTTGACGCCGGTGGCCGCGACACGCACAAATAGTCGCTGCTCGCTTCTTGTTGCTCGCACCGGCCACAAAGCGCTGTCACACTCGCTCATTTAAATCTTCTTCGTCAGAGTCCTTATGATACAGCGAGCATAGGTTAAAAAATTAGCAGTCACCGGCCACAAGTGACTGTCGCGCGCTTCACCTACCTTTGTGGCCGCTTCTAGCTTCTTGTGGCGGTTGCGTGTGGCCCGTGTGCCCTTAAAGTAATTGCCTGTAAATAGATTAAGGCTCCGTGCACAGAATTATCTCATTTTGAACCTTTTTGATCATGGTTTGTGAGAAAAGTAAGAAGAATTTAAACCTTATTTTTTAGGATTATGAAAGTCAAGTTCTTATTCTCTCAGTTGGCTTGACTATTTTTTTAAAATAATGTGTGTATTAATGGCAATTACCCATATTCAAAACCCTTTTCTCGCAAAAGTATCGATCGAGTGAAGTTTGGCTACGTTTTACACAAACTACAAATGATTTATAACATTAAAAAAAATATTAGTAACATCATTATATAGTCTACTCTCAGATGGGTTGAAAACATTATTGACTTCAATAGGAAATATAGCAGAAAAAAAATGTTGAAAAAACATAATTCTTGGAAAACATCTGTACAAATAAGTATTTTTTTCTATACCTTAGAAACACTTTTAAGAAAATTTAAAAATTACACAATAATCTTAAGTTAATCTGTTAATAGAATCTAAAATTTATTTTATAAATAAACAATACCTTCATTTCGTAAATTACAAATAAATTGAACTATATTATCGACCGCGCAAACACGATCGCGTCAGTAACGATCGGGCATTCCCAGCGAGAGCACGTACTACTTTTTTCCGGAGCCGCTCGCGAAATTTACGAGAATATTATCCCAAATTTGTACGCCGACTATCACGTTGTGATCCAGTAAGTATTATTTTTGATTTTATGTATTTTGTTTATTAAGATTGTTTAAATTTCTTTCGACTTCAATAGTACTTAGAGGTAACTGTTGTATGTTTGTATGTAAAGGTTATCTGCGGAATTACTCTACTACTATGATTAAATTACAATTCTTTCACTAATGCCATCTACAATGGTTAATGGCAGCTATATTACCATTCACAGAAAGTTGATATTTTTAACCGACTTAAAAAAAGGAGGGGGTTATCAATTCGGTTGTATGTTTTTAATCATTTTTTTATGTTTGTTACCTCAGAACTCCGTCGTTAATGGACCGATTTTTTTGCAGATAATGAGTCGAAAGAAAAGGACGCATTATAAAGGCGTCACTAAAAGGAAAAAAAAAAACAAAATGTGGGGCTGATACGTGCAAGACAAGTTCTTAAAGAACGCAAGTCCAATGCACTGGCTACGGTTTCGTTTCCAGAACATGTAAGATTTCTTCGATCAGCAGTAGAAGTGAAATAGTACATTTTGATACAGTGGAGAAAGTTTGTCATTGCGACCGAGGACGAATTCACACGAGCCGTAGGCGAGTGTTTTATATGGATCTGAGTGCTGCTGATTGATACATTTTTACGTGATTGCTTAGCGCTCAGCCTGATACAATAAATGTAATAAAATATGGTGGCAACGAGCACGCGTACTTTTTCGCACTAGTGCGAAAAACAGTAAATAGTGTGCCTAAAAGCGGTAGGAATAAGAGCGGGTTTTCGAGTAAGTGTATTGAAATAGCATTTACCAGTACATACTAATTGACAATGTTGCTAATTTTTAGGAAATAGATGCTAATGAAAATTCTGAAACGACTATGGACACTAATAAAGTTGACAATATGTGTCAACTTGAACTATTCATGGTAATTATAACCATTGTGTTACGTACAGGGTGTAAATAAATAAACGCAAGACCTACTTTTAGAAATTCATAACTTGTTTTAGTTGTACTATATATGGTGATCTAATTGTTTCAGTTTATATTGAAAGTCTCATATTTTTCTTTAAACTTAACTCGTAAAGTGAAATTTTGTAAGTTCTTGGTCCGAGAGACCACACAGGATGTTTTGCGTTTATTATGTTATATCGTATAAAAATAAATAATGTACTTATAATATACCAACAATAATATATTCATTTACAGGGTTATTTGTAAAACACTAACAACCTTGCAGGACTGTATTACTGCCTATGTTCAGCGGACAATTAAGACGGTTCTAACAATACCTCATATGTCGAGTTCCGATAAGTAGATTAGGAGCTATGAGGGAACAGATGAACATACTCACATACATACATAGCCTGTCAAAATCATTACCCTCCTTTGGCTTTGCCGTAATCGGGTAAAAAAAAAAAACTAATTTGAAGGTAAAAGTGGCTGTGGCTGCGGAGCAGGACCGGCATTTAGCCAAGCGTTTTTATCAAGGATATAATCTTCCAGTTTATAATACGCTTGTCTACATAGTGTGCGTTTAATGCAACCTTTAAATTTGGACTCATTTAGTTGTAGAATCTTAACTGGTATTTTATTATAAAATTTTACACAGTACCCCATGAAAGAACTATGTACTTTAGCCAATCTGAACCGAGGTTGATCTAATTTGTTCCTATTCCTAGTATTAAAATTGTGCCTGTCACTTATCTTAGTAAAAAGATGAATATTTTTCCGAACATACATAATGTTTTCATAAATGTATTGACAAGGGACCGTCAGGATGTTTATTTCCTTAAATAGTTCCCTAAGAGAATCGCGTCTGCAAAGAGTATATATGGCTCTGAGTCTATTTTTATTCTCTTTTCTGCAGAATAAAAATAGACTCTATATCTGCAGCCCGTCCCCATAGCAGAATACCGTAAGACATGATACTATGAAAGTAACTAAAATAAACTAGTCGCGCAGTATCCACATCAGTAAATTGACGGATTTTTCTGACAGCATATGCTGCTGAACTAAGCCGACTTGCCAGAGATGTTAAATGAGGACCCCATTGTAGCCTCGAGTCAAGCGTGATCCCTAGGAAAACCGTATTCTCGACGAATTCGAGTTTCTCCTTGTTCAATACTTGATATCTCGAAGGCTTTCGATAGGGTCTGGCACGAAAGCCTTATTGCTAAGCTTCCTTCCTTCGGTCTACCCACTGGTCTGTGTGATTGGATCGCAGACTTCTTGAGGGATCGATCCATCCGAGTGGTCGTTGATGGCTGCTCGTCCGGCCAAATGGATATTAATGCCGGGGACCCTCAGGGGTCGGTACTCTCGGCAACACTGTTTTTGCTGCACATAAATGACTTACTTAAACCCGGTATCTTTGGGTATGCAGACGACAGCACTGTTGCCGAGAGATATGTGGCTGACGCACGCGCTAGTGGGTCACAGATCCAGTCATCCCGAGAGGCTATGGTTGAACGCTTGAACTCGTCCTTGAAGGCGGTCTCCGATTGGGGCGATGCCAATCTGGTCAATTCAATGCAAGTAAAACCAAGCGTGTCTTTTTTCCGCTAAACGGAGTCAATTCCACCCGGCTCCATCTTTCCGAGGTGTGAACGTGCCAATAACCGACCATCTTGATCTTCTTGGCGTTACGCTGACGTCAACTCTCAACTTTGGGCCATACATCGAAGCAAAGGCTCAACTGGCAGCAAAAAAGCTGGGAATCCTCGCGAAGGTCAGACGGTACTTCACGCCGGAACAGCTGCTAAAACTTTATCAAGCGCAAGTTCGATCGTGTATGGAGTACTGCTCTCATCTTTGGGACGGGTCTGCCAAATACCAGCTTGATGCGCTAGAGTCGATTGAGAGGCGAGCCAAGACGATCATTGGCAATGATGCACTTGTTGAGTCGAAGCTCCAAAGCCTTGGACATCGCCGCCGAGTTGCTGGCCTGTCGGTTTTCTATCGTTTACATTTCGGGGAGTGTGCACTGGAATTGCACAATCTAATTCCGCCAAGTCCGTTCCATCATTGGACCACTAGACGTACGGTGTTGCGCCACCGGTACATGGTGGACATCCCACCCATACGCACAAAACGTTTTGAGAACACATTTATTATGCATACAGCCAAGGAGTGGAATTCCTTGCCGGAGTCTGTGTTTCCTGATAGCTACAACTTAGGGGTCTTTAAGTCAAGAGTGAATAGGCTACTTCTAGGCAAGCGTGCTCCATCGTCGACCACATCATCGCTTGCCATCAGGTGAGATGGTGGTCAAACGCGAGCCTATCATTAATAAAAAAAAAAGAAGCTTTTATGGCTTTGGAAAGAGGTAGTGTGAGTCCATCAGGTATACCATCAATATCAGTAACAGCTGATGCTGCTTGCATACTTATTCTTCGGCCTATTTCCATCTTTTTGTTATCTCGTCGTGACATTTCGCGTACGTATTTTGTTTAATTATTGGTAAATCTATGGAAGTCAACAAACAAAATATTTCTGATTTCTGAACAATTCCTTTTAAATACGGGCAAATTCCAATAAAACTCAGTAATCGTCAATACGGCTTTCGCCGAAATCGTTCAACTGGGGATCTTCTAGCGTATGCCATTCACATCTGGAGAGAGGCTATCGAGAAGTATGAAGAAGCACTTGCAGTCTCCCTTGATATCTCGAAGGCCTTCGACAAGGTCTGGAACAAAACCCTTATTGCTAAACTTCTTTCCTTCGGTCTACCCACTACTGGAGTCTGTCTGATTGGATAGCAGACTTCTTGAGGGGGTCGATCCATACGAGTGGTTATTGATGGCTGCTCGTCCGGTCAAATGGATATTAAAGCCGGGGTCCCTCAGGGGTCGGTACTCTCGGCAACACTGTTCTTGCTGCACATAAATGACCTACTTAAACCCGGTACTTTTGGGCATGCAGACCACAACACTGTTGCCAAGAGATACGTGTCTGACACACAGATCCAGTCTTTCCGAGAGACTATGGTTGAACGCTTGAACGCGTGCACTAGCTTCTGACGTTTTATAAGTGCCCATGTAGGCCTATGTGAAATTAAAAACTTTTGACTTTGACTTTGAACTGGTCCTAAGGCAGTATCTGATTGGGACGATGCCGATCTGGTCAAGTTCAATGCTGCTAAAACCCAGGCGTGTCTTTTTCTGCTAAACGGAGACAATTTCGCACGGCTCCATATTTCCGGGGTGTAACCGTGCCGATAACCGACCATCTTGAGCTTCTTGGGGTAACGTTGTCGTCTACCCTCAATTTTGGCTCTTATATCAAGGCAAAAGCTCAGCAGGCTGCCAAAAAATTGAAGATCTTAGCTGAGGTGATTCGGTACTTTACACCGGAACAGACAGCTGCTCCAACTTTATCAAGCACAAGTTCGATCGTGTATAGAGCTGTACTGATCTCATCTTTTAAATATTCAAAAAATATATATATCTGTTTTTAAAAATACGGTGATGTTCTTATTTATTTTGTTTGCTTTCCTTTTTATTCCGATATTTTTGGTTCAATTCGAATACTTGACATTGATGAATATATTTTTTTACACCACCTGCTCGATAATGCCCTTTTATACGTCATACAACCATCACTTAAAACAAGTCATTATGTCCCTAGGGAGATAATGCAGTATGGGCGATCCCTAGGGAATAATGAGATTTGAATTTGGAACGTGAAAAACCGTCAGCATTATGTGAATTAAAATGTAGTGCATCAAACAAGTTTATTCAAATTTCAAACTGGCCACTAACAAAAAAAAAAAACAATAAAAAAACTTTCTAAAAAAAGTAATGAACAAGCGGGAGCGATAGAGAAAATTTAAATTATAGAATCTTTGAGTAGTGAGTTTTGTTTGTTTCAAATCTCAAAACATTTTGAGTGATAGTTAAGATTAACTCGTAAATAATACTTACATATATTTCTCTATTATATGATTTGTTTTACTAAATTGTCTTTTAATTATCTCACAGATGGTGTAAAAAGTAGAGTATCCAACACAGGGATAAAGCTGTCTTTGTCTTGGGCGGCTTGAATTCCTCACTTCACTCAGGTTTCTTTATTAACTCCCTCGCAGTGCTCGGGAGTTAATTATATAAATCACTCACTGACGTTCGGGATTAAAATTAGCAACCTTCGTTTTGTTCGGAATTCAACATGCCGCCCGCGACTTAGACACTGCTTTATCCCCTAGTCACATAATCTACTTTATGCAATAACGCAATGAAGTTTGTGAAATGTATTATTTTTAATGTATTTGCTGCGAATTTTTTGGTATATATGTAGGTCTTTTTATTTCCCTTTTTTACGTAGTTTTTAACGATGACCTCAACTTGGTATTGTTTTGTCAATTAATTAATTTCTGAGTTGAGCTATACGTTTACTGACAAATGCTTGCACTGACTGAACAGGTCCACTCTAACACGGTAATATTATCTATACAGTATTCCAACTTCATACAAACGGACGAAACGCGAGCTATACCTACGCGCCTCGATCTCGAGGTGCGCTCGGGATGCAGACAGTCGCGTCTGTGCCGCGCGACATTTTCAATAAAAATAAGTTCAAGTACATATTTATATATTTAATATGACGAGTAGGATATATTGTGCTGTTTTTCATTCACATAAATATTGCTTCATTTAAAACCAAACATATAAATTGTAAAGTAGCTGCAGGTATCTATAACCAAGTAAAAGATATTCCTTTTTCTCCACCTTGTCCATGTTTCCCAAAACAATTTTTAATTAAGCTTTAGAATGCGGATTTTTGTATTTTAAAATTTAATAATAAAGCATTTCGTAGGTACGTCTCAGTCGAGGCGCAAATATTTTTCGGTCGCAAATATTGAACACTTCCTATTCAATTCACAAAGTATTTTATTTGTTTATATAAAAAAAAGTATATTTACAATCACAAAACTAAATGGAAACACAAAGTAGGCAAATGTAATTAAAATGCTGGAGGCGGGCAGCCATAGTGCGGACAGCCCTATCGCATGTTTACGTACCGCGCGGCTGTAGGCATTTATTTCAAAGATACGGCCGAGTTACAATACTGTATAGATAATATTACCGTGACTCTAATCTGTATGGTTCCATCCTCAAAAGAACATCTCAGACACTAGTATACACTGTCCGCATACACCTTTACCGAGATTACATATCTGAATTTTAAAAGAGATATCTCGTAAACTTAATTTTTTTTTGACACATGGAAAGTGTTTTTTTACAACTATTTTACTTAAATAAATATCATTGTATCATCGTTTTGTATTTATCATTTAGTTAATTGTCTAAATGTATCAACATCCATCTAACACAAAATTGAATAATTTTGGTGTGAATTGTGACAAATATAAAATATATACACGTTCCAGATTTTTATTTACAAACCATACTTACTTTATAATTTTGTAACTAAGAAAAATATCTTATAGAGGATCAAAATTGTTTGAGCGGCCACCAAGCTCGATTTTTACTCGTGTGTGCGTGTAGCTGCATGCACGATGCACACAAACATAACATTGCAGCGAATTTGCCTAAACTCTAGCGAGTGAATTTTCTGCACGGCCTCTTAACTCTCATATGACATGGAAATTTTGACATAACTAGGTGCCAAAATGTTGCTATCGCATGTCAGTTACTACTTTTCTTAGAGCACAGTTTTATTCGCGTCATATGGTAAGCCTGCGTTATCCAATACCTTTGCGTGTGATATAGTGCTTAGTTCTTAATCACCCGTGTTCGGTGTTATGTTACGTGCCTTTTTATGTTTACTGACACGCAATCAACATGACGTTTTCCAATACTGTATTATCGAGCAGCTTGTGATTTCGCCCGACATAGCCCGAAGAATAGCCAAACTTAAGAGGCAGTGGGTAAGGCACATTGCTTGCAGAACCGATGACCGTAAGGTTCTGGAGTGGCGACCATGTACCGTGTTGGTGATCAGACATGTAGCGACATCTATGGCGTCACATAAGAACTAATCCTGCATCGCAAATTAAAGTCCTCCGCGCGATTGGAACACATAGAACAGCCCGAAATCATCTATCGGGCAGTTGCCCGGGTGTTGTCTGGTCAACACCCGTCTGGTCGGATGATCCTTCCTTTTCAACGGAGGTATGTGGGGCTTTACTCTCTGTTCCACATACCTACCTCTAAAGACAAAAAAACAATCCGTCTGGTCGGAGCATCCTCCCTTTTCAATAGAAGTGTGCGGGGCTTTACTGCCTGTTCTGTAAAATCGCATCGGCATCAAGATTTATCTAAAGCGGGTCTATCAATAATAAAAAAGCGCTTATGTTTTTGAGCGCATGGAAGTCAGCTTATTCCTATTTACAAGCTGCTACTGTTATTATGTTCGTGATATATACATTACGTTAAACTTTGATGATATGTCAATCCTCGTTTGGCCATATCATTGATGTAGGATTTCTATGATAATGAAAAGTCTAAAGAAAGCAGACCAAACGAGGATTAACATATCATCAAAGTTTAACGTTTAAAATGATCTGGCCAGTTTAACTTGGCCATATCATGATGGTGATCAATTTCTATGATCTGACCACGACATATATATCACGAACAGTTCCGTGTATGCCTTAGTAGACATACACGGAACTGGGGCCTAAATCTGCTATTTTTATAAATTCGTCATTCCAACTTGATCCCATTGTCATTTTGCTAAAAGTTCGTAATCTGCTAATTCATAATGATCGATCATTGATCGGTCAATGTTCTCGTAATAGAGTGGTGGTAGAATGACAATATCGAGCTTATTAAAAGCAATGACTGCACAATGACGTTCTAATGTTAGGTCACTGATCAAAGGAACTGTCAAAAATTTAGCAGAATACCGCATACGTTAGATATTCATTTGTCAATATGTACGAGATTACCATTTTATGCCACTGCTTTCAATGGAGTGTCAGTGGTTGACCATCATTGGCAAGTCATAATGACGCCATTTTATTAGTAGATTACCAAACTTGTCAAAATCAACAATTATTAAATCAATGATAGACCATTCTGACACTATTGTAATAGCAGATTTGAGGCCCTGTTCGTGTTCAAAGGTGAGACAATAGTTTGTCTACGACAGAACTGATAACATTTTGTTGATAACGCTTTATCTCTACTGAAATAATTATCATTTTTAGCTAGATACTTATTTGGTTATTTATTTGTAATAGTGACGCCATCCAACAAAATTTTGTTATTAATGATGATTGAGTGATTAGTTGAAGTTTTAAATTGGTACGCTCCTATATTAAAACTCAGAATAATTTTAAACCTTTTGACTGCCACAGTCATGGCAAAGTAAAATGTGTCCACCACGCCACGGTCACGATCACATGACAGACTACACTGATAAATCTTTTAAGGAGCAGTGGTGTCCCAGAGTTAACGGTCTCAACTTAAAAGTTGTAGGTTGTGAGTTCAAAGTTTTCAAACCCAGGCAGGCGCTTTAGTTTGTGTAAATTATTGTATTACCACTGCTCTCAAAACGGTGAAGTATAACATCGTGAGGGAACCGGCATGTCCTAAAGCCAAAAATCTATGACATGTGGCATCTACTAATCCACTCTAGGTCCTCGTGGGTCCATTCAACAAATGCTCAAATGGACTTTTTTAGTACAAGCCAGGCACCCACTTTGACTATTATTTAAAATTAAAATGTCTGAATTAATCTCTGCCCTGCTCATTACTTAATGAAATATTCACTACATTAGTTTTCTAAAACACATGTTTTCTCCATTGTTACAGGCGCAGGACCTAGTTTTCAACGAGAACGTACTCCTACAGACATTAGGGTTCGATGTTGCCATCGATCACCCCCACACGCACGTCGTACGGACCTGTCACCTTGTCAAAGGTGAGACAAGCGTCCTATTGAGCGGTGACCACACGCGACACTTGCGACCGATGCGTTGCGTGCGAGCGACGCGACTGCGTTCAGGTCGGCTTGTTCGGGCCTTTTAAACGGCCGTGGGTCGGTTACGAAACGGTTTTGTGTTCGAATTTTGTCGCGTGTTTTATTTATGTATTCTGTTATGCCAGTTGTAATTTTGAACTTCAACCCTTTAACCGCTTGCGTCGAATTAATTTGACGAGTGTTTTTATGTCCTATTCGCTAGGGTCGTGTGTTTACGACTGGGTACTCCATCTCGTTTAGCTTTTCAATCCCCGTAGGTGACAGAAGAGCTGACGAGATGTGAGTATTTGGTCGTGGATGTGCGACCATGGTGAAATAAACGCGAGTGTTTGTCGGATATATTCGACGTAGGCAGTTAAAAGGTTAATAGTACTGTCAGCAAAGGAGTTTGGTCAATCAGTGTTTAAGGAGATGGCCCGTGTTTGAGTTGTTGAGCACATTATTCAGGGTAACTTCAGCTGTAGATTTGCCTGTACATTTAATTATTTTGCTGTATGTACCGTTTAAGGATATTTTAAACAATTTATCTTTAATTTCATAATTGCATGTGGTCTAACTTTTTATTATATACGAATGCAGCGTTTGACTTCTACTCTTTGAATAATTTATTGTGACAAAAAATATTGCAAAAATTATAAATATAAATAAAATTTGGTATCAGGAAAATCAAAACTTAATTATTAATTTACCCTTTTAGTAGATGATAATATTGCTTCTTTCAAAATTTTATCTTTCTCATATTTTTCTAATAATAACCTTCCAAACTAAAATAAACCTTGCAGATCCCTCACATTAGAAATGAAAAGAAAAAAAAAAACAGAAACACAATTTTTAATCTCTAAATATCAGACTCAAGGTATGGAAGTCAAACATTGTAAAAAAAAAACAATAATGACACAAAACCGCTAACGTACCCGCTAACCGAACCGAACTTGAACGCGGGCAAAAAAAAAATGGCCGCGATCAACAGGCAATGTATACATAACTACATAAGAAACTAAACTACAGGTATGTGGATAAAACGAGTAATTATTGTTTGAGTGTCACCCTTATCACGTCCATAACATGGCTGCAATTTGGTCACCATTCTTCGTAATAGTGCACTTTCATATACTCTGCTGCTCATCATAACTTGTTTTTGAAGAATTAACGTTTTAACCGCCTACGTGGGACATATATCCGACAAACACTCGCGTTTATTTCGCCAGGGTCGCACATCCACGACCAAATACTCAAACTCGTCAGCTCTTTTGTCACCTATGGGGATTGAAGAGCTAAACGAGATGGAGTCGCATATACACGACCCTGGCGAATAGGACACGAAAACACTCGTCGGACAAATCTGACGTAAGCGGTTAAAGGGTTAGTGCCCATTTTCACTAACACTAGTTGATGCAGAATCTGACCTTTGGGTAACCCGCGAAATTCAAAATTTCTTAAGTTTTTGCGTTTTGCAGGTCAGTATTAGGTTATATTTTCATTAAAATATGATTTGCGACAGTATCGCAAACCTATTTACGGAATTATAAAATCATCGATACATTCCTCTCAGGTCGTCTGATCCTATTAATGGCTGTTTCATAAAAGTCATTCAAAAGGGTTAGCTGAACTTAGAGGGTTGTATTGAGTTGAACTTAGTAAAGCCATATTAGGTACGGTCGCAAATCATATTTTAATAAACATAGAAACTGACACTGATCTGCAAAATGCATAAAAATTAAGATAATTTGAATTTCGCTGGTTACCCTGGCGCTTTTACCTTAAGGGGTATGCTCTGAGATAGCTTGACCGTAGCCATGTCGTCGAGAGATGGCGCTGAATTTAGTTACACTATAGTTAGAGACATGGACAGTTAGAATTGGGTGAATTTTGAGGCAATAATCTGACCGAGTTCAATGAAGTAAAATGGTTCGATTTTTGCAAATACCTTTTCCTTGATTTAATAATGTTGAGTTTAGCGCCATCTAGCGAGAACATGACCACGGACGGGCCTGTAGTTTTCACTTTAAGTGCTCGGCCACAGTGGCAGCGCGGGTGCGGCAACGCGTGCGATTTGGGTGGCCACACTGGCAGCGCGGTGCGGGCAGCGGCGCGGATGATAGTGCCTGTCCGAAGTAGGCTTGTTGCAAAAATATCGATATTTTTGCTTCGATATATCAAAATTTTCAGTCTATATATTTTGATCCGATACATCGATATATCGATACAAAATATTCAATATCGAAAATCGTATCAAAAACGATTTTTTTTTTTTTTCAAAATTTATACAGCTGAATATTTAAATGAATTCAAAGCCGTAAAAGAGAGGAACGAACGGAAAAAAATATGTATTATCTATACTGTACTGTTATAATTTTACTTTCATTAAAATGTCTGAAAAAAAAAATTGGTCTTCAAAATATTAGTATATTGTTATTTTGTTAGTTTTAATAAGATTAGGTTTTGCGCCGATCCCAAGTAATATAGGACAAGGGCAGGAAGAAGAAAAAGTTTTATACAAATTCTCATATATTAAAATAATGTGAATTTTGTATAGAAATTACTATGTATTACCTATTATTGACCTAGACTGAACTAAATGAATTATTATTTTAAGACCGAAAATCTTGGAAAGTTTGACCGATATATATCTTTTCCTCGATAAATCCAGGTTGATATTAATATTTTTATAAATATCGGTACATCGATAAATATTACTTCTAGCATGGCTCGAACTAGTTTGCCGCTTGCCGCCCGCGCGCTCACTGTGGCCACTTGTATGAACTCACTATGGCGTGAGATACCCGCGCGCGTTCCGCGTGTCACAGTCCGCGCCGCTTCCCGCGCCCGCGTGCCCACTGTGGACACTCAAAGGAAGTTCTTGAGTTTGAGATTGCCGCGCCGCGCCCGCCCCGCACCCGCGCTTCCACTGTGGCCGAGCACTAAAGAAAGCGCGTTGTTAGAAAGTTGACAATCAGTTCAGTAATATTTAGATGCTCATTTCGATGTTACTTATAGTCCATATGCGTTAAGAAAATAGTGACGTCGTCAGTGTTACTGCAAAGTATAGGCGTATTTATACTGGGATAAAAATTAAAACATTAATATTAAAGCAAATTTTATCACACAGTATTTTTAAATATAGTTACTAAAGTAATTATTCTAAAATTTAATTATAATCAACAGAATTATCATTTTTATTTTTACGAATAGTAAGGTATTCATTTTTAAAATTGACAAAAGACGCTCGCGTGTTGTCTGAAGGGCATGGTCAATGTGAACACGGTTTTCTAATTTACTATGTTCCGATTGGTCTAGTGGCGTGGCTGAGTTACAACGATGACGTCAGTATTTTCTTAGCGCGTATACAATATAATGTCACTGGAAATGTTAAACAAAATTTAACGATAGCTTTGCAAGTAAAAAGTCTAAAGTTTAAGTTTACGTCACTCATTTATTATTTAATCACTTGTAAAAAAACAAGGTACTTTTTTTTTTAGGTGAGAAAATCATCTAATGACAAATCGCGCTCTTGGGCGGAGTCAGACTTTTACTGACTAAAAACCCACTCCTGTTCCTTCTTTGGCCTCGTCCCAGGGCCCCGGGTTTCACTTTCACACTACCCGTGGCCCCAGTAGGCTTTCACAGGACCCTGCTGGGCCCCTACGATTTGCTGACATCTTCCTGAGGCGCGCGTGGAACAGTACGCACCGGAGGTCCTTCAGTATATCGTAATAGAAAAGAAAATATGCTTTTGAAGTGCACAGGAAATGTTGCGGGTCGTTCAAAGGAGTTACCTCGCAAAAATGGTAACTGTAGGAACACTGGGTTTTAGTCAGCTAAAGTCCCGCTTCACCCAGAGCTTGTAAAGTCATTTGATTAATTCCCACGTAAAAAAATTCTTTGTTTTTAAAGTTCAATATTTCGAAACAAAGTCGACCTTGAAAGGTAGACAAATCCAGTTAAAAATAACAACAGTCGCTTTGTATAATGGAAAATTCTAACAACGCTAGATGCGTTGATCACGTGCCAATTGCTGTTACATCTTAATGACATGGCGCCGCTGACGACAAAAAGTGATAAGTGAGTGACGACACTTGTGTATTATCACAAAATAGATAGGTACAGAAGTCAATCTCATTTATGTACTTCACTTTTCATACCTACGCTCGGCGGTCGCGCTAGGGTCAGCGCGTGGCGTCGAACTGTCCGAGTGCGACCGGACGCGGTGATAAATGCCTACCTAATCTGAATTGTAAAAATATTACATGGCCACAAAATCATCTTCTCTTTCTCGGCGCTGTGCCTGTTTTGTGTTACGTTAAAACAAACCATCAAAATACAAGCAAATATCTACTTACCTCTCTGAAACAACTGGTACCCTAAAAACCGTCAATTCACTGTTTAATGTTGAATTTAAACAACCGTCCACTGAACAGTTAGAATAAGGTTTTTTGTTGGTCCATTTTCCCACAAAAAAGTTCACAGACGCGTGTCTCAAACGGATAGCACTCGAGCTCACATTGAGCTGAATTGAGCCGAGATGTCGTGTCCGTGACCAGTGTCTATGTGAGCGTTGCTCGAGCGCGCTTTGTATGTAGATTGACTTCTGTATCGTATCTATTTTGTGGTATTATGAGAACGAAATGAGTGTAGGAGGAGTTAGTGAAAAGGTGAATTAGGAAAATGTATGGAGAACTCGTGCAGACCCGCACGGATCGATATTCAAGGTTAAGCGACACGTGCCGAGGTCTTTCCGTAGATGGGTGACTATTCATTAGATACTGAGACTCTTGGGTACTTCGGAAAGCACACAAGCCTTCCGGCGGCTTCCCCTACATGATAGTAGAAAATTATCCGAAGAAATTCCCGGAATAATAAGGCCTATGTGGCCTATTTGTGTGTGGTTTTGTTACTATTTTGGTGTACAATAAAGTTTATTCTATTCTATATGCTATTCCAGGACATGATCTACCGTCATCGAAATTCGTATAACTTACAGCTGTATAGCATTATTGTGATTAGCAACCGCCCTAGCTTCGCGCGGGTGTTACAAATCGTTTAAATTTACGACTTTTCTTACTACAATATGCATATGCCAGCAGCTTCACCCGTGTGAAATTAGATTTCTCCATACAAATTTTGGACTCCTGTTTCAACCCCTTAGGGGGAGAATTTTGGGAAATCCTTTCTTAGTGTTCGCCAACATCATAAAAGGAATGCCTTGTGCAAAATTTCACACTCCTAGTCCCAGTAGTTTCGGCTGTGCGTTGATATGTCAGCCTGTCAGTTTCTCCTTTTATATTTGTATTTAGATTATATACCTAAACCTTCTTCATGCATCACTATTTATCATAGTAGGTATATTGGTGCAATCTAAAATAAAATCCGTTTCGTAGTTGCTTGACAGCGATCCCACCATGGTAAGCAGTGATGCAATCGTTGATGGTGAGGCGCACTAGTTTATTAAGAGCCTATTCACTCTAGCCTTGAAGGCACCTGAATTATAATCGGACGGTAGTTTTACGGTTAGTTTTTGAGTTTATTGCGAACAGACAGACTCACTGGGCGACTGTTTCTTTTTTTTTATTATTCTTAATAGGTTCGCGCTTGACCGCTATCTCACCTGATGGAAAGCGACGATGTTGTCGACGATGGAGCGCGCTTACCTAGAAGTAACCTATTCACTCTTGACTTGAAAGATTCCCGGGTTGTAGCCATCAGGAAACACAGATTCCGGCAAGGAATTCTACTCCTTAGCTGTACGCACAACGAATGTGTTCCCAAAACGTTTTGTGCGTTTATGTGGGATGTTATAATTTGTAAGGGACTATAGATGATTAATCTTATCCTCATTTTGTTCTCATAGTTTATTAAACTGAATTACATACAATTAAACACTCTCTCGAAAAATTATGTACAATTAGTGTCTCATACATTTTATACAGTCAAAACATTTAGAACTAAATCCTGCCTGTCCTGCTTACACCTTTAAATTCATTACACCTTTATGATTGTAGCTGTATACACTTGCGATTTTTAACTTATATTCTTGGGTTGACTTTGAAAAAGATCATGATATTATATTATTGTGATACATCTCTTAGGGTTGATTTTTCTACTTTAATCTGACGAATATCGAACCGACCTTCACGAAAGAGCATAAGACCTACTGTCATCGGACGCGTAGCTTCATAGACGCTTCAAAATACGCTAGATGATAATAATAATAATAATAATCTTGTCCACAAGGCGTATTGCACGCGTACGTTTCCAATAATTATTTGTGTGAATACCGTCAGATGACGAAGACGTTCCCGCCATTTTTACAAAAATAAAAACGTTTTTCGCTGGATGTACACTACGATATATACATGCGGTACGGCATGAAGCCTGCGTGCAGCGACGCGAACACGACGTTGCCGCTCCGTCGACAGTTTCATATTTTTTATGTAAGCTGTGAGCAGGCGTTACACCAAGCGTATAATGACGATTACGCGTCTATGAAGCTACGCGTCCGTCGACAGTAGGCCTTGCACAGGCGAGCGAGACGGCTGTCTCTTTCAATACTTACAAAATAAAGTGCTCAGCCTAAAGAAATTTTCGCATCAAAATTTGCTAATTGCTACGCAAGCAAAGCTGGTTTATAATTCTGTGCATGCAACCAGTTGCTGTCTCGATTTGTATCGGCTTAAAATCTAGTTTTTGTAATTGTATTCAATTAAATCTGCTGTAATTGCCTTTTTTAAATGTTATTATTGAATAGGCTCGCGGTTGACCACTATCTTACCTGCCTGCCCTAGCCAAGTTACAATAGTTTCGTTCGCGCCGAACGCCTTGAGTAAGCCACGCCTCCGATTCCTTTGTTCTGACCACGTGACTGAGCGTTGAGATGACGTCAGAACAAAGGAATAGGAGGCGTGGCCAACTCTAGGCGTTCGCCGCGAACGATACGATTGTAACTTGGCTAGGGGGGCTGATGGTAAGAGCTCATATACACGAGCGACATCTTGCCAACGGCAGAGTTAACAGCAGCCGTCGACCCTATAGTGGCACTTGACACACACGACGGCTGAAGCCGATTTTCAAAGCTGGAATGTCGATGGCCGCCGTCGAAGCCGACGTGTACCTCTGCCTTTAGCAACATGCCGGTCGTGTGTATGAGGTCTAAGTAACAATGTGGTCGACGATGACGCATGCTTGCCTAGAAGTAACCTATTTACTCTTGACATTGAGATTTATCAGTAGATTTACATTGAACAAGGCATGATAAAAATTTTGATTGTATGCTTAATAACCCAAGAAATTAAGTTCAAAATCGTCAAATCCTTTAACAAAATCCGTCTTTATTATCATTAGCAATATCTTCATCCTTAGCGCCGAAGGACCTCGCGCAGACGTCTTACTTCATGGCTTCCAACAGCCTGCACCTGACGACGATGTGTCTACAGTACAGACCTACGGTCGTCGCGTGTTTCTGTATACATTTAGCCAGCAAATGGAGTAATTGGGCTGTGAGTATTGTATTGTTAATTTTTTTTACATTATCATTATTACAAGTTCCCAGTAGCTTGCCGTGGCAACATTTGAAAGAGTTATCGTGACCATGAAAGGGCAGAGAGATACAGGTAGGTTTTAATCAGTAAAAGTCTGACACGCCCTCTCGCTCCACCCTAGAGCGAGAGAAGTCATTTGATGCTTTTCCTCATCAAAAAGGCTTCCCAGGTGTGAAGGTAAATATACCACCAACCGCATCAAACTGCTTGAAAAGTGAAAGGCACTCATGGGCCACGTACGCCGATCTGGGCTCGTCGGTCTCCATACATTTCATTTATTTATTTACACTTAAATATGAAAAGAACAAATACAGATAGAAGATCACAAAGGTACTGTTTATTTCTTTATATGGCAACTAGACTTGTAGAGCTACATTAGATCTACGCCACGCGACGCGATTCTACGAGTACGTTACAGGCGTGGCCCAGGTGTGCGTCGTTCTAATGTAGATCCCGCTTAAAAGTGAAGGAAGTCGATCGCAAATCATATTTTAATTAACATACAACGTGAGACTGAATGAAATAGCTGGGTGTATTAGACAAACAGCGAAAGATATTTTGGGAGAGACGAGAGGAAAGGGTATAATAGATAGGGATACATGGTGGTGGTCGACAGAAGTTCAGAATGTATTGAAAGAAAAGAAGAGAAAATTCAAGGAATGGCAGCGTGTAGAGCCTGGAAACGCTTCTTTAAAAGCTGAAAAAAAGAGTGAGTATGACGTTTTAAAGAAGAAAGCCAAGAAAGCCGTGGCAATAGCAAAATCAAAAGCCCAGGACAAACTATATGACACACTGGACAGTCCTGCAGGCCAAAAAGAGCTATACCGGCTTACTAGAATAAGAGAGAGAAAGGCGAGGGATGTTTGCCAGGTAAGATGTATAAGAGATGAAACTGGAATGGTTCTATCAGATGATGAGAAAATCAAAAAGAGGTGGAAGGAATATTTTGAAAGACTGATGAATGAGGAAAATAATTGGAGTGGGGTTTTAGAGAATGAACCAGTGAATGTGGGGTTAGTGAGAATGGTTAGTATGGATGAAGTTAGAATAGCAGTAAATGGAATGAAGAATGGTAAAGCCATTGGTCCAGATGGAATACCAGTTGAAGTGTGGAAGTTATTGCGAGTAGATGGATGGACGTGGTTGGCTTTGTTCTTCAATAAGTTGTTGCATGAAGAAGCCATACCTGATGAGTGGTGCAATAGCTCTTTGGTGCCCATTTTTAAAAACAAAGGTGATGTGCTTGAGTGCAACAATTATAGAGGAATAAAGCTAATGTCACACACTATGAAAGCCTGGGAGAAAGTTATTGAAAGGCGACTGAGAGAAGAGAGCGAAATTTCACAGAACCAATTCGGTTTTATGCCGGGTCGGGGTACAGCGGATGCCATTTTTGCTATACGCCAGCTGTGCGAAAAATACAGAGGTGCGCATAAAAACTTGCACATGGTATTCGTTGACCTCGAAAAGGCATACGACCGGGTGCCTCGTGAGGTTCTGTGGTGGGCCCTTAAGAAGAAAGGTGTGCCTGGGAAGTATGTGCAGTTGATCCGAGCGATGTACAGTCGATGCAGTACCCAAGTCCGGTCTACAGTGGGCACCACTGGCAGTTTCAATGTGGCTGTCGGTTTACATCAAGGGTCGGCTCTCAGCCCTTACCTCTTCCTGATGATAATGGACGCTCTGACGTCGGACATTCAGGAAGAGGCTCCCTGGTGTATGTTGTTTGCCGATGACATTGTGTTGGTTGCCGAGAGTGGCCTAGAGGTCCAGAACAGATTGGAGGTGTGGTGGCACAGACTGGAGAGTGTTGGCCTGAAATTGAGTAGAACCAAAACGGAGTACTTGTTCTGCGATTTCGGCGGTCTCTCCAATCTAGTGCCTTTAGCTCTCGCCGGAACGCCCATACCGATCTGTTCCGACTTTCGGTACCTCGGGTCGCTAGTCCAAGGGGATGGTGAGGTAGACCGGGACGTAACACATCGGATCAACGCAGGATGGATGAAATGGCGACAGGTCACGGGAACAACTTGTGACCCACGGATGCCCCTCAAGTTGAAGGGTAAAATCTACAAGTCCGTGATAAGGCCTGTCATACTGTATGGATCAGAATGTTGGGCTGTAAAAAAGACGGATGAAAAAAGATTGCACGTAGCGGAGATGAGAATGTTAAGATGGATGTGTGGTGTGACAAGAATGGATAAAGTGAGAAATGAGTATATTAGGGGAAGTTTGAAAGTGGCGCCAGTGACTGAAAAGTTGAAAGGGAATCGTTTATCTTGGTATGGTCATGTGAAGAGGAGGGATGAAGCGCACGTTGCTAAAAGAGTTATGAATATACATGTGGATGGATGGAGAGGGAGAGGGAGGCCAAAGAAAAGATGGATGGATTGTGTGAGAAGTGATATGAAAGAAAAGGGAGTTAGTGATAGCGTGACGAGTGACAGGACAGAATGGAAGAAAAAAACGTGTTGTGCCGACCCCAAATAAAACGGGACAAGGGCAGGAAGATGATGATGACAACGTGAGACTGTCCTGCAAAATGCAAAAAAACTTTTTGCGGGCTATCCTTGCATTTTATTTATTATTTATTTATTATATTCTTTCACCCTAACGTAAAAACAACTCGCTCTTGGCGCAGTTTTTTTTTTCTAACTTTTGTATGTTTCTCTTGTTACCTAATAGTGCTTTTAGTTCCCGGTCTAAACCTAACCCGGCTTGAACAGATACCACAGTCGAACGAGGGCCGGCATTGGTTCTCATATGTGGACCGCTCCGTCACAACTGACCTACTGGAGAAGTTGACGGCGGAGTTCCTGCTCATCTTCGAGAAATGCCCCTCCAGGCTGAAGAGGAAGATGATGAATGTTAAAGCTGGTAAGTTAGATTTTGGCTTTATCTTTCATGGTTGCCTGTTACCCTGGTTTTTGGGATTTCTTTATTGGTTCATCTACAAATGGGAATTTTAATCTTTATAAGAAAAAATCTAAAAATATATTATTACGATAGCTTAGGCAAAAAGCAGTCGGTAAGTGTTAGTTTTAGTTCATAAAATAACAAAATATTTTTTTAAATTCAATTCAAAGTTTTCAGTTTCTTTTATCTGTTCTATATTATTATTCCAAATTTGAAAATTTAAATGTTAAATGCATTTTTAGGGTACTTAGCGACAGAATAAAAATTTTGTGTGTGTTTTTTAGTGGTTTATTACTAATAAACCACTTGATAGACTCGCGTTTGACCTCTGTCTCACTTGATGGTAAGCGATAATGTGGCCGACGATGGAGCACACTTGCCTAGAAGTGACCTATTCACTCTTGACTTACATACCCCTAGGTTGTAGCTATCAGGAAACACAGACTCCGGCAGGGAATTCCACTCCTTAGCTGTACGCATTATGAATGTGTTCCCAAAACGCTTTGTACGTATGGGTGGGATGTCCACCATGTACCGATGGCGCAACGCCGTACGTCTAGTGGTCAGATGATGGAACGGACTTGGTGGAATTAAATTGTGCAATTCCAACGCACATGCCCCGAAGTGTAACCGATAGAGTGTAAAACCCTATTGTTGTACTTTATAACTAACAGGCCGCCCCAACTTTGCATGGATGTGAGAAATCTTTGAAATTCTCGGCTTTCCTCCTTATGAATCACTTTGTCTATTTGTGAAAATCCGTTCAGGAGTTTTTCAGTTTGTGGCGTTCATACAGACAGATAGACGAAGTGGAAGGGGACTTCGTTTTGTAATACCTATCGACGCTTGAAAGGCAAAAATTATTATGGTACATTGAGTAAACGTTACAGGGAAGTGATTTAAAGTTAAATTTTTAGAAAAAAAAATCCTTCCGTTCTCAGCTTAAATGGCTGCCTATCCGCCACAGTAGATCCCTCAGATCCCTCTCCACGCTCTTTACTATTATGAATGATCCGTGTGCTCCTGATTACTTGAAACAATATTTTAAAGTATTAGGCAGCTCTCACAATCTCAACCTTCGAGCATCCAAAAACATACTTCTTCAGACTCCTTCTCACCGTACTGGGTTTATGGTTAATTCTTACACTGTCTCTACCATAAAACTCTGGAATGTGCTTCCCCTTGACATCAAAAAAGCTGAAAGTAAATTTTCCTTCAAGCGTAAAATTCGGAACTACTACTTGAAGTTCTCTCAACCTTAGTTCGGTGGTTTTCGTCATAATTGTTATATTTTAAGTTCTCTTAATTACAATGTTTTCATATTTATCATAGTATTTATTAGTTTATTATATTATCATTTAAACGTATTTTATTATTATAAGCCACTTAATTTAACGATATTACATTCTATTTCAAATATCTGTTATTTATTTATTGTGCACACCTACCACAGTGTTGTCTTTTTTAACCCAATGGTTGACTGGTAGAGAATGCCTTGTGGCATTAAATCCGCCTATGTACCACCACTGTACATGAAGTTTAAATGAATTATAAAACAAAAATGGTAAAAATTACGAAATAGTCGGATTTAGATATTATTAACCGACTTTTTTAAATTGAAAAATTTCTTTTCTAAAAATTTTAACTTTAAATCACCTGTAAAGTTTACTCAATGTTGCTTAGTGCCTTTTAAGCGTCAATATGACGCGATCTTGCCCTTGTCCTATTTTACTTGGGGTCTGTGCAAGACGTCTTTTTTCTTTTATTCTATCCTGTCAGCCGTCACGCTATCACTAACTCCCTTTCTTTTCTATCAATCACAATGTATCGATCTTTTTTTTGGCCTCCCTTTCCATTGATCCATATTTTTTTGACGGTATGGTTTAGTACAGTGGTTGAGTGATTGGCTGCTGCGCTGTGTCGCGGTTTCGATTCCCGCACAGAACAAATCGACACCTGCATCGAATGAGGCAGTATCTCGGATTACAGTCCAAACAAAATTCAAACATAGCACTATTACTTTTTGGTTCATTTTAAAAAATGACTGAATTAATGTTACAACCTTGTTTGTTGCGGGTGTCGATTAATATTTGTATGGCCTGCAGATAGGTGTTCCGGGTCTGAGTGTCTTGTGTAAAGATGAAACGGTAACTATCCGGTATCCGGCCTATTCGACCTTGTTTTGACAATCCGGCCGGATACCGGATAGTAATTCAGTATCCGGCCGGATTCCGGATCATAAAATTCAAACAATTCTCATTATTTTACACAAGGCAAATCATATTACAATGGGTTATGGACATCGTTTATTTTTATATTCGCACGTCAAAAATGTTTGTTTTATTAATTAGTTTAGTATTCAAAATTAACAATTGGCAAATTGTGGTGAATGAATACTAAATTTTCCGCATTTTTTGGTAAGAGGCGACTCCACTTGGCTTCGTAAACTAGACCAGCTTCTGAAAATAGCCTTTCGCTGTAAATGCTACTGCCAGGTGCTGAAAAATAAATTCTAGCTAATCAGACTAATCGTGTCATGAAACGCGATAAAGGGCAGAATATCCGGTAGCCGGATATCGGGCGCTCCGGCCTCATAGCTTGCCGAATATCCGGTATCTGGCCAAACCATTATCCGTTTCATCTCTGGGATGGAGGGCAAACACAAGGTTTGTGAGCGCACCCAGGAGTATTTCCAAGTGTGGGGTAAAGTTTATCGTTTAAAAAAAAAAAAACAAATAGGAACATTATACTCATAACTATTAGTAACATGCGCATGCGTTTGATCGCGACATAACATTCCTAAGGTAGACTGGTAGAAAATGTCTAAGGGATTTAATCCGCCTTTGTACAGTGTTTATTACTAGTGCATAATTATTATTTTTTTTACCTGGTCCTAGGGTACATCCAAGGGACCATAATTTTATTACAATCTAGCCGTATATACAGACTAATAAGTAATTTAATTATATCCTAAACTAATAAATGGTTTTTATTAGGAATGTGTCCGATAGCACTTTTCTTATTGTCTCTATAAAGGCGAATACACTTTGTTCTTGTATTTATTAGGTAGCAATTATACAACATTACACTATTCACTATCACTAAAAACTAACTCGAACGGTTTTGTTCTTTTTAGTCTTCTCACTATATTTGTGTATAAAAATTTAATAAATAAATAAACATTCAATATCTCCTCCACAGCAGACGGCAGTTCGCCTCACTCGCTGCCGAACGCGTCCGGCTCGGGCGTCGCGAACTCACCGTTTGACAAGAAACATACGGGTGCCGATGACATTGACAAGTCATTTGATAAAGGTACGTTTATTTTGCTCAATTTAACCGCGAATGCAGGAGAACCAAGGTTACAGACATAGCCCGAAGAATCGCCAAAATTAAGTGGCAGTGGGCAGGGCACATTGCTCGCAGAACAGATGGTCGATGGGGACGAAAGGTTCTGGAATGGTGACCACGTACCGGAAGACGCAGCGTTGGAAGGCCTCCCACAAGGTGGACCGATGACCTGGTGAGGGTCGCGGGAATCCGATAGATGCGAGACGCACAGGACCGGTCATTGTGGCGATATTTGGGGAAGGCCTATGTTCAACAGTGGACGTCTTTCGGCTGAAATGATGATGATGAACCGCGAATCTTTATCAGAGTGTTTTGATACCCCGCCGAAAACGCCTTGGACATCGGGAGTTGCAGGACGACTCTCGTTCACCGTAGGCTTGCGGACGGCGAGTAATGGGTTGCTCGCCTTCCGATAATGACCAGAAGCCCTACCACGACCTCTTAACGCGTTTTGACGACCTAAACTGAACTGTCAAAGGGATGGAGCTATAAGGGTGTATAGCTCCATCTCTCTCTCGCTCGCACGCCTGTGATTTTAACATGTCGTGGTAAGGCCTGGGTCGACGGCGCGTCGTGTTCCACGCGCGCCTCAAAGAGATATCAGCAAAATTAAAGGGTTTAGTTAAGACTGATGCCTGCCAGGACTGGGTAGTTCGCAAGAGTTACCGGGGCCTTGGAACGCAAAGGGCAACTGAAGCAACATAGATGGACTTCATTTACTCCCTCTCGCTCTACCCAGAGCGACAGAAGTCATTTGATGATTTTCTACAAAAAAAGGGTATTTTGACAAGAAACTTGTGTAAAAGCAACACGACACATTCACATGTATTTACTTGGCATGTTTTACAACCTTGTGTATGTAATGTTTAAATATTAAAATCAAACCATTTCCCCACAGAATATGAAAGGGAAAGGAGACGTCAACCGGTGCCCGGCGGTTACGTACCAGCGACAACCGCAGCGCCGCCACAACCTCAACCACAGAAAATAGACTACACCCTGTACAGAGAAAAGAGAGAGAGGGAAGAACGGGAGCGACGGGAGGAGAGAGAGAGACGGCAACAGGCCTTGCAGCAACAACAGGCCAGGCCAGGCGCGCCTCAGCCGAGACCTAACGCTCAAGCGCCGCCCCATCATCAAAGACCAGCAGACCAAAGAGGTCAGCATCACCATAAACAACACCATCCTTGGCCGCCTCATAAGCCCCACCATCAAAAGCCGCCACACGACCACAGACACCACCGCCCTCCCATTCCTGGGCCTTCAACTGCCACGGCGACGGCTACATCTGCCACAGTAGCGCCAGCGCCCTCCCATCCACCGCCAACTGTTCAACCCGAAGTGGTTCCGCAAAGAACGCGTCCTCCGTCCCTCTTCTCGCCTGAGAACGCGACTACGCCGACTGCGGCTGCCGCGCAGGCCCCTCGCAGGCCTCCCCAGCCTACTCAACATCGGCCCAAACCCGAAGTCAGGCCTACCCCTCCCCCCGCACCGCAAGTACCTCAACCTCCCGTACAAACTCAGGAACAAAGGCCGCCCAGTCCGCATAGAAAGCGACCGGACCCTACGACGGCGATCCGAGAAATGCAACCACCTGCAATCCTGTCCCCGTTCTCTTCTCCTCCTTCCAAGGAAGTGCAGAAGCCTAGGCAAAGACAACAGTCTAGTTCTGAACCTGAACTAGTACCGGTCGTGAAGAAAATTGACGAAACGCCCGGATATGAGAACGTTATACGTGACTCTCAAAGGGGTAATGCAATCAAGACTAGAGGGCCGGAAAGAAAGCCTGAAGCACCGGCCAGACCGGTCAATGGCATAGAAACCGATCCTACATTAGTATCTAACTTACTAAAGGAGAGCTTAGCCAAACCAGCCCCTATCACGGTGGCAACAGAACGCAAATCACCTGAAGTGAAACGCGAACCACCGGCAGAGCCCCCTCCCGCGCCAGTCGTACCTCCTCCCCCCGTCGTAGAACCCCCTCCAACTGTAGAAGAAGTGCCCGAACACAGGCATAAGAAAGAAAAGAAGAAAAAGGAAAAACATAAACATAAAGACCGGGACAAATCTAAGGAAGAGCGGAAAAAACATAAAAAGGACAAAGAGAAACGGAAAGAAAGTCCTGCCCCTCCACCTGTTGTTGAACAGCAGCCACAGCCGCAGCAGCAACAACAACAACAAGATGGGGCTCTAAGGATAACAATTCCGAAAGAGAAGTTGTCGACAAGTCCTGGTCTGAAGATTAAGATTCCCAAGGAGAGGCTGGCGGCGCCTCCCCCGCCGCCGCAGACGTCGAGCTTGAAGATCAAGATCTCCCGGGACGTGCTCGACGCGTCCCGCAAGCGCGCGCCCGGCCCCGACCACGGGCCGCCGCCCAAGCTCGCGCGCCACAACGGAACTCCACACCACCCTAAGGTAGGCAACTGGAATGTACCTCCTCCTTTTAGACCACCTCTACCTTATTACATGGTGCAACCTCCCCCGCCCCTGTACTACGGGATAGGTATGGACGGGTATTACTATGGCATGGAGGGGTTTATGTACCCGCGGCAGTGTGTGGCCCCCAGGCCGCCTCTGCCCCGGGCTCCGCAACCCCCGCAGCCCCCACTACCTGCCATGCCCCCTCCGCCCGTGCCCCCGCCACCGCCGGAATAATGTCACAAATATTTTAGTTAAGTAGTGATTTACGCTAGAAACAATTTGTTGATTGGTTGGTAATATTTTATATGTGTGTTTATGTAATTGAGAGACTATTGTCAGATATTTAGGCCCACAAATTACGTGATGCATCTAGCCTTCAACGATTTTAAATCGTCATTCTGTATCTGTTATCTTCAAGCGATTAACTGAAATAGAATAATCATATAAATATTCTTTGGTTAGTTTTTTCTCAAATTTTAAGCTGAGCAAGATCAAGGTAAAACTTTGCCAAAAGGTGAATTGTTTTCATGCATGCCACTTTTTAACTTAATTTTAGGTATTCATTTAGGTATTTTAATGAAATATTAACAATCTTAATGTACATACAAATCTTATTTTAATTATACAAGTCAATCAAGCTACAGTGCAAGTCAACTTAGTTTTTATTTATTGAAATACCAAATTATATGGCCACTTACACCATAAATCAGTAACAATATTGATATTTTAACCTTTTCACTGACACTTCAAAAAGTATAAGCGGTCTCGAGCCAACGGGCTACTAGGCGATTTCATCCTTTAACGACACAAATTTAATGAGAAAAACAATCATCTTTCTAGCCTTTTCCCAACTAGCTTGGGCTCAGCTTCCAGTCTCACCGGATGAGGCTGAATATCCGTGTTTTATATGGAGTGACTGCCTATTAGACCTCCACAACTCAGTTACTGGGCAACGTGAATAATATAAAAAAAATAGTAATAACAATACTTTCTTATTAGATTAATTAGACTTCTGTCATGTAGTCGTGACCATGGCGTGGTGGGCACATGTTTTTTTTTATAATGTATACAGTCTGAATATGTGACGATTAAAAGAAATAGAATTTTGATTTTAAGATGTTTGCCGATAAATGCATTCTAGTAATTCATGCTACAAGAAGTGGACATAAGTATCTGACAATAGAATTTCAGTTAGCTTTGGAATTCTTTACCATGTTGTATTTGCATGCAAGAAAATGTATGTGCAATTTTATATAAGGGAATTGGTATTTTTAAGATGTACAAGTATGTCAGATCAATATGAGACTTTTTCCTATCATAATAAGTACATAGTTTTAATGTTACTAGGTGTTAAAATAAGTACTGAATATACTTTGTTGAATTATTTTAGTGTTCGAATTGTGCTAGTTAAAAGACTTAAAGGGAAATGGTCTGTGGTCATAGCTTGCCTTTTTTGGTGTACTTAAGTAACGATAAAATATGTAGCGCCGTTAATGAAATACTCGTAAATGGGGATAAGGGCAAGTGGCAGTTATAACTTACCATCAAACTATAGCCTAAGAAAATAGTGACTCATCAGTACATCAGAAAGTAAAGGCCTATTCGTACTGGGGTAGAAATTTAACCATTATAAAATTAGACTTCAGTATTTTCAAATATTACTTGAATTATAGTCGTCGAAATTTTCATTAACCCTTTAACCGCTTGCGTCGTATTGGTCCGACGAATGTTTTCGTGTCCTATACGCCAGGGTCTTGTGTTTAGACTGGGTACTCCATCTCGTCTAACTCTTCAATTGTCATAGGTGACAGAACTGTTTGTCGGATATATCCGACGTAGGCGGTTAAAGGGCTAACATTTATAATAAAAGAATTCTTTTCTGCGAGTTTCTTAATATTGTCTAAGTCCAACATGGTTTTTTTTTCATCACTAACCACGTGGCTACAGCATTCTTCCATTTCTTCTATTGTTGCTATTACGTCATAAAACTGCTTTTCTACATCTTTAATTTTCAATGTCGAGTTACGGTATTCATTTTCACTTCAACTGGTCAATGTGATCAAGGGTTTCTAATTTACTATGATATGATTGGTCAAAGTGCGTAGGTTAGCTGAGTGCCAACGATGATGTCACTATTTTCTTAACGCGTATAGACTATAAATATGAATATTAGTGTATACATATTTATATATTATCACTGTACACTTCTGCCAAGTCCTTCAGAGTATACAGGCGTGATGTTATACAGTATTTTTATATTCATTTATAGTGGAGATATGACCACAGGACACCATTTACCCTGACAAGGAACAGAATTGCCAAATTAGCTATACAAAACTGTTTATATGGCAACTATTTACACCTATATCACATTTTGCGATCACATAATACGAATATTCTATATATTTAACTATAGCTGTATGTATCTAACTTATGTACAAATTATACAGGATTAAAACATATTTACAGGGCCAAGATTAATATATTTTATATTTACACTGCCTGATTTGTTTATGGAGAAAAGACAAAAAACTAGAAAAAATTCTCGAAATTTGAAAAAAGAACTACCTTTTACGGTTTTTTGAATATCAATATGGGCATTACAAAACGAAAGTTTTATGCCACGTATTTGATAGCGGATACAGTGTTAAAAAAAAAAAAAAACTTGAGTAACACGTTATTCCTTGACAAGAGTGGTCTCAGATTCCTGGCTTCTGCCTATAAGTAACGATTGTCAAAGATTTACAAATGACAGCCGGGCTTAATGTGCATCATGGGCGTAGTTACCTCTGTATTAATGATACGGGGCCCCCAGATTGCAGGGGCCCTAATTTATGGAAGTATAAAGTCGAAAATGTCCTAAAACTCCAATATAAGGGCAATTATACCGGGCTTGACAACTAGCCGCGCCACTGATGACCATATTAACTACTTTAACCGCTTGCGTCGGATTTGTCCGACGAGTGTTTTTGTGTCGTATTCTATTCGCCAGGGTCGTGTGTTTGCGACTGGGTACTCCATCTCGTTTAGCTCATCAATACCTATAGAGAGCTGGCGAGATCGAGTATTTGGCGTGGATGTGCGACCCTGGCGAAATAAAAGCGAGAGTGTTGGATATATTCGATGTAGGCGGTTAAAACGTCAACGGAAGGACGTATCTCGTTGACGAGCGTTGCTTAACCACGAGTTCTTCTACACCCTCATACTATTTCCCTCAAACATATCAGGCACAATATATTTATACATTTATTATGTAAATAGAGACTGTATTAAAAACATAGCTTTTTAGCTATTCTAAGACGCTTGACAGCTACTATATTTCATATATACGAATATACTATTAATATTTACGGTTTAAAAATAATATTTACATTTTTGACTATATTGTAGTTTAAAACATCACACTGAGTGATATTTTTTATTTAGTTTTAAGCGTAAATGTATAACTATTTATCGTGATTTTCATTATTATAGCATTCCATAAAGGACTTTATCATATATATTTTTTTCAATATTTATAACAGAATTTTATAATGTTTATACTATGGTTTTTCTTCGAAGTATAGTTTATAATATATTTTATTTATATTTAAAACAAATGGTTGCTAATCAAACAACTAATTTTAGGCAACTATCTGAACACATTACCATTTCAGCTTTAATTATATTTTTAATGAAAACAATAGACTTTCTTCTATAAGTTGATTTGTTACTAAATATTCTTTTTTAAGTTGTCAAAATATGTAAATAGAGAAATGCTTGCTCAAAAATGATCAAAAAGTAAAAAAAAAAAAATTATATACAGGGTTTATCTTTAATGTTCCTTAAAAGTTAAGCTTTCAAGTTTCAAAGCTAAATCCAAGTATTACGGACTTGTTGTTTTTATGCAAATGTTTTCGTAGGTTTTATATGTAAAAAAAAAAACAAATGTCAATTAGTTTACCCCTTAAATCACCCGCGTCTGATTGGTCTGACGAGTGTTTTTGCGTACTAATCGCCAGGGTCGTGTGTTTGCGACTGGGTACTCCATCTCGTTTAGCTCTTCAATCCCCATAGGTGACAGAAGAGCTGACGAGATGGAGTATTTGGTCGTGGATGTGCGACTCTGGCGGAATAAACACGAAAGTGTTTGTCGGATATTTCCGACGTAGGCGGTTAAAGGGTTAAATAAATGTAAAAGCTCATATGGCAGGCTTGTATACAAAGTTTTTAATAGTTTTCTGAAAAAACTTAAAAAATCAACTTTAAAAAAATCTATGGAAACAAGTGTGTTAAACATTTTTTTTAAATATTTTTTTGTTGTTGTAAATTTTGTAAATAATACGAATCATCTGAATATGGTGCCATTGCCGTTACCATTATACTGTAGTAGAAATAATAAATAAAACTTATATTTTTGATATATTTTCTCAAACAAAAGTACTTAAATCTTGTTCATTGCTAATAAATGACAAGAAATTATATTTAGTTTTTGTATGTTCATAGTTTATTATAGTTTTGTCTTAAAAAAACATAAGATTGATTTTCTGACAAAAAAATACGTTGTGATTATTTAGATTTTTTTCTATAAATGTTGACATGAAAAATCCTCATACTGTATCATTATTTTTAAGTTATTTGAGGCTAATTCGGTAGTAGAATTTTTGACTATTCCTTTTCTAAAAAATGATTTTGTTTTTGAATAATCATTTCATAACGGGCAGCGTTGCTCTGTCAATACAAAGAACATATTTTGTTAAATAAAACCTTTTCAAAAAATATGTATATTTATTTAAAACTGGCAAAATCTTTGTCCAACTTTACTGACAGTACTTAATGATATTATGACGCGGTGTTAACTGTAAGTTTGAATTGTTCACTTAAAACTACGCTTAGCCATAATTCGACACTATTTTGTTCTTTCTTAAATTGTAAAATTTAACTCGAGATTCTATTTTTCTTATTTTGTCGAAAAAGCTATTTTTTTTCTTTATTTTATAAAAATCATTTTTTTTTAATATTTGAGCTCCAGATTAAAATATAGAATAATTAACGCAATTCTGTACGTAATTAGTAAATTATTCATGACATTTATCAAAAAGAAATCTGGTTTTAAAAATTCTGAAGTAGTTTGGATGCTGTCTTTATTTTTACCATCACAAAAGAGCACCAAAATATAACACAATAAATGTATTATAATTTTAAAGTAATCGTTAAAAAGTACTAAACGATTTGCGTTAATTTAATAAATTACTGTATCTAACATACTGTCTCTTTTTCAAAGCTGTGTACAGTGGGGCCGGAATATCTTAATCGCTCCGAACTTCGAACGATTTACCTGCGCAGTAATTAAACAAAATTGTTTTTAACACTTTAACCACCCGCGTCGGAAAACTCCGACAAGTGTTCGTGTCCTATTTGCCAGGAGATGGAGTACCCAGTCGCAAACACGTGACGTGTTTGCGACTGGGTACTCCCTGGGTTTAGCTCTTCAATCCTCATAGGTGATAAGAGCTGACGAGATGGAGTATTTGGTCGTCGGAATAAACGTGTGAGTGTTTGTCGGATATAACCGACCTAGGCGGTTCAGATTCAAATTACGAAAGCGTATTGCGTATTTTTAAGAGTATGCGCATTCGAAATAGTTCGAAACGCCAACTTCAGAGCGACCAACGTATTCTGATCGTACTGTACAGTGTCGAATTATGACTAAACGTTTATAAACTGAGATTATCTAAACGAATTTCATAATTATTTTTGTAAAATAGACATAAAAATTGTTTGCATAAGATGAATCTATCGAATTTATTATGTTTTCATAACGATTTTATTTAATTAAAAGGTATGATTTCGTAATTTGACGAGTTTTGCATTTTATTTTGAGTTTCGTTATTACCAAGACATCTCCGCATTATTAGAAATTAAATAAACTGGCGGACAATAAAATTAGGCCACCTACCAAATATGTTGTCGTGACTGTTTCAAAACAAAAACTTTTTTTTTAATTTTATAAGTATTGTGTGTTCATTCTAAAATGAAATAATACATTTTTAAATGAAAAAAAAAACAAAAATGAAGAAAAAATGGACAACGACTTAACACTAATAAAAAAAAAATGGTTTCGCTTATGTAATCTTTCTTTTAGTAACATGTATTGCCTCCTCTGGCTTTGATGACACATAAGCATAATCAGCCTTTTAATGTTCCCACTGCTGGGACTCAGGCTTCCTTTCTAGGAGAGGGAATGGGCCGTAATCCACCACGCGGGCCCAGTGCGGGTTGGTGAATGTCACATGTCTTCGAATTTTTGGTTCTAGGACATGCCGGTTTCCTCACGATGTTTTCCTTCACCGTTTTGAGAGCAGCGGTGATGAAATAAATTACACAAAGTAATGCGCCTGGCTGGGTTTGAACCCGCGACCTACAACTCGTAAGTCGGGGCCGTTACCACTCGGCCACCACTGCTCTCTCTCTCTGATGACACATACCATCCTTTTATTCATGGATTCTATCAACTTTCTAATGGTATATTGAGGTATGATTTCCCATTCCTCTAATAAAGCCGATTTCAGCTGCTGTAAGTTCTCCGGAGCTGGTTCTCGCTGTCTTACTCGCCGTTTTAGTACGTCCCATAAATGTTCTATAGGATTAAGGTCTGGACTTCGTGCTGGCCAGTCCAGAACCTGTATCCCAACTTCTCGCAAGTAACTTCTAACACACGTCGCATTAATTTAAATTGTTGTCCAGTAAACCCTGAATAGGGCACTACATGCTCTTCAAGAATGTCTGTTATGTACGATTCAGCAGTCACAGTTCCTCTTTCTACGATAACCAGCTCTGTAGGGCCTTTTAAGCTTATGCTTCCCCAGAACAAAACTGAACCACCTCCAAAGCTTACCCTTTCAGGTATGGCACATTGTGCATATCGTTCTCCCGGTCTACGGTACACTCTTTTGCGACCATCAGCACCATAA
Source organism: Mythimna impura (assembly GCA_905147345.3). Lineage (NCBI taxonomy): Eukaryota > Metazoa > Arthropoda > Insecta > Lepidoptera > Noctuidae > Mythimna > Mythimna impura. The sequence continues at coordinate 7,754,526 of LR990369.1, read as the reverse complement.
AGATACATACGCGATTCATCCGAAAAGAGTACTTGCCCCATTGTGCTAAAGTCCAAGTCACGATGCTCACGAGCAAAATTTAACCTTGCTGTCCTGTGAGGTGTGGTATGTTTAGGACCTGTTGCTGTTGCTGACGTAAGGCGTCTTCTTATTGTCCTATCACTTACAGTGACACCTCGGATATTCTGAGCAAACACTGCAATTCTACTCCCGAACGATGACGATTTCAAAGGCCTGCTGACATAACAAATCGATCATCCCGTTCTGCTTTCTTTCTTCTCCGGTCTCCAGATACCTTTTATAGACATATTGAACGGTGGATCGACTAACTTCACAATGTCGAGCGACATTTCGCTGACTCATCCCAGTTTGTAACAAAGTTACAATTTGAACAACTTCTGCTTCGCGTAGATCCATAATTGTCAGTGAAAAGGAAGTGAGGCCCAATATTGAATCAGTAATATGAATTTAACGGACAGGACATTAAACATACAAAAATAAAGGTGTGGGTATCTAAAGAACCGATTAAATGACATTTGACACATTTACACTTTTTTTTTTTTTTTTTGGTTTGGACACTTAATCCTTAAAGACATATCTTTGTATGGAGTAGAATGAATAGAATAGAATGAAATTTCTTGAACAAATCATAAAAATAGGAGTGGCCTAATTTTTTTGTCTACCAGTTTATATGGTATCCCTGTCTCATGACTCGGAAATACAATAAAATACGAGATATTATGTTAATAATAGAAAAAGGCTTTCGTAAACTTATTTATTTATAAAGTGGTTTTTTTTTTTGCAAAACATTGTAACTCCTTAAAAGGTTGTGAAATTAGTTAAAATTACTCATAACAACACTTTTTCAACATTATTCACTACTTCACTACAATTGCTATACGATGGTGACAACTGTCGGAATCATACAATGTAGCTACCTATCCTTTTCTCTCATCTTAAAGATGCATATTTTCGTCCTGCTGCCATCCTACCCATGCTATCTAAAAAAGACCTTGGGCACTGTCTTGAGCAACGCCCTTTGTACTACAGTTCAATTTTACACTAAATAATACAAAAAATAAATCAAAGTTTACGAAAGTTTTACAATAATCTTATAATAACTTGACGTAATGAACAATAGTTTCTTATTTCTCTTACTAATAAACACTAAAATCATAAAAAAATTACATTGGCATCGTTAATTCAACGCCCCTCCAAAAAAGGGTTGTATGTATGAACGTCCGCAGTTTTCTCAAAAACTGCTGTACAAATTGTTATGATTTTTTTTTAACCCTTGAACCGCCAAGTCGAATATATCGGCCTATCGGCTCGTCAGCTCTTCTGTCAACAATACGACGCGGGCGGTTAGAGGGTTAACAACGAGAATTGGTGTCAGCGTTTATTAGTAAGGGTCAATATATAAGATGACTGGTAATTAGTGTACGATACTTAAACACATGATTGTGCTCATGATAACCAACAACTTTTACTATGGGAACAAATCTGAAATCGCGAAAAAAATCAGCTGTTGAGTACATTTATGGTTGCCTAATGTACTGAACAGCTGATATTTTTTTCGCGATTTCGGCTTTGCTCCCATAATAAAAATTGTTTGTTATCATGAGCACAATTACGTGTTTAAGTATCGTACACTAATTGCCAGTCACCCTATATAAATAACACATTATAATGTACTGCATGATGATATTGCTTCCCATATTTTCATTACACTGGTCTGTCATTTAGCACCCTTTTTCTCTTTTATTTAGCTGTTATATTTATGTTACTACGATTGTTTTTATTTTTGTAATAAAAAAAGATGATTTTTATGGTTATGTTTGCTTTTTTAGTAATCTCTGATTTCTTTTTTGTGATGTGTTTGAATAAATCGTCAATATTTTGTATCATTTTATCGAAATCTTATTTGTATATATTTTTTTTGAGACATTTTTATTATAGTGTACAAGAAATGTCTTCAGTAATTTTGTGTACTTTTTTATAGCTGGCAACGTATTTTATGTGGTTGCTGTCTTTTTTAGCCGAAAGACTGAACAATACTTGACAATGTCTGACGGCAATTTTTTAACAGTTTTGGGCTATTTATATTGTTATTATTATAGAATAAGTAGTAGCAAGTCATTAAAGAACAAAATTTTATGTTCCTTAATATTTGAGCGATAACTTGTATCGCAACTATCGCTTAACAGTGGCGCAACAATCGTGCAACTATGGCCCAACAATCGCACTACTGTGGCGCAACAGTCATGCTGCACAAAATATAATTATATAATGAAAAAAAAAAAAAAAACAATAAAGAAATTACATTTCCTACTTATTTCATTGTAATAAAAAAACTTAGTCCCAAAACTGATCGATGTGTAAATGTAACAGCTAAATAGTAGCTTGCGCGCAGCTGTGTATATCGTGACCTCCTGGGGCTCAAGGCTTTTTCAAAAAACCTCTACTTTGAAAAAGTCCCATTCTTGGGTTGCAAACGCACATTATTCGCTGGGTACCCTCGCTTTTTTAAAACCCTGGTGGCGGGAGGCACATCGCACTTCGGATTTGTTAAAAGAACAGCACCCTGACTCCGTAACACATTCGGAAATTAAATCCCTGTCATTTTGACGTACTTCTAAAAAGCATGAAAGTACATTGCATGCCATTCTGACATACAACCAATTAGATGTTAAGTCACAATGATATGCTTGCATATTTTTGTGTATATTAAATGCAAATGAAGTGTTGAATGAAGAATTTTTCAAACTTTAGATTTTGTTATATCGTTAAAATGAAAGGGATTGTGATTCCGATTGTGTTACACTTTAAGGGTGCTTGCTTCTATGACAATCCGAGATGTAAATGTGTATTAAAAAAACACACAGCGGTGGGATATTTCTTTTTTTTTTTCATGGTCTGAAATTCTGCTTTAGTTGGAATTTAGTCATTTTTGTTTGACGATTTTCTTTCTTTCTCATAAATAGCTGAATTCCGACAAGCTAAATATCATCAGACAGACACCCATTTCAGAAAGGTAGTAAAAATCTCAAATCATTGAAGTAAATGATAAATCTTACATTAGCTTCTGCGATTCGTTGTGTGTAATAATGGCAAAAAATCAAATTACACCCAGTTTCTGAAACTATAAAACTCCATTCGTGGTAAGATAAGACATTTAAACAAACTCTTTTTACTGTCCGTTCAACCGATTTTGACTTCTATTGCGAAGGCATAAGGATGGCATTAAAAACAAAGTGGGTACAATACCAACTATTTACAGCAGCCGCCATTTATCATGCCACCAACGCAATAAAAGTCAAAATCGGTTAAACGGACAGTAAGAAAGGTTTGTTAAAATGTCTAATCTTAACGCGAATGGAGTATAGATGTGATTTTTTTGTAAAACACAGAAGCTAAGTTAAGATTTAACGTTTAAGCAATCAGAGATTTAGTCAGCCATTCTGAAACCGGGGGATTATTTTCTTAAAAGCCAATTTACTGTAGTTGTACTCGTCCCATTGCTGTGCGTGACCCTTGCAGCCTCATTAGGAACGACGACACACGGCTGTGCGCTCAATTGGTCGAACGTTTGCAGGTCGTCGAGCACTCGATGGGCAACGGTCACGTGGCCAAGTGACATCTGCCCCGTCCGCGGTAGCGCTGCGTGTGTCGACGTTCCTCAAGCAACAACTATCGGACCTCAATAGTGTAGTGTACCTACGGTTAAAACCTTTTTTTTAATCAATAATCACCTGTTTATTTTTTCTCTCTTTCTTCTTTTTATTGACGCACGGTTTTGGAATTTCAAAATTCGAATGTCTAACGTCGCAGCTGATTCGAAATTTTAAAATTTAATATGTACCTAAATTTTTATTTTGAACAGCACTTTTATAAATAAATACGTGCAGTTGTGACGGTGTTTCCAAACGGACTGATTGATTCTAGAGCCTAAATCGTGTGTCTCAATTTTAAATGGCGGGATCTAGGTGCGGGGTTGCTAGCTATACTAATAAAACGGCCTTTGACGCCGTCACCCACCCTGGGGATGAATGGGCTTGGAATTTTATGTATATCAGTGCCAGAGTTTTTTTTGTAGGAACTGATAATTCATCTAACAAGATAAGCTAGTATGACAGGGACAATTAATTTTCTCATTAATTCAAGTATTTTTTAGTAAAATAAACATCTTAAATGAATCCTGCTTTAATCTGACACTGATATACAATTTTTTCAATAAAATCAACAACCAACCAGAAGTTGCTAAACTAAAAAAAAACTTAAAAAATGACAAAAATTGTAACTATCTGATTGGTTGGCGATAGTGACTGTTGTTTGTAAAATGGTGAGATTTTTGTTTTAAATAATTTTAATGTAAGTGTATATTTTGTAGGTATTAGGGCCTGTCTAGATTCTTATAGTATTTTTTTCCTATTTCTGGCTGGCCCAAGACTTATCGTACAGTACGGATGCAGTGACATCGGTGAGCTTCTTAAAACACGAACGGTTCCGATCCCAATAGAAATATTATATGACGTCATCAAATGAGCATGCCAATGTCACTGCTACCCGCGCTGTTGAAGTGTCGATAAATTATTATTCTATAGATATCGATACTCTACGATAAAAAAAGCTTACTTTATGTATATGACGATTCTTATGAATAATTCTGATTAGGTGTTAAAAATAAATTAAAAAAATACAAAACAAAAAATATTATGACGTAGCGTTGAGTGATTGGACGAATGAATTGCAAAAATAAAAATATTAAATTAAAAAGAAAAACGATATAGGTATCGAAAGTTAGCTTTTAAGATGTCGTTAGTTAGACAATTGTGAATTTTTAATATAGTATCATTTTTAGGGTTGTTGCAAATCGGCGATTAGTCTCTGCGACATTTTCGTGCGACTTTTATTTAGGTTACTTTGGAATGAATGGAAATACTGTAAATTCAACGAATAGTTTTTAAGTTTGTGTTGTCTCGCATTTACTGTGAAATATATGAGGAAATACATTTTGTACAAGAGAAGATGCAAATTCGTGTAATATTATAGATCCCCTCCTTCCTTTTAATAAAACCGTGGTATTATTTTCAAAGACTAAACAAACTTTTCACTGTCAACTAAACTTGAAACAGGCTTTAAATGTAAAAGGTAAGAAATATACTGCTTTTAGTGGCTTTTAAAGAAGCTAAGATTGTCTTAAAAACTTGACACTTGATTGCGACTAAACGTAACTGCGATTTAAAAATTAAGACAATTTTTATTCGATCTGTAGGGTAATATGAAATTATGGACTAAAAAATTCTAGTAAAAAGACGTTTTTAATATCTTACCTTAAAGTAAATCCTACACATCAATTCTCTATTATATTATAAAAGATATAAGTATCCCATTCTTAAGGTGGATGGTCCAGGGTAATGATTGTAGTCCGAATCATAATCAACATACAACTCGACACTAAAAACTAACTTTTCCTTTGTTGAATGGCTGCCGTCAACTCGCGTCGACGGCTGCAGTTACCTCTGCCGTTGGCAACTTGCCGCTCGTGTGTATGAGCTCTAACCTGCAAAATGCGAAAAACTTGAGAACATTTTAATTTCAAGGGTTACCCTCTCCCGCCTTCCTTAAGTTTGGGTGTACATCGAGAGAAAATCGCGCGAAAAGGTCGCGCAAAATGTCAACAGCCCGACTTTTTTTTTATTTAGTTAGACGTTAGCAATTTGTTAAAAGTAAAAAAAGAAAACTTGTTAATTTCTTTCCTAAGGCTAGGTATTGTTAAGTGTACATAATTTTTGTGTAATTTCAATGTAGTTGGAATTCTAGCCTTCGCACCTAATCCGTTTTGAAACTAAACGGTAAGCCGCAAATACTCGTACTTTATAACTTACACAAGAGTAGATTAGCAGGCCATTGTGACATGTCTTACATAATCAGCCCGATCTGGACCGTGATCACGGCAAAACGCCTACGTGGGCGATTCATTCGGACTGGGGTTGCGAATCCATGCGACAGCAAAAATTCGCGCAAAATTATCAAAACAACTGTTCGCAACCGCTTCACCTCGCTCATCGCTACACCGCACCCACGTGCGTTTGGTCACGTAAGCCACCGCAATAGAGTATCAATCGTTTGTTCCATTCACGCCGCCTCGCTTCGCGATCGCGTTGCATCACTTACTAATAACACCGCGTAATCTTGCAGGAGCGAGCCTAGAATATATCTGTTCGTGCGTTGAAGGCTGATGAGGGTTAAAATGTGGTAGGAAATAGAGACGCCATCAGAAAGTTCCATACTTTGTCTGTGCACATGATGAATGCGAAGAAAAAGTGCTGATTATCACTAGTCGGGATATCAACAAGTGCGGATGGTACTATGGTAGAGAAAAGAAGATGGTTAGCCATCAACATCATGGTTGGGTCTTTAGAGGACCAAAATAACTTTCGATTGGTGAATGTCACAATGGTAAAGTTGTCTACTTTTGTGCATGTTATAAGTTTACGTGTAACGTGGTTTAAGTTTCAAAGTGTACCGCCCGTGAACAAAGGGTGTGTTCAGATTGTTAAGCTTGTTATTGCTGGGCTCTGATTGGCTAACGCTTTTTTAATTATGCAAGTGGTCTAAGAATAAAAGACAGTGCGTTGTTATTAGAGAATTTAGTTTAGTTTGATTTGAAAAGTTTTACGGATTTTTGCAAGGTGCGTAGTTTTGTTCAATAAAAATATAACACAATAAAGAGCAACAGTTGCCTGTCAATCGCGCCACAGTGGCACCACAGTTGCCCCACTATCTGAACACACTCCAAATTAGTCAATGTATTTATGAAATAAAAAAAGAAAGTAATTTTGTATAAAGAAAAACATATTAGCGAAGAATCGGCCAGGTTTCTTAATATGTTAAAAATGTGATATAATAAATGTTTTGATTCAGGTAAATAATGGTTGTAAACTTATATATATATTGTTGTATTGTCTATACGTAAGTTGGTTTTATAACGACATTTATAGTTATTAGTCCAGTTTTCTTTTCAACATAAGCTTATATGAGACCTCTGCCTGATAATGGTCTCTACAGAATCTCTCATCTCTATTTGAAGAAGTCATTCGATAGGGATAACTAAACTGAGAGGGTTGTATTAATGACTTTTTTTAATACCGCAAATAAATACGTGTTACGGTCGACAATCATATTTTAATCTATGTACAATATTGACAATGACCTGCAAAATGTAAAAAACTTGAAAATTTGAATTTTGCATATGAAAGAGTTAGCGAAATGATGGGTTTACTAAACACTAACTACTATAGCGACATCTATGGCGTCATGAGAACTAAACTACGAAATCTTGCATCGCGCAATTAGAGTTCTTCGCGCTATTTGAACATATACAAAGTCATCTATCGGGCAGTAGCCCATACCAGACATAACACCCGTCTGGTCGGACCATCCTCCCTTTTCCACTGAAGTGTGTGGGTCTTCACATACCGAATACCTCTAAACTGGTGACCCCGACGTGAACCCGAGAATTCTATGTTTGAATTTAAAACTGGACTAAAAATTATTTTACGCAAGACTTACCCCCCAAAACTTTGTGGTAGAAGAAAGCTTTCTACAAATAGTCAATTTCTGTAGCTTTTTGTAAACTTAACCTGAAAAATTGACTTAGGCCTACTGTCCACGGACGCGTAGCTTCACAGACGCGTATACGTCATTAACTCTCTAACGACACCACGGCACGACGCTGCCGCTTCGTCGACAGAGTTTAATAGTTTTGTATGTAAGCTTCACGCAGGCGTACACCAAGCGTATAATGACGAACACGCGTCTATAAAGCTGCGCGTCCGTGAACAGTAGGCCTTATTGACTGCCTCGTTGGTCGCGATAGCGAAACTTTAGATCCTGGGCGCGATTTATGACTTCGGCAATGTTTTTGATAGGTTTTGTCCCATCTGGGATTTTTCAATTGTAGCTCAGAATTGATGTCGGTGTTCCCTTAGGTGTCTTTCATTAATCATGTGATGTTTTTTTTTTTAGCAATTGTTAAACTCCCCTTCCCTTGGAGAAACTTGATGAGGGTTATGACTAACGGGAATGGTGGTCTCTACCTAAAATATCAGTTTTTTTTTTTTAATAAAATTACTTTTCCTGAGTATTATATTTAGCAGGGAAATGATTGCTTGGCCACCGTGAGTCAAGGTAATGCGCACTCAACATATAATTAACACACGTGATATCTCACTACGTACCCTCCCCTCGATATTTTCGACGTATCCACTGCCCAATATCGGGCCTCATACGATCAATGGACGATCCCATACATGGGACACTAACGAAATGTGGGTGTACTATTGGTACTCCTCTGTCTAACAATTTGGGGAATTCAGGCGTGATATAATGTGTCCTAGAAAACAGAGTTGATCTTAGTGTACCTATAATTTTATCGGTTTAAGATAATACACGAAACCTAAAGTAATTGGGGAAACTTAATCGTCGACTTATAATTCTGAACTTGCGCATAAGTATTTCCGTTATAGACAATTACTATCCGTATATTTAAAATCCCATTATGTTTATTGATATATTTCAAAGTCATCAATTGCAGAAAAAAAGGTTATTTTTGCAAAAGCTACAGGATTCAGCTTACAATATAAGTGTTTATAAAAATATATTTGGCATTACTCAGGTTATGCGTAAAACATAAAAGTGTTTCTTTAAAGTTGCTGGTCGTATAGGTGACAATTTTGATTAGCAATCGATTTTGGGTGAACTCATCTAAAATGCGTCTAATTCGTAAAATTTAATGCGTAAAATTCTACGAAAATTGTAAACTATGTATGTATGCTATGTACCTACCTAGTAATCCTTTTCACAAAATGTCGCTTAAAAATTTAAAGTGATTTAATCTTTTACCGCTTCCGTCGGATTTGTCCGACGAGTGATTTCGTTTCCTATTCGCCAGGGTCGTGTGTTTGCGACCGGGTACTCCATCTCGTTTAGCTCTTCAATCTCCATAGGTGACAGATGAGATGACGAGATGGAGTATTTGGTCGTGGATGTGCGACCCACCCGATAAACGCGAGAGTGTTTGCCGGATATATCCGACCTAGGCCGTTAAAAGGTTAAAATGTTTAATACCTCAAAAATGTAACCGAAGCATAAATGTGGCTTAAGATATATAAGTAATCTATGGAATTTTGCAACACAAACTTGTATACTGGGGTTTTTGGCGTCATTTTATCGAGTAAAGTTCGGCGACTGTGTAATTATTCGCAAATTGACTCCTAGTAGATATCGCGATGTAAAATTTTTAGTTTTTTTATCTCAAGTGTCTGCACAACTGGACAATATGTGGAAACATAAAAACAGGTGCGGTCTAAGTAAAATGGGGCTGAGAATTCTTTTGGAGTATTGATTACCTCAACGAAGCTTGCCGAAAAGGTTGACTTGATACATTTGCTGCCAAATACAACAAAAACATTAGAATGTGTTACATCCGTATTCTAATGGTAAACAAATTAACTATTCATAAGATGACATGGCTTAAAAGACTTAGTATCCCAGCCAAAAATTATTACATAAAAAAAATGTGCTTGAAATCGTAAATTCATTTATTGAAAGAAGACTCAAATGCAACCTGTTCTGTAAAAGCCTGTCGCGTTGACTTAGAAATAATGTATAGAATCAAAAAAGTAATTAAGGAATGTATTGTAAATGTGATAAAACGCGAATGTTATATAAGTGAAATAAAAATTTCGCGTTGTTATTTTTGTGTCTCTATTATTCATACTCCTTTTTCGTTTGCAATAATTTTATATCATTTTAACCGCCTACGTCGAATATATCCGACAAACACTTCCGCGTTTATTCCGCCGGGGTCGACAATTCACGACAAAATACTAATGTCTTCTGTCACCTATGGAGATTGAAGAGTTAAACGAGATAGAGTACCCAGTCGCAAACACACTACCCTGGCGAATAAGACGCGACAACACTCGTCGGACTAATTCGACGCGGGCGGTGAAGGGATAGACATCCTGATATCAGTAGGTATAGTGCGAAATATTAGAAGAATTTTGAAGATGAGTTCACCCAAACTCTTTAATATAGCCATTTTATAAAAATATATATCTTATAAGCAAACTTAAGACTTTTTCCAAATATTCAACCGTAATATCTTAAAAAAAAATACTAATAAAAAAAACATATTTATGAAACAATATTATAATTAATAAAAAATGGAATTAAGATTCGCCCCGTAATTTTAAGTCTTGAAAAAAATGCTAGAAAATTTCCTGCAGCTTTTTCAGTATTTTTTTAAGAAAACTGTAAATATATGAAAATATTGTTAATTCTAGGCTTCCAATTCATATTTAATTATTAATAAAATAGTTAGCAAAAAAATATACACAATTCACCAAGCAAAGTAGGCTGACTGACTATGAAGTCAATGACCAGCTAAGTAAGGCTCGAACCATACATGCATAATAGCATTATGCAGTAGATTCCATAAAACCTCATCCAAAAGTATGTTTTCAATACACTTACTCGAAAACCCGCTCTTATCCTACCGCTTTTAGGCACGCAATAGACTGTTTTCCGCACTAGTGCAGAAAAGTACGCGTGCTCTCTCCCGCCACAATATTATTACATGTATCGTATCAGGCTGCGCGCACGTCGACCCCTACGAGGCGCCGGTCAACGCTCGTTTATTCCTTTCTTCGTAAGTGTATTGAAAAAAGTCGTTTGATACACGTGCAAATTTATCACTGCAGCCAAATAAAGACAAACTTTCTGCACTTGTATCAAAATGTACTACTGCAGATCAATTAAGACATAAAAAATAAACGTAGATAGACAAATTTAACATAAAAGTTGCGGAAAAATTCTAGTATTTTTTTTTTTACTCTTCAAGTTGTTGGCTGTTTTTTTTTTTATCACACAAGCGTGGTTTTTGAACTAATCAACAAGTAACGGAAAGTTTACACCAAAGCGAACGTACAGTTGACTGTTGGCTGTGAAGGTCCAGGGGCTAGGATGACGTATTAAAATTGTCAGCGAGTAAGAGGGATGGAGCTGCACACCCTATAAAGCTCAATCTTTTTAACAGCCTTGCCTGCTGCGGTATTCCCGTCCGATTATAATTTAGGTGTCTTCAAGGCTAGAGTGAATAGGCTCTTACTAAACTAGTGCGCATCACCATCAACGATTGCATCACTACTTACCATCAGGTGGGATAGCACTCAAGCACTAGTTTATAACAATTAAAAAAAAACCTTTCAACAGTTCAGCGTAGCTCGTCAAATGGATCGCGTTAAAGTCGCCGTCTCGCCACTCTACTCGGTAAGTGTAATCAAGGCTTAAGAGCTCGTGTTTAATGTCCAGCAAATGTAACTTAAGTCTGCGCCAAAAGCAGTTTTTTTTTTTTTTGAGTTGCGAAATCTTTAATCGAATTCATTGAAAATATGCATTCTTCATCGTGACGACGCACGCGTTTGATCTTGATAGCCTATAACATCCGCCTGCTTGTTCGTCCATAAAAATGTCCGAAGTTGAATGGATTGGCTAGATAGAACTCTTCTCTCTTAGGTAACAAGTTTCCGTTAGGTAATACTCCCGGCAGATCGTCGACGGCGCGTAGTATTGCACGTTGAGGGGTCAAATAGATGTCAGCAAAACCGTAGGGGCCACAACAGGGCTAATGCCTAATGACTCTAAGCTTCATCTCGTTGGAGGTTATCTGGTGGTCGCAGTAGTTGAAAATAGTGAGACACGGTTGCATTAAAAAAATAACTACGCTTGTGTGAAATCCTCGACAAAACATGGTCAGGTTAAAGACTAAAATACATCTAACTTCATTATTTTTCTTCAGAATTATATTTTTAATCGTTTTCTTAGATTTTCTTCGCACTTTTTAGCTTAAGACGTATTCTGCTATCCTTTTCCAAACAATATTTTTGACATGAAAAAAAAACAGAAATTACGTTTACTTACCAAACATGTTTTAGTGGATTTATGGGTTGAAATCACAACCCTATGTACCATTTAGACTCAATTGTAATCAATTTAGGATTTATTTTGTATTTTTTGGTTACGGGGGCGTTAATATTAGCTCTTTTGCCAGTCGGTTACCGACTATCGGCCATGTTTTAATGTGACTTAGGAAAGCTGAAAATCTCATATTACTATGCCCCCATGACGATATATTCTGTTTTTATTATGTACTAAAATGCTTTCTTTATGGTAGAAACATTCTACTGTACCCTATTTAAATGTATCATTTTTGACACTCAAGATTTAGCCTATTTCTCACCTTGATCTACCGTAAAGAAAACCATTTTGATTCCTTTTAATTATGGTGTACGTAGTCTTCTTGGCTCATATTATACAAGCTCCAAAATGTGAAAATTCGTACTCAATATGCACTGATCCATTTCCATCCACATTTGTTGGTATCCTAATAAAACAACAGAGGCCTTAATATGACGAGTTAATGTCAGGGATGGAGCTATACTATATAGCTCCTTCCCTTTCACAATTCAAGAGCTCGTGGTAGGGGCCTCTGGTAGGCATTCAAATGATGGAACGACCGAAACTGCGTAGTTCATCAAAACACCATTTTCGTACGCTGTGTCGTGTTACGCCAATTCGTAGTTTTTTTTGGGGCGTACACAAATTGCTGTTATTTCAAAAAAATTGGCAATAAAACGCAAAGACAAAAGTACTCGCAATCAAATTTAGAAAAAAGAAAATATAGTTAACCGGAGATTATTTATAATAATTTTGAGTTAGAAAAAGTTCTGCAGTGCATTTCACATCTTAGCATTACTTTGTTTTGATGTCGGTCATATGACCGGTTTGATTTTTTAATCAGTCTGTCTTATCATTACAGACTAACAAGATTTTATTTAAAACCACGATTATTATTGAAGATTAGTTTTTTTCCAAAGATGTATGCTCTGGATTATTTTTTTAGAAAAACGTCGGGAGGAGTGCTGCCAGTAATGTTGTAAATATAGTTTTTAATGGAAAATAAAAGCATTCTTTCTGTAAAATGTGATTTTATTGCTCCCTACTCCCTACAGTCATTTTATAGCACACACCGTGAATATTGTTATTCACAACATGCTGGCGACATTGTAATCGATGCTGGTCTGCAGCCGTAGAGTCGAAGGACGCTTGTACACGCTAAGAAATTTCATCGTGTCTTCGGCTGATAGGACTAATGTATCATGCAGGTACCTATTACAAGATAAGAATTTTGTCGGATCTCTGCAAGAAAATTTATCGTGGCACCCCCTTACCTATCCCGCACCATGCAACTTCACGCGTCGTGTCTCTAACATTTAGATAAGATTTTTTCTTGGTCAGCGTCAAAGTACCGTAAAACGGGGTGAATAGAAACAAAACTTTGGTTTGGTTTTTCACTTTGATACCATATTATCGACTTCTAACAAAGCATCGACTTTTTAGAATAACAATTCATTAATAAATTGATACTAGTTAAATGCTGCAAAAAATATTCAAATATTGTGAAAATACTCTGAAGTTTTGATTCTATTCGCCCCTGAGTTTCTATTCACCCCATTTGACTGTAGTGTAAACAGTGTGTTTGTAGAAACTACGCGAATTCTTGCACAGGCCCGGCGACTTTTTAACGTACAAGCGTGTAAGTTACTGCGACTTAGCGACCGAACCCTGCAGGATCTATATATTTTTTGTAATAAGCCAAAAATTTTGCTCTATTTTCGGCGCTGTTGTAATCAATTGTTGTGGAAGTTGGACTTGTAGTATGGTCGATATCATCTGAAACAATACATAATTTTTGTCAAGTTAAAATCAGTTTTCAAGTCTCGTCAGTAGACTGTTATCCACTCGTCCAGTCGTATTTTTATTTATTTACTAGCTGTTGTTAGCGACTTCGCCCGCATAATAGTAGAAAATTATCCCAAGGGAACATTATCCCGGGATAAAAAGTGTTCTATTTGCTATTACAGAACATGGTCTACCCGTGTACCAAGTTTCATCGAAACCCATTCAGTAGTTTTTGCGTGAAAGAGTATCTAATAATCATCCATACATAGGTACAAACTTTCGTGTTTATAATATTAGTACGATTTTGTTGGGGTCGTTAATCATCTTCTCTCACTCTGGGTGGAGCGAGAGGGAGTGTCAGATTCTTACTGACTAAAACCCAACAGTGTAGCTATCTGGAAATACAGACTCCGGCAAGGAATTCCACTCCTTGGCTGTACGCATAATAAATGTGTTCTTAAAACGTTTTGTACGTATGGGTGGGATGTCTACCATGTACCGGTGGCGCAACGCCGTACGTCTAGTGGTCCGATGATGGAACGGACTTGGCGGAATCAGATTGTGCAATTCCAGCCCCCCTAGCCAAGTCACAAACGATAAACGTTAACTCTCAGTAGTCTTTAATAGATTTTCAACTTTATGTTATTGGATATACTAAAGTTGAAAATCTATTGAAGATTACATAGTGTTTTCGTTCGTTCCGGTCGCTAACGCTCAGTAGTCTTTAATAGATTTTCAACTTTATGCTCTTAGGTATAAAGTTGAAAATCTATTGGAGATTCACGTTTATCGTTTGCAACTTGGCTAGGGGGGCCAGTGCACACTCCCCGAAATGTAAACGATAGAAAACCGACAGGCTAGCAACTCGGCGGCGATGCCCAAGGCTTTGGAGCTTCGACTCAACAAGTGCATCATTGCCGATGATCCTCTTGGCTCGCCTCTCAATCGACTCTAGCGCCTCAAGCTGGTATTTGGCAGACCCGTCCCAAAGATGAGAGCAGTACTCCATACACGATCGTACTTGCGCTTGATAAAGGTTGAGCAGCTGTTCCAGCTTGAAGTACCGTCTCACCTTTGCTAAGATCCCCAATTTTTTGGCAGCCAGTTGAGCCTTTGCCTCGATGTATGAGCCAAGTCTGCTATTGTTATAAATTCTTCATTCCAACACGATCCCATTGTCATTTTGCTATAAGTTCGTAATCTGCTAATTCATAATGATCGATCATTGATCGGTCAATGGTCTCGTACTAAAGTTGTGGTAGAATGACAATTTCGAGCTTGTTACAAGCAGTAACATTCTAATGGCAGGTAGGGTAGGTCACTAATCAAAGGAACTGTCAAAATTTTAGCAGATTACCGGCATTACCGCATACGTCAGATATTCATTTGTCAATATGTACGAGATTACCATTCTATGCCACTTCTTTCAATGGAGTGTCAGTGGTTGACCATTGGAAAGTCATAATGACGCCATTATATTAGTAGATTACCAAACTTGTCAAAATCAACAATTATGAAATCAATGACAGACCATTCTGACACTATTGTAATAACAGACTTGAGGCCCTGGTAGGCGACATGAGGGTGTGGACTCTGCGATCATTGTACCGGCAGTCGTATCAGATATCAGCCAATGTCTTAATTGTTATGAACATCGACCAACACCTCGGAGGGCTGTAGTTAGGCGGCTGGATCAAGGGCTTGATTCAGAAAGCGGTACTTCTTGATTCGGCTCGTATTGTTAAGAAGTTTTTTTCTCTGGCACCTTGATCGCGTATATATATATAATTTATATGAATAAACTTATGGCATATGGTTCTAAAACGTGGTCGCTCACCATGGGCCTAATCAGAAGACTAAACACCCGTATTTATAAACAAGTAAAAGTAACTACTTAAGTAGGTAACGATTTTAGTAAGACAACTTTATATCCTGTGCTCAACTCTAAAACAACATTCACTAATAGAGTATGATCCTTTACTTAACGCAAACAAGAGAGTCAAACACAGGGTTTGCCCAACACTCACTTATCGTAGCACTGCCTTCGCACGCAAATTCTTTGATTTTCTTGGTGGACATCTATATAATAAGATTAATAAGAAGCTAACAGTTTACCCTCTAACAAGAGCAAATTGTAAGAGGGTTATTACTGCCTGGCTTAAGTCCCTCAATTACGATGACACTGAAAATCTGCTCATTGTACCATCCTAACCAACTGCGTATGCTGGCACCTTCACCCCGTACACATGCACCCACACACACACTCACTCTCTCCCACACGCACTCACACAGACACATACACGCTCCCATAAACTCGCACTCACACTCACGCACATACTCAATTACTCATTCAATTTAGTTCCTGCCACTCACCTTGCACCCCCATAACAGCAACAATCACATTGCACCTAGCTTAATCCCTCTTAATTATTACTTCTCACTGATGTTGTATACAGCTGTCACCTATTGTCCGGAGTCTGGAGAGGCTGGTAATCTGTCATACAGGTCTCCTAGTACAGAAACCAGTCTCTCATATAGATCACAACAATTATCGCTAATGTTTTGTATGCTTCTTTATATTGTTTGCAAATTTCTATGTGAGAGAAGAACAATAAACTTATTATTATTTGTACTCTACCTATAGTTAAGAAATTGCTACCTAGCGTCAGTGGCGGATTAGCCATGTAGCAAGAGCAGCAAATCCTACAGACCCCGCGCATTTGGGGATCCCGCACTTGAACGTAAAAACACTAATCAAGTTATACTGTACTACATGAAATTTAAATAGGTATCTACTGCTGATTTCTTTAGATGTAATAGTCAATGTACTTCATCAAGTAAGTCTACAGAATAGAAAATCTTTTAGAATCCCCCCATTATCGTAGTTTTCATTACAATACACCGAAGACGTCCCGGACATCGGTCTGTACGAGATTAGGATGGCTCTAAAGCTGCTAAAAAACAACAAGGCGTCTGGTGATGAAGGAGTTACGGCTGAACTCATGAATGCGGGTGGATAATCGGTCCAGTCCGGGTTATCGGAAGCCTTTTGACTCCGTCATATTCAAGGGGAAAACGCTATGGACATTTAACAGAAGTGTCGTGGTAGTTTTCTTTAAGAAAGACGACAATGCCCTGCTTAAGAATTACAAGCCCATCTCACTTCTGAGCCATGTCTACAAGCTGTTTTCGAGAGTCATTACGAACTGTCTCGCGCGCAGATTTGACAACTTCCAGCCTTCGGGACAAGCCGAATTCTTAAAAGGCTTCAGCACCGTTGACCACATACATACGCTGCGGCAGGTTTTACAAAAGACTGAAGAGTATATTCTGCCTCTCTACTTAGAGTTTGTAATCTACAAGAAAACATTCGATTTGATTGAGACTTGGGTTGTACTGCAGTCCCTCTAACCGTACCAAATTTACTATCACTACATCGATGTACTGAAGTGTTTGTATAAAAACGCCACCGTGTCAATCCGACTTTAGGACCAGACCTCGAAACCTGTCCTCCTACAGTGGGGTGTGAGGGGTGTGAGACATCATATCCCCAAAACTGTTCACAGCCGCAATGGAAGATGTCTTGATTGGTCTAGACTGGAGAGGGTTAGGCAGTAGATAATTTCAATATGTATTTCATGGCTGAGACAATCCTCGATGACCTCATTAGAGCTTCCGAAAGAGTGAGTCTTAAAATCATCATATCATCATCTTCATACCCTTGACCCATATTACTTGGGGTTGGCACAACACGTTTTTTTCTTCCATTCTATCCTGACAGCAGTCATGCTATCATTGACTTCCTTTTCTTTCATATCAGTCCTTATACAATCCATCAACCTTTTCTTTGAACTCCCTCTCTCTCCAGCGTCAGGCAACTGCTACGTAGTGGCCTGGCATTATGCTGAACTGGACCTATTTGGCACAGCCGTGAGACACAATGTTGATGTCTTTTTTAAGTTTAAGTATTTAATATTTTTAAGTTAACTCATTGTGTGTACCTGTGTGCCAAATAAACGTGTTTTCTTTCTTTCTTTCTCTCTCTGTCCATACATCCACATGTATATTCATAACTCATTTATATTAGGTACCTACCTATATTCTCCTCTTCACATGACCATACTAAGATAAACGATACCTTTCAACTTTTCAGTCATTGGCGTCAATTTCAAACTTCCTCTTATGTGCTCATTTCTCACTTTGTCCATTCTCGGGTCTTATGAACATGGATAAAATCAAGGTTATAATAATAATAATAATAACCCCATCGCCGTATCTCTACGTTGACGTCGTGGTGGGGCTTGCGTGCTCCAATATACCCTAGGTCTGTATCGGTAAAGTTTGCTTTGCCGTAATATGCCTAGGGTGAGGGGCCAGACTAAGAGAGATACAATCCGCAGCGCAGTTTTGTGGCGAACTGTTGGGCATTAGCGACCCCACGGACCCGATCTCCCGGGAGAATTCTTGTTCTTCATCTCCGGCTTGCCTTTATTGGCCGGCCGTAGTGAACACTGACGAGGAACTGAGCTCCCACCTCTCTCTTGCCTTTATTGGCTGGCTTGAGTGGAGATTCGCAAGAGCAAACGTGCTCGGGAGAAGGATGTATAATCCAGTAAGGTGCTGGTAGGGATCTTGACCGTACTTCCGGGATTGTCCTGATAGCCGTGGTATACCTCTCCACTCCTCAAGCACCTCAGGATATGTTGCCCTCTTGTTGCTACGTCACTTCGTGCTAGCGGCCGTTTTTGGGGGCCCATTTATTGAGTGTGCAAGTCACCCCCGCCTTTTTTCGATGCATATTAATAACGTTGTTCAGGCAGGGGCCATAGTCTTGACATAGTTCCATGTTACCAGTCCACTTAAGATTCCAAAAACCATAGCCCTATTATCTTTGTTCTCCATATATCGCAACAGTTTTTCAATAACCGGGGGTTGTCCTTGGGTGCACTAGCATAGCGCGTACAGGGATAATCGTCGGTTGGTATCATGTTCCATTATAATTATCTAAAGGGCCTCTGCGAGTTGGCTTCGGCTCCTTGTACGCCTCCCAAAGGTCCAGGACCTCAGGGTCCTGAGATAAATAAAATATATAAAAAAATAATAATATGCTTTATTTCAGATATAGAAAATCCATAATGTGTTAGTAACAGAGATACTTAAACAACTATGTTATGATAAATATTTAAATAACATCTACTCCTATCAAGATTGGAGACTAGGTATGCACTCGAAGTTGTAGACGATTAGATTTGCCTTGGACAAAAGGTCCAGTTAGCTAGGAGACCTTGCTTGCTATTCTCTAAGAAAACAGCCTTGAACGCAGCGCTGGCTGCAGCGACGAATTCCAAATAGGTACATTGGATTAACAATCCAATGTATAGGTCTATTGGATTGTTAATCCTATGTACCTGCGTATTAGGATTTCGTCGCTGCGACCAGCGCTGCGCTCAACACTGTTTTCTAAGAAATAACACTGCTGCTTTCTTCAAGGAAAAGGTTAATGGTCGAATCCGACTTAGCTGGCCATCGTTCGGAAAGCGGTGCGATATTTTCTCGTCTTCGTATAATATTAGCATAAATATGTATTTTATTATTGTAATTTAATGATACTACATTCTATTTAAAATATCTGTTAGTATTTATTTATTGTGCACACCTACCACAGTGTTGTCTTTTTATTAACCCAAAGGTTGACTGGTAGAAAATGCCTTGTTGCATTAAGTCAGCCTATGTACCACTGCTGTATATGAAGTTTAAATAAATAAATATGGCTGTAAAACTTGGTCGTTCACAATGGGCTTAATCAGATTGCTTTAAATCACCCAAAGGGCAATGAAGAGGGCTATGCTTGGAGTTTCCTTATGTGACCAAATCAGGAATAAAGATGAGCTTAAATGGCAGTGAGCTGGGTACATTGCTCGAAGAACAGATGTTGATGGGATGGAAAGGTTTTGGAGTGGTACCGTACCGGAAGACGCAGCGTTGGAAGGCCTCAAACAAAGGAACCGATAACCTCGTGAGAGACGTGAATGAGTGACGAACAGAAACGTTTGCTGTAGCGACATGCGACACTTGGGAGAGGCCTTGGTCCAGCATTGGATGTCTTTTAACTGAAATGATGATGATTATGTGAACATGTTGATTAAATCATATAGGTATCTCGGAAAGATCATTCTAATTATCTACAGGATGCCTGATTCTAAAATGCTAGAATTTTGCATCCTATTCCTAGTAAATCTTATAGTCCGGTCAATTTAGACATCCGAGGTTACAAAAATTCGCACCCAGCTGAAAATTAGTAGGATTGTTCAAACACAGCTAAGAGGACACACCTTCTAAATTTACTAATATATTCTAAAATGCCTTTTGTAATACTAACCTAGTTTTATTTAAAAAAATGCTTCGAACCATAGTACAATAATTCTGCATTTTTACTGTTGGCTGTTCTAAAACGAGGGGATTTCGCGCTGATAACTGAAATACAGGCTTAGCCTAGTTCAGTTACAGATGCTTAATTCATTTGTTAGTTACTAAATATATTGCCAAATGAAATGTAATAAAGTACTAAGTTTTTTTTGAGTATAAATATTATTATTATTATTATTATTGTTCAAAACACCATCGTGTCCCCGGTGGTTCCTACGTCCAAATCCAAATTGCCCCACTCGCCAAATCTAAAAAGTCCTCATCGATCCGACACATGGAAAAAAAATTACTCGGGGTCAAAGGCCACAAAAACGAGTTTTTCGCTTTTTTAGCAAAATGGTAAGTTTTATCATAAAATTAGCTGAGACAAAAATTGTAGATCAGATAATTATCTACAAAAATGTCTACTTAAATACTTTTTTCCGAGCCACCATTTTTGAGATAAGTATTCAAAAAGTTGAAAGAGGTAATCGTTATAATATGCACACGTTTCACGTCACCTTTGAGGTAGTGTAGGTACCTACTTAGCGCGTTTTTAGGGTTCCGTACCTCAAAAAGAAAAAACGGACAAAAAAGGCAAGAGAACCAAGGTTACCCAACATAGCTCGAAGAATCGTCAGATTTAGGTGTCAGTAGGCAGGGCAGATGTAACATGTACAGAAAAGTTTCTGGAGTGGCAACCATGTACCTACCGGAAAACGCGGCGTTGGAAGACCTCCCACAAGGTGGACCGGTGACCTAATGAGGGTTTCGGGAATTCGATGGATGCAAGACGCATAAGTATAGGATCGGTCGTTGTGGAGACGCTTGGGGGAGACCTATGTCCAACAGTAAACGTCTTTCGGCTGAAATGATGATGATTCAGACGCACAGGTCCGGTCGTTATGGCGACACTTGGGGAAGGTCTATGACCAACAGTGGACGACGGTGAAATGATGATGATGAACATAAACTTACCTGGCTTCATTGTAGACTGGTATCTCGGAGTTTTTTGAGAACTACACCTTGCCAGTGTCGTTGAATAAATGGCAGTAAATAACAGGATCACAAGTATAATTCTCATGTTTGTAATGTCTTACTTATTGTTCGTGTTCACAATGAAGAGCAGATCATGGATGTGTTGTTAAGAGCTGCGTTTTCCTACTCTTTATACTTAGGACAATATCGCTTATTGATACCAAAATAGAAGTTGTTTAATGATAAAGGTAGCTAAATAACGTCATTGGGATAATCCTGTTTCGATTGTATTGTTTAGCCAAATGGGTAACTAGATTATCTATTTATATTTATAAAAGGAGAAACCGACTTAACAATGCAGAGCTGAAACTAGGTACCTACTGGGACTAAGGAATGCGTAATGAAGGATGGTCAATTTGGACTAGGAAAAAAAACTGTTGTTACCGAAATGAGACTCGTCATAAGTCATAACATAATATATTATCGATGTAATTATCGGATGGCATCAGTTTATTTTTAAAAGCAGGAGGAAACACATTGAGTGGAGCTCAGTCAAGCCTCAAGCACTGTTCTATACGTAAAAAAAGTGACATTGCTCAGGTGATTATTGATTGTAGTTTCTCTGCTCAAGTCAAGTTCTAAAATTATAACTCCAACTGAGACTAGTTATAAGTAATGCTTGAATCTTGATTGTAGTTCTGTAATACGGGCCTTCTGGCCCGTATTACAGAACCTTACTCAAGTAGGTACTACTTAAACTGCGTTCAACCGATAACTGCTTGAGCAAAGAATCTTGACTTAAGCGTTCAGTTTATTTTAGAACTATCCTCAAACTCAAATCAAACGAAACTACGCTTGAGTAGAGATTTTGATCTCTGATTACGTGAGTAAGCAATCATTATGGTAACCCTGAACAATAGTTTAGTTTTCTATTGCAATTCTTTTTTTTTTCGCACGATGAAACTGAATCAAAACCGGATGACGAGGCAGACGACACGACGCTATTCCGACCGTCCCGCGTCCGCACCGAGCCCAAGTCGTCGACGACGGCGCGTATTGTTCCACGCGCGCCTCAGGGAGATGTCGAAGGGTCGAAGCCTACTGGGGCCAGTGGGGGCAGTGAAACCCGGGGGGCCTTTTTTTTAAGTGTGGAAATCTAAACTCTGTCCAAGGTAAAAGCCAGCCCTCAGCCTTTGAGTCACGCGAAGTGTCAACAAGACTTTTCGTCAGATATTTATACAATTTGTAGGCACTCGGACCCCACGATTCGAGAGCTTCAACTCCAAACGGTTCGAAAATATAACTTCCAACATGGTTATTATATTTCCGCCACTCGAGGTTTTCCGCAGCCGCAGCGGCAGCACCAGCACAACACGACGAGTTAGGAAGTTGGGTTAGTTGAAGTTAGATGGGTAGTTAGAAAGTTGAGAAGTTGCGTCCCATACTAAAGGCCTACCCATCTTCCATGGAAATAATGACATGTGGTCCGGACTGTTGCCATCGTCGCGTGCCAGGCCATGGAGTTCTAAGTTCCAATACGGCTGGAACGCCGAAGGTGACAAGAACGCAACTGATGATATTGTTGATATGACAGACCGTGGTGAAATTGAAATCAATCAGTGAGGAAGATAAGTTATTCCTGATTCATTTAACAGTGTCGTGAACCGAGGATACAAAAGCTGGTAAACAGAGGCGGCTCTAGCCTTCAGAGCGCCCGTGTGCAACCAATACCTTGGCGCCCTCTAGTAGGCATGCGGACAACATGGAATACTTAGGGCGCACACTTGAGAACAAGTCTGTTGAAGACAGTCTTGTCTACGACGTCGCTGACTTGTCTGCCACAAGACTGTTTTGTCTACGACACGGCGCATCCATTCATCAAGACAATACAGTCTAGCGGCGTACGGCCAGTGTTGCCAACTTGGTGGATTTTCCACTAAAACTGGTGGTTTTAACCCCCCATATAGTTGCGAAATATTGGTTTTAGTGGCTAGTGGATTTTTCCAGTGCTTTAGTAAAATTCAATTTCTTACTAAAAATGCGATCACTCAGGTGTAAATCAGCACCATAGAATCCATAATTATTAATCTGATACCGACGATGATGGTGCAAATAAAAATGATCCGTCTGAAGACGAATTAATACATAGCTGTTATTGAATAATTTGTATGTTGATTTACATACTAATGTATTTTGATCAACTGATTTTTAATTTTTATCACTTATTATTAAAGGAAACTAATAAAATAACCTATATGCCTACTTAATTTATTTCGTACAACACACATTTTTTTAGTGAGAAATTTTGCGATTTTGTGTGGGATAATTTTTTGTTAGTGGTTTTAAAAGTTGACTCTAGTGGTAAGTTAGTGTAACTGTTAGCAGCACTGGACGTACCTACCTCCTCTCTAGTAGTCTCGGCAGAGCAAAACAGTCTTGTCGCAGACGTGACAAGTCTGCGGTGTCGTAGACAATGTCTTAGACAGTCTTGTCTAAGTGTGCTTAGGCCCCGTAGGCCCTTATAGTTTATTTACCCGACTGCGCCAGAAGGGTTTTTTTTTTTTTTTTAGGTGGGAAAATCATCTTATGACAAATCTCGCTCTTGGGCGGAGCGGAAAATAGTGTCAGACTTTTACTGACTAAAAACCCACCACCCACCCAACCCGGGTTTCACTTTCACACTACCCGTGGCCCCAGTAGGCTTCGACCCTGTTGGGCCCCTACGATTTGCTGACATCTCCCTGAGGCGCGCGTGGAACAATACGCGCCGTCGACGACTTGGGCTCGGTCCGGACGGTTACCGGACGATCGGACGGCGAGCCACCCATTGCTCGCCGTCCGCAAGCCCGCGCCTACGGTGGCCGGAAATCGGGATCGGAATCTCGGCGGCGGTTGGGGCGTGAGGACCGTTGCCTCACGCGATCGGCCGCCTCCTTTGCTAGCATTACTGCTTCGCAGGAGGCGACCGCCTGCCACTCCTCCTCGCTCCGGACCATGGCCTGTACCAAGGCCCGGCGCGAGAGATCGCTGCCGCCGATCGCCCCCACGAGGACACGGCGTTGCTCTGCCCAAGCGGGGCACACCTCCACCGTGTCCTCCGGGCGGTCCACACAGTGGCGACTCCCGGGCGTCGCTTCCGCACGAATCCGGTGCAGGAACTTCCCGAACTTACCGTGTTCGGTGAGAACCTGCGTCATGCGGAAGGTGAGGACGCCGTGAGGTCTTTCCAACCACGCCTCAAAGAGGGGACTTACCGCCATAATTGTGGCGTGCCCACAGAAGGAGGGTTATGTTTTTTCGAGTGTCTGTATGTCTTAGTTGTGAGAATGACACTGTGTACCTACATAAAAATTATAAAATGGACACCCAAATGTTCTCAAATTTATTTATTTTTCTGGTCATGTATTAAGGATACCATTACAAAAGTAATATTCACTAAAATGCAGGAGATAAAAAAAGTTACGCCTACCATCAATGATTGCATCACTGCTTACCATCAGGTGGGATCGCAGTCAAGCACTGGTTTATATCAATTAAAAAAAAAAAAAAAAAAAAGTTGAGTATCGAAAAACCTGAACGCAAAAAACTGCTAAAAATTTCGAAAGAAGTCACTGTAAGCAGTCTGATCCAGTTTGCGTCAAATTTATGATTGAACTAAAACAAATTCCACCAACAGCATCAGACCGCTTAATGCGACTTGTTTTGACCTTTTTAGTCGTTTTTTGTAGTCGGGTTTTTGAAATTGTCAAAAGGGTTACACGAATAAAAAAGCACAATTTCGTAGTTATTTAAAAACTAGCTTTTGCCCGCGGCTTTGGTCCCGTCAACTGACTACTCTATTCTGCTCTACCCAACTCTACTCTATTCTACTCTACCTTACTACCAATTTTTTTTATTTTTTCTTTCATAATATCCTTCTTCTGACAATAACCAAAACAACAAAAAAAAAAATTGTGAAATCGGTCCAGCCGTTCACGCGTGATGACGTGACCAAGGGAAATAGGGATTCATTTTTATATAATTATATAGATGTAAATAAGTGAAATAAACGAGATAATAAGACAAACTACACGTTAGTATTTAAATGGTAAATATAAAATTGCAACTCATGATTATTTGAGGTAGTTATTTTCGTGAAGACAAATTCGGACTTATCGTCTATCAAAATTAAATACTCCATTCGAAATACGGTTAGACATTTAAACAGACCTTTTTTACTGTCCGTTCAAGCGATTTTGACTTTTATTGCGAAGTAATATAGTTGGTATTGTAACCACTTTTTTGCTTTTTTAATCCCATCCTTCCTTCTTCTCGTTAAATCGGTTGAACGGACAGTAAAAAAGGTTTGTTAAAATGTC
The DNA here is from genome assembly GCA_905147345.3 of Mythimna impura. NCBI lineage: Eukaryota > Metazoa > Arthropoda > Insecta > Lepidoptera > Noctuidae > Mythimna > Mythimna impura. The sequence continues at coordinate 7,728,976 of LR990369.1, read as the reverse complement.
TAATCTTCACGCGAATGGAGTATAGTTACAGACAATATAGCATTGATGCACAACAGAATCGCACCACTTAAACGAGTGTACCAGGGGCGGTTCCCCCCCTCACTGCAGACAGTGAGGAGGGGGCCCACTGCAGTCACATCGTCCAATTCAAGGTATTTGAGAATGAAATCGTAAAACATACTTATATTTTATGATTCAACCTTCAAATACCTAATTTTTGTTTATTTTTCTGTTTATGAATAAACGTGCGACATGTAGATCGGTGATTAACCGTACGAAATGTACATCGGTGATTAATCATTCGGCATGCAGATGGGTAATTAACCATGCGAGAGGTAGACCGGTGATTAACCTTGCGATAGATATATGTATCTGCGAGATGTAAAATAAAATAAAATAAAATAAAATAGCCTTTTTATTCTACTACCACATCTAACAATATGTAAACACATTTTTAAATTAGTTAATTACACATGAGAAATTAAAATCACAACATTGGAATTATCCGATCATTAATTATATTTATCTATTTATTACATATTTCGCTTCTGCTTATAAATAATTGAAATATAATTGTAATATAATTGAAATCATTTCTTAATTAATTTTATATTTTAGATATTAGAATGCCAATTAATTATTAATGCCAATTGATTATATTAGATACTAATCCTATATGTCGTACAAAACAAATTATAAAATAATCCCTACATAATAATAATCTACAATAATAAAAATATGCGAGATGTAGATCGTCGATTAACCATGCAACAGTTAGGCTGGTGATTAACCATATGACAGGTAAACTGGTGATTAACCATGCGACAGGTAGACTTGTGATTAATATTGCGAGATATAGATCAATAATTAATCATGCAAAAGGTAGACTGGTGATTAAGAGTGCGACAGGTAGACTGGTGATTAACCATGCGACAGGTAAATCGGTGATTAACCTTGTGACAGGTAGTTCAGTCATTAACCATGAGATCAATATTTTTTTTTTTATTTTTTTTTTTATTCACACAACGCCGTCTAGTCCCAAGCTAAGCAGAGCTTGTGTTATGAGTACTAGACAACTGATAAACATACTTAAATATTTCTAAATACATACATATTATAGATAAATTACACTATTACTGGATCTGTGCTTCCATAACATTGCGCCTGCCGCAATAAAGCACGGTAAACCGATGACCAACAGAGCGATGCCAAACCCGTATGCTGTAAGATTAACGGTCTCATGAACCGAACTTATGATAACTTTGCGGCGTCCATCGTAGCGCGATGTTGGATAGCCTGAAACAATGCGAATAATTAGACGTATGACCATCATCTTCCTGCCTTTGTCCCGTGTTATTTGGGGTCGGCGCAGCACGTTTTTTTTCTTCCATTCTGCCCTGTCACTCGTCATGCTATCACTGACTTCCTTTTCTTTCATATCACTTTTCACACAATCCATCCATCTTTTCTTTGGTCCCCCTCTCCCTCTCCATCCATCCACATGTAAACTCATAACTCTTTTAGTAACATGCGTTTCATCCCTCCTCTTCACATGACCATACCAAGACAAACGATTCCCTTTCAACTTTTCAGTCACTGGCGCCACTTTCAAACTTCCCCTAATATACTAATTTCTCACTTTATCCATTCTCGTCACACCACACATCCATCTTAACATTCTCATCTCCGCTACGTGCAATCTTTTTTCATTCGTCTTTTTCACAGCCCAACATTCTGATCCATACAGTATGACAGGTCTGATTTTTAAGGTCCGACCGAGATCTCGGTCTCGGTCTCGGTCCAGTCATTCTCGGCTAAAAATCAGGCCGAGATTCTCGGTCTCGTTCTCGGCCTGATTTACGCCGAGAATCTCGGCCATGGCCGAGACTTCTTGAGGTCCAACAAATCATTTATTTTCCCTAGATTTAGAGCTTATCGCTCCATCTACCGACAGATGGGCGAATTAGGTACAGGTTTGACGTTACTCGCGTTTCTGTTTACGATTGCTGATTGATTGGCTAATGGCATAACGTCAACAAGCGCTGACTTGTCGGGGAAATACCTTTCGTATCTCATTTGTTTTTTACATGTATGTCAATTTATTGTCAATATTTGGAATAGTGATTTAAATAAACATAATTCACGGATTGTTAGCATAAACATAAGCATAATCAGCCTTTTAATGTTCCCACTGCTGGGACTCAGGCCTCCCCTCTCTAGAAGAGGGAATGGGCCGTAATCCACCACGCGGGACCAGTGCGGGTTGGTGAATGTCACATGTCTTCGAATTTTTGGTTCTAGGACATACCGGTTTCCTCACGATGTTTTCCTTCACCGTTTTGAGAGCAGTGGTGATGAAATAAATTACACAAAGTAATGCGCCTTGCTGGGTTTGAACCCGCGACCTACAATTCGTAAGTCTGGGCCATTACCACTCGGCCACCACTGCTCCCACGGATTGTTATTTGACAAGAATTATTGTTAATAGATAAGTGAAAAAGTTGCGTGCGAATTGAATTGGTTTGGTTTATGTGAGTTTAAATTGGTAAGTAGGTATCTAGTGTTATTTGATTTCTTCCTTTTTTACTTGTTGTGTTGTTGTAATTAGCGGAATGGTATCATTATTTCATATTTACATCTGTCGATCGGCATTATTTAATAATTATGTGAAATACATACGCAGCTTTTTTAAAGACTTACTTTTTAAACACGTCGCGCGTCGATCGTGCGTTTACCTATGTACCTATGCTTATGTACCTATTCGGTGCCTAAGTGTTACCAAGTGTTTTTAATATTCTCAATTTTTTTTTTCTATGTTAAAATATAGTTCTGTTCGATTTTGATTACGAAGTGTTTTTAATATTCACAATAAAAAAATACTTTTTTTATGTTAAAATATAGTTCAGTTCGATTTTGATTACTAAGTGTTACTAAATGTTTTTAATATTCACAATATTTTTTTTTTTATGTTAAAATATAGTTCTGTTCGACTTTGATTTCTAAGTGTTTTGAATACGTAAAATAAAAAATTGCTGAAACAAGCACTATTTCGTATTATTTCGAGATTTAACATACTAAATGTTATAGCGCCATGTCTCGGTCTCGGTCTCGGTCTCGGCCGAGAATTTATTTTATTCTCGTTCTCGGTCTCGGTCTCGGCCGAGACAAAAAAACAAGGTTCGGTCGGACCTTACTGATTTTACCCTTCAACTTGAGGGGCATCCGTGGGTCACAAGTTGATCCCGTGACCTGTCGCCATTTCATCCATCCTGCGTTGATCCGATGTGTTACGTATGATAACGAAATAAAACCGGCAAATAGATCTGGGTGGAGCGAGAGGGTGTGTCAGACTTTTACTGACTAAAACTCACTTATGTTCCAGTGCCGCAGTAATTCTTTCAAACAAACCCGCAGTTATTTTCATATCCTGAGTCAAAGTCAAAGTCAAAGTATTTTATTTGCCAGAAACATGGTAATGAGGATGTTAGTTTGGAGTTAACATTCATTATGTGTACTGTACAGCTAACGAGTGGAATTCCCGGCCGGAGTCTGTTTCCTGATAGCAACAACCTAGGGGTCTATCTATATAAACCAAGGGTGAATAGGTTACTGCTAGGCAGTTACTGCGTGCTCCATCGTCGAGCATATCATCGCTTACCATCAGATGAGATAGTGACCAAAGGCGAGCCAATCAATAATAATAAAAAAATCTATATTTATTTATTTTGTCTGGCGAACAATTTGTTTTTTTTTTTTACAACTATCACACAACGCCGTCGCAGCGCAGCGGTGGAAGCTGGTGAGGGTCGCGGGAGTGCGGTGGATGCGAGAAGCACAGGATCGGTCGTTGTGGCGACGCTTGGGGGAAGCCTATGTCCAGCAGTGGACGTCTTTCGGCTGAAATGATGATGATGATACAAGCTAAGCAGAGCTTGTGTTATGAGTACTAGACAACTGACAAACATACTTATATATTTCTAAATACATACATATTAGAGATAAATTACACCCAGACACAGAACAAATGATCGTGCTCATCACATAAACATTTGTCCTGGGTGGGGATCGAACTCACGACCTCCGGCATAGCAGTCAGGGCCACTAACCACTAGGCCAACAGGCCAGTCAACAATTGTTTACAAACACGTTTCGATATTTTAGTTCGCTATTAGATACATTTGTTCCACACAATTTACTACCAGGAAACTGCCGCAACCAGGTTTAATGCAATAAAAAGTATCAAACAATCAAACTGTACAGACGCTATGGATTGTCCGAAAGGGAACCCCGGGGTCCTGGAACGCAAGGCACAGAAATAACATAGTCCGAGTCTGTTTTAGTCAGTAAAAGTCTGACACGATAGAGCGGGAGTAGTCATTAGATGATTACCCACCGAAAAAAAACAGATTCGAAAGAGTTAACGCGGCCCTGATACGCAAGGGCAACTATGAATATTTTTATTTCACAGTTTTTAGTTGCGATACACTTATAAACAGAGTGCCCATTTCTCATGACAATTCCAATTAACCCAAACGCTGTTAGGTTACATAGTTTTATTATGAAGTTCCTGTGTCTACCTTCCACCTTCCGGCTCCATCATCAGATCAGTTCGATAGTACCTTATAGCCAAAGTGCATCTCATGACCATTCTATTAAGCCCAAACACGACTAGGATACATTGACTAATTACGGAGTTCATGTGCCTACCTTCCGGCTCCATCATCAGATCAGTTCGATAGTACCTTATGGCTAAAGTGCATCCCATGACAATTCTAACAAGTCCAAACACGGCTAGGTTACATTAATTAATTACGGAGTTCCAGTGCCTACCTTCCAGCTCCATCATCAGATCAGTTCGATAGTACCTTATGGCTAAAGTGCATCCCATGACAATTCTAACAAGTCCAAACACGGCTAGGTTACATTGATTAATTACGGAGTTCCAGTGCCTACCTTCCAGCTCCATCATCATCATCACTTCGGTGATACCATTTTCAACGTAACTATGCAGAACCATTCATTTATTTGTATTGTCATAGTGGCTTAACTAACTTCATTGTGATATCTATGCTTGTAAGAATGAAGTTCCGTTGACCATTTCTGGTCTTCTTCATTAGTTCCACTTCATCAAATGTTACTTTTTGACTGTAAATGCTTAAGTTCTCGATGAAAATACCAAAATTACTATATATGCTTGCCTATAATGTTTGAGGAGTTTCCTCGATTCCTCATGGATCCCATATCAGAACTGGATTTTGAAAAAAAATGGGAAAAATTTTGCAAATCGGTCCTGTGCCGAGTTCTGAGGTAAAAAACATAAAAAAATAATAATTTTAATAAAAAAAAATACAACCGAATTGAATTTTTTTTAAGTCTGTTAAAAATGACGAGTGGGTTTTAATCAGTAAAAGTCTAAAAATAAATGTGTCCAGACGTACCGTATACGATTCTTAGGGTGTAATTGCCCACTGGCAGGCCATGCTCGTACCGGCCCTCGTGCCGGACTCGCCACGCCGGTTTCCGTTTGAAGTCCGTCTTCATCCAGATGACGAACTCCTCATTCTGTAAAATTGTAATTGTGATAATTTCATTGCATTTTCTGCGTTGTCAGTACTAATATGGTATAATAGGATATTTTATTGTGTATCAGATAAAATCTTTTTTTTTTATTGTTAAATTCGATTCAAAATCTTTATTGCAAACTAAGTGTACCCTTTTGGAGATGTTAACAATGGGTGTTAGGTTCTTAGAACTTAGTTGCCTGTTAAGGCATTGCAAAATAAATGGTGACAAATAATATGAAAAAAGGAACATATAGGTACTAAATTTAGTCCAGTTGGACGGACTAAATTTAGTATATGTTCCTTTTTTTATAATTTAGGTGTCTTCAAGGCTAAAGTGAATAGGCTCTTAATAAACTAGTGCGCCTCACCATCAATGATTGCATCAGTGCTTAACATCAGGTGGGATCGATCGCAGTCAAGCACTGGTTTATATCATTAAAAACAAAAAAAAAAAAATACAGTTCAACAGTTTACATTACATCTATTATATAATTTTATATTACTTATATTCTTATTCAATAGTATAGGTACTATTCAATAAGATTCAATATAAAGTAAGATAAGATAAGATTATAAGATTCAATAATAATAAAATTCTTATTGAATAGTATACTATTCAATAAGAATTTTTCAATATTATAATTTATCTTACAGTCAATAATAATATAATAAAAAAGTGACGTCCGTTCCCTCGCACGTGCTTCCGCCTGCTTCGCTAGCATCGCTGCTTTGCAGAAGGAGACCACCGCCCATTCCCCCTCGCTCCGGACCGACGGCGTCGCCTAACCCAGGGCACGGTGCGAGAGGTCGCTGCCGCCGATGACCCCCACGAGGACCACTGAATGCTCCACCGTATCACAGTATAGATATATGGAACAGTACGGAAACAACTTACAAATGTTCGTAACGGCTCACTCACACAAACATACGCATCGACGAGACTCCTAAGCGGCATTCGCTACTGACAGGACCGCGAGAAACGCTTAGGAGTCTCGTCGAAGCGTATGTTTGTGAGTGTGCTGTTTCGAATATTTGTAGGTAGTTTCCGTACTGTTCCATATATCTATACTGTGACCGTGTCCTCTGAGCACCGTGTGCATAATGGTGACACCCGGGCGTTTCTTCCACCTGAGTCAGGTCCAGGAACCTCCCGAACTTACCATATCCGGCTACTCCTCAAAGAGGGGACGTCCGCCATGATTATCACGTGCCCGGCACTGGGTTGCAACAATCGCTGTCGCCATATCGCTATGTGATCCCGCCGGAATCCTATTCGCCATGTCGCGACTTGTCGCGGCAACGGAGTTTCGCTCCGGCGTTATCGATAAGTACGTAGTTCGCACGTAATTATACGAAAACGCTGGACTATTGCTCTGTGGTCGGTTAACAGTTGACACCACAGATATAGATCTACATAGAAAGAAAGAAAGAAAAACTGTTTATTCGCGCGAAATGACGCAATCTTAAAACTAGCAAACAAACATTGTAAAATGATAGGGAAGATATGCGTCACATCCGCGCAAAACGGCCTAACGCTCAGCATAAAGCTAGATAACGCATTTATCACGATTTGTATTGAAACCAAGCGTGCCGACTTTTTAATACCTACTGTGACGTCACAGTCGCAATTTAGTGACGGGACATCCAAACCGATTCAAAGCCATCGATGCCGCCGATGCCCCTTCGCCCCGCTACGATTCAACTTTAGCCGCCGCCGTGATCGTCTCGCTCATACTCATATATTTTATATCTGTTGTCCCGCTCGCTCTCACCTCGCGCTCCTACCCGCCAACCACGCCAGCAATCGTCAGTACGCCGAGTTGTTTAAAAGTGAGCAGTCGCGTCGCGCTTTAGAGCAATTTCATTCAAAAAATTATCCTCCTTTTTATAGCTGTCGTGTAAAATTAGATCATGCATATGAGCTTGTTATATCTACTAAATTGGCTTTTTTTATATCATTCGTCAGTCCGATATCGATTAAAATCGATTATTGATATATGTTGTCGAACGAACAGCACTAGTTGCTACAATTGACAGACGAATGACAAATTGCCTGTATCACGAGTCGAAGCGATGCGCGACAGTATAGCTTGTTGCGATATTCATTGTCTCCTAACACACAACGTCAGATCAAACGTGCAAAGCAAACACGGCAACGTAATGTGAATAAAGTTTACTTATCGGTAATTTATAGTTAGGTATATTCTGGAACGACACGCAGCTTGGAATACTTAAAAACAGTTTTAATATGAATTTACGCATAATATAATTTTAAAATAACTTTCCTGTGATAGGAAATACTCGTATGTTCCTGCCTTTGGGTGCTCAAAATTTTTGGGCTATTGCAGTTAATTATCACGCAACGAGGCATTTTTTTAGTTTATTGCGGACGTTCGGCTGCAACAACGGACGCGCGGGGACTGAAGTTAGCGGCGACCAACCTCGACGCTTGGTCGGGGTTCAGACACGCGAAGTGCATGCATTTGCGTTATCTATGTAGATCTATATCTGTGGTTGACACTGTTTTAAAAGAAAAGGGTATCCTGACCACCAGCATGCCTACCTGGTCATATCTGGTCATCACCCTCAGCCTCATGAGCGACCTTGGCTAAGCACACCGCACCTTCGGCCAGTCACATGAAGAGCTATGAAGAACCTCTTCAGGTCGACGCCAGCAGTCAAGCCCTACGTCGCACAGCAACGCTCCGACTCATTGGAGCCAGCAGCACTACTCCGACTCACTGGAGCCTGCAGCATCATCCCGACTCACTGGGACATCATCACCCCGACTCACTGGGGCATCATCCCGACTCACTGGGACAGCACCACCCCGACTCACTGGGGCATCATCGCAGACAGTTCCGACTCACCGAGAACTATGCGGCATTCGGTTCCGACCCACTGGAACCAACCTACCACTGGCCTGGCACGCATCGAGAAGCATCAAGAACCACCGATCTCCGGAGGGGAGTGATGTAGCGACATCTATGGAGTCTTATAAGAACTAATCCTGCATCGCGCAATCAAAGTTCTCCGCGCGATTAGAATTAGAATATATACGACAGCCCGAAATCATCTAACAGGTTTCGCAAACAATACAGACCGCCGTCCTTCCGTCCTCGCCGCCGAGGCCCGCCGCGACAACCCCGTCAACGTCCTCCCCGTCCTTTGCCCGAGCCAGCTCGCGCCGCTGAGCCATAGCTTTAAAATTCCCCGTTAATAATAATATATCTTGTTCAATCCAGCCCGTCCCTTGCTGCCCTCCCACAGCGACGCCCTAAGCCGAGGTCCGTACCCCACAGGGGGTGCCCTTAGCGTGTAGTCGCTTAGTTTTTAAGTTTAGTTAAGTAAGCCCTGGCTGGAGGCTTTGATTCTTGAATCGAGGCCGCCACAGGTAAGTCCGGTTAAGCAGCCGATAACCTCCTAGGTTGAGTTGCGAGAGGCCACAAAAAAAAAAAAATCTAACGGGCAGCTGCCCATCAGACATAACAGCCGTCTGGTCGGAGGATTCTTCCTTTTCAACGGAGGTTTGCGGGACTTTACTCTCTGTTCCGCATACCTCCAAAAGTTTACAGGACTCTAAGCCGTAGTGTCAAGGCGGCTACTGTTTCCCTTATTAAAAAAAAAAACAGACTAAAAAAGTGAATTCTTTGATCATTTCAAAGTTTTCACTTTTTTAGTCTGTTTTTTTTTTGCCTGTCAAAATCATAACCGTCCTTTGGCTTTGCCGTAGTCAGGTAATAAATTATAAATATTGAAAAATTCTTATCACATTTTATTAAGTATCATAATCATTTTAATATTTTAAATAATTTATTTCTCTTTAGGGAATTCTTTAACAAAGCAATCAGGAAATATTTTAGCTTCCTTTTAAAAATGCCAATAGGATGTAGGTTCTTTATGTCTATGGGTAACATATTATATATTTTTATGCACTTGCAAAAAATACTGTTGCTTTATAAAGTAGTGTGGGATGATTTATTGCGTAATGTATTTTTAGTCTACGACTTATTAATGCGTCATAGGTACCAATTTTTGATTTAATTAGATATATGGAGCAGGGAGGGTTAATATTGTTTGTATGAATAAGTGACTTTCACTTGACAAAATCGCAAATAGAATGAAATTTTCAAATTCGTTCAATATTAATCAATTTAGAAACCTTTCAAATCAAGTGGAACTGAAACTGTCAAATAACAGTATAAGAATGCACATACTGAAATGTGACGTAAAACAGTGTCAACTGTTAACTGATGTCATGAGTGTCATGACCACAGAGCAATAGTCCACCGTTTTCGTCTAATTACGTGCGAAAGAAAATATAAAATTTTAATTCATTTTTGTGGCACTTGTCGATAACGTCGGAGCGAAATTCCGTTGCCGCGACAAGCCGCGGCACGGTGAATAGAATTCCGGGGGGATCACATGGCGATATGGCGACAGCGATTGTTGCAACTCCCGGCACTGGGCACGTGATAATCATGGCGGAAGTCCCCTCTTTGAGGAGTAGCCGGATATGGTAAGTTCGGGAGGTTCCTGGACCTAACTCTGGCGGAAGAAACTCCCGGGTGTCACCATTGTGCACACGGTGCTCAGAGGACACGGTGGTCCTCGTGGGAGTCATCGGTGGCAACAACCTCTCTCGCCGTGCCCTGGATCAGGCGACGCCGTCGGTCCGGAGCGAGGGGAATAGGCGGTGGTCTCCTTCTGCAAAGCAGCGATGCTAACAAAGCAGGCGGCAGCACGCGCAAGGGAACGGACTTCCCCGTGCCCCAGCCGCCGGGGACCCCGACCCCGACCATCAGCCACCGTAGGCGTGAGCTTGAGGACGACGAGCAATGGGTAGCTCACCGTCTAGCCGTCCGGTGACTGTTCGGACCGAGCCCGAGGCGTCGATGGCGTGTAGTGTGTGTCTCAAAGAGATGTCAGCAACACCGTAGGGGCCTAGTAGGGCCGGAGCCTACCGGGGCCATGGGTAGACTTCTGAAAGGGAAACCCGTGGTCCTGGAAAGCAAAGGGCAACTGAAGGAACATAGGTGTGGTTTGTCAGTAAAAGTCTGACACACCCTCCTGCGCCGCCCTAGGGCGAGAGAAGTAATTAACCGTTCGAATACCATAATTAGAGACACAATAGAAAGACAATGAGAACGGACTTCCCCGTGCCCCAGCCGCCGGTGACCCCGACCCCGACCATGACCATCAGCCACCGTAGGCGTGAGCTTGAGGACGACGAGCAATGGTTAGCTCACCGTCTAGCCGTCCGGTGACTGTTCGGACCGAGGACGAGGCGTCGATGGCGTGTAGTGTGTGTCTCAAAGAGATGTCAGCAACACCGTAGGGGCCCAGTAGGGCCGAAGTCTACCGGGGCCATGGGTAGGCTTCTGAAAGGGAAACCCGTGGTCCTGGAATGCAAAAGGCAACTGAGGGAACATAGGTGTGGTTTGTCAGTAAAAGTCTGACACACCCTTCCGCGCCGCCCTAGGGCGAGAGAAGTAATTAACCTTTCGAATACCATAATTAGAGACACAATAGAAAGACAATGTGTGACCCGAAACACAGGTTTTATAAACCTAGTTCGGGCAAGTCGCTACTTATACATAATTCTAGGTGTAAAGTTAATTTTCCTTAAGTCCTTAAAAATTGATAATTTAGTTATACTCGTAGTTATTCGTTGGGAATTAATATATCTATATTTTGTTTAAGATTTACTTGTGGCTATTACATGTAACAATATTGTATAAAGATTAAATAAATAAAGATTTCAAAGATTAAAAAAAAATATATATAAAAAAAAAATGAGAGCGAATGCCGGCGTTCACTTGGGGTTTAATAATAATATAATTTTCCATCTCAATAAAAGGCTCTTAAGAGTGTAAAGAGTGTAATTATGTATTTCCTTGTAACATACCTGGAATCCGTTATTGTCTGTACTGTTCGTATCTAACTCCCACACATTTCTTCGCCAGTTCATCGGCTTTGAGAAATCTTTAAATGCTAAAATGAACCATTTTGAATGAACATTGAATGGTCATAAAAATAGATATTTCATAATTAATAAGAAATCTATTTATATAAAAAGAGAAACTGACTGACTGACATATCAACGCACAGCCGAAACTATTGAGATTAGGAACGTGAAGGTTTCCTTTTATGACGTAGGCGAGTACTAAGAGAGGATTTTCAAAAATTCTCGCCCTAAAGGGGTGAAACGTCGCGGGGGGGGGGGGGGTACAAAAATTGTATGAAGAAACCTACTTTTACACGGTTGAAACCGCTGGCTTTGGATTAAATTTGGGATAGGCCACTAGAGGAACTACTGATCTAGATCTATATAATTTACTTACATTATATATAGGGTGACTGGTAATTAGTGACCGATACTTAAACACGTGATTGTACTCATGATTACAAACAACTTTCCCAAATAAACTTTTCAATACACTTACTCGAAAACCCGCTCTTATCCCACCGCTTTTAGGCACGCAATAGACTGTTTTCCGCACTAGTGCAGAAAAGTGCGCGTGCTATCCCTCGCCACAATTTTATTACATGTATCGCATCAGGCTGGGCGCGCGTCGACCCCCACGAGTCGCCGGTCAACCCCCGTTTATTCATTTCCTTGTAAGTGTATTGAAAAAAGTCGTTTGATACACGTGCAAATTTGTCACTGCAGCCCTCGGCTCCATAACACACTCGCCTACGGCTCGTGCGAATTCCGCCTCGGTCGCAATGACAAACTTTCTGCACTTGTATCAAAATGTACTATTTTTATATACTCACTAGTTTGTAGGTACATTCACTGATTAGGTACGTACACCTATGGGTTTGCAAGTTGCGCGGGTGTTTTATCACTATTGTAGGTACGACGGCGTCACGCGGCTAACAGCTGAGCGGTTGCCGGTCGTAGGTGCGCGCGCGTATTTAAACAGCTGATAAAACTAATGAAAATAAAAAAAAGTTTCTTTGCGAATCATGAGTACAATCATGTGTTTAAGTATCGGTCACTAATTACCAGTCACCCTTTTTTTTCATTTATGTTTGCATAATGTACTGAACAGCTGATTTTTTTCGCGATTTCGGCTTTGCTCCCATAATAAAAATTGTTTGTTATCATGAGCACAATCACGTGTTTAAGTATCGTACACTAATTGCCAGTCACCCTATATATAGATGAGCAATACCAACCTTGTGACAGGTTTCCAGGCGGATTGTGGAACTGTTTCTTATCATCTTCCGATATTAAACCAGTCTTGATAATTAACAAATATTCATTGTTATACTGCATTCTAAATGTATCTGTAACCAAAGAGATTTAAAGAGATACGATAGAGCGGATATCAGGAGAAATGTCTGTCTGTCAAGAAAAACTGTCTAGGATGACAGTTTTTCTTTTAAATTTTGCCTCAGTGACGCCATCTAGCTTTGAATAGCAAACACGCGAATTTTTGTCAAAATTTATATAAATTTAACTATCGTTCGGTAGGTGGCCAGGGGCTTTACCATGATAATTATGTTAAAATTTCAGTCATACGAGCGAAAAAGAGTGATGGAGTTATACACTCTATATAGCTCCAACCCTTTAAAAGTTCAGTTTAGGTCGTAAAATGGATTAGAGCCACAGTGTCAGCCTAGGGAGGGTTAAGCTTTTCCGCAATAGATGGCGTTATCACAAAATCAGCAAATGTTCTAGTCGCGTAGTCGCGTGTTTTAGTGGCGTAGTGTGTGTGTGGTGTGTAGTGTGTTGTTTTTGTTGTGTGTGTGTGTGTGTAGTATGTTCTAGTGTGTGGTGTGTGTGTGTGTATGTGTGTGTGTGTGTGTTCTGTGTGTGTGTGTAGTGTCTGTGTTGTTGTGTGTTTGAATTCATGAAAATGATTGAATTCTAATTAATTACAGCGTAAATACCAAGAATATTTACGAAAATTATAAACCGAAGTTAGGTCCAGTCATACCATAACAAGATTTGCAATAGCGTAATGCGCAACTCGGCGGCATATTTTCTACCGAAAGCGGATACAAACAGGAATTGACGTGTGTCATGCTAAACAAGGTACTCTGTGTGCTAAACTGAGACTAGCATAATAAATTTAGCAAAAATCTGAAAACTGTTGTATTTACAAAGGTGGCATGGAAACGTGTGCAAATTATGTCAATTACAACTTTCAACTTTTTACGAATCGCAAATAAGTTTTTTTTTTGTGACGTAATTACAAATTTACAGTTTTTAGATTTTTTTCCTATACTTTTGGTATGTGACCTTGCTTCATGCCAAATTTCAGGATTCTAAGAAAACGGGAAGTACCCTATGAATTTGGATTCTCTTGAGAGTGTCGAAATATACGTTTTTTGCAACATAAACGGCCGTATCTTTTTTTTTCGTTAATTTACAAGACTGATTTTTTTACAGCTTCAAGGAACCGCAGACTCGTCATGGCTTTAATTTCAACTAGGTACCTCCACGCGTTCTCGAGATAAAGGGTCTTGACAGACAGACGGACAACAAAGTGATCCTATAAGGGTTCCGTTTTTTTCTTTTGAGGTACGGAATCCTAAAAACGCGCTAAGTAACTCAAAGGTGGCGTGAAAATGTGTGCATAATAGGACGATTACCTCGTTAGATTACCTCTTTCAACTTTTTGAATCATTATAATTCAAAAACGGTGGCTTTTAGGAGATAATAATAAATGTCTAAATACTTTTTCTCCTAAAAGCCACCGTTTTAGGAGAAAAAGTATTTAGACATTTTTGTAGATAATTTGATCTACAATTTTTGTCTGGGCAAATTTTATAATTACCGTTATGCTGAAAATCGCGAAAAACTCGTTTTTCGCGACCTTTGACCCCGAGATGACATCTCGCGATCTAGGGTTTTTTTAAAGTTTCAAGTCTTCCAATGACTTCTACTGGTCTGGGTGGAGTAGGAAGGCGTGTCACACTTTTACTGACTAAAACCACACCTGTCTTTCAGTTGCTCTTTGCGTCTTTTCAGAAAATCCCCTACCTACAAACTGATGACCCTCGACAATGAACGTCAGCGCAGCCATCATCACTTCCTCAAGCTTTCGAGCAGCGAGCCATACAGTCAGCACCAACGGCTGTAGAGAGTATCCTGACCACCAGCATGCCTACCTGGTCATACCTGGTCATTACCCTCAGCCTCATGAGCGACCTTGGCTAAGCACACCGCACCTTCGGCCAGTCACATGAAGAGCTATGAAGAACCTCTACTGATCGACGCCAGCAGTCAAGCCTTACGTCGCACAGCACCCGACTCATTGACTTCGACTCATTGGAGCCAGCGACACGACCCGACACTTCCGACTCATTGGAGCCAGCAGCACTACTCCGACTCACTGGAGCCTGCAGCATCATCCCGACTCACTGGGACATCATCAGCCCGACTCACTGGGGCATCATTCCGACTCACTGGGACAGCACCACCCCGATTCACTGGGGCATCACCGCAAACATTTCCGACTCACCGAGAACTATGCGGCATTCGGTTCCGACCCACTGGAACCAGCCTACCACTGGCCTGGCACGCATCGAGAAGCATCAAGAACCATCGATCTCCGATCTCCGGAGGGGAGTGATTCTATTCTATTTATGTACGGTTTCCGCACTTAGTCCTGTGTGGACCATTGTACGTGGGCCATAGCGGCCACAACCTTAGGTGGGCTTATTCCAACCAGCCCACCTCTCTCCAAAAACAGATAAGGCCTCTTAGGTTTTTCAGGGCATCAATAAGGGAGTTCGGGGATCCTAAGGTTCGTGTGCGTATTTCAGTGACACCTGTGCAGTCCAGGAGCACATGTGCAATCGTCTCCTCCCCCTCCAAACATGCTCTGCACAGGGGACTGTCTGTGATGCCTATCGTGTGAAGGTGTTTATTCAGTGTGCAGTGTCCGGTGATGGTCCCCGTCACCAGGCGCAGGCCGCCTCTGTCCAGTCTTATGAGTTTTTTGGTGAGGGCTTTATTGAGATGTGGTAGGGCCTCCTTGGCCTGCCTGCATCCCGGTGTCGAGGACCACCAGCGCTCTGCTTGTATATGCGTGTGTTCACGTAGCCAACTACGCAGCTGACCAAAGGGGACCGGCACAATTGGTTCGGGCCCGAAGGCCACCGCCCCAGATCCTCTCCTGGCCAGTTCGTCCACCGCGTCGTTGCCCAGTGAGCCGCTATGTCCTTTAATCCACTGTAGTGTCACCGTATTGCGTTTCGGCACTGTGACACTTTCCAGTGCTGAGTGGCATTCTTGTATAATTTTCGAGGTGGTAGAGTTTTTGCCTAGGGATTGTATGACTGAAGCACTATCGGAGAGTATCCGAATGTGTGTGTCCGTTACATTCCTAGTTTCTATGGCGTGGGCCGCTAGGATTATACCAACACATTCCGCCTGGTAGACGGTGTTGAATTCTCCTAGCGTTCTGGATATTCTGATATTGAGGTCGTTGGAGAAGACTCCAACTCCCGTGCCAGCATCTGTCTTTGATCCATCCGTGTAGACTCTCAGTTCAGCTGGGCCTGAGTAGTCGTGCTCTTCTTCTGTTAGTTGAATATTGAAATTCTTTTGGAAATGATACGCCTTTGGAGCTTTGTCGGTAGGTGCTGCCATCATAGGCTGTCGTTTGATGGCGTCTTCCATTATGCGTATGTGTTTGATTCTGGAATCTTTACTCAGGGTGCTCGATGCGCTGAGCCTGAAGGCCGCTGAGGCCGCCTCCTCCTGCACTATTAGATGCAGTGGGGGCAGTCCCAGCATCGCTTGCAGGGCAGCCGTGGGTGTGGTTCTCATGCTACTAGTGATCGCTACGCAAGCGAGTCGTTGCAGTTTTTCAAGATCTTTTTGTGCTGTGCTCAGTTCGGTCCTGGGCCACCAAACTAGGGAGCCATATGTGATTATTGGTCTAATAACAGAGGTGTATAGCCAGTGAGTGATCCTTGGGGCTATGCCCCAGCTGCGGCCTAACATGCGCTTACACTGCCACATAGATATACTGGCTTTTTTGGTGATGTACTCAGTATGTTTTGCCCAATTCAGCTGTTTGTCCAGGTAGACGCCCAGGTACTTGACTTCAGTTGACAGGCTAAGGGTAGTTCCAAAGAAACGTGGTAGCTGTAGTGCTGCCAATTTCCTTTTTTTGGTGAAAAGTACTAATTCAGTTTTAGTGGGGTTCACAGTCAGTTGGTGTTCCTTACACCAGTCCTCTACTATTTTCAAGGCCTGCCGCATAAGGTTGCATAGTGTATTTTCGTGAGTGCCATTTATTATAATGGTTATATCGTCGGCATATCCTACGGCGAAGTAACCTTTGGTGTTAAGTCTTTTAACTAAATCATCTGCAACTAAGTTCCATAGTAAAGGCGAGAGGACACCCCCTTGGGGACAACCCTTCGCCACCATGGCCCTTGTAGTGTTATTTATATTTGCTTGTACTGCTCTAAGTCTGAGCATATTTGTGATCCAGCCACTCAAGGTCGGATCAACACCGTGACTTTCGAGTGCTGTGCTGATGCTTCGGAACATAGTCTTATCGAAAGCTCCTTCGATGTCTATGAAGACTGCTAACGAAGAGCCTTTGTGATTTAAAGCGCATTCAATCTTTGAGATCACGCTATGTAGTGCAGATTCTGTTGATTTACCTGTTGAGTAGGCATGTTGCTGCTTGTGGAGCGGTCTCTCCAAGAGAGGTCCGTCCCGGATATATCTGTCGCAAAGCCTTTCCAGGGTTTTCAGTAGGAAGGATGTCAGGCTTATGGACCTGTACGCCTTGGGTTGTGTATAGTCAGTTTTGCCGGGTTTCGGGATGAAAATAACTTTCACCTCACGCCATGTGTGTGGTGCATATCTGTGCGCTATGCAGGCACGGTATATCACCAGCAGCCACGGCACTAAGGAGTGTTCTCCCCACTGCAGTAGCGCCGGAAAGACACCGTCTAGTCCTGGTGGCCCATTTAATTCGGTCTTCTGTCACTATGTTATGTGCTCTGGACCAGTCAAGATCCGTTGGGGTCTGTTCCGGTGCGCTCGACCACGTCCTGTCCTCAAGTAGGTTGCAGTCCGGGAAATGCGTTTCCAGTAGGACCTTACTGGTCTCATGGTCTGTTAGTGTGTAGCTGTTGTCTGGTTTTTTCAGCGCACCAAGGGTACGTTCCTGGTCAATTGACAAGATTTTCCTGACCCGTGCTGCTTCAGTGTTGGATTCAATGCTTTCGCAGAAATTGCGCCAGGCGGAGTTCCTGGCGGTCCTAACTGCTTTCTTATATCTGTATTGAGTTTCTTTGTATTGCTCCCAGTCCTCTGGAAGTCTTGAGTTTTTGGCTCTGTTAAATTGTTTGCGTAATGCATTTCTGAGTTTGCCAAGCTCTGCGTTCCACCAGGGGTTTCCTTTTCCCTTGATGTGTGGGGAGCTTAGTTGACAGTTTGTGTGGTATGCTTTGATTATGTTGTCTGTGAGTTTTGTCACGGCGTTATCCAATTCTACGGAGTCAGTTATTTGATTTACGGGTCTTTGTTCCCTGGCTAGTAGGGAAGTTAAGTGGTGTTTATATTCAGGTACATTTGTACAGCGAGGATTGCGCCGTGGTTCTGGGTTTTTTGTAATGGCTGCCAGAGAGAAACATATTCTTCTGTGGTAAGAGCAAGAGGGTTCATTTGATACGCGCCAGTTAGAGATTAAGTTTGTCGCGTTTTCTGTAGCTAAAGTCAGGTCTATGATCGTTTGTCCGCGGACCGTGACCCAAGTGGGTTCCGTGCCTCGGTTCACGATGTTAAGGTTAGTGGAGAATAAGTATGTGGATAGTGACTCACCCCTGGTGTTTGATACTTCACTACCCCATAGTGGGTGATGCGCGTTTGAGTCGGTGCAGATGATCAGGTCCAGGTTGGCGTTTTCGCAGTGTTGAACCAGATCAGTCAGTTCTTTTGGTGGGCAGCTTTCGTCGTCGCCAGGCATGTACGACGAGGCTAGTACTAGATTCGGGGTATCATTACCAATCTGGAGCCTGATTGCTGTCAGGTCTCTGGAACAGAATTGGGTTAGTGGTGTGATCGGTATATCTTGGGGTATGTAAATGCAAGTTCGAGGTTTTTCTATATTATATGTGTTAGATATCAGTTTACCTCCAATGTTTCCAAGTCCGCATATCTTGTCATTTCTGACCCACGGCTCTTGGATCAGTGCTATGGTTCGGGGATTGGTCTCCAGCACCCTGCGTAAAGTAGCTGTGGCAGTTTGACTGTGCTGAAGGTTGGTCTGGATGATCGGGATTGGGTTTGGTGTGGTCGACGACGGCGTCGGAATGGAGTTAGGAAGAGGTAGAGCCATCGGAAAGTGTTTCTCCCTCCTCCATCCTTTGCCAGTCATCAGTGGGTGAGGACGCCAACAGCTGCGCCGTCCATCCGGGGGATGCAGGTGCCTTATCGGCATCGGCGTCAGCCATGGCTGCTCGGGCCATTTCTTCCTCGAGCGTGTCCATGTCCTTGTCGGTGTCATTTGTCTCCGTCTTAGTCAGTTCAGTGCTGTCTTCAGTTTTGGGATGGGTCTGGGGGTAGAAGCGAACGTATATCGAACCCAGAAGGTACGATATACGTCGCTCCCGACCCAAGACCTTGTCAACTTCATCGGTGGGTATACCCAGGGTCAGATACGTCCCAAAGTTATCCCCTCCGACTTTGGTTGCCCTGTATAGCGACCACCTCCCAATGTCGTACCAAGCATTCTGACGGATCAGAAGGCTCTGGAGCAGCGCAATGTCCCCATTGAACCTGAGAACAAAGAGCGCCGCTCGGACACGGGTCGGCACGTCGGACTGTCTCATGACTGTCAGTGTCTGGTCGGTGTTAGGGAGTTTCAGTAACGGTGTGTTCAGTGTCAACCAAGTCAGGGCATTGTCGTCCTCACACCACATCTGCACGGTGCCGTCCGTCACCCGAGGGTAACCTCGGAAGGCCGGGAGTGGTTTCGTGGGGTCTGACATGATCAGGAGTTTTTCTAGTTCCGATTTGACGTAAGTCGCTTCGTCACTCGTCAGGTCTCTCGAGGGGGGAGGGAAGCAGATCGCTACGGCCAACCGCGCCGGAATATCCTTCGTGGCCCGCGCGTATGTTCTCTGCTCCTCTTGAGCGGTCTGGGTCCTCACCCGTTTCGGATCCCCCTGCAGTGCGCTCGGTGAGGCCGAGTCGTCCGGGCGATCTCTCTTCGCCGCCCCTGAGCCGCTTGGCCCAGGTTGTGGCTTAGAGGTACCCGGCGTAGTGCACCCAGTTGGGATCCGAAACTGGCGATTAGTCCCAGCCCGTTTCCCCCTCTTCTTCATGTGCTGTCTGTCTGTTCGGTCCTGGGTCTGGTCAGTGGTTTCGGCGGATTCCGCTGCCAGCGAAGGCTTTTCGCGTCGGGTGACCCCGTCGCGTACTTGCCCCCGCTCGCGTGTTTCCGCGTCCGGCCTTTTTCCGTGTTGGGTTTCCCCTTCACGTACTGCGGGCTGGTCGCGTACTCCGGCAGTTTCCGCGTCCGGCCTTTTTCCGCGCTGGGCGAACCCTTCGCGTAATTCGGGCTGGTCGCGTATTCCTGCTGAGCTAGCCACCTGCACATCGCGCTGGCCGAGGCCTGCGCGGATCTTGCGCATGCGGTTGCTCAACTCCCTCTCCCTAATACGGATTTTTACGCGCTTAGAGGAAAGCAAGCGTACTTCGTCCGCTGGGATTGGGGTGAACCCACCTGAGCCATCAACTTTTCCCGAACCTAGTTCTGGGTCAGCGTCTCTCAGTCTAGCCTCGGTCTTCGCGCGCTGTCGTGCTAATGCACGCAGTTCGTCACCGAGGCTGGTCAGTTGGGCTTTGTCCGTGGCGTTGTCAGGGTTATGCGTTACGCTGTTCCTAACGATGCTCTGTTGCCAGGCACTCGTGGACGGTAAGCTCAGTGTCGGTCTGATCGGTGCTTGCGCACCAGTCATGTCAGGGTCAGTAGGCGCAAAAATAGCGTCCGGTGGAGTCGGCTTTGGCGCTGTAGAGATAGCAGCCTGGTCTGTGCGGGGTAAGGGCGCTGTCGAAACAGCAGCCTGGTCTGTGCGGGTTAAGGGCGCTGTCGAGACAGCAGCCTGGTCTGTGCAGGATAGTGGCGCTGAGGCAGCAGCCGGTCGCGCTGAAGGCGCGACCTCAAAAAGCAGAGAGGTGCCCCCTCCCATAATACGATGGGGGCTGACCGACGAGTCGGCATGGGATTCCCCGGCTAGTTACTTTGGCTACTACAAAGTATACGCGAGTATTTGCGTACTACTCTTGTATACATTGTAATCGCAAATTTAAAAACTGCACTACAATGTATACACGAGCAGTTTCCTATGGATGCGTTTTGGCTATGTACAGAATGTAAATACGCGGCGTCACATAAGAACTAATCCTGCATCGCGATTATTCGCGCAATTAAAGCTCTCCGCGCAATTAGAACATATAGAACAGCCTGAAATCATCTATAGGGCAGTTGCCCACCAGACTTAACACCTGTCTGGTCGGAGGATCCTCCCTTTTTAACGGAGGTTTGCGGGACTTTACTTTCTGTTCCGCCTACCTACATACATATATATGGATTTTGTATCAAGCTGTTTTCTTTACGAGGTAGATCAGGTTACTGTACCATTGAACATAGCGTCAGCGAGACGACCGCACGGAGCAATCGGCTTCCTGCCCTCGGCCGTGCAGGCGTAAGTGTGTGAGCCGCAGCTCTCCGATGGTTCCACGGAGAGCTGGCCAGCCAGCTGGTTGTCGTCCCTGCAAGCGTACATCGTTAAGTTATTTAATGGTAGTGGATGACCAACAAACCAGACCAGGTATAATTAAATCCTATTAAACCTAAATGTTATTATACTTGGACTGGCCTGTTGGTCTAGTGGTTAGTGGCCCTGATTGCTATGCCGGAGGTTGTGTCGATTTCCACAAAGACAAATGTTTGTGTGATGAGCATGATCAATTGTTTTGTGTCTAGGTGTAAATATATAAAGGCGACTGCAATAAATTAGCGGTAGAGTCGCCATCGGTAATCGCCATGGAATCCTTCTAAATAAGCTATATAAATATGGCATTAGGGGCAAAGTTTTAGACTTAATAAAGTCATACCTTACTGGCAGAAAACAGGTAACTAGTATTTCAGCAGTCGATGTTCAAACTGAAACTGAAATTAATTACCAATCGAGAGAGAGACGAATTTACTATGGTGTGCCTCAGGGAAGTGTGCTTGGCCCTTTATTATTTTTATGCTATATAAATCACCTTCCGAATACCATACCACATCCTATGACCCTATTTGCTGATGACTGTACTATAGTATTTACTGGTAAAAATAGTGACTCATATGAAAATGACATAAACAGTAGCAAAATTGTTATTATTTAGCCATTGAATTATTAGACTTACTAATAATTCAATGGCTAAATAATAACAATTTACAGATTAATTTTAATAAAACTCATATAATGAAATTTAAACAAAGAACTAATTCTAAAACATTATATTATTATTATTATTATTATTATGACCAAAATAAGATTATTAAAACGGAACGAACCAAATTTCTAGGTATTTGGCTAGACGAAAACATGACGGAATACACACATGGAGACTATGATAAAAAACACTCATCAATTTTGCTATGCTTTAAACAATTTGAATAAGGTTGCAAATCGTAATACTGTCCTTACTGCATATCATGCATATGTCTCCACAACTCTTCGTTACGGCATAATATTTTGGGGCAACTCTACCAATAGAGAAATGGCATTTAAGGCCCAAAAACAATGTCTTCGAGCCATAGGTTTGTTAAAAACCACCGAAAGTTGCAAACCATTTTTCGTTAGTTTAAAAATACTTATGCTTCCATCCCTCTATATTTATGAAATTTCAATATTTGTTAAGGAAAATCTGTCTAAATTTTAAAAACTTAATACTAGACGTCTCCAAAGCACACTAAAATCAAAAAAACACAATACTGCACTTTTCTCAAAGAGTTGTCTCGGCATGGGTCCAAAGATTTACAATAAACTACCAAAAACTTTAAAAAGCATGACCAACATAAACCATTTTAAATCGCAACTTAAAAAAATTTTTATTGAAAAGGCTTACTATTCTATCAATGAGTTTTTAGATGATAGAAGCATAAAATAGAAAATGTCCGATCCACTTGTTATCCTATCTTGTTGACGACGTTACTTGTTTGAAACAGTTTTATTTAGTTTGTAGTTTTTTACGCCTGATTTGTACGCCTTGCAAGGCAAAACGTGATACAACGCAAATTTTATACCATGTACCATATTACCTATGTTCAACAAATAAAATACTTTGACTTTGTTAATCTGTTAGAACTTGACCCCGTAAGCATTTTTTATTGTCGCACCAAACTGTTCGACCAATGCCCTTGGTGCTATTTAATTTTTTTTAAAGCCATCCTGTCTACATTTTTGGTATTAGAGGAATGTCAAATAATAAATAACAAGAATATAAAACAAAATAAGTCAAGTACCTAATGGAGAATTTTAGGAGCTGTGACGCCGAAACAAAGGAAAATGGGTTAATTAAAAGCCATTCAACATATTCGTGTTATCAGTCGTTGCTGACTCAACATTCCATTGTGTTGACCTACAAACCTCGTTAGTGTAAATGTAGCTAGCTTAGTGGTTCCCAAAGTTTACTGGATCGCGACAAACGTGGCAAAAAGTACCAAAGAACAATGCCCATATTAGTATAGAGCCATTCCCCAGACCCCAGTCACAATACCCAGAATGCAGATTTATGTCATATGATAGCTTTTTATTTGCCTTTTTTAAATATCTAGATTTAAAGTCATATAAAGCACGGGTTCAAAAGTTATTAGACAATATATTTGTTATAATGTTAGCTTCCTGCTGATTTTTCATACATCTTTTAGCATTCAGGCAACTTTACTATTAGTTATTCACTAGGCGCTTGTTTTCATTTTTGAGAAAATTTCTAACCTGAGTTGTGAACCCGATGAGATTATGGGGTAAATATCCAAATCGACGAGTCCCAAGAACAAAATCGTTTATGAAAAATTATCGATTTACGGTATGAGGTTTTAAAGATCTGTATAAATAATAAAATAGTGTTCGATTGGTTCTATCATACAAAAAGTAAAAGGATAATTTAAAAAAAAATCGGTTGTCTGTAAAGTCGGTTTACTGACGATAGTTGAACGTGACAACGTGTTACATTTATTTGTACGCATACATACAAATAAACAATTAACACGACATTCACTTTTCACTGCACTTTATACTTGACGAAAACATGTAAATGTATTATTCTATAGCAGTTGTCACGACGCAGACGCATCGCTCACTTAAGTAGGAGAGAGACACATGTCGAACACTGCCGAACGCGGAGGCCGAACGCGCTCTCGCTTGACTTCAAGCCTTAAATGGAACGCCTCAGAGCGAGGTAACGCCGCATGCGTCATACTTTTTCGTGCGTGCAGCCGGCTCCATCGAATTATAAGACGTTGTCACGTCAAAAAGGACTGCCATATTGTAGTTTATATTATGTACATGTACAATACGAATACGTAATAAAATACATTTCATAAGATTTTGTTCTTGGGACCCGTCAAAATACACAGAGGCGTAGCGCGGACTAATTTAGACGTGAGCGAAGTCGCATTAGCGAGGCCCTTTTGTTTCATAAATTCGAAAACGAGACAGCGACTGTTGCAGCCTAGTCTTCGACCACATCGTCGCTTACCATCAGGTGAAATAGTGGTCAAACAAACGCGAGCCTATAAGTAAACACTAAACCCTCGTTTTTATAGAGCTCTCGCACACGTCCGTAAGCCGTAGGCAAGGGTCCACTTCGCCCACGCCTAGCTTGGCTACTGGAAATAGAGATAAGTATCATCTCCTCGAACCATGGAACTAGTAAGCGCCGTATAATCATGGCCATGTTCCCGTATAAAAATAATATAAAATAATCAAATATTGTAGATACTTGCGTAATCTGTATATTCTAGGCTTTTTCTTTAATAATACTAAAATGAACAGATCGATTTCTCTACGGGGAATAAAAATAATCGGTCTAAATATTACAAGTCCGATTGATTTATGTATCAACACTTGCCTAAAAAAAATTACAACACCATTGAAATGGATGAAAATGAGAGTTTAGGCTGGATTTGTGACATGGCAGTTCCGATTTTTTTTTTCTAAAAAGAGGTCATCGTAGACTTTGCTGTATAATTTTGTTGTTATTTTAATCAATAAATAGCAGAAGTATATGCGCTTGAAAGGAAACGTAAAATAAAAACTCCATTTACAGTGAAAAGAAGTATCTGCCGAAAAAACACTGTTATTCATCATTGCAAAGTATTGTAAAACATCTACATTGACAAGAAGTAGTAATAAGTTAAAATAATTATACTGTGAAAACATAATATCTCAAAAGACTCGTTATCCGAGTAACAAGCATTAATAAAAAGAATAAATGACACTGAAACTAAAATCAACTGAAATATAATCAACAAAAAATCCTATTTTTACATTTTTTTATGGAGTCCTTAAGATTTCAAATCATACCTAATTATTTAGGATCGGTAGTTTACTTTTTCTATTTTTTGGGTAAAAATGGGCATGATTCTTTGGAACTTACCTCTTTCGGGTTTTAAAGGATTTTCCTTCATGAAAACCAAGAAAAAAAAACGTGTTGCGTCGACCCTAAGCAGTATGGGACAAGGGCAGGAAAATGATGATGGTGAGACGTATCATAATACCTACGCCTTTCACCAATTTATCGGCCATACGCTCCGAAGGAACGCTGAGCATATTATTATACCAAGGCAAGCCCTAGACTGGAATCCTCAAGGAAAGCGTAAACGTGCTCGCCCTAAGCAGACCTGACGACGAGTGGTCCACGCAGAGGCGAAGAACATAGTTCCTCTGGAGCGAGATGAAGCGTGAAGCTCAAGACCGAACGGGATGGCGCATGGCGGCGCACTGTGGACGCCCTCTGCACCATCTAGGGGATACAGGAACTAAAGTCCAGTTGGCCTATCGATCGAACTGTCGTCCTTTTTAGGGCCCACCAATATTCGCTTGCGACCCAGCAGTGGGAACCGCTGGTCTAGCATATTAGTCACTCAACCCTATTAACCTCATAAACGAAATACCGACGTCACCCACACTTATTAATTGAATGATGAATGCTAGACTACGTATTATGTTTATTAAATAGGTACTGTGACGACTATGGAGGTCACAGTTATTATTAACTTGCAAACTGGCATGTTATACTTTTAAGGTTTAAAGTTTAGGTTTGAATGATGTTCAATTAATAGAGATAGGGAGACGTCATAAAAGAGTCTGAGGAGTATAATCAGCCTCTCTGCTTAGCGTTTGTGGACTACGAGAAAGCCTTTGATTCGATCGAGACTTGGGCTGTACTGCAGTCTCACATATGGCTCCGAAACGTGGTCGCTTACAATGGGCATCATCAGAAGGCTTAAAGTCACTCAAAGGGCAATGGAAAGGGCTATGCTCGGAGTTTCCTTGCGTGATCGCGTCAGAAATGAAGATATCCGCAGGAGAACCAAGGTTACAGACATAGCCCGAAGAATCGCCAAACTTAAGTGGCAGTGGGCAGGGCACATTGCTCGCAGAACAGATGGTCGATGGTCGAAATTCTGGAATGGCGACCACGTACCGGAAGACGCAGCGTTGGAAGGCCTCCCACAAGGTGGACCGATGACCTGGTGAGGGTCGCGGGAATCCGATGGATGCGAGACGCACAGGACCGGTCATTGTGGCGACATTTGGGAGAGGCCTATGTCCAACAGTGGACGACTTTCGGCTGAAATGATAATAATGATGATGATGATGATAAAAGAGTCAGGACGTATTTTTATAGAAAAATATGTAAGTATATGAAAGTGCTTAATACTAATCAATAATACTTAGTTCTAATCTAAAAGCAAAGCCTTTCATAGCGTCCCCATCCTGACAGTACCTACATGCAAAACGTGCTGGTCAGGACAGACTTGTTAGCTATTGTTCAAAGATTCAGGAGATTATTATAAGTCAAGCCACACATTTCTTTATTGGCCACGTGATCAAACTTCTCATATAAGTAACGGGAAAATGAATGCACTTTGCGTTTCAAGACCACGGCGCGTGAAACACAACGCGCCATCGACTCGGGATTGATTCTTACCGGACGGCGTGCTACCCATTGCTCGCCATCCGCAAGTCCGTGCCTATGGTGACCGGAAATCGTCCCGCGACTCCCGACTTTCCACTCTGTTCCGCATTCCGTAGGATGAACTTCAACCTTCACGTGAACGAAGTCGCTTGGAAAAGCTATTACAAAATAGTACATTGTGATATAAGTGTGTAATGTTAGTGATTACCGTCGAGGCGGTATTTAGACCCGAGCCGTGGCGAGGGTCTTAAGAGAGGCAAGAACGGTAATCATTAATTACTCACGTGTGTCATACGACATTTTTCAATACACTTGTGAAGAAAACAACAGTAAAACTAGTAAAATGTTTTGTGACGTTGCGGTAAAAATCTGTTTTCATAAGCACGCGCATAATTTTTTTTTATTTACCCCTAGAGGGAGGCTAAGGTATTTTGATCATACTGCCTAGTCTTATGTTTATGTTTTCTTGCGTGAAAAGTTTTTACGATAATGTCTTTCGTAGTGACAATAGAATACGGATGTAACATTTTCTAATGATTTTGTAGTATTTAATTAGGTAATACAGCCACTGAACTTCACTGGAATAAAAAAAAATACGCCAAAAACCGCGCGCTTCTTAAAATGGCGGCCATAGACCACAAAAAAAAAATATTTGAATGTACAATTTATTTACTAAATGTTTTTTTATTAAATAAATCGTTTGTACAAGTTAAATTTGTCCATTTTAACTTGTAAATTGGATGAAATAAGTAAGTAAGACACTAATTTATATACTATTGAACGCAATAACTTGGTGGGAATTTTATTCGAATTCAAAATTTGTTTTGCGAACAAAGAGGTTGAACAAAAAGGTTTTAACTACATTATAGCACTAGTGCGTAATGGTAATCAAAATGTCACAGTTTGGTAACGAGTGCCATTATATACCTAAGTGCAGTGCAATAAGAGTCACTTTCTGAGCAAGTGTGTTAAAAACATTTTAGTACTTCTCACCTCGATTGAGAATATCTGCTGAGGATCTGATCATAGGATTCCAACTCATAGTAAACAGTCACAGGCGCTTTCATTGGTTCCGTTATAGATATCAATATATAACAGGAGCATTCCTTTCCGGTAGCGTTGAGCTTATCCTTACATTTTATTTCATTATGTTCATTATCTAAATATGAGCAGTCAGTGTAGTCTTTCACTATTTCATAGCCGTCATACTGCAAAAAAAAGTAAATTTAGTTATACAATGCGTTCCAAATAAGAATAGGATCGATTGACAGGTAGTGACGTCACGTCATACTGTCAAATCGAATGTGTTATACCTTATTAGAAAGCTTATTTATTACGCTACTCGATCATGATTAAATATGAATTTTCAGTCCTCCGTTTTTGTGAAAAGCTGAAAAATGTTTTAGTAAAAACAAAACCCATATTTTATTGATTATTTGTTCCTACGCAATAGAATTATTTAAAATGTAGCTAAAATTGCCGTATCTATTAAATACCTTAAGCTTTTATTATGATTTCAACTGCCGTTTTATGAAATAAAGACAAAACATTTTGATATTGTATTATCATGATAATGCAATATCAAAACGTGTCAAACGAAGATCAAATCCGTAAATGTCAGATTAACATTTTGTCAACTTGACGTCTGACGTTGAAATAA
Source organism: Mythimna impura (assembly GCA_905147345.3). Taxonomy (NCBI): domain Eukaryota; kingdom Metazoa; phylum Arthropoda; class Insecta; order Lepidoptera; family Noctuidae; genus Mythimna; species Mythimna impura. Next base: position 7,700,565 of record LR990369.1, on the reverse strand, counting down.
ACACACACAGATACACATAAGTCATTGAGATACACACACACTGATACAAAGTTATACTGTCACGTCAATTAAATTATAATATAATAATACAAGTTTTTTCAAAACGGTGAAGGAAAACATCGTGAGGAAACCGGCATGTCCTAGAACCAAGAAATTCGAAGACATGTGACATTCACCAACCCGCACTGGGCCCGCGTGGTGGATTACGGCCCATTCCCTCTCCTAGAGAGGAGGTCTGAGTCCCAGCAGTGGGAACATTAAAAAAGGCTGATTATGCTTATGCTATGCTAATACAAGTTTATATCTTTTCCACTTAACTTAAAAAAAACGGAGGACTGAAAAATGTTATTTGAAGCTCAAAAAAATCAAGATAATTACGCTCTTTCAGCCTGTTTATGTCAGAATGCTGTTAAATTTTTTGATTATTTTTAGCCCAAGCTCCATACATTTTTTGAACGTCTCCTTTTAAAATTTAATTTATTTACGAACTGTGAACGAAAACAGTTTAATCAGAATCCAGTTCTTCAATTTTGCTCATCTCTGATTTCTTCAATTTTGCCCAATTTCTTGCAATTTGACAGTATGACGTGACGTCACAACATGGCGTCATTCCTATTCTTATTTGGAACGCATTGTATACCTATTTTTTAAATTATCAGCTTCTTCTAGCGGATTCGTCCACGTGAATGTTGGTGTAATTGCGGACGCGAACTTGAAGTTGAAGACGGATAAAAGTAGCCTAACTCCATCCTTGGAGTTCAAATTTTATCAAAATCGGTTCAGTAGTTTAATCATGAAAGCGTAACAGACAGACAGTTACATTTACCATTAATTTATAATATTAACTAGCTTTTGCCTGCGGCTTTAAAAGAGTAACCATGGAGTTTCTTGCCGGTTCTTCTCCATAGGAAACGACCAATTTGGAACCGTGCACTAGCTTCTGACGTTTTATAAGTGTCCATGTAGGCCTATGTGAAATAAAAAACTTTTGACTTGACTTTGACTTTGCTTCGCATGCATACATAAAATATAGCCTATGTCACTCAGGAATATAGCAGCTTTCTACCGGCGAAAAAAAACTTTTTACAAAAAAAAAAATACAACCGACTTCAAAGCAAAAAAAACACTGAAAAGTGCAAAATAACTTTAATTTCGGAAGTCGGTATTTCTATAATAAGTAGTTTTGTCTCTTCGTTATTTAACACCGACTTCCGAAATTAAAGTTATTTTGCACTCTTCAGTGTTTTTTTTTTACTTTGAAGTCAGTTGTATTTTTTTTTTTGTAAAAAGATTTTTATTTTACACCTTTTAGATAAGTTACCACCAAAAAGTACCCCTCAGCCAAGCCAAACTTAAATACCTTATTGCCAGAGTGCATCTCATGACAATTCTAATAATCCGGTAGATTACATCCGGTAAACACGGTTAGATTACATTAATTTATTACAGAGTTCCGATGCCTAACTTCAGGCTTCATTATCAGATCAGTTCGATATATTCCTCCTCTACTTTCAGTCAGTCATCGACTACACGTATAAACAAAGCAATTTTACTTGTTACGACGGCTCTGCTGTGATCCTATGAGGAGTTCTGTTCCATATCTTCAAAGTTCATGATCAGATCATAACAATATTTCTATGGGACCAACTCGGAAGTATAACCTTACAATAAAAAAATAATTTCAAAATCGGTCCACAATTGACCGAGAGGTCGGTGAACATACATAAAAAAAACATACATTCAACCGAACATAGAACCTCCTCCTTTTTGAAACGGTTAAAAAATTATCGCAATTGGACCAGTACCTACTTTCAGAGATTACCTCCTACAAACAAAAAAAACATATTAGTGTAGACGAAAATCATTAGTATGGGGAAAATGGACGAGTTTACAAGACCGTTCATTAACATTAATAGAATTGGGTACTTTCCTTCCCGTTTATTTTTGTACAATGTGCATCCTTATTCTGTCTGAAGAGGAAACTGTCAACAGTTTCCCCTTCAACCAGACTTGATAGGTTTTGTAATTTACTCGCTTGCCCGAATACAAATCCGCCCGACAATCTAACTTCCCAGAGACGGTGGGATGAGCCAATCTGCAAAATAGTCCAGGAAAATCTAATCCTTACATCTGCTAGTGCGGAGCGTGCGCGCATGCTGGCTGTGGGAAATTGAGAGTCAGGTCTTTGGCTTCACGCACTGCCGTCGTCGAATATTAGCACCTTGTTCGACGATACTACTTTCCGCCTAGCTGTTGCCTTACACCTTGCCGCTCCTTGCTGTTCTCCTCATCGCTGCCACTGTGGCGAAGTTCTCAACAGCCTCGGTCACCACGGCCTGTCATGCGGTTAAAGCGCGGGACGCATATCGCGGCACGCGAATATTAACGACATTATCCGACGAGCCCTTGTCAGCGTCAGCATTCTGGCTGTTTCAGAACCTTATGGCCTGGCACGCGACGATGGTAAGAGACGGGACGGTATGTCTTTATTTCCGTGGAAGATGGGTATACCTTTAGTGTGGGACGCTACCTATGTCGATACTCTTGCGCCATTCCATCTTCCTAGCTCATCATGCTGTGCTGGTGCTGCCGCTGCGGCTGCGGAGAACCTCAAGCGGCGGAAATATAACAACCTCGTCGGCAATTATATTTTTGAGCCGTTTGGGGTTGAAACTCTTGGGCTGTGGGGTCCGAGTGCTCATACGCTTTTTAAAGAACGATCCAAACGCTTAGTTGACACTTCGCGTGACCCAAGGGCTGGCTTTTACCTCGGTCAGAGATTATGCATTGCCATGCAACGTGGCAATGCCGCCAGCCTTTTGGGCACACTTCCAGTCGACAGCGATGCGGAGGAGTTTTATGACGCCATATTTTAGTTAGGAGTAGCCTTTAGTGTATAATTATATAGTTTTAATTAGTTAAGTGTTTTTGAAATAATATAGAACGGATTTGAAAAATTGTTTCTACAATCTTTGTTTTATAATTGATAGGTTCGCATCTGAGTGGGGAAGCGATTGCCGTTTCCTTAGACGTCTCGAAGACCTTCGACAGGTTATGGCACGCTAGCCTTTTGAGTAAGCTTCCAGCGTACGGCATTTCCCCTGGTCTGATTAACTGGGTAAAAGACTTCCTGAGTGAACGGTCTCTCCGAGTTGTAGTCGATTGATGCTCATCAGAGCCCTTGACGACTTATGCCGGTGTTCTTCAGGGTTCTGTTCTCTCTGCAACTCTCTTCCTGCTGCATATCAACGATCTGCTGATGCCCGGTATCTATGGGTATGCAGATGATAACACAGTTGTAGAGAGATACCTGCCAGGTGCTCGGGCTAGTAAGGAGCTAATCCGGTCCGAAAGAGAGGCTTTGGTTGAGCGTACGAATGTCTCACTTCAGGCGGTCTACTAATGGGGTGAAGCCAATCTGGTTGGGATTCAACGCCGCTAAAACACAAGCGTGTCTGTTCACCACTAAAAGGTGCCCGTTCACTTTGGCTCCTGCTTTTCGGAATATATCCCTGGAGTGCACCGACCGCTCTTGGGAGTTGAGTTGGAAGTTTCTTCAGACCTTATTTTTGGGCGGTTCATTGAGTCCAAAGCCAAAGTAGCTGCTAGGAAACTCGGCGTTCTTGCAAAGGTCCGGCGGTACTTCACACCGGGACAGCTTTTAATGTTATACAAAGCACAGGTCCGACCGTGTGTGAAGTAGGTACTGCAGCCATATATGCGGCTGGTGGAAAGCAAAAAAGCAAGTTCATCTTACTCGGCTTTCATAAGATTCTCGTCATATGGGACGGATATGTCGATAATTATTGCACGCCTCTCGCTTCAGTTCACCACCACTATGTCAGGCTTATTGGTTACAACAGTCCTATCTGTGAGAATAGACCGATTCCAATACAATGTGATATCGCCACTATCGAGAACTGGGTCGGGCATATACCTGGCTGTGGTATGGTACCTTTGGTTCTACAAGAGAGTATTTCAGTATTAATATAATAGTACTTACTGTTACATAATTGCAGAGTAATATTATTCCCACTATACAAGATATCACTCCGAATATTGTAGTACCTAGCAGTATTGCATGTGCATGATGAGTATTCTTCCATTTTTCCGCTGAAAACAAAACATAATATTAAAAAAAAAAAACTAAGCAAGTGCGAGTCGGACTCACACACTGAGGGTTCCGTACAAACTTACCTATGTAAATAGTTCAATTCCCGAATGGAGTCTCGAAGATTTGACCAAATCGCATTTTTTTTTTTTTGTGACGTTTCAACAAATTTACTGTTTTCAGATTTGTTCCTATACCTGTGCTATAAGTCCTTGCTTTATGCCAAATTTCAGGATTCTGGGTCAACGGTAAGTACCCTATGAATTATGATTCCCTTGAGAGTGTCGAAATACACGTTTTTGCGACATAAATGGCCGTATCTTTTTTCTTTTAACTTAGAAGTTTAATTTTTGCACAGCTTCAAGAGACCGCAGATCTGAGTATAAGGTTTTAAATTCAACTTGATACCTCCACGCGTTTCTGAGATAAAGGGTCTTGACAGACAGACAGACAGACAACAAAGTGATCATAGAACGGTTCCGTTTTTTCCTTTTGAGGTACGGAACCCTAAAAAGAAAGCGGCATCCTTACTACGGCCTACGGTGCCTACATGGTACCATGTAGGCGCCGTAGGTATTTGTATTTTAATTACTTCCTTAAAATGTAATTTGTAATTCGTATTTCAAATACCTGACGGCGAAGTATTTTGTAATTAGTATTTCAAATACTTGAGGCTTCAAAATACATTTTAACATTAAAATACATGTAACCTTCAAGAAAGATTGTTTTCTTTAGCAGGTTTTATTCACTCTCCAACAAGAGGCTGTTTGTCTGACAGTAGATTTAAAAATCTAGTGTTCATGAAAGGAAATTCTGGTTTTACTGATTAATTAATCTTGTTTTCCTCTACTTTTCAGCCCATGCTGGCCTAGATTATTTATTTTGTAATATGTAATTTGTATTTTGTATTTCAATTATAAATAGCTAAAATACTGCATTTTGTATTTTATATTCCAAATACCTTACTTATAGATATTTTGTATTTTAATTACTTGCGATAGTGTATTTTGTAATTTGTATTTCAATTAAAGCAAAGCATGTATTTTGCCCAGCCCTGACCATGACAACAACATTTTGAAGATGATTGCTGCCAGACCGGACTGTCCCGTGCAGAGACACTATGTGGAGACAGTCCTAAATAAGAAAAATAAATAAGTAGAAACTAACAATCCACAAACTAACAACCTATATATAAAAAGTACTCTGTGCTAACAACATTAATCTACTTACTTAGGCACAATTGTCACAAAACAATTGTGCCTAAGTAAGTAAGAAAACTATGGTCTAGAAATACCATAAAGGGTCAGTGGACAAGAAACGGGGCACGGAGGAAAAAATACTTAGAAAATTTTGCTACAAAAATGACTTATTTAAAAAAACCCCCGACACAAAAAAAAACTATTAAAAAGTAAAAAATAAGTTTCACTCAAAAATCTCAAACCATGAAGGTTCTATCATAGAACCTTCATGGTACTTGGAACTGACATAGAACTTCTATGTCAGTTCCAAGTACCTATTACAATGAAACGGTAATTTCATACTTTAACCCCTATTATTTAAATGTGAAGAAGTTTATTTATTTAACTTTACAACACAATTGCGGTCCCCCGACTCAGCGATGCTTACCTTTACATATTTATAGGTTCTTTTAATGAAGTGAAAACGGCTAAAAGAGTAATTTATTACTTATTTTTTACTTTTTAATAGTTTTTTTTTGTGTCGGGGGCTTTTAAATTTTATTTTTATTTCCAATTTTTTAAATTAATCGCGAAACCCAAAATTGTGATTACTTTTTTTTAGTGATGCAACGAATACTACTTTTACGAATACGAATACGAATACGAATATCAAACCTACTATTCGGCGAATACGAATACGAATACGAATATCTCGCCATGGTAATCAAAGACTTATTTATTTGAATAATGTTTACTCTTCTAATAATTAAAATTTACAACAGGCAAATTTTTATTTAAAAAACATAAAATTTGTAGATTTTCTGGTTTTAGGCGATTTCTTTTTTCAGTCTGGATGTTCCCAGCCGTTGAAAAAAGTCTTTCCGAGGCGACTGTACATGGCTTCAGTGAAAAATATTTTTGGGCGAGCTTTTTCAGACTTGGAAAATGGACATCTTCTCGCAAAAAGGCCAGTGAATCAGCAGTCGGCGATAAATTTGGGAGCTTTAGATAAGCATCTATCTCGTTTTTAGTTTGCGAATCCCCAGAAAATATTGAAATTGGCTCTTCCATTTCAGCCTCTTCAATTATTTCTCGGCATACTTGCCAAATTCCTCTACTTGTCGACGGTTGAGGTTCTTCTGGAGGTCTTGTCGGTCTTACGGCCTCTCTGTTATCAAGAGCAGCGTTAAGAACTGATCGAGCGGTTTCAACGACCACTGGTGAGCTGAAAATCCTTGTTTTGAATCGGGGGTCAAGGATCGTTGCTAATAGATAAGTTTCATCACATTCCATAAACGCAAATCTATTCGAAAGTCCACTGAATAGGGAGTTTGCCAGATTTTTCACATCAGGATGAGAAGAAGGATCATTTGAAATTTTATTGAGGCAAGATTTAAGACTTCGTACTATTGGGATTGCTTGAGATAACGTCGTTGATTCTTTGCTCAGCTCTTTAGTAGCTTCTTCAAAATTGGCCAGAATATCAATGATTTGGCTCATAAGACCCCATTGCCTTGCTGTGATTTCATGACGACAATTTGGTAGAGATGGTAAAACATCTTGAATCGCTATGCGTTGTTCATGTAATCTCTTCAACATCTGATATGTTGAGTCCCATCTTGTTTCAACATCTTGAAACAAAACATGTTTCGGTATATTGTTAGCTTGTTGAGAATCTTTCAGTTGTTTGAGTGCGGAGGTTGAGTGATTAAAATGAGTAATAACTCCCCTGCATGTGGTTAACATTTCGGTTATGCGTTCTTGACCAAACAAACTTTTTTTCAGCACTATTTGGATGCTGTGTACCAAACAAGAGATATGTTTAAGGCTAAGATCAAGCTCATCATTTGCTTTAACCATATTTCGTGCGTTGTCCGTTACAACTGCTGCAACTTTACCCACTAGCTGCCATTCCAGAAACATCATATGCATATTGTGGGCAATATTTTCTCCTGAATGTGAGTCGCCTTCAAAAGGAAACACTTCCAGACAATAAGATTTGAGCTGGAAATCTTCATTGACTCCATGTCCAGTAAGACTTATAAAATCATTGACTTGTGAGGAAGCGTCACTGGTCCACATGTCTGTTGTGACAGAGAGATATGGGGTCTTTGTTAACTGCTCCTTCAATTTTATTTTAACACGGTCATTAATATCCGGTAGAATTTTTTCTGTAAGGTGGGTTCTAGATATAATGTTATATCTGTAAAAAAATAACAGTCAGGAATTAAAAAGGGTTTTGTGAAAGTTTAAAAAGTAGCCCACTAATATGTATGAACAAAAGTTTAGCATTTTAATAAAAGCAAACAAAAACAAACCTTGGAGCTAGTTCACTGAGCAAACGACGGTATCCCTTTTTATTTACCAAGTCCAGGGGCTCCATGTCTAGACAAACTTGTTCAGCAATCAAATATGTGATTTTGACAGCCCGAGGATCACCAGTTTCATACGTAGTACGTTTTTCCAATATTTCCTTTAAGGACGCTTGTTTCTTCGCTGGTGTTACTTCAACTTCAGTGTTTGTTTCATCTACAGTATTTATACAGGCAAGAAGCTCCTTTTCGTGAAATCTCAGCAAAAAAATGACTAAATACATCTTAGAACATGCGGATTATTTGAAAAGTCTAGGTTTATATGTGTCTAGTTTTCTTGATAGAGAATATTTACAGAAAAGACGAAAACAAAGAGAAGAACGGTATTCGATACACCAAAAAAACAAAAAGGGATACTATAATCATCTAAATACAAACAACATAACGCTAAATAATACAACTAGGCCACCTCCCCCCACCCAGAGCATCAATAATAGGCCAATTGAACTTTGTTCCTTTCGCCAAGAACTTTGAAATTCTATTCCAAAACATACGCAGCCTTAAAAATAAAAATTATTTGCTACAATCAGTCATTGAAGAAAGAAAACACGTTAATGCTATATGTTTGACAGAAACATGGATTACTGAAAATAAAATTGAACTACTACACTTAAATGGATATAAAGCAGCTTCCAGTTACAGCAGGAAACACCACGAGGGTGGAGGTGTATGCATTTTTGTTCAGGAAAACATCGAAACCTTAGAGCCGCTATCTGTTGAGTTTATATTCGAAGTTTGTGCAACAGAAATAGTTCGGCAAAATACTGTTATTGTAGTAATATATTGGCCCCAAAAAAATAGGGAGACAGATGTATTTTATGGTTCTCTTAAAAAAACTTTTGCGGTTACTAAGAATCAAAGACAGTAAAAAAAATATTATTATCGGTGGAGATTTCAATGTTAACATGTTAGAGAATTCAAACAGTACTACAGATTTACTTAACACTATGACTAGCTATAATTTTGACCAAATGATTAACGAACCTACCAGAATCAGTAAAACAAGCGCCACATGTATAGATTTGGTATTTACAAATTTTAAATTAAAAAACTTAAGGGCCTCTGTTGAAAACTTCGGACTTTCTGATCATAAGGGAATAATATTATCAGTCCCTAAAAAAACAGACATAAATGAACGGAAATCGTGGTATATAAATAAAAGAACATTTAATGAAAAAAATATGGATAACTTTAAGACGCAACTGAGTAAAGTAAATTGGCAATCAATATTTAAAGATGACAAAGACGTAAATTCAAACTATGAATCTTTCCACACGAAAATAGTAAGCATTTTAAATGACTGTATTCCAAAAGTAAAAATTAAAATTAAAAACAAAACCAAAAAGTCATGGCTAACTACCGGTTTAAAAGTGTCTTGCCAGCACAAACGTTTACTCAAAGCATTTCTGACACAAAATGAAGCCCCTATCTTGTTAAAATATTATAAAAAATATGAAAAACTCCTAAAAAAAGCAGTTTATAAATCTAAAAAAAACATAAATATTAAAAGGATACAAAATAGTACCAATATTTCGAAAACTATGTGGCAAATAATAAAAGAACACACCAATAAAACAACTAAACGCACAAAGAAAAATATAAAATTAAAGATACAAAATACGGTAACGGAAAACCCCACGATTGTTGCAAACGCATTTAACGACTTCTTTAGATCAGTTGGTGGAAAGTCCAGTCATCAAACTGGTCGACCGGTCATAACAAAAAATGATAAGTCCTTATTTGTCAAACCTGTAGATGAATATGAAATACTCTCAATTATAAGAAACCTTAAAAACAAGAGAAGCTATGGTTTTGACGAAATTCCACCCTCATTAGTTAAAAAATGCGCAAATGTTCTAGCCATGCCACTCACTTTCTTAATAAATCAATCCTTTACTGAAGGAACCGTCCCACATTTACTTAAGATCTCGGTAATCAAACCAATCCATAAAAAAGATTTGCAGACTGACTGTAATAACTATCGCCCCATAGCACTTCTGCCTACCTTCTCAAAAATTTTAGAAACTGCTATGTCTTCACGCCTGTATTCTTTCTGCGAGACATTCAATATATTTAATGACAGCCAAAATGGTTTCAGGAAAAATAAATCAACAACAAATGCGGTTTATAGATATGTGCAACAGATCTTAAATATAATTAATGAAAAGAAATACGCTATAGGTATTCTTCTAGACATGAGTAAAGCATACGATAGAGTTCAATATAACATCCTCTTGAATAAACTGGACGGGATAGGAGTACGTGGCATAGCTCATAAATGGTTTACTTCATACCTCGAAAATCGTTCACAATATGTAGAAATTGAGCACTACAATCATTGTACTGGGGAAATCGCTAATGTTAAATCGGGAGTGACTACTGTAAATAAATCAATCCCACAAGGTAGCGTACTCGGATGCATATTATTTCTTATTTATATAAATGATCTCCCTAAAAAAATAGATGCCGTAAGCGTTTTATTTGCTGATGACATTTCTGTTGTCTTTCCTTGCTCAAATAATCTGACCCTTCACAATGACATTCATCGAATTCTATCTGACATATATACTTGGTTAAATGAACACAATCTCGAACTAAATTTTGTTAAAACAAAAATTATGCAATTCAGACCTTACCAAAAACGACCCCTTGACATAAAATTTACCTTTAATGACATTACATTAGACTGCGTGGATAATTTCAATTTATTGGGACTTAACATTGACACGAACCTAAACTGGAAATCTCATATAGCACACATAAGTAACAAAATTTCTAGGTTTACTTATGCGCTATCGGAACTGAAAAGATCTACGGATTTCAAATCTGCAAAAGCAGCCTATAGCGCACACGCGCACTCTTGGCTCCGTTATGGTATAATGCTATGGGGTAATAGTACGAACGCCGATAAACTGTTCAAGCTACAAAAAAGATGCATACGCATCTTAACAAATATAGGATGTATGGACAGCTGTAGACCACACTTTATAAAACATAATATCCTTACGCTCACATCTCTGTATATCTTTGAAATATGTCTTTTTGTCAGGAAAAATATGTCACTTTTCCCCTTAAGTAGGGATCATTACACTCAGCCACGAAATTTGCGACACCAAAACGATCTAGCATTACCGATTTCAAAGCTATCTATTTTCAATACAGGCCCTTATGTAATGTGTATCAAGATATATAATAAAATTCCAAAATCCTTAAAAGAAATTAAAACACTCAATTTATTTAAAACAAAATTGTTCACTTATTTGAACGAGAAGTGCTACTACACACTCAGAGTTTTTTGACGAAAAAAAAAAAACAAATAAATAATTAAATAAGCGCAGGTACATATTAAACTATACAAATTATTATTACTATTTTTATTATTATTATTTTCGTTTTATTTCCATTTATTTTGACATTTATATTTATTTTGACATTAAATTGATTTGACATTATTTTGATACTTGTAATACCTACTAATAATTTTTGCTTTTCCTTTTTAAATGTGTGAATTTTGAAATGTATTTTATTTTGTTTTATTGAAATTTGTTTATTTGTTTTGCAGTGCCCTTACAGGGTGCATGTTTGAAACTTTAACTTTTATTCCAACTACTGTACAACATGTTTGCAATAAACTGATTTGATTTGATTTGATCTCTTTACATGAGTCCACAGTGCGGTCGTAGTAAATCCTTTAATAGATGCATTTTTCCCTCCCCGAGACAATTCACAAGCACAATATCTGCATATAGCTTTGCTTTCATTGTCTAAAATAAAAACAATACAATTTAAATTCCTATCCCACTACTATATTACACGTAAAAGTAAAACCGAAGTCCGCGCGGACGAAGTCGCGGGCCAAGTCTAGTACTACATAGACGCAGCCATTACTAACGTTCGTCTAAGTTACTTACTTACTATCCTAGTTTTTGTTGATACAAAAGAAATACAGACCATATATACTTACTAGGTAATTTATCGAAGTGTTTCCATATGTCACTTTGTTCTCGTTTACGAGAAGACATTGTCAATTCAACTTCAACTTCTTTAAATTCGCAGCAACCTCAGAAAATAAATAAAATAAAACAATACTCTCTTGTTTGACTTGTGCTCACGACTGACAAATGAAATGAATGAAAGGAATGAATGAATCAATCAACGGTTCGTAATCGTAATGATAGGGAAACTCCCGGAGCCGCGGAAACTGTATAAACCTATCTATGGCCGGGGAGTCCCCCGTCGCGTCGTCGTTGCGGTTAAGGGCCTCTGCACACGTCATATTTTTACGCGCGTTTTTCAAATCTGCAGTAAATAGAGTTGCGTACAAAAATATTAGTTTTTAAGTATTCGTATTAGTATTCGCCGAATACGAATATTCGGTAAATGTCTTCTATTCGGCGAATACGAATATTCGTATTCGTATTCGTTGCATCACTACGTTTTTTTTTAAAGTGGGAAATCATCCAATGACTTCTTGCGCTTTAGGGCGGAGCAAGAGGGTGTATCAGACTTTTACTGGCTGACACCACACGTATGTTCCATCTTTGCCTAGGTCCGGATGAATACCAGACGGCCGAAAGGCGAGCTACCCATTGTTCGTCGTGCTCAAGCCCATGCCTACGGTGGCTGGAAATCAGGGTCGGGATACCGGCGGCCAGGCCATGAGGATGTCCTAACGCGTGCTGCCGCCACCTTCGCTAGCATTTACTGCTTCGCAGAAGGAGGTGACCGCTACCACTTTTAGGCGCAGAATGTCCAATTCGCAAAATGTCCAGCGGACACAAAATGTCCAATTCGCAGAATGTCCAGTTTGCAGAATTTTTAATGTTATTTTCTATTATTACAATGATTTAAATATCTACTACGTAATTTGAGGATGTGTGACATTTATAAACCCGCACTGGGCCAGCGTGGTGGATTATATTTTAGTCCATTCCCTCTCATGGTGAGGAGTAAACCTGTGTCCCAGCAGTGGAAACATTAAAAAGACTGATGACGAAGTATCTACTATTTTGTGCATTTATGCTATGAACAAATCAATATACGGATATTCATAGGCTACGTACACATAATTTACCAGCGTTGCAACTAAAAGCGTTTGAAAAATATAAAAAGAAATAATTTAATAAGTAATGATGACTCTGCATAAAAATTATTTAATGTATGCAATTTTATTATTTACTAGCTTCTCGCCTTGGCTCGCTCAGGTGCAATATTTTTTATTTTATACTCAATATTTTATTGCGTTCCATAATGTTATATAGTTGGTATGTTGTTTAAAAGATTTGAATGACTTTTATAGGAAATAACAATACAAACAAACAACTAAAAAATCAAACCTTTCTCCTTTATAATATTATTAAAGTATAGATATTAATATAATAAAGTTATTTTGTTAATTTAAAAATGTAACTCATATGTGTATGCAATAAATAAATGTTTAACAATTTTTTTGAAATCTGATCAGAAAATTATAAAAGTATAAAATACGGCATTCCATGCCGTATACATTGCATTCCTTTGCCATTATAAGCAGCAATCTCGGACGCAGTTTAACAAAAAACAAATGTCATACAATATCAGCGAACGACGCTTTACATCCAGAAATTTGTTCTTGAGTTGGCCATCCTCGAGACGTAGTATCAGACGGCCAACAGACAGACAACAAAGTGATCCAATAAGGGTTCCGTTTTTCCTTTTGAGGTGTGGAACCCTAAGAAATGTTTGAAATTGTCACAAAGACTTAGATGCAACTCGTGTGTGCCACACCCCAAAGATAAACTCGAAAAATATATGTTACCTTTAAATAAGATTGGTAGCGTTATAATCGGGGACACAAGCCCTACCAGTTTTAGCCATTTTTATCCTTCAAACGATACTTAAGTGAAGCCATATAGGTCTAAACTTTGGACCCGTTTCATCCCTTTAGGGGGTGAATTTTGGTAAATTTAGTGCTCACCTACGTTATAAAAGGAAACTGTACAACATTACACGGTTTCTAGTTTCGCCTGTGCGTTGATATATCAATCAGTCAATCACTCCGTACTACTGCCAGGTGATGAGCTACTCCAGAGTATCAGCAGGAGTTGGGGGATAAAAAAAGCTAAATATATAAATTATGTGCAATAAATAAAGACCTACTTACATAAAGATCCCATTGTGTGTTCAAATTTTCTTTTGAAGTGATTCGATCAGGAAAAATTTCGAACACAATTCTCACTGGCTATTTTTAGCCATAATCACAACACAGAGCTGACATAGTGACATTTTTTTTTTTTTTCATAGTGACATTATTTTTACTCTTTGGAACTGACAGAGCATGTGAATCATAAGGTACTCCTGTGATGTAAACAAAGACTCTATATTATATGTAATTATGTAAACTAAATAGTCACAAAGTACTCTGTGATAGTCACCACAGAGTATCTGACAGTCATACAGCTACTGCATGTATAGTCTGTGTGACTGTCAGATACTTTTTTTTTTTTTACTTTCGTTCCTTGTGGAACAGGCTAGGGTCAGAGACCATGCTGCCTAGTCATCAGTTTTTGTTTCTTTTTGTTTTACATTAGAATGCAGGTGTAACACATTATAATGTTTTTTGAAGTATTTGGCAGCAAATGTATCGATTCAGCCTTCTCTGTAAATTTCGCTGAGGTAGCTAAAACTACAATAAAATTCTCAGCTCCATTTTACCGAGACCGCGCCTATTTCAATGATTCCACATATTATTCCAGTTGCGCAGACACTTGGGATACTAAACAACACCAATTTTACATCACAATATCCACTAGGAATCAATTTGCGAATAATTAAAACAGCCACTGAACTTCACTCGAAGAAGTCCCGCCAAAAAAAAAAAACCTGTCAGATACTTTGTAAATCTGTCCCAGAAGTCATGAGAAAAAAAAAGATTTGTTGTGAATTATTTATTTTCGAAATGTAGGTTAATAATTGTTTTTAGCGTAATTGATTCCCGACTATAATATAGGTACACACACTCACTATTAAATCGCCTACGAAGCAGCTCAAACAGTCTCCTGCGGGGCTATTGCGTAACTCTGTTGACAGTTCAAGTGATGATCACTTGTTAACAATGCGCATCATTGAACTGTCAAACAGCTAGTTTCGTATTGCCTATCTTCAGTGGCCAACTGCAATAACGTCATGAGCCAGTGGTGCCTTTGATAGCCACCGTAACACGTTTTGACAGATGTTATTGTATCGATACTTTTAAAATTGCGCGATTGTGTAAGCTTTTGAATTTTCCAATGGACATCAAGTTGATAGCCACCAAACAATTTGAAAGACACTGCTCTCGGGTAGTGTTTTATAAGAATTCTAGTCATATACACCGGTGACCGAGTTTAGTTTGGCCATAAATTGACTTATTTATGTAGGTAGTTGTATTTGATTAATTTGTGTTGTTGGTGAAGAATTTCACGCCAACATTGTTTGCATCTGCTGAAGAATTTGCGAATTCAGAGGCGCCGGCTGCGACACTAGTACTATAATCCTATGTAGTTGCCAGACAGGGAACTTATTGCAAACTTTCGTTTGGATAAGGATGGATTTCAACTGATATTGGAAGAATTTCGACCACACCTGCCACAATCACGTAAAACGGCTGTTCGCATTTAACTAAATGTAAGTACACTTACTCATCCTTTTTCTTTCGTTATAAAAATTTGGAGGTACACACGCAAATGAAACTCGTGGATATCGGAAATGGGGTCTATTCGTAATAAACATATGTAACTTATAATTAATATACAGAGCTCACGCTAGATCGAATGGTAGAAGCAGTCTCTCTTTTCAATATGGCGGCAGACTCTAGTCTGGCGCCGGAAACATTTAGTGTTGCCACCCAAAATATTATATACGGTGTTGCGACATAATACGCCACAACCACCCCCCTACGGAGAAAATAACAAGTAATTTACAAAGAAAAAACACACAAAAATACACACGAAGTAGATAACACAAAACAGGCAGCAAAAAAGTTAACGAAAAGAAAAAAAACTTATGCTAAAGATCTAACCTATCCTTAAATCTAACAGTGCGACCTGACCGGGTGGTAACTGGTTGTTGTGCAACAGGGGGCACAGTCGGCTGTGCAGGCGCGGAGGGTTCAGGTAGCGCGGGCGCGGAAGGCGCGGGCGCTGCGATCCGTTGCGGAGTGGTTAACCGGGAGAGGTCGCTCGCTAAATCAGGTGCGGTGTATGCAGGCTTCACGCGGTCGATACTGACCGTCACGCGTTTACCTGCAATGTCGATGTCGAGTAACTTGTCGGTCCGTGACATTACCTTGTAGGGTCCAGTGTAGGGCGGCTGTAGCGCACGGCGTCCTGAAGGTCTTTGAAAATAAACGACGTCGGTCGCGTGTGTCGCGACGCCTGAATTGGACGCAATTTGGCCATGTTCGTACGCAGAACCGTCACAAAATCGTTGACGTTGTCAGTGTTATTGGGGGTGCTGGCTATCAGGAACTCTCCCGGTAGGCGAAGCGGCTCCCCATAAACAAGTTCGGCAGCCGAACACTCGAGATCCTCTTTCAAGGCAGATCGAATGCCGAGAAGCACGATCGGTAAGGCTCGGTGCCAGATGTCGCTGTGGCACATGAGAGCAGCTTTCAGTTGTCGATGAAAGCGCTCGATTATGCCGTTAGCTTGAGGATGGTAGCTCGTGGTTCGCCTTCGCTCGGTCGCGCCAACATTCATGAGCCGTTTGAAAAGGTCCGACTCGAATTGACGGCCTTGGTCAGTCGTGACTGTGGTAGGAACGCCGAAGCGTGCAATCCAACCCTCAACGAACCGATCAGCTCCTCCTCAGCAGTTATCGAAGTCATCGGCCAAGCCGGCCAACGAGAGAAACGGTCGATCGCTGTCAGGCAATATGAGTAGCCTCTCGATGTTGGGAGAGGGCCGATTATATCTAAGTGAACGTGGCGAAACCTGGATGATGGAGCGGCGAAAGTTCCGAGTGGAGCAGACACATGGCGCGTAACCTTGGAACGCTGACAATGGAGACATTCCTTTGCCCAGCCACGCCAGGCCACACGTAACGCTGTGCCACGAGGCGCGCGCTGGCGCGAGCACCGGGGTGATTCAGATTCAGATTCAGATTCAGATTCATTTATTCATTGTAAAACATAGGTAGGTACATTACAAGTTCTTATTTAATACATTGAGGGCGCTATGTTTTGCCTCTAGGGCGTACAAAGTAATAATACATGCAATTTAATTAGAATTAAATAATTTAGATCATTTAAATAAAAATAAAAACAAAATAAAATTAAACAATAAAATTATAAAATAAAAAATATACAGCACTCATTTAAAAAAAAAACAAAAGAATTCGAATGATGTCATAACTCAAAATTGAATGCTAAAATGTATAATGAAATGTCAAAATGTAAAATTAAGTGTCAAAATGTAAAAATAAAATGTCAAAATGTAAAATTAAATGTCAAAATGTAAAAAATTAAACGTCAAAATGTAAAAATAAATGTCAATATAGAAAATCAATCATTATTACTTATGAAATGTCATTCAAATATTCGGCGATTGAGTAATAACATTTTTCTATCAAAAAATTCTTCAATTTCCTTTTAAAGTCATGCAAATTTTCATTCTTAATGCCATTAGGTATTCTATTATAAATGTTTGGAGCAATACCAAAGAAACTCTTTTTCAGTAAAGCAGTTTTACACTTGTGTTGACATAACTCATTGTCATATTGAGCACGAATTGGAGTTCGTTTAACTGCTGAAAATTTTTGAAATAATTGTTGATTTGTTTTTACAAATAATGCTGTTTCAAATATGTATAATGATGGAAAAGTTAATATTTTAAATTTCTTAAAGTAAGGAACACAACTATCCGTTGTTCTTAGGCCACACATTGATCGTATGCATCTTTTTTGCATCCTGAAAATAAGTTCTCTATTAGTTGATTGTCCCCAAAAAATAACAGCATATCTCAAAACAGAAGCGACTAATCCATGATAGGCTGTTATAAGTGTGTCAGTGTTTACTTTTTTTGATAGTTGGAATAATAGATATGCAGATCTACTCAGACGCTTGCAGATTTCCTCTAAATGTGGTTTCCAGGTTAATTTATTATCTATAGTCACACCCAAGAATTTTGCATTTGTAACTTCTTCTATTATACTGTTATTATAGGCAATTTTAACTGGTGGATGCGTACAGCGTTGGTGGAAATGAATAACTTTAGTTTTATTTAAATTAATTACAAGATTATTTTTGTCAAGCCAATTTATAATGTCACTCAGAGAACTATTTACGTCATTTTCATAGTTATTAGGATTAGTACATTCTACAATAACCGTGTTATCATCTGCAAATAGTACCATTTTTTGATCTATAGATTTTGGGAGATCATTAATATATATTAAGAAAAGGGGTGGTCCCAGCACGCTACCTTGAGGCACACCATACTTTATGTGCCTTGGTTTCGATACGTATTTTATCTCCAATTTAGTAGTAGGACAGATTCTAGTGATTTCTGTGCATTGAATTCGGTCACTCAAATATGATTCTATTAGTTTTAAAATGTTTCCTCTTATGCCATAACTCTGTAATTTTTGAAGTAAAATCTTATGATCCACGAAATCAAACGCTTTTGTCATATCTGTCAGTAGAGCACACACAGGTTTACCTTTATCTACAGATGTCATAACACTAGATAGCAGGTCAAATAGAGCCATATTAATATTTGTATTTTTTCTGAAGCCTTTTTGCTCATGGCAAAAAAGTTTGAATTTTTCGAAATAAGAATAGATGGCGTTATAAATTACTTTCTCAATTATTTTGGAGAATACTGATATCTTTGCAATAGGTCTATAATTTTGAACATCACTTTTTTCGTTTTTTTTATAAATCGGTTTGACGATGACTTTTTTTAGGCTATTTGGGAATGAACCATTAGCAATACAAAGGTTAATTATATGTGATAGAAGAGGCGCTATTATTTCCTTTACGTGTTTTATTACTTTAGTTGATATGCCATCAAATCCTACCGTATTTGTATTTTTTAAGCTACTAATTATTTTGAGTATATCAGAATCCGAAACTGGTAGCATAAATAGTGATTGCGACTTCGAATTATCAATAACATAATTGGTTCCTTTAGTTTTAATATTATTTTCAATGACCTCTATAAAATAGTTATTGAATTCGTTTGCAATTTTCATAGGATCTGTAAGAGTTAAGTTATCTTTATTTATTGACAGTATAGGTTCTTGCGGTAAGTTGAATTCGGATTTTTTAATGACTTGCCAGGCAGCTTTTGTTTTATTTTTGGACGTATTAATGTAGTGGTTATTTTGGGCTTTTTGGGTTAGTTTTATTATTTTTCTATAAATTGAAGAATATTTTTTAAACGCAACTCTATTTTTTGTATTAGGATTGAATCTATAAGCCCAAAGTAAATGCCTTTGCTTCTGACTACAGATTTTTATTCCACGAGATATCCACTTATTTTTTTTACTAGTATATACAGTTACAATTTTATTTGGAAAGCATAAATTATACAATAGTGAAAAATCGTCTACAAAATGTTCATACGATTCATTCGCATCTTTGGCTTTGTATACTTGTGAGAAAGATAAGCATTTTAGATGATTTTTGAATTTTTCTAAGTTACTTGCCGTGATATGCTGTCTTTTCGTTTTCCAATATTTTAGGGTACACGTTTTTTTTATAGGAACCTGAAGTAATTGGGACGTGTGATCTGAGAGAACTAAGTCCATTATTTCAGCTTTACATTTTTTTCGATAGGTGTGTGCAAAATTGTCTATGCATGAGTTACTACTCAATCTAGTTGGTTTATGAAGTTCTAATTGTAGGTTATATTGTAGAAGAAAGTTTTCGAACTCTAATGTTACCTTATTCCTTTTTAACACATCTATATTAAAGTCTCCAGCTAGGATAATATTTTTATTTCCAAATGAGCAAAATTTTCGTAAAATATAGTCTAGTCTCTCGTAAAATATGTTGTAATTATATTTTGGTATTCTATATATACATATAATGATAATACTAGAAGATATCAGTTCTATACCACAGCACTCAAAGACGCCTGTCACTGATTGTTTGGCAACCTCCAACAATTCGCGATACTGCAATCCTGCTCTAACAAAAATGCAAGTGCCGCCCCGTTTAACGTTTCTAGTAAAGAAAGCTGCTGGGCAGAAATTAGGTATGTGTAATATATTCTCATAGCCCGTCTCAATAAAATGCTCCGTTATGCAGATTACATCTATAATAGTTCCGTTACTATAAAGTTCGTCTAATTTTACAATCAAGGAATCCGATTTATTCATGAGTCCTGCAATGTTTTGATGGAGAATCTTGAGATAATTATTATAGAAAAAACTGAGATGGGTCTTGTGTCATTTCAATTTGTTTATTCTGGGAACAATGAACCATTGGCTGCACAGTGTTTAAGTTATCTAGGTCTAGGATAAGATCTTGCAAGTCAGATACTACGATATTGAAGCCTCTGCTATTGAGATTACCATGCCAGTGGTTGTAGGTATTAAGTGTATAAGGAAGATTCAGATTCGAGTCCAAGATAAACGCATAGTTGTATGTCTGAACGTCCATACAAATTAAATTATTAAAAGTATCAATCCGGCTATTAAACATTATATTAGATTTATCCATGTATTTAAAAGTAGGTAGACAAATAACAAAATTAGTGTGATTCAGTTGTAATAATGTCTCACGTATTAAAGTCACTAGTTCTATATATTTATTTGTTTTTCTAAAATCCTCCTCACCAATAAAAAATATACAATAATCTGAGTAAGTAAAATTACGAACTTTGCCTTCAATATTTTTTAAGATGTGCTCAATTCCACATTTAGGTGTACGATAATGACACATATTATAATTGCGTAAATGAGTGCCTTCACTCATCGTATATATTCTATTTGTTAATTCACTACTTACAATACAAATGTTAGGTTTCAAAGGAAGGGACGATGTTTTAAGACTCCTTTTTGTGTCACGATTTTGTGACTGGAAGTCTCGTGTACTCCCAATGTCAACATCAATTTGTGGTTTGTTTTGTATTTTTACAGTATTTTTCGAAATTGGAGTCTCTTTTCCTTTTATATGTTTCGTTGTTGTATTCTTCCTTGGAGTGTTGACCTTGCTCCTGACTGGACTGTTACAAATAACTTTATACGTTTTGTTTAGTTCTAATAATTCAGCATTACATTGCTTCAATTTTGTATTCTCTAGAGACAATTTATCTATTTCTTCATGTGCGCTTTGTAAGTTAGTCCTTAGACTTTCTATTTCTTTCTTTAATAAGTTAATCTGTCCTTCATTCTCATCCTCAGACATTTCTGGTAGGGAATTTGTGGTACAGTCCAACGTTTCCGACGTCACATCATGGCTTTTGTCAACATTGGAGTCCGATTGAGTGCGCGTACGACGGAATGTGATGTTTTCTAAGAAATTCATGTTACTTAGTAACTCAGATAATTAGAATAAAGAACGAAAGTCAAAATAAATCCTAAAAGTTTCTTTTTCACTTGGCTGGATTCGAACTCTCGTCACCATACGTGAAGTTGTAGAATCAACCTGATGTCTTAACCCTTCTTTGCATGATGATGGAAATTTCCATCACAAACATTTAGTGAAAAAAAAAAGTACACAAAACAGGCGTACTGTAAATTGTTTGTTGCTGGCAACTTTTTATACGACCAATGCATAAAACGCAACGCAGTTGTCAAAAAAAAAACAAACGTCACTGTCATTAGCAAGGCCTTGAACTTTTCATTCAGCTGTTTGTTGTGATTCGAAGAAAAGAGTGAATTTATAAATTGTTTTAGGAAACTAATCTGAGATTTATCCACTAATAATAGTGAAAATGAGTGAAAAAAAGGTTTGTTTTTAGTGTTTCTGTTAAATTATGCGCAATTTATATTGAAATACCCTGAATAAATTTCTCAAAACTATATGACAGAAATTTACATCACTATGCAATAACTTCACTTGTAATGTATGGTGAAAACAGTTTTTAGTATTTATTTTTTTTGTAGGGAAACTTGAAAGACAGAGACATTGAAGCTTATTTGAGTCAGTTAGAAGGCGGTTGGCTCTCGGAAGATGGCCTTGATAACGAAGATTCCGACGATGAGTACCGTGATTCTGATGAAATTCTAAGAGTGTTGCAGGAGGAAAATGATAATGATGATGTGGAAGATGAAACTGCTGACATTGATCCTCCTCTTGTAGAAGAGGTCACCACAGAAGACCAAGAACCCTCACACTCATCATCTTCATCCAATTTGCAGTCTTCATCCAGTTTTTTATTTGACAAAAGAAACTTGATATGGAAAAAAAGGAATCTTGTGTATGATGCAGATAAGATTACTTTCTTGGGGAGTTCTGCTGCTCCAGATGAAATATCACACCTGGAAACCCCATATCAATGTTTCAACCATTTCATAACGAAGGATTTTATGAATAGACTAGTGGAGCAAACAAATTTATATATAAAGGTAGTTATGAAGAGAGAGTTTCTATGCTTGATGGTATAGATATGAGTTGTGTAGTATGGAAAGATAATAAGGTAGTAACCCTGCTATCTACTTATGCTGGAGCATTGCCTGTGGCTAAAGTAAACAGGTATGACAAGGCAAAACGAGAAAAAATTGATATTACTTGCCCATTTATTGTCCAAGAATACAATAAACACATGGGAGGAGTAGACCTCATGGACAGCTTTTTGGGTAGAAATCACATAACACTGAGATCCAAAAAGTGGTACCTGCGTATTTTTTTTCATTTATTTGATCTTGCAGTTATAAATGCTTGGATTGTTTATAAAAAAAATGCCCAGAAAAGGGGTGAACCTAAAAATAGTCTGCTTACAATGAGCCAATTCAGAAATGAATTGGCCTTTGTGCTTTGTAACAAAAGAACCATCAAAGATTCTAAAAGAGGGCGTCCTAGCAGCAGTACCCTAGAAGAAGAATTGCTGTCAAAAAAAAGAAAGGGTTCTCCAGCTCCTCCACCTCCAAAAGACATAAGGAGGGATGGTTCTGAACATTGGCCAAAAGTAGGTGGGTCACTCAGGTGCAAATATCCTAAATACAAAGGTTATTCCACAATTTCATGCAGTAAATGTGGAGTTAATTTGTGCCTTAATAAGAATAATAATTGTTTTCTAAATTATCACCAAGAATAAAGAATGTACAAGGATATTCTAGTTTTATTTATTTAGTACTGAGCTAAATATGTAGAATTGCATGATGATGGATATTTCCATCATACTATTTTTTATTTATTTCATATTATTTATATATACCAGGATTTTTTTAAATATTTTTCCCTTAATCTAGAGCATGAATTACATCACCCTGATTTATTTCACAAAAATTTAAAAAATCATGCAAAGAAGGGTTAACCGCGAGGCTATCTGTTCATTTACACAGCTGACAAAAGTAGTGATCTATATCCTTAGTGTCACGTTAGTTTGCTGTATAGATACTAGATGTCAGTTTTATCAATATAATAAATGCTACAGTAAATTTAATAGTCTGTCAACACTATTAAACGTCTGGTAACACAAATTGCGTCGTTGTTTATATAATATGCGCTAGATGGTGTTGTACGCAATATTTTTCAAATGTTACGATGAAAAAAACGTTCTTTTGGCGACCAATTTTCGAAGAAAATCACTAATATTTTTGATTATGAATCTTATTGCACGTTAACTTGGACTATTGACACGGGGGATAGATGTAACTGTGGATGTAGCTCACTAAAAGTCTTGAGTAATAAAATGTCACAATTAGGAGATTCACTGTTCTAGTTTTTAAAGTTTATTATTTCTGTAGACTCTCAGAAAAACTCGCTCAAAACACTGTCACTATTATTTTATAAGTCACGGCTAATATATATACACTGTACACAGCGAAAAACTTAGTTTTTGTATTTTTTAACTTAATTTTAATAGGAGAACAGCTGATCGTGACTGAGCGCATGCAGGCGCTCGAAGACGGCGCGGCGCAGCGGTGCTGGCAAGTAGGGGCGCGGTTTGCCTGTTGAGACGTCACACTGAACGATGGTGTCTGTGCCTGGAATTAAGGTACGTTGCATATTGAGAGACGAGTCAGTTAAGGTTTTTAACTCATCGTCGGCATCTTGTGCTCGAGCCAACGCGGTATAATCGCACTCGAGCGAGACGGCTTCGATGCGCGACATTGTGTCAGCGACGACGTTGTCGTCTCCCTTTACGTGCCGTATGTCAGTAGTAAATTGGGAGATAAAGGTGAGCTGATTGAGTTGGCTGGGCGGCAGCTTTTCTCTGCGTTGCTTGAATGCATACAGCAGGGGTTTGTGGTCCGTATATATTGTGGCGTGTTGCGCCTCTAATATATGCCGGAAATGCTGCACCGCCGAATATACTGCCAACAGTTCCCTATAATACGCTGGCCACACTGACTGACTCGCCGTAAGCTTCTTGCTGAAGAAAGCAAGCGGTTGCCAGCCCTGTTCATTTTGTTGCTGGAAGCACGCGCCCACCTGTGTGCCAGAAGCGTCTGTGTACAACGCCAATTGGGCGTTAGGTACAGGATGTGCTAACCTGGTAACCTGAGAGAGGCTGTCCTTGCATGCGGTGAAGGCGTGCTCCAGTTCAGGGGTCCAGGGCATGGGCTTGGCTCCCTTAACCTTCGTAGCTGTAAGGAAATCATGAGCGGGGCTTGAGTCTCGGCGGCATTGGGCAGAAACTGTCGGTAGTAATTCATCATGCCCAAGAACCTGCGGAGACCTTGGGCTGTTTTAGGAAGGGGGAAATCTTTCAAGGCTTGGACTTTTTCTTCCGGGGGGCTTATTCCTTCACTGGAGACTTTATAACCGAGGAAAATAACCTCAGATGTACCCAGCACGCACTTTGTTGGATTAACTACTACACCGTAGTTAGCCAATCGTTCAAAGAGCGTGCGTAAGTGGTTACAATGCTCCGTGGCATCCCTGCTAAATATTAAAATGTCATCGACATATGGGAAACAAAAATCCAAACCCCGGACAATTTCATCAATGAAACGCTGGAATGTCTGTCCAGCATTTCTGAGACCAAACGTCATATAGGGGAATTCATACAAACCAAACGGTGTTGTGATGGCAGTTTTGCAGACGTCAGCTGGCTCCACCGGAATTTGTTGATATGCCTTAACTAAATCAATAGTACTAAAGATGGTGGAACCAGCGAGAGCATGACCAAAATCCCCTATATGGCGCACGGGATACCTATCTGGTATAGTCCGAGCATTCAGTGCTCTATAGTCACCGCAAGGGCGCCATGAAGAGTCTTTCTTCTGGGCTAGATGCAGTGGCGAGGACCACGGACTCTTAGAAGGGCGAGCGGTGCCAGCTTGCACCATATCCGCAAACTCCTTCTGCGCTGCGCGCAGTTTATCAGGCGCGAGGCGGCGCGGCCAAGACACCACGGGTGGGCCGTCGGTCGTCATGATGTAATGCACAGTGTTGTGCTTCACCTCGCGATGGATGCCGGGGGGTCTCATGATCGCTGGAAATTCAGATAAGATTTTGTGAAATTCAGAATTTTCAAGTTTTACGGTTTTTATGCTGAGCTGGTTAAATTTGGCTACGGAGGCTGGAGCAGTGAGACCAGTAACTCCGCAGCGTATTATTTTGTTTCTGCAGTCGGGAAGTAGGTTGTAGAAAGCCATGAAGTCAGCACCAATGATGGCGGTGTCGACATCAGCAATGACAAAGTTCCATTTGAAGGAGCGGCGGAGACCAAGATTGAGTGTAAAGTTCTGACAGCCATGAGTCTTTATGGAACTGCCATTTGCTGCACATAAATTGTAATTTGGATCTGCTATTTTGCTTCCTAACAATTTTTTAGGAAAACAACAAATGTCAGATCCAGTATCTAACAAAAATCGGAACTTTGTGTCTTTGTCCACAACAAATAAGCGGCTACTATTGAAACAATCGGTCGCCGCTGCTACAGACTGTTCTGTTGGTTTCCCGACCAAGAGCATGGTTTGGTACATTTACTTGCTTTAGCACCAAATTTATGGTGGTACCAACAGAAAGGCTGTCGGGCCACCTGGGACGCAGATCTGGATCTAGGTTGATGAGACCTAGAACCTGACCGTTGTCTAGAGCTGGACCTCCTTGTGGTTAAAGTGGCCACCTGACGTGCAAGTTCTTGAACTTGTACGGTAAGGGCAGCAAGGTCAGGGGCACTAGCTGGAACGGGAGAAATGGCGTGGACGGAGACAGAGTTGACCTCTAAAATTTTGTCAGCCAGTTCGGCAACTTTGTCCAAGGTGAGATCACCTTGGGCAGTCAAAATCGCCTGTATGTGTTTAGGCAGACGTTGTAGCCACAGTTCTCTGATTATTGTATTATCTTTGAAAGACTTACCAGCTAGAGACTTCAGATGACGGAGAAACTGGGTAGGTTTCCGGTCACCAAGCTCCTCACCTGACAACAATTGTCTGACCTTTTGTGAATCGGAAGTGGAAAAACGCTTAATAACTTCTTCCTTTATCCATTCATACCGGCCACCTTTTGGAGGAGGGTTAGTGACAAGATCCTCGACTTCATGAGAGGTCCTGGAATCAAATTGTGAAATAACATAATTGTATTTGGTTTCATCCACCGAAATATTGCATAAAACAAACTGTGATTCTAGGTGAGCAAACCATCCAGCGGGATGCTTGTGCCAAAAAGGAGGCAGTTTAGGACGGACCGCATATGTTGCTGGATTCTGCACACTATGGGCATTTAATTGTGCCCGTAAGTCAGCATTTTGTTGCGTCAGTCTTTCGTTGTTCGCCAGAATTTGGTTGAGTCTCTCCTCAATTTGTTGGCTCTCCATGTTGAGTGTGTGTATAAAAAAAATGTATATAAATATATTATAAAATATGTTCAAGTTACAGTTACCACTCAGTCAGGTTGCTTAAAACTATAACAAGCAACTTAAAACTAAAAAACAAAACACAAGGTATATACAGAACGCGCAAGGTAAATAAGCATGTGCTGCAGGTAATGTACAAAACAAATGAGGAGTTCAAACGACTTATTGATATAAAATGCAATAAATACCTGGTACCATTACAACTTAATACAAGCCTCAGCCAGTTATAACTTTTAAACAAACACACGAAAAACCAACACCAAAAATATGTAAACAAACATGAACAAGGTGTAAAAACAATATAAAAATGACCTAGATTTGATTAAGATTTTGTTGCTTACATTAGAAACCACCGAGCACACCACAAGTTAGTTCTTTAGTAAGATGCACATGCATGCAGGCACTGAATAGTTCGGAAAGTTTTTTTTTTTTTTTTTCTCTTCTTTGGCAACT
Source organism: Mythimna impura (assembly GCA_905147345.3). Classification (NCBI taxonomy): domain Eukaryota; kingdom Metazoa; phylum Arthropoda; class Insecta; order Lepidoptera; family Noctuidae; genus Mythimna; species Mythimna impura. The sequence goes on along the minus strand of LR990369.1, from coordinate 7,673,516 downwards.
GAGCCGATGTCGACTATTCTGCCAGTGTCATGTGGTGACGGCAGCGCCGTAAGGTGAGCCGTCGAACTTTGCACTTTGTGGTAGATCTAAGATGTTAGTGGCTGTAAGTACAACACAATTTTTTGTTAGTTAACATGGATTTAAAATATATAATTTGACAACACAAATAGGTAGACATTGATATTTACAGATTGAAAATCCCTACAGACCAGGCTACAGATTAATGTTATTGTCATTTAGGAATTTGGATAGGAGTTGGACAACTTTAGGGGAGAAGTTCGTCAATAGGGAATGGAAGTTAGTAGGAAGGGGTATTTTAATTTTGGAAAGCATTTGGTACAAGTCGAGGGAGTGGGAGTTTGAAGGACAAGAAAAGAAGATATGGTCCAATGTGCCATCATCGAGGCCACACTCGCACAAAGAGCTGTCACGACCGTGAATTTTATGGAGGAAAACTGGACTACTGCAGTGGCCGAGTCTCAATCTGCACAAGGATGAGACCGTTCTTTTGGATAGTTTGGGACACTTAAAAAACCAAGGCTTCCGCTGGATGTCTGGCTGGATGCTGGCGTAGTACGCTCCCTTGAGCTTCGAGCTTAGGTACCTGCCATGCCGCTGACCACAAGTTATGCAACTTAAGTTTGGTGTCCGAGCGTAAGTCGTAGCTATGCAACATGTACATGTCTTCGGTCTACAGGGTTGGATGTAGCATATTTTGCCAGCGAATCGGCGCATTCATTGCCACTTATGCCCGAGTGACTAGGAACCCAAACCAACTCAATATTTAAACTTTTGGTATGGCAAGTGTAGAGTAAATTAAGAATATCGATAACGATTTTACTATGGAGTTTTGATTTTAATTGGTTTTGACCTAAAGCCTGGATACTACTGCGAGAATCTGAGAAAATGACTGAATTTTTAATGTTGTGTGCTAATATGAAATTGATAGTTTCTAGTATGCCAATGCATTCCCCTGTAAATACAGAGGCCTCTGGAGGGCATTGGAATAAAAGGGCTATTCTGGAGTTCTGGAAGTATGTTGATGCACCTGTACAACCAGTTGGCGATAATTTCGATGCGTCCGTGTAAAATAAGTTCCAGCCTTGCCAGTATCTTTTAATAGCCCGGTCGAAGTCGCCTTTTACATCCTGCGAGTTTTTGGAGATGCCAAGTCCCAAAACGATTTTTGGCTTAAAATGAACCACCTCATAGGCGGAAGAAAAGACAGGAAGAGTAGGATATTGACAAACAGGTGAAGGGAGGTGTTTAAGCTCTCTGTACCTATTCATCAATGGAATATTTTTATTGTTCCAATAGGAAGAGGCATTGAGAGATAGAAAAATTTGTTCCAAAATGGGAATTAAAGGATGGGATGAGAGGGAGAGGACTTTTGATAAGAAACGATCTGCTAAGTATTGTCTGCGAAGGGCAAGGGGAGGATCTGCGCATTCAACCTGGAGAGCATTTATGGGGGAGGATTTCATGGCACCTATTACGATTCTTAGGCATTTGGACTGGACTGAATCTAGTCTGCGCAGAGCTACTTTGTTACATGGCTCGATTAGATAGCTGCAGTAATCTAACACGCTTCTGACTATAGCGTTATAGACCAGTTTTAAGGTATATGGGTGAGCACCCCACCATACACCTGCCAAAGCTCTAAGGACCGAAATCGAGCGTTCACATTTTTTCACTGTATTGTTAATGTGATCCACACCCGATAATTTGGAATCCAAAGTAACACCCAGAAACCTGGCGCTCTCCTTTACTGGGATAGCTTGGCCGTCAATATTAATGTCCACCTGAGGAACAAGACGTCTGCGAGTGAAAACAACTGCTGTACTCTTTGGGGCGCTTAGAGATAACCCATGATCTAGTAGCCATTGGTTTAATGAAGACAAGGACACGTTCATGGATTGGGCAGCGTCCTCGATGGACTTTCCACAGACCAATAGTGCAATATCGTCCGCATATTGGAGAATTTTGCAGTCCAAATTTAAACAAGAGGGGAGATCTGAAGTGTAAATGTTGTATAAAGGGGGGCTAAGAACGGATCCCTGTGGTAGACCCCTCCAAGATAACCTTGGTTCAGAGTCCTCCCCAGGAATCCTTAGTTTAATACTGCGGTCTGAGAAGATATTGCTTATAATCTGACATATCCTAGCCGGGATTCTCAGCTGTTGCAACTTCTGCCTGAGAATTGGGAGGAGGACAGAGTCATAGGCAGCAGAAATATCCAAGAAGACGACTACCACAGACTCACTTCTACTAAGAGTCAGCCGGATCTCTGATGTGAGGGTTGCCACACTATCAGTTGTACCCAGACCTTTCCTAAAGCCAAATTGAGTCGTTGGTAGCAGTCTTCTGCTCTCCACGAACCATTCCAGACGATTCTTGACTAAATTTTCCAAGAGTTTCATAAGGACGGACGATAGAGCAATCGGTCTGTATGAACAATGATCACTAGGATCTTTTCCTGGTTTCAAAATGGGAATAACAACTTGAACCTTCCAATCAGGAGGAATATATCCGGAGGAAAAACAATAATTGGCCAAATCCAGGTAATACTGGTGGGTCTTATCCCCAGCTTTGCATATGAAGGAGTATGGAAATCCATCCACACCAGGAGCAGAATCCTTCACATGTGCGAGGACCGTTTTCAGCGCCCCCAAAGTGAATGGTTTATCCAGAGGATCATCTGATGCCATCTGGGGATCTGATGAAACACATTCATCTTTATCCGGGGCGTAGGCTGGGGCTAGTTTGGAGAAGAACTGGTGAGCCAGTTCTTTAGAAGTCATGCTCCCAGAGGGTGGTCGCATGCTGTTTCTAAAAGATTTTAGTTTACGCCACACTACTGAGGCTGGAGTGGATGGACTCAGCGAATTGCAGTACTTCCGCCAACCATCTCTTTTCTTTTTCTTGAGTAGTTTCCTGGATTTAGCCAATACATGTTGAAAATTAATGAGGTTCTCTAGGTTCATATCCGCGTTGAGCTTTCTTTCGGCCTCATTCCTGGCTCTGATCGAGGCAGAGCATTCTCTATCCCACCATGGCGGAGAAGGAATTTTGCCGGTTGGCGGTTTTTTGGAGGGGAAACAGTCGTCCGCTGTAGTGGATATAGTACTCGAGAATGCCGAAAAGCATTCCTGAGCATTTGCGTCATTGATGGGAGGAAGAGAGGAGACCCGTAAATCCAAAATTTTTGAGTACAGATCCCAATCGACTGAATTCAGTTGGTACTTTAACAGGGGAGGGTGTTAGAATAAAAGAGTCGGTAGTTTTTTTAATACGATCTTTTTTCTAAGTAAGTTTATTTTTCTACTTGTTTTTTTTTATTTTACCTGTCATTGCGTTCTCGTGTTTCTGTGTGTCATGAGGAATTAAATCAATTCAAGTTTTACCAAAACTATATTATTTTATTCCATTACCACTATAAGCATTTCCTGTGTGTTCCACCGACTACGCTCTGCACGTTTAGTGGGCTTGAGTTGCCCCACTAACAGGTTATGGGAATCGCACCTACAGGTAAATGTGTGATAATAAGAGGAGTTCGCAAAGAGAGCAGAACTCAACAATGGCACAAGTAAGTGGTTCAGGCGCTAGTGTCCTATCTATGGAGAAATTAGAAGGCAGCAGTAACTACACCACATGGAAATTCCTTATGGAGATGCATCTGGTACATGACGACTTGTGGGAGTATACAAGCGTCACGCCTGATCCAACCGACACGCAAGGTATAAGAAAAGACCAGAAAGCTAGAGCAAAGATTTGTTTAATGTTACAACCTCATTGTTTGGTGCACGTACGCAAATCTAAAACAGCTAAAAGTGCTTGGGAAGCACTAAGAGATGCTTTTGAAGATAAAGGTCTAAATAACCGTTGCCGTTTACTTTCAAAGCTAGTAAGCATGAAGCTGGAACAATTCCCAACTGTGAGGGAATATGTGACGTCAGTGATGATAGTATCTCAGGAACTGCAAGACCTAGGAAAAGAAGTTGATGACGAACTGTTGGCTGCTTTACTTCTACAAGGGCTTACTGCAGAGTTCCAACCTATGAGATTGGCCATAGAAAATAGTAATGTAGTACTTACTACAGACTATGTCAAGACGAAGCTATTTCAAATGGAAGACAACTATTCGGCAAGCTCGAGTGCAAGCCAACCGACATCAGCACTATTATCAAATAAGCATAAGGGTATGAGTAAACCCAGAAAGGCGAAACAAAAGTTTAAATGTTTTATTTGTGATGGACCACATAAGGCAAAGGAGTGTCCAGATAACCCTAAAGGAAAGAAAGAAGCCTTACAAGCCTACGCGTTTGGTATGTCGACACCGCAATCAAGAGATTGGATAATCGATTCTGGCGCGTCGACGCATATGACAAATGAGAAGGATTGGTTTAAAGGAAACTTGAGAGATACTTCCAAGTCTTTGAGGGTGATTTGTGCAGATGGTAATGAAGTATATGGTGAAGGTGAAGGTACGGTAGTATGTGAATCAGGGTTAACTATCAACAATGTTTCATATGTACCTAAGTTAGCTTCTAATTTGTTAAGTGTGAATGCGATTGCGCGAAAGGGTCATGTGATAGTTTTTACAGAAAAAGGATGCGACATCTACAAGATAAATGAGTGTGAGGTGCGTGGCAAGGCTGTTGTGAAGGGTCTGGAAGAACGAGGCATTTACAAAATTAAGTGCTGTTTACAGGGTTCTGCGCTGGCAACAGCAGATTGCGACCAGCAGAGGCTGTGGCATCGGAGGATGGCACATCTCGGTATTCGCAACCTCAAATTACTGAGAGATAAGATGGCGATAGGGGTGAGTTTTCCTAATACTTCAAATAAACTGGAGTGCGTATCTTGCATTTTGGGAAAACAAACTAAACAACCGTTTCCTAAGGGTGTTGCGACAAGAGCTAAGGAAGCATTAGGTTTAGTGCATTCAGATTTATGTGGACCTATGCATATACCTTCCGTTAGCGGGTATAAATACTTTTTAACATTTATTGACGATTTAACGCGGAAAACATTTGTATATTTTTTAAAACAAAAAAGCGAAGTTTTTGAAAAATTAACAATTTTTAAAGCATTTTCCGAGAATCAATGCGGCAAGAAAATTAAGATCCTGCGCACTGATAATGGAACTGAGTTCGTTAATAAACAGATGGATGATTTTCTGCGGAAAAATGGAATCCAACATCAAGTGACGATAGACTATACACCGCAGCAAAATGGAGTGGCCGAGAGAGCAAATAGAACTATAATCGAGAAGGCGAGAAGCATGCTCGAAGAAGGAAATTTGTCTAAGGCTTATTAGGCGGAAGCAGTGCATACGTCTGTTTTCCTGAAGAATAGATCGCCAACCATTGCCGTTAAAGGAAAAACTCCAGAGGAAGCATGGTCCGGTAAAAAAGTTGATCTCAGTTTTGTAAGAATTTTTGGGAGCAAGGCATTTATGCACATTCCTAACCAAAAGAGGAAGAAGCTGGATGCAAAAAGTATGGAGTTAACTCTAGTCGGATACTGCGAGAATTCTAAAGGCTACCGGTTTGTGGATACAAAAACGCATCGGCTATATAAAGCTAGGGATGTAGTATTTATGGAAGCTCAAGAAAAACAGAGAGATGAACAAATGGAGAAACAGACTGAACATGAAATATTTATTCCAGTAGTGGAACAAACAGATATTCATGAAGATACGTCTACTCCTCCAGGACCGGAACCTGAGTTAAATGTCGAAGATCAACTCCAAGAGGATACAGAGTTTCTAGACTGTGAGTCTGACACAACTATTGATGATCAACCTCAAGAAGTGGAACGGAGGTATCCACTTAGAACTAGAAAACCCAAAGAGTTTCCGGATCACATACTATATCAAGCTAAAGAGTCAGAACTGGATCCTACTACGGTTCAAGAAGCACTATCAAGACCTGATAGTAAAGAGTGGAGAGCAGCAATTGAAGAAGAGATTGATGCCTTAAAGAAGAACAAAACCTGGATTTTAGTAAAACCTGAACAAGCGAGCAATGTCGTTGATTCAAAATGGTTATTTCGAATCAAAGAAGAGCCGGGAAATAAACGAAGGTACAAAGCTCGACTTGTTGCCAGAGGGTTTAGTCAGAGATGTGGCATCGATTACGACGAGACATTCTCTCCGGTGGTGAGACACAGCTCGTTAAGAGTCCTCCTCTCAATAGCTGTAAAGAGTGGTTTAAAAATAGACCAAATGGACGTGAAAACTGCGTTCCTGAATGGAGACTTAACGGAAAAAGTGTATATGAAGCAACCAGAAGGCTTTCATGAAAAGGGAAAAGAAGACTATGTGTGTCTACTTAAAAGGTCGCTTTATGGGTTAAAGCAAGCACCTAGAGCGTGGAACAATAAGCTGAATACTGAGTTGTTAAAGTTGTCATTTATAAGATGTAAAAATGAACCTTGCATATACACAAGATCACAGGGTAAGAGCATCATCATTTTAGCAGTATACGTGGACGATATGCTGATATTTTGGAATGACGCAGAAGAGCTGCACAAAGTAAAAAAGGATCTCATGACAAAATTTGACATGAAGGATCTTGGGAAGGCAGAGGATATTCTGGGAATGCATATAACTCAGAACGATATTGGAGTCAAAGTTGACCAAGAGAAGTATGTTAATAAAATTTTGAAGGTTTTTGGGATGGTTGACTGCAAAATTGCTTCTACGCCATCTGTTCCTGGTCAAAAGCTAGAGAAACCTGGACCGGAACATAAACCTGATCCGACGATTCCATATCAAAACTTAATTGGTTCACTGATGTACTTATCTGTATGTACGAGACCAGATATTGCACATTCAGTCAATTATCTTAGCCAATTTAACACTTGCTATGCTGAGGAACACTGGATAGCTGCTAAACGTGTGCTAAGATATTTAAAGGGTACTAAATCCTTAGGGATACAGTATAAGAGGACAGGAATGGATAAAGTGCAGGGTTACGCAGATGCAAGTCATGCCACTTGTTATGATAGGAGGTCATATTCGGGTATGGTTTTTCTGCACATGGGCGCTGCAATCTCTTGGGAAAGCAGAAAACAAAGGACAGTTGCTCTATCCACAGCGGAAGCTGAATATGTAGCGTTGTCTGAAGCTGCTAGGGAGGCAATATTCCTGAAAAGATTGTATTCGGAGGTCACTGGTCAAGCAGAGGTGCCAATGAAGATCTTCAGTGACAGCCAGTCTGCTGTGGCAATGGCGCAGAACCCTGTACACCATCAACGTACAAAGCACATAGATGTGCGACACCATTTTATAAGGGAGACCGTCGAGCATCGCCATATTTTACTTGAGTATTTTTTTTTTTTTTTTTTTTTTTTATTGATAGGCTCGCGTTTGACCACCATCTCACCTGATGGTAAGCGATGATGTGGCCGACGATGGAGCACGCTTGCCTAGAAGTAACCTATTCACTCTTGACTTAAAGACCCCTAGGTTGTAGTTATCAGGGAACACAGACTCGGGCAGGGAATTCCACTCCTTAGCTGTACGCATTATGAATGTGTTCCCAAAACGCTTTGTACGTATGGGTGGGATGTCCACCATGTACCGATGGCGCAACGCCGTACGTCTAGTGGTCCGATGATGGAACGGACTTGGTGGAATTAAATTGTGCAATTCCAACGCACACTCCCCGAAGTGTAATCGATAGAAAACCGACAGGCCAGCAACTCGGCGTCGATGTTCAAGGCTTTGGAGTTTTGATTCGACAAGTGCATCATCACCGATGATTCTCTTGGCTCGCTTCTCAATCGACTCCAGAGCATCAAGCTGGTATTTGGCAGACCCATCCCAAAGATGAGAGCAGTATTCCATACACGATCGAACTTGCGCTTGATAAAGTTTGAGCAGCTGTTCCGGCGTGAAGTATTGTCTCACCTTGGCCAAGATGCCCAATTTTTTGGCAGCCTGTTGAGCTTTAGCCTCGATGAAAGAGCCGAAATTGAGGGTAGATGACAACGTTACCCCAAGAAGCTCAAGGTCACTGGTTATCGGCACGGTTACACCCCGAAATGATGGAGCCGGGTGGAATTGGCTCCGTTTGGCGGAAAAAAGACACGCCTGGGTTTTAGCAGCATTGAACTTGACCAGATTGGCATCGCCCCAGTCGGATACTGCCTTCAAGGAAAAGTTCAAGCGTTCAACCATAGCCTCTCGGAAAGACTGGATCTGTGACCCACTAGCACGTGCATCAGACACGTATCTCTCAGCAACAGTGCTATCGTCTGCATGCCCAAAGGTACCGGGTTTAAGAAGGTCGTTTATGTGCAGCAAGAACAGTGTTGCCGAGAGTACCGACCCCTGAGGGACCCCGGCATTAATTTCCATTTGACCGGACGAGCAGCCATCAATAACCACTCGGATGGATCGCCCCCTCAAGAAGTCTGCGATCCAGTCACACAGACCAGTGGGCAGACCGAAGGAAGGAAGCTTAGCAATAAGGCTATCATGCCAGACCCAGTCAAAGGCCTTCGAGATATCAAGGGAGACTGCAAGTGCTTCCCCATGCTTCTCGATGGCCTCGCTCCAGATGTGAATGGCATACGCTAGAAGATCCCCAGTTGACCGATTTCGGCGAAAGCCGTATTGACGATCACTGAGGATGTCATTAGCTTCTAGGTATGCCAGGAGCTTATTATTGATCACTCGTTCCATACTCGTGCAGAGAATGGACGTTACCGAGATAGGTCTGTAATTAGCAGGGTCAGCCCGACTACCCTTCTTGGGCACGGGTTGCACGTTAGCTTGCTTCCAAGCCATCGGTACTTTTCCAGCCCCAAACGAAAGACGAAATAAGCGTGTCAGGATCGGAGACAGTTCAGGCGCACAAGTTTTTAAAACAATTGCTGGTATCCCGTCGGGACCACTGGCTTTGTTCACGTCAAGGTTACGTAGCACCCTACGGACGTCCTTCTGATGGATGCGTATGTCTGCCATAGTAGTCTCGCATCGCTCAGGAAAGGCAGGGGGCCGCGCGTTACCGGAATCAAGACGTGAAGATTCCGCAAAAAGAGAGGCAAATAGATTTGCTTTCTCCTCAGCGGTGTGGGCCAGCGACCCATCGGGTTTCAGCAGTGGTGGTAGTGAGGGACGGCAGAAGTTCGATTCAACAGATTTAGCCAGGGACCAAAACGCTTTACTACCTGCTGGGTATGAAGCAAGTTTGTTCCCAATTCGGCTAATGTGGTCAAACCGAGACCTCCGCATCACCTTCTTGCAGGATTTGGCAGCCCTATTATAGGCTCTCTTTTTTTGAGTCACGTCACTTGCCTTGCGCCTACGAGCGTCGACCCATTCTTGGTATGCCGTATGTTTAAGCGCTTCAGCGCGATTACATTCGGCGCCAAACCAAGGTCGAACCTTGTCAGACATTGTTACATCAGAGAATGGAATGTAATATTCCATCCCCCGACGCAACACATCCGACACTGCGTCCGCGCACAACGACGGATCAGCGGAAGAGAAGCAAGTAGGCTGCCAAGGATAGCATGCGAAGAAAGAACGCATACCATCCCAATCTGCTGACTTGTATCGCCAAACCCGCCGGGTGCCTCTTGGGCTGGGATCGGGCGGGGAATAGACGGATACAGATTTCACCAGACAATGGTCGGAACTACCTATTGGTGAAGATATCGACACTGAGTACCGGTCCGGATCTGTAGTCAACAGAAGGTCCAAGCAATTGGCCATGTGTGACTCAACATCCGGCACCCTTGTAGCCCCCTGGACCAGCTGGGTGAGATTTAACGCTAGCGCTAGCTTCTGCGTCTCTCGCCCAGCATGGTCTGTGCACTGGTATGGGAAGAGCCACTCCTGATGGTGGGCATTGAAATCCCCCAGTATCACCAATTGGGCAGAAGGGTACCACTGCTGAGCCACATCCGCCGCCTCACTAAGGTGCTGTGCGAGCCTGGTTGTCTCCTGATCACCACTGTGCGAACGGTAGACACAAGCATAGACAATTTGATCTATGCCAGTGTCCACCAAAGCCCAAAGCGTGGAGTACCTGGAGTCCTCAAGATTGCGGAGACGCCGATAGCAGATGTCATCCCGGGCATACATACATACACCCGCGCGTGGTTTAAAATGGTGCTCCAGGGTAAACCCTGGGTAAGATAAGTACGACACGTCTGACGGACTACTGATCTGCGTCTCCGAAAAAAATCTCAGTCTCCAGATGGTGGTGGACTGCGACGAGATTTGAGTGCAGTCCTCGGATATTACTGAGGTGCACTTTAAGAGAGAGGGAGTGCTGCCGCTGTTTAACTGTTCTCTTTTTAATCTTTGTCATTATGTGTGATAAGAGTGAATGAAGGAGAGGAGAAGGAAGTGAGATGGGGTTTCACGCTGCTATCCTTCAGGCAAGCACTGATAGGACGGCATCATTGGGGTACTAGTCCGGAGACTGCGGGGACGCCCGAGCCCCCCCGGGAGTGTCCATCGGGCCCTCTCCTCTGGTCGCCAACCAGCACGATGGCGCATCCCGGGATTTTTCGACAGTTGGCGGGGCAGCCTTTCATGTGTGGCTGGTACATTACTTGGGCCCCCAACTACCTGCGGTCGGCCAGCGGCGCACCGTGCCTCGGATCCCGCTACCCTCCGCGACTAGTCTCCCGATACCTCCACACCAGTGTGGGCCAGGTCGGTCTGCCTGCAATGGAACCACCACTTCGACCCAACTCCTCTAATTTGGCTACACTGAGCATCGTACCGGAACACGGCTAGGCCGCTTGGCGGTACGTCTTTGCCCAGTGGGTGGTCGCAAGCCAGCGGTCGAAACCTACCACCAGTAAATGTCACCTGATTAGCACCACCCAGGGACCACGTGTAGGGACTTACAATGGGTATTCTCCTACGGACGCGGGTGACTCAGCCCCCAAGTGAGTATGTAGAGACAGCTCATATGGTTGCCGATGTATTGACGAAGCCTTTGTTGAAAGGGAAGTTTAAGTGGTGTGCGCTAAGTATGGGTGTTGTATGATTGTGTGATGGATTGAAGTAGAGAAATGAACTTAAGGAGGAGTGTTAGAATAAAAGAGTCGGTAGTTTTTTTAATACGATCTTTTTTCTAAGTAAGTTTATTTTTCTACTTGTTTTTTTGATTTTACCTGTCATTGCGTTCTCGTGTTTCTGTGTGTCATGAGGAATTAAATCAATTCAAGTTTTACCAAAACTATATTATTTTATTCCATTACCACTATAAGCATTTCCTGTGTGTTCCACCGACTACGCTCTGCACGTTTAGTGGGCTTGAGTTGCCCCACTAACAGAGGGGAGATATTGTCGGGAATGGATTTAGATGGGATTTCAACCATGATGGGATAGTGATCACTCCCATAAGTCATATCCAAGCGCTTCCAATTGAAAAGGCTGGCTATATTGGATGAGCAAAATGTTAGATCAACACAACTGTTGTTCTGTCCTGGCGAGCCCCGACGTGTGGCACAGCCATTGTTGATCACACACAAATCTAGCTCATCCAACATATCAACCAGACCCGAACCAAAGTTGTCGCAGATATCTGACCCCCACCTATAGTGATGGCCGTTGAAATCACCCATAACAAGTAACGGGCCTTGTACATTACTCAGCAAATTTTTTATAGTATCAAGATCATTAGTCTGTGGGTGAGCAATGTAAAAACTAAAAATATTTATATCCTCAGCCTTAACAGCAACAACATTGATGTTGTCACCTACAAAGGGTAGAGGAATTGGGGAGAATGTAACTTTGTTATTGATGAACAAAGCACATCCCCCATATCCATCTGATCTGTCATGTCGAACACCACTGAAACATGGAATCCCGAAATTACTATCCGGACGAAGCCATGTCTCAGCGATGCTACAGACTGATGGTTTATATTTATTAATTAAATAAAGAAGGTCAGTCTTCCTGGGTGAAACACTCCTGACGTTCCATTGAAGAAATATCTGGGGATGGAACACTATGAATATAGTTGACGATTGATGACAATTTGTTGGCAACGTGGTCTGGTAGGGATTGGGAAGGGTTCGCTAACATTGTCATTAGCATACTGGATATTACATTAAGTATGTTTTCAGGGCTAATGGGACTGCTTGCACCATCTCTAGGGATGGCGCAGCCATTTTGGGAGGGGGAAAAGGAATAGTCTTGAATAAGGGCTTGATGAGCCTGCTTATCATAGCTAGGTGAAAGGGGAGCATGGGATTTGGGTTTAAGAAAGACTGTTTTACGGTGCGATCTGGGTGTTTGTGGAGTTTGGCTTAGGGATTGAGGAGAACAAGAGGGTTTTGGTTTGGATGGTGCTCTTGACACTTCGGCATATGATCGTAAAACCCGAGGGAAAACCTGACTTGCTTCCTCATACGAAACAGATTTTTCTGCCATAAGGGCTTTTATCCCTTTCTGACGACCCAATTCAGGGCATGCCTTGTCATTAGCGTAGTGGTTGCCAGAACAGTTTACGCAAATGGCATACTCATTAGGAACTTGGCATCCATCACCTGGGTGGTCTTCACTGCACTTAAAGCAACGGGGTTTTGAACGGCATACAGTACGAGTATGCCCGAAACGACAACAGTGGAAACATTGTATGGTAGGGTACATGTACTTTTCAACGGACAGTGCTGAGTAGAAGCAATAAACTCGCCTAGGCAGGACTTGCCCGTCAAAGGTGAGAACAACAGTTTGTGTGGGTTTCCATTCAGTGACACCTAGAGAACTCACCTTCCGGTTCATTCTCCTCGCCTTTATAACAGGGCCGCATCCAGCAGGAACCTTGATATTTTGGATGATTTCATCCTCTGTCCAATCTGTAGGAACATCTCTGACGAGACCCATGCGTGTGATGTTGTACTGAGGAATTGTGGCTGTATAATTATGTTGGACTAATATACGGCTGATCAAAAAGCTGTTCGCATCCTGGTGCGACTTGAACTCGACTGACACGCGATTCCTTCCTAACTGTTTTACACTACCAAGGACAATGTTGCTGAAATTTTTTTCGTGTAAAAACATCCCAAATTTTACTTTGTGCAGAGTAGTACCCGATGTCTGGCCGTTGTTTAGAGAGACGTGCACCACATAAGGAGCATTATCTCTAGTTGTGTAGATTTGCCTACCGGTCTCTTTTTTATGGAATTTGGGAGGGGTTATCACACTGGTCGGGGGAGAAGTCGCCAATCTTTTTCTGCTAGCAGATTCAGAGTCCATTTTTTCGTTTGAAGCATTGTCGTCGGGAAGGGAAACCGTTAACACCGGAGTGTATTCGAAAGGATCAGGGGGGTCGGGAGGTTTTTTAGTATCCATAGTGGATACTGGATAAAATAGTTAAAAAAAACACCAAAACTTACGCTAGATACACCTTACGACACAACACAAACACAAATAAAAGTCTCGATTGAAGATCACGCTGCCAGGATTCACTAAAATCGAAAATAAAAAAGACACAAACAAAAGCACGCGCCCGACCTTCACCACCACCAAGCAAAGTGAGTTCGGAAAGATAATCGTTTCAAGTCTTCAAGATCCCGCGTTGCGATGACGGATGACAGTGACGTATCGGGTCGACGACGCGACGTTCAATCGTTCATTCGATCACTAACCGGGAAGTTCCGCTACTCCCCGATAGGTAGCGTATGGTGTCGCAAATCGCGAGTCTTGGTGGAGTTCCGTTTCCGGGTCGATGGCCTCGGAGCATTCAAAAACTCTCGAAACTCGAAAATGATGCGTAGGATGATGGAAACTGCTTGTAAATGATGCACAAGTTAACACAAACTCGCTGCAATCCGTTGGCGCACCTTCTGAATTACGGAGAGGCGCGCGTAGCGTGCCGGTGTGAGCAGTTAGGTAGTTAGGTATCTACTCGGCAACTTCTCGTTCGGCGAATTACCTGGCGGTTAGTGGTAAAAACCAGCCTGGAAATGTTGCGCCGTCGTTGGATTAGGCAGGCTGAAGATCTCAGCATGGCTCACTGCTGAAGTCCGGTTCCATGTTCACTGCTGTAGGTACCTCGCTGTACTTACAATTGCGTTACGATCACGTCGGGTCACCAATTTGGAGGTACACACGCAAATGAAACTCGTGGATATCGGAAATGGGGTCTATTCATAATAAACACATGTAACTTATAATTAATATACAGAGCTCACGCTAGATCGAATGGTAGAAGAAGCAGTCTCTCTTTTCAATATGGCGGCAGACTCTAGTCTGGCGCCGGAAACATTTAGTGTTGCCACCCAAAATATTATATACGGTGTTGCGACATAATACGCCACAAAAATATATAATAGTATTAAGTACCAACTTGTATGCCTAAGCAACTTACTAATATTTATTTCATTGTCTGTTGCAGATTCTGGCTGCTTTGGGAATGGATCATACCAACCAACGCAAGGTAGGAACTTCATAATATTATCTGTGTAATATGTGCCACCCTACATTTAGCATGTGTCTACACAAGGTCAATCAATGTCCGGGAAAGTTCCTTTCGTCTCAGCAAGACAGGGAAACTATTATGAGAGAGAGTAAGTTTTGAATGTGTTTTAATATAAGTACTAACAGGTGTTCTTAAAAAGTAATATTTGATTAATTATTTTATGTTATGGCTGGAACCTGGAATAATTGGGCTACACATTGGCCTTAATCTGGCCAACTGAACATGACTATGTATAATTTAATAGAAACAATTATGATTCCCAGTACCGTCTTTACCATAAGGGCACACGGGGCCCGTGCCCAGGGCCCCCATTCTCAGAGGGCCCCGAAGGACCGACAATTTCTCTCACACATTTATTCTCATAACATTTTTGTCGGGCATATTACACTTTTTTCACAAATCAGTAATCTTATCAGAAGGTATTTACAAGGCATATATAGGCATATATACTACGCCATTATATCGATGACTGCGCCTATTCCTACTGTACTAATTAATAATATTTCTGAACGCGCCCTACCTAATTTACTAAGTACACCATCTAGCGATCACTCACGCAATCCCTCCGATTCCAAAGTCAAGCTGCACTGTCTAAACAAGGCCTAACATAAATGTCGACATTGTCTATGGTTGGGGGAATCCCCGAATGATGTATTAAACTTTCAGTCTGATACACAGAGTACCTTTCTGATAAGAGTGAGTGGCGTTATTTTGTTTCGTTTGTTAGGTAATTAAAATTGTGTAAGATAAACAGAAGTTTTGATTTGTTCGTTTAAACATTATTTCAATATGTCGAAAAGAACATATTTAAGTGGTTCACAAAAAAGAAAAAAAGTAATAGCTCAAAAAGAAATAACGGAAAAACTTCCAAAGCTCACTTCGTTTTTTACGGTTGTAGAAACAAATAAGCCGAGGGATTATTCATTCTCATCAGCGCAAGACAAAAGTAAATCTGAATGTCATCAGGAAAAAGAGGTTACGTGTGACGAAAATGACAAATACACATTAGATGTTGAACCATCGACTTCAACCTACTGTGAATTAATAACTGCAAGCTTAGAGAATGTATCTGTGTCTCCTGACCCTGGTACTTACTGTGATAACATTTTACCGGAAGAAGTCCGTGATATTTGGATTCGAAAAGGGCCAGAGTTTTTCCAAAATAAAAATAGTGACTTCTCCAAAACTTCTACAAGTTTTCCAGATTCAAATGGTAAAACGAAAACTAGATACTTGACTAAAAATATTTTTATTCGTAAATTGACGAATGGTGAGTCTTTAGAAAGAAAATGGCTCCTTTATTCACCAGCAAAAAAATCTGTATACTGTTATTGCTGCCGTCTATTTAATATCACTACTGGTACTGGACATAATTAAGTTCTCCTGATGGATATAAAGATTGGAAGCATATAAGTAACTTATTGATAAAGCATGAGAACAGTTTACAGCTTTACAGCACAGGGAATTTATGATGAATTATGTTGCAAGAATGAAAACTACTGGACGAAATGATACTGAGTTGCTGTCCCAATATAATACAGAAATTAACTATTGGAAGAATGTGCTTAGGAGGATTGTTGCAGTAGTGAAATTTTTGGCTTCAAGAGGTCTTGCTTTTCGTGGTGATAATGAGACATTAGGATCGCAAAATAATGGGAATTATTTGGGATAAAAGATAATGGTCATACTTAGTAAAAAAAATTTATTATAATTCGCTTTTTTTACTTTCCAATAGGGCCCCAAATTCTTGTGTGCCCAAGGGCCCCAGCCTAGTTTAAGACGGCCCTGATGATTCCCTTAATCTTTTAATAGTAAGACTGAAAAATACTACTACAAGTAGTAGGTATTGATCAGTCTGTAAATAAAATTATACAAAAAACTAAAATAAAACTCTTGTTTCAGATTTGTGATCCCAATTTAAATAGAGTGCATGTTGATGCTTCATAATTATGATTCCTTTATCTGGAATCAATGCAACTTAAAGTTGAACACTCCAATGCCAGAGTCAAGTGATGATGTGGACAATTGGACCAACAGAACCAAGTTGCAAGAGAGGTGGCAAGCAAGACCGATAACAGACAACTCAAGGGATAAATTAGTTCTAAGATTATAGAATGCTAGAATAACAGCATTACCAGCTTCAATATTTGTATTTTTCTATTGTGTTTATTTTATTTACAGCTTTTGTCATAAATCATTTTATAAATCAAGCCAAAAGTTTGTATGTTTGTTACTTCTTCACAGTCAAATGGCTGAACGGATTTTGATGAAACATTGTACATGTATAGACACAATAATCAACATTCCATAATCAATTCTCCTGGAATTGCACAACAGATACTTTTTATTCCGAAAGTAAAGAAAATAAATGATATTATTATTATCATATAGTATGTTCCCTTGGGATAATTTTCTAGTCACATGGGTGAAGCCGCTGGCTGAAGATAAAAGATATCATATTTTCTAGGAATAGTTTTTGATAGATATAATAAACTTAATATGACAAAATATCCATGGTTTTTTTACTTGCTTTTTTTATTCTATACCTACTTTACAACTTGTATTATGTTGTGGATAAATTATAAGATAACAGGTTGTTCTGGGGAAAAATGTAGTAGGAGAAAGAAATAATTAAATAGAAAGAATTTTGGTTGTGTTGGAGGTATCCAGCAAGTAATTCTTTAGCTCAGAAAAATTTAAAATAAACACATCATGTAGTATATCACATGTTTATTGTATAAATATAAAATGTAACAGTTGTATGTAACAGATATGATAACAATTACAGCATTTTAAACACAAACTAAATTATCTTTGAAAATCACAGCTTTTATGCTCTATAAAATCACAGTAATTAACATCTAATTTCATACTTATACAATACACCATAATAATAAAAGTTTTGAGAAACTTAGAACTTGGTGGGATAAGGTAACTCTTCTCTATAGAATTTAATTATGATGTATTTTTAGTTACTTAAATCAACAAATGTAGAATATCAGTCATCAACCCATTGCACATTCACTAAGGGATCTAAAGACACGAATACAGGAGCAGAGGACTGAAGGAGTGTTGATTTACTGGAGGATCAACTGCTGCATTTTTGGAATCAACAGTAGCTGCAACCTCATCTACTGATGATACCTGTTACATTAAAAAATATCCTAAATACCACACCACACACCAAAAGTAGTCTTGGTTAGACATACATGTGAAAGAATTTAGTAATGCCAATTTAATCATTAATCTATATATATAAAAGGAGAAACTGACTGACTGACATATCAACGCACAGCCAAAACTACTGAGACTAGGAGTGTGAAATTTTGCACAAGGTTTCCTTTTATAACGTAGGCGAGCACTAAGAGAGGATTTCCTAAAATTCACCCCCTAAGGGTATAAAACGGGTGTCCAAAATTGGTATGGAGAAATATATTTTCACGCGGGCGAAGCCGCTGGCAGCGTCTAGTTACACATATTTCTACTCATAAAATAATGTAATAATGAGCAATTATTAAACTAACATTACTTAGTAAGTACACTCCAGGCAATATCTCCATTGCTCCTCTACCGCTGGACCTAATAATTGTCAGCACTTTGTTCTCCAACGCAATCAGAGGAATAAGCTTGTTAGGCCCTCCATCGGTTGCGGCTGCATTCCTTCTGCGAGGCTGTAGCTTTGTTTTGGCCTTTAACTCCATGTACTAGAAAGACCTTAATCCAATGCCTACCAACATTCAGATTAAAGATTACCCTAAACTAAGTAAAACTAATTAAAATATTAACTACATAATTCAATTAAAACGCATGTTATTTTTGGAGTGATGAATATTTGTAAGTAGTCTAAGTAGTGAGACTTTATGTGGGGTAAAGGTACCTACCATGTATTTTAGTCAGAAATGGTCATTTTTGGAAAGATGTACCTGAGGTTAAGAGATTGTCAATAGCTAATACATTTGAATGTTGTGGAATAGAACTGACAAAGTATAACATCTTAATTGTGTGTATTTATCGTGTCCCAAAAGTTACAAATTTAAGTTTATTTTTAAAAAAATTAGAACAATTATTAACAAATGTAAATAATAAAAAATATAGCAACGTTATACTGGCTGGTGACTTCAATATTGACATCATGAAAAAAAGTAGTGTATGCCTTGATTTCACTTGTTTATTATTAAATTACAATCTTAAATTAGCCATTAATGAACCTACTAGATTAAAAAGCCAGACATGCATCGACAATTTCGCACATAATTTTCAAAATCGATGTGGGACTGAAGTAATAGAATTTGCATTATCTGATCATACGGCGCAACTATTAAAATGTCCTGTAAAAAAATATTGCACTAATAAATACTGGAAAAAAACACAGAGAGATTATGCAAAAGATAATATATTGAAGTTCAGATCTTGTTTAGAAAGTCTGACATTTGCCAATGTTTATAATACAGATGACCCCAATATCGCGTATAATTCATTTATGGAGGAGTTTATACTATTTTATAAACTTTGCTTTCCATGCAAACTTATCACTACTAACATAGGCAGAAAGGCTAAATGGATCTCGCGTGGTGTTAAAATTTGTAGTAAGAAAAAGAGGCAGCTCTTATGGAAATATAGACGTAAACCATCTGAAACCAATAAAATAGACTTTATGAAATACAGTAAATTATTTAAAAAAATTGTACGACTTACCCAAAAGGCTCAAAATAATTATAAAATCAAAACGTCTGAGAATAAAACTAAATCGACTTGGCAAATAATAAATAATAAAAAAATAAATGTACCTCGAGATTATTTACTTAAAATTGATGTTGATAATACTATAATTACAAATCCAGAATCAATAGCAAATCAATTCAATAATTATTTCATTGACAGAGTTGTACCTATACAAAAGTCGGGGGGAAATTCCACATCAGGCATTTTGAATAGACAAAAATCTTTGTTCATGGCCCCAAGTTTACCGTCTGACATTTTAAATATTATAAAACAACTTAAAAATACTAACAGCGTGGGATATGACGGTGTCTCTACCAAAATAATTAAATCTGTCGGTGATATAATATGCACCCATTTAAGCCACATCATGAATCTGTGTATCAGTACAGGTACTTTTCCTGATGGCATGAAAACATCAATAATAAAACCACTATTTAAGAAAGGAAACAGAGACCTAATCGAAAATTATAGACCAATAGCGCTGATACCAATTATGTCGAAGATTTTTGAAAAATATATTTATAAACAACTATACACATTTATGGAAAAAAATAACATTCTTTGTAATGAGCAAAAAGGTTTTAGACAAAATAAGACAATCAACATGGCGGTATATGATTTTCTACACAAAGTTATGTTACGGATGGATGAAAAAACGCCCATTTGCTCTGTGTTATGCGATATGACACAAGCATTCGACTACGTTGATCACACTATTTTAATGAAAAAGCTTTACGCATATGGAGTTAGAGGCAATGTTCTCAAACTAATTGAATCCTATATATCTAATAGAAGGCAAATCACAGCAATCTCACGAATAGATCATACCAAAAAAGAGAAAATGTACTTGTCTCAAGAACGTGTAGTAAAATTTGGTGTACCCCAGGGAAGTGTTCTGGGACCATTATTGTTTATCATAATTATATATAAACGACTTTCCAAAATCTATTGACCATCCCATGACGCTTTTTGCAGACGATAGTACAGTCACAATAGCATGTAAGAAAACTGACACCTATGAACTTGACATTAATAATACTTTAGCATCTATAATTCACTGGTTAGATCGTAATAATCTAAAAATTAACTTAAATAAAACACAAATCTTACATTTTAGTCAAAGAATACCAGTAAAAAATGACATTAACTTAATTTATAAAAATAACATCATACGCAGAGTTGGTAGTGCGAAATTCCTTGGACTATTTATTGACAAAAAACTTGACTGGAAAGATCACATTGAGGAAATTTGTAAGAAAATTAGTAGTTCTTCCTACGCATTGCATAAACTCGCCCCAATCGTTAATACGGATACATTGCTTACTGCCTATCACGGACTTGTTGCATCGATCCTTAGATATGGCATAATTTTCTGGGGAAACTCAACAAATAAAGACATAATATTTAGAAGGCAAAAACGATGCATTAGAGCTATGTTTGGTCTTAAAATTACAGACAGTTGCAAACCATATTTTATTGAACATCAAATTCTCTCACTTCCTTCCTTGTACATATTAGAAACGGTATTATTTGTTAAAAAGAATCCTCAACTATTTCCGAAGACTTCAGATGGCTCCGAAAGAAGTCAACGTGATAATCGGAGGCTTCGTATACCTAGGGCTAAAACAGCCCTCATGCGTAAGAGTGTGTTCTGTATGGCCCCAAAACTATATAACAAGGTACCAAAGGCATTCAAAGATTTGGATATTAATAGTTTTAATAAAAGCATGAAGACATTTTTAGTTAATAAATGCTATTATAGTGTTGACGAGTATTTAAATGATGTTATTTAGACATTTTTATTATTATTTTAATTAATTTGACGAATTTTATGATTTTGCTCTTTGGACTTTATTATTATTGTATTTTAAATTTATGTTGATGATGTAATTTAGACATCTTTACTATTTTTTAATTAATTTGACGTAATTTTATGATTTGACACTGGATTTTATTATTATTGTATTTTGAATTTATGTTGACGAGTATTTAAATAATGTAATCTAGACATTTTTATTATTATTTTAATTAATTTGAAGTAATTTTATGATCTTTGCTCTTAAGATTTAATTATTATTGTATTGATTTTTATTATTATTATTGTTGTATTTTGAATTTAATTTATTGTATTTGTACGCCTATCTAGGCAAAACATGTTGAAACTTTTTTGTTTTTGTAATCATTCCAACTGATTTCTATCCTACACATGTTTTTGACAAATAAAATTTATCTTATCTTATCTTATCTTATCTCATGGCATTTTGTGTCACTTTATGTGACAAAAATTGCTTGAAAAATCAACATTTTGAATTAATGGTGTCCTCTTCGTCAGCCGTGTACCGTCGAGGTCTGCCAGCGTTGAATTGTGCTCTCTGAACACTGCCAGTTTCAGACAATCGTCGATAGGTGCTCCCGAAAACAGTAACGTGGGGAAGTCGACGATCGGGAAAGCGGCGTTGGTATTCTCGCCGAGCTGCAGCCGCGTTTCCATCGGCAAAACCATAACAAAACATTATGTCTGCGTATTCGTTATTAGAATACGAAGCCATGTTATCCGAAATAACAATGATAACAAATTAACGCGATGAGAGATTGGTTAATAGCAAGATAACAACACACGTGCTTGCGCGGCGTAGAGTCGAAACTATTTAATGTAGGTACTCTGTGGTCGAAACTTACTAAGGACAAAGGATGGAAGGCGACGCGAGCGCAGCAGACGCCATGTACTCCCCCGCCCGCACACCCCGCCCCACCACGAAAAATTTCGCCAAAAAAACTTTTTAGAAAAAAAAAATAACCGACTTCACTAAAAAAACACTAAAAGGATCAAAATAACTTTAATTTCGGATGTCGGTGTTTCTCGGTATTGTTTGTTTCTTATTTAACACCGACTTCCGAAATTAAAGTTATTTTGATCCTTTTAGTGTTTTTTTTAGTGAAGTCGGTTATTTTTTTTTTCTAAAAAGTTTTTATTTCACACTTTTTAGTTGCGATACACTTATAAACAGAGTGCCTATTTCTAATGACAATTCCAATTAACCCAAATACTGCTAGGTTACATTGTTTTATTATAAAGTTGCTGTGCCTACCTTCCTCCTTCCGGCTCCATCATCAGATCAGTTCGATAGTACCTTATAGCCAAAGAGCATCTCACGACAATTCTAATAAGCCCAAACACGGCTAGGATACATTGATTAATTACGGAGTTCCTGTGCCTACCTTCCGGCTCCATCATCAGATCAGTTCGATAGTACCTTATAGCCAAAGTGCATCTCATGACAATTCTAATGAGTCCAAACACGGCTAGGTTACATTGATTAATTACGTAGTTCCAGTGCCTACCTTCCGGCTCCATCATCATAATCAGATCACTTCGATGATACCATTTTCAACGTAACTATTCAGAATCATTCATTTATTTGTATTGTCATAGTCGCTTAACTATATCTTCAATGTGATATCTATTTGAGTATGAAGTTCCGTTGACCATTTCTGGTCTTCTTCATCAGTTCCACTTCATCAAATGTTACTTTTTGACTGTAAATGCTTAAGTTCTTGATGAAAATACTAAAAAAATTACCATAGGGTTGCCTATAATTTTTGAGGAGTTCCCTCGATTCCTCATGGATTCCATCATCAGAACTGGATTTTGAAAAAAACGGGACCAATCTGGAAGCATATCCTATAAAGGAAAAAAAAAATTTGCAAATCGGTCCATAAACGACGGAGTTCTGAGGTAACAAACATAAAAAATAATAATAATAATAATGATGGTAAAAAAAAAGAAAAAAAAAAAGAAAAAAAAAATACAACCGAATTGATAACCTCCTCCTTTTTTTTGAAGTCGGTTAAAAATTAAATCGTTTGTTTGACCGAGCGAACCGGGCGTTCGCTCGGTCATTGTCTTTCTATTGTGTCTTTATTTACGCTACTCAATACCTGTATGTATTTTAAAATTGACTTTTATACCTTTTTGGAAAGCTTACAGAATAGGCAAGTTTTTTTTAGTTATTTGTACGATTAATGTCATAGAAATTTTTGTGACGAGAGAACATTTTTGAAGCGTAAAATGAAAATATTGGTAAGATGTTATTCTTAAATCGCTCATTATTTTAATTATTTTGTTAAATTAAGTAGTTTTAATTATGTCAATAGCTTAATTGAAGTGCCAGCTACACCATCATTTTTAATGGTACCCATTAAAATATGTAGTTTTTTATTTATTTGGAATTAAATGTCAAATTTTGGGTAAATATCGAAAAACCCTTAAAATTCAAATATCTCGAAAACTATTGAATTTCGGCCATACATATGGGGGGTTCAATTTGTAGCATTTTGCCCCCCTTATCAGCCCCTGACGGATATACGTCAAATTACCAGTAACAGGGTTACTGGTAATTTGACGTATATATATATTAGTATTATATATATTAGTTCTGGTAATGAAAAGAATAGAAATGCAGTAGGTAGGAAATATTTGAAGTCACTAAAATGTAAACTTGACTTACCCTTCGCCATTGGTCTGATGTCTGTGGTTTTGGTTGTTCAAGTTAAGTAAGTTTGTTTAGCTGGATTGCTACGGAGTTCCACGCTTCCCGGGAAAACCGAACGACCTGTGACTGTATTGGTGGGCGTCCCAATGCTACATTGGGATTTAACTTCACCAGCTGCCTTGAGGAAACCCTTCTTCGGCCAGGCATCTTGAAATTTAAATATTCTACAATAAGTATCTATTCAAATTTAGGTTCATCATCATCATCATCATTTCAGCCGAAAGACGTCCACTGCTGGACATAGGCCTCCCCCAAGCGTCGCCACAGCGAACGGTCCTGTGCGTCTCGCATCCATCGGACCCCCGCAACCGTTACCAAGTCATCGGTCCACCTTGTAGGAGGCCTTCCAACGCTACGTCTTCCGGTACGTGGTCGCCATTCGAGAACCTTTCGGCCCCAACGGCCATCCGTTCCGCGAGCAATGTGCCCTGCCCACTGCCACTTCAGCTTGGCGATTCCTCGTGCTATGTCGGCAACCTTGGTTCTCCTGCGGATATCCTCATTCCTGATTCGATCACGCAAGGAAACTCCGAGCATAGCCCTCTCCATTGCCCTTTGGGCGACTTTAAGCCTTCTAATGAGGCCCATTGTAAGCGACCACGTTTCGGAGCCATATGTCATCACTGGCAACACGCTCTGGTCATAGACTTTCGTCTTGAGACACTGTGGTATATTGGACGAGAAGACACCGCGCAGCTTCCCGAACGCTGCCCAGCCGAGTCGGATTCGACGATTGATCTCTTTCTCGAAGTTAGACCTTCCCAACTGGACCGTCTGTCCCAGGTAAACGTAGTCGTCTACAACTTCGAGTGTAGAGTACCCGACCTTGATAGGAGTGGGGGCTACATGGCTGTTTACCATGACTTTGGTTTTGTCCATGTTCATTTTAAGTCCCACTCTTTCGGAAGCTCTACTGAGGTCACCAAGCATTGTACTGAGCTCCTCCGTAGTCTCAGCCATGACAACTATGTCGTCGGCAAACCGAAGGTGAGTGATGTACTCGCCATTGACATTAATGCCTAGCCCTCTCCATTCCAAAACCTTGAAGACATCCTCCATTGCTGCCGTGAACAGTTTCGGAGAAATAACGTCACACCCCGCTGGAAGAGGATAGGTTTCGAGGTCTGGTCTTGTAGTCGGACTGACATAGTGGCGTTTTTGTACAAACACTTCAGCACTTCGATATACCGATAGTCAATTTGGCACCGTTGGAGAGACTGCAGTACAGCCCAAGTTTCAATCGAATCAAAGGCTTTCTCGTAGTCCACAAACGCTAAGCTGAGAGGCTGGTTATACTCCTCAGTCTTCTGTATAACCTGCCGCAGCGTATGTATGTGGTCCACGGTGCTGAAGCCTTTTCGAAATCCGGCTTGTTCGGGAGGCTGGAAGTCGTCGAACCTGCGCGCGAGACGATTCGTGATGACTCTGGAAAACAGCTTGTAGACATGGCTCAGAAGCGAGATGGGCCTATAATTCTTAAGCAGGGCATTATCGCCCTTCTTAAAGAAGAGTACCACCACGCCTCTGTTCCACGCCTGTGGCGTTTTCCCCTCGAGTATGACGGAATCAAATAGCTTCTGAAGGGCCTTAAGGACCGGTTTTCCACCCGCCTTCAGGAGTTCGGCCGTAATTCCGTCCTCACCCGACGCCTTGTTGTTTTTCAGCTGCTTCAGAGCCATCCTAATCTCGTACAGGCTGACGTCCGGGATATCTTCGGTATAGTGTCGAGTCAATCTAGCTCTTGGGTCGTTTACTAGATTTACAGCGGGTTTAGCGGTAGACGTGTATTATAGCTCCGATTTGGCGGATATGACTCTGCCATCGTCGGTCTTCAGTTTCGTGAGCTGGCTTTGCCCAATAGACAGATCTCGTGCAAATAGAATTTAGAGCCCTTTTTCCGCTCAATCGCATCCTTAATCCTTGCGGTATTAAAGCGGCGAAGGTCACGTTTCAGGGACTTCGAGATTTGTCTATTGAGCTGCCGGTATATGCATACGCATCGTCTGACGACTGCAGAATCATCTCACGCCTCTTCTTCATTAGCTCGAGGGTCGGATCGGAGAGCTTCTTGTTTTTATTTGTACGGTGAGTCTTGAAAAACTTAGACCCGACCGTATGGACAGTTTCCACGAACCCATCGTTATATTCATCCACGGAGCTTCCTAGGCACTCGAAACGATTGTGGAGTTCGAGCTGAAAGCTCTCGGGGTTTTGGATCTGGATCTGTGCTGGACGGAGCGTAGACTTCATCAGTCGAGACCTTTCAAGCTTAATGTTAATATTCAATGTGCCTCTTACGACGCGGTGATCACTTCCAGTTTTCACCGCGTTGATCACAGAGACATCATTGAATATTTGCTTTTTCGTCGACAGGATGAAGTCAATCTCATTTCTAGTTGCACCGTCAGGACTTTGCCAGGTCCACCTTCTATGCTCACGCTTTTTGAAGAAGGAATTCATCATATAGAGGCCCTCCTTCTCCATAAAGCTAGCCAGTAGGTGTCCCCGGTGATTCCGACGTCCAAATCCAAATTGCCCCACTCGCAGCTCGTCACCGTCTCGTTTACCCAGTTTCGCGTTAAAGTCCCCCATGACCACGGTGAAGTGAGTCTTAGAACCATGCATGGCTCTTGATATATCCTCATACATGGATTCTACTTCGTCGTCGGGATGTGTCGAGGTCGGGGCGTAGACCTGTATGACCTTCAGCGAATATCTTGATGATATTCTGAGTATAAGGTACGCCACCCTGGTCGACACACTCGATCCTCACGACATTGTTCACAAGGGACTTGTGGACGATAAACCCGACACCACCCTGGGACTGCTGGTCACCCTGGGACTGCTGGTCACAAATTTAGGTTAGGTACACGAAATTACATATTTTAAATTTATTCTTATAAATCTATATGTATTTCGTGCTGTTACTTACCTTTAATTTTAGGTTTTTCTTTCACAAAACACAACATTTCCGCTTGACTTGCAGATATAGGCAAATTGGAAAGAATGATAAGTTATGTTCTGTTTATTTACGTAAAATGTCAATAACATTTTATAAGCCGCGTAAAATAAAATGTTTTCTAAAGTGCAGGATTGTAACGCGCAAGGTGCGATATTCAACTTAGCTGTATACCTAATAGTCGATAAAATTTTAGAGTGGACACAATAGGCACCGTAAATTCACCACATTTCCACCGTAGTTTATTAGTCACTTGTGTGATACGGAATACCAATTTTATGAAATTGTCAGTTGACAATAAGTTCAGTGTGCAACGAATGCCAGTTGTCAACTGTTATTGAAAAAGTTAGCCAATAGCCCCCCTGAGAGTGTTGTCCGAGTGGTGGGACCTGTCACTGTTGCAGAGGTGGATGCAGCTTCATATTTTATTTTATTAATTTTAAGAAAACTGACAGCTAATATAACACAGCAAAAAAACATTATATGCAGAAGAAGACCAATTATAAGTTTCGACTTATAACTTATATATAAATAAAATTAACAAAACGGCTTACATACCGTGAGCGTTAAACTTAGAAATACAAGAGAAGAGAAGAAACAAAAATATGATACATTACATTACAAAGCAAGATCAAGCTTCAAAGAAAAAGTTATTTAACATTTTTTTAAGTTCCTGGACACTATTTGCAAATAAATCAAGCTCAACATCCCGGCGCACTGTGTTGAACATTTTACATACCTACTCTTTGAATGTATGAGTTCTGTCTGTAGACAGTTTTCACGATAGGTAGGTACGTGAAGTAGATCAGGGTCTCCGAAGAAACACAGACGGTACACGCAGTCCAATCTTGGCTACCAGCTCAGGTACGTCAATAGACTCGTTCATTACATTGAATAGGTAGGCAAGATCTGCAATTTTTCTTCGTTCGAGTAAAGGAAGAAATTATGAAATTTCTTGCACCGGCTATTATAGTTAGGAAGATAAGAATTTGATTGATCGATACTAAATGTATCTTAAAAATCATTTTTGTATACTTTCAAGGCGATTAATATAAACATTGTAATTTGGTTTCAAAATGGCTGCGGACAAAGGCACAGTAAAGGATTTTAATTGTTTTGACGTTCTTAAACTCGGAGGAAACCCTGAAAATGAAGCCCAAAGCTTTAGAGGCCTTGTTGACCACATTCTCAATGAGCGCGTCAAACAAAAGTTTTGATTAAAAAATTACGCCAAGATCCCTAATGACGTTGACTCTAGCAATCGTAGTATTTGACAATTTATAATCGTATAATACAGGGTTTGGTTAACGAGTATATGTACATATGTAACATTTGGAAGTATTTAAATCCAACCTATTTCTATCGCAGTAATTATGGAAACGGTCCAGATCCTCCTGTAATAGATGTGAGTCTTCGATTGTTGAAACTTGACTCAAGATTTTCATGTCATCCGCATACAATAAGATTTTTGAATGTAGGAAACATGAAGCGATGATGTCATTTACAAAAATATTGAATAACAGGGGTCCCAACAAAGATCCTTGGGGGACTCCCGAAGGGATGTACCGCTCTCGAAGCATAGCCGTTGAGGACTACAGTTTGGCATCTGTTTTCTACATATAATACAAACCATCTGTACAGGCTGCCCCTCACAGCATTAGACGCGCATGATCTATTCGATCAAAGCACTTATTGCTGGTGTATATAAAGTCGACCTGAGACCGCTTCGACATATGCTCAGATAAGAAGTCACTACAGACCACGAGATTAGAGGTGGTGGAAAGATCTTTTCAAAACCCATGCTGATATTTGGAGAAACTTAATTTAAGTGCAGAGGAAAGTTGTACGTGCACGATTTTCTCCATAATTTTAGCGAACACGCAGAGTTTTGAGATCGTTCTATAGTTAAACGTTGTCCTTAGGTCCCTTTTTTATGAATCGGCGTATATAAACGCCGACTTCCAGATCGTCCGTCGAATGACCGTTTAAACAATAATATGTTTATGAAATGGATTGTGGAATGGACAGACACTTGGTACATTAGGCTATAAAAATAGGCGAAATATTATCGGGACCAGCGGATTTGTTTACCTATATCAATTGGACGTAGTTTAGCAGTAAGGACTCATTCCACAATATATCATTTTTGACTTATCGGGGTTTTAACTTTAGGTGTGTATTGCTGTAATGATGTTGTATTTGAAATATTTTGAAATATAATCAACTAAGGCCAAAATATACAAAAGTTTTATGAGTCAAGTTGTAGTAACATAGACCAACTTATTTTTGAGTTATTGGGAAAAATGTTGGTTTAAGTCGTTTCTGCTAAATTGGTTTTAAAATTAGGAAGTGTTTCTTTTAATTTCTCAAAAAAGATCCAAGTAACAAAAAATTGTGAACAAACAGATATTAAAAAAAAAAGATTTATTATTTAGCAAATTACGTATTTATTAAAAAAAAAAACTAATTTCTACCCTTCCTCATCATCATTCAGCTCCGGCTCCACCTCGAAATCTGGTTCCACTCCGAACCCATCCACATCTTCCTCAGATTCTTTTCCTTTTAACGACTTGGAAAAGTCCAGACAGTCTTTTGATGTTAAATAAGATGAAACATTGATGTTAAATCGTCCAATTTTGCCTGTGCAATTTCTTTGCCATCAGGCCAAAGAAAACAGAAATCATCCTCAGAAATATCTAAAACTTTTCCTCTGACTTTTTTTTCAATGTTGAGTTCTTTAACTACTCCATCTATTTTCATAAAAATGGAATGTTTAAAATTCTTTTTAATACTTCTTTTGTCTTTAGCCAATTCACTTTTTCTTTCAAAATAAATGTTTTTCTGTTTACTATTTTCTTTTCAATTTTAGACGTTGACACAAAATCTTTCATCTGCATTATGTAAACTTTAGAGGATTTTTCTTTCTGCAGCTTTTCATTACGTTAATGTAATCTTCGGCAGTATATATTCTTTCATGAAATTTTAGCTGGTATTCTATTTTGGAGAAATCTGTATCATTCGGTAAGAATGTGTGGCCGGACCTTAAGTATTTGAATGTGATGGTTTGGAGACTAGGGTGTGAGTTTAGTAAAGCCTTAAGCATTAAAACTATTTTAATGTTGCGATTTTGTCCCCCGCAACAGTCACTCCATAGTGCCAGCTCTTCAACTCTTGGGTTCATATTATGTTTTATGTATCGTACCAGACACGATCCGACCTCTTGTGCTCCTCGACCGGCTTCACCTTCCAACCATACGTTACAGTGGCCGGTGTCATTGGAACCAGCATGTATGCCACTATTGTAAAGCCATAGTTGGCGTTTATAAAAAACAATATTAGTAGGGATGCGCGGCAACGGGAAGTTTTCTCAAGGTCGAACGTTAGACATTCAAAGGTTTTGTCTATTTTGGCTCGTGCTAAATCCTCATTCATGTTTTGTCGTAGGTCTTGTGCTCGTTTTAGATGATCTTCCTTTTCTTTCTCCAATTTTAACTTTTCATCGGCCGATGTGCAGTTTTTATTTTTTTGTGTGAAAGTATCACATTTATTGCACGTGTCTTTTTTTAACGTTTTGCAGCGCAAATTAAAACATTTATAAAATATTCTTTTCAAGGTTTCAAACGAAACGGGCTTCTTAGATTCGCCGTACAGTTTTTTGTTTTCTTCCAGATAAAATTCGTAAATTTTTTGTACAGTCATCCCCACTTTTAGGTACTGATAGTCACTATTGTTCTCTCTTCTATTATCGGACTTGTACTTAGGTAGGGAGTTTATTAAGTTTTTAATAAATTCCACATCTTCTTCTGGGGTTTTATTCCAGCCACCCTGCTGTATACCTCTTTGGTCTTTTAAACTTTGATTAGATCGCTTTTTTCGCAAACTTACATCAATTTTTTTGGAAGATACTTGAAAATTATGTAAGAACATGTCTTTACAAACTTCTACACCGCTTAAATAATATCTTCTTCTGTAATCTCTGGGTTTCTTTTTTATTATTGTTTTTGTTTTATTATTTGTGACAGTGTATGACCTTGATTTTGGTTCTTCTTTAACGTTGTTTACTATAAATAATAGCTGCGCTTCATATGTCCCCAATTCTATGTATTTTTCGAACTCATTTCTTCTTTGTTCTTGTGAAACCTTGGCAAAACATTGTTTAGTGCAGGTACAAGCGTAGTTTTGAAATACTTTCGATGCAACTCGTTTGGTTTTTGCATTGTATGGTAAATTTTTGTACTTTCGTTCTTTTTTCTGAGCTAATGTATGATCAGGATATTTTCTTTTACGACCTCTTTTCGCCCGTCCTTTCTGACTTGTGTTTGGTGTTTCCAAGTCTTGCCTAACCGAATCTATATTATAAACTTCTAAATTAGAGAGATCGTGAACAGTTTCTTCATCAAAGTATGAATTTCTTGCAGTATTGGTACTTGTTCTTAAAACTGCTTCCTGGTTTTCTACGCTTTGTACGTTTAGATTTTCTAACAATGATCTTGAGGTTTCATTTTCAGAATCATCTTCACTGTTTGGTATATATATGTTTTTCAGTCCTAATACGTTAGCAGTAAACTTACTTTTATTTTTAACTAAACGTCGATTTGCATTGTCTGAATCTTCCTCGCTATCCGGAACATAATCGGAGTCCGTATCACAACTATAATCGGTCCCTTGATCAGTCTCAATGTTTTTTTTACCGTCGTCAAGCACTTTTAATTCCATTACAGTTAATGTTTCTTCTTTTGCCATGTCAAGATCAACGAATTCTTTTGCATTTTCTGAAGGGAATGTTCTACCTAGGGTTTCGAAGAGTTCAAAAGTTTTTGGAGACATTGGAGGTAAGGGCGAAGAATTTTTTTCACTTCCTGAAATACACAAACATGAGTTTAAAAAAAAGATTCTGTAAGTAAAATACAAGGAGAGGTACAAGAAAATTAATTAATTACTTTGACGTTTAGTCGTCGCAAATGCTGCTACTTAGAGGTGAGTATAGCGGAGCCACTGGTGAGCTGACATCATCTGAAAACAACAGTAATTTGCATAAGCTCCGCCACCATAAGCACATGGAAAGATATTAAATTGTCAGTAGGTAGGTATAAAATTTCAATAAATTTTATTATTACTTTCAAGCTGATCCATCACCAGTACATTCATTGGAGGAGCAAAAGAAGCAGCAGGAAAATCGTTATCATCTGAAAGTAGGAACATAAGCATAAGCACAACCACCATAGGCTAATGGCAAGATATTGTTAGTTAGTAGGTAAATACAAAATATTATTAAATGAAATTATTACTTTCAAGCCGATCCATTACAGGTTCATTCATTGGAGGAGCAAAAGAAGCAGCAGGAAAATCGTTATCATCTGAAAGTAGGTACATAACCATAATCACAATCACCTTATGCTTAAGGCAAGTTATTGTTTGTTTGTAGGTAAATACAAAATATTATTAAATGAAATTATTACTTTCAAGCCGATCCATTACAGGTTCATTCATTGGAGGAGCCAAAGAAGCAGCAGGAAAGTCCTTATCATCTGAAAGTAGGTAGGTACATAACCATAATCACAATCACCTTATGCTTAAGGCAAGTTATTGTTTGTTTGTAGGTAAATACAAAATATTATTAAATTAAATTATTACTTTCAAGCTGATCCATTACAGGTTCATTCATTGGAGGAGCCAAAGAAGCAGCAGGAAAGCCCTTATCATCTGAAAGTAGGTACATAACCATAATCACAATCACCTTATGCTTAAGGCAAGTTATTGTTTGTTTGTAGGTAAATACAAAATATTATTAAATTAAACTAACTATAATTCGATCAATCCGTTTCATTATTCCGGCCGTTTCACAACACTTATCACAATCACTAAAAAAGTTTAAGTACTCGGAGAAAGTTTTTACGCGCGATACGTGAAAGAAAAGAATGACAGCAACTCAGTATTTTAAGTATAAAAAATATACTTTTGTGTTGCCAAATGAAAATTTAATTTAAGTTGCCAAGTGTATTCACTGTCAAACAGCAAGTAATCAATCAAAAAATAAACTTAATTCATATAAATTTAATTTAACTGACACGGCTCAATAGTTTGGGCCATTTTAGCTGAATACAAAATCGACTTGTTTCTTGGTAAATCAATTTATCCGATTCACACGGTATAAGTCGTTTTAGTTGAATTAAAAATATACTAGTTTCCATGAAAGTAATTTAACTGAAATGACTCACATAGCTTGGGTCATTTTAGCTGAATGCAAAATCGGCTTATTTCTTTGTAAAACAATTTATCAGAAATGATCCACACAGTTTGAGTCGTTTTAGTTGAATAAAAAAATGTACTGGTTTCTATGAAGGTATTTTAACTGAAACGATTCAAGTGTTTTGAGACAATTCTGTTATATTAAATATAGACCTGCTTCTTTCAAGTTGGATTTATTAAAAACGACCCAAGCAGTTTGGGTTATTACAGTGGTTTGTAGAAAAATACCCGTCCCTATGTGGGTTGGTTCGCGTCATTAAAAAACCATCCTTATGTTTTTTTTTTTTTTTGGTTGGAAAATCATCTTATGACAAATCCCGCTCTTGGGCGGAGCGAAAAATAGTGTCAGACTTTTACTGACTAAAAACCCACTCCTGTTCCTTCTTTGCCTTCGTCCCAGGGCCCCGGGTTTCACTTTCACACTACCCGTGGCCCCAGTAGGCTTCGACCCTGTTGGGCCCCTACGATTTGCTGACATCTCCCTGAGGCGCGCGTGGAACAATACGCGCCGTCGACGACTTGGGCTCGGTCCGGACGGTTACCGGACGATTGGACGGCGAGCCACCCATTGCTCGCCGTCCGCAAGCCCTCGCCTACGGTGGCCGGAAATCGGGATCGGAATCCCGGCGGCGGTTGGGGCGTGAGGACCGTTGCCTCACGCGATCGGCCGCCTCCTTTGCTAGCATTACTGCTTCGCAGAAGGAGGCGACCGCCTGCCACTCCTCCTCGCTCCGGACCATGGCCTGTACCAAGGCCCGGCGCGAGAGATCGCCCCCGCCGATCGCCCCCACGAGGACACGGCGTTGCTCTGCCCAAGCGGGGCACACCTCCACCGTGTGCTCCACCGTGTCCTCCGGGCGGTCCACACAGTGGCGACACCCGGGCGTCGCTTCCGCACGAATCCGGTGCAGGAACTTCCCGAACTTACCGTGTTCGGTAAGAACCTGCGTCATGCGGAAGGTGAGGACGCCGTAAGGTCTTTCCAACCACGCCTCAAAGAGGGGACTTACCACCATAATTGTGGCGTGCCCAGCACTGGGTCGCGACAGTCGTTGTCGCCATTTCTCCATGAGAACCCGCCGGAGCTCTGTCCGCCATGCTGCGACTTGTCGCGGCAGCGGAGTTTCGCCCCGGCGTTGCATCTCCATGCGCAGATCGTGCATGTGAGCAAGGCCTGTTGCTACCAGATCCCATGGTGGCTGTCCAGCAAGGAGGCTCGCCGCTTCGCGGGAAATCGTCCGGTATCCTCGCACCATCCGTATGGCCATGACCCTCTGGCATGCCTTTAGCCGGGCCGCCGGCTGCTTCCGCAGCGCCGGCGCCCATACCGGTGCGCCATAAAGGGCCATGGACCGAACGATTCCTGCGTAGAGCCTCCGGCAGGAGGCGTCTGGACCCCCCAGGTTGGGATGGAGCCGCCCGAGGGCAGCCCCAGTCCGATTTAGTTTGGGAGCCAGACGTCGGAAGTGCTCCTCGAAATCCCATCGGCTGTCGAGAACGAGTCCCAGGTACTTCATCGTCGACCCGACGCCCATGTGGACTCCTCCTACCGTTAGTTGGGGACCCGGTGGTGGCGCGTTCCGAGGACCGTGAAAGCACATGGCCTCGGACTTGTGCAATGCCACCTCGAGTCCCAACTCCTGGATCCTGCCCACGACTGTCGCAACCCCGTGTGTCGCTAGTTCGACCGCCGCCTGGTACGACTCTCCCCGCGCCAGGACCAGCGTGTCGTCTGCGTAGCAGACCACGCTGACCCCGTCAGGGAGGTCGCCGCGCAGCACGTAGTCGTATCCGATGTTCCACAAGGGCGGCCCTAGTACCGATCCCTGCGGAACACCGCACGACATCTCTCGGCGTTCCCACTCTCCCTGGTGACCAGGGTAGATGATGTATCTGTCCGACAGGTACGCCTCGACCACACGAAGGAGGTAGTCGGGCGTCCGGTGATACCGGAGTGCCCTCCTAATGCTACTCCAAGGCAGGGAGTTGAAGGCGTTGGCGATGTCCAGAGACACCGCCACGACACACCTGCCCTGGGCCACCGCATCCCCCGTCGTGAGGGCTCGCACGCGCATGATGGCGTCCACCGTGGAGCGCCTCCTGCGAAAACCAAACTGGCCGTCCGCCAGATCCGGCCCCACCCGTGTTAGGTGCGCGACAAGGCGGTCTGCAATTACTACCATCCTTATGTTAGTAGTATCACGGATCTTTTTTGCTGTGTGAAAGAACCAACCTTTAGGACCTCTTTGGCATATATAACTCATTTTTGACCATAGTGTGGGTTGAGTCCTTTCAGCTTAACTACGTCCAATTTGCTTTAACAACCGAAATACCTCCTCCTCTCGCACATCGATAGAACTAATGTCTGATAAAAGACCAGTAGACTGATCAAGTTAATCCATTCTCGCAGTGCCTAAGAAATCATTCGCGTCGCGTTGCTCTTGAAAGTTCGAAAGGAAGTAGTTACCATTGCCAGACGCCACTGCATTAAATTTAAATCCACGGTAGGTTTGTTGTTTGGATTTAAAATATTGTCAAAAAGCTCTAGGATTTTTAGAAATGGCCAACTAGATATTTGCAATATACTCGTCGCACATTTCCTTCTCCAGATCCTTAGCTCGTTGACGTAAGGTAACAAAGGATTGATAGTCTGAGAGATTACCATAAGTTTTAAATTATGCGTGAAATTTTGATTTTTCTTTAATTATTTTAATAAGAGGACTCTTGCACCAAGGAGGAGGGAGAGAGTCGAGGGAGGGAGTTTAGAGAGGGAGTCTGCGGTGTCGTAGACAAGTCTGTGACGTCGTAGACAAGTCTGTCTAAGACAGTACCTATTGTCTCAAGTGTGCGCAGGCCCTTAGGCTCGGCACAAACAGGCCACCGACCACAGCTACAGCGAGTTAACACACTTTTTCATATATCGTCGTATCCTACGAATAGTGCCCTAACGGACATAGGGGCTTTCTTTTTTTATTGCATAATTCAATTCTGCTCATTATGATGAGCAGAATTGAATTATGCAATAAAAATAAATTGTTTTGTTGAACTGGTTATATGTGGTATGCCACATATAACCAGTTCAACAAAACAATTAAAAACGGTACAGGTTATCAAATAATTAGGTTTTCTAAAAAGCCACAATTTTAAGCACTATGTTTTCAACGAAGAAAAAAGCCACAACCGCCGTCGCGCCCTCTTTCTTCACGAATAGTGGAGGTGCGAGGGCGCGGGGAGAGCGTGCTAGCGCCGCTCGGCCACTAGTCGGCGGAACGCGTTTTGTTAAATTGTATTGTATTGATTTAGTTCATTCTAATTGCTTATTCAATTTTCAATATTGGGTACATAGAAAAATACCCTCATGGTGTTTGTGGCCGTGTTCTATGGAATGGCTAAATTGCGTATGTATAGAAGAAACGAAGCCCTAATTACGTTTGTGTCTTTCTTCTACGTTCAGATTATGTTTTTGTCTTTTATTCTTTCTTTGATGCATTTAAAATATCCACATTGTTATTTTAAGTACAATATTTTACGCTCACATGATTTTAACCCTTCAGTACTTTAGATACTGAATACACAACTTCATGATCAAAGGACATAGCGGCTCACTGGGCAACGACGCGGCGGACGAACTGGCCAGGAGAGGATCTGGGGCGATGGTCTTCGGGCCCGAACCAATTGTGCCGGTCCCCTTTGGTGTGCTGCGTAGTTGGCCACGTGCACACGCGCATATACAAGCAGAGCGCTGGTGGTCCTCGACACCAGGATGCAGGCAGGCCAAGGAGGCCCTGCCACATCTCAATAAAGCCCTCACCAAAAAACTGGACAGAGGCGGTCTGCGCCTGGTCACAGAATAAGAAATAGGCCTGGTGACGGGGACCATCGCCGGACACTGCACACTGAATAAGCACCTCCACAGAGTCATCACTATACTTTTCCTGTCAGCAAAAGCTTTTCCAGGTTCAGGTTTATCACCTCTCTTTCTGGCCAAATGTGGCCAAAGAAATCAAGGAATCTCATGGGTGTCTTGATTTCTGCTATTATGGAGTCGTGGTCCGATGCTCTGAATGAGGATACTTGAACATAAATCGGTGAAGTAGTTGTTCGCCGTTTCACGTTGTATTAAAACAAAACACTAGTCACCGTGCGCTCTAAAAATGTAAAAAGATTAAAAACAATGTGATATTTAAACCAGTTTTGGCAACTGACTTTAAAGCATAGCGCACAGCTCAATTTTTGGTGTGCAGGTATAGATCTGAATCTGCCGTGATCACAATACCTTCAATAGGTACAAAGTAAAACCTACATAATCGAATTGATTTCAAAATATATTTTTGTCCGCCTACTTTTATGGAAAATGTCGGTGGCTGGGGCGTGAGGATGTTCGTTAACTCACGCATGCGGACGTCACCTTCGCTGGCATTACTGCTCCGCAGAAGGAGGCGACCACCTCCCATTCTCTCTCGCTGCCAGACCATGGTATGAACATGAACCAGGGACGCGCTGAGAAGGCACCGCTGCCGATCGCCTCCACGAAGACACGGCGGTGCTTCGCCCAAGCAGGGTATACCTCCACTGTATGCTCCACCGTGTCCTACGGGCAGTCCGCACGAACACGATGGTGACACCCGGGCGTTTCTTCCGCCTAAATCCGGTGCAAGAACCTTCCGAAATTACTGTTGTGTATGGGGCACAATGACAGTGACAGTCGCTATATAAAATGTACTCTGGGGGGACAGTCGCCCCCATCCTTAGGCGAGTGCGCACGTGTTGAGTGTCCCGATAGAATATCTCCTACACGATAGTGTTTTATTGAATCACGAGCCACTACAATTTATGTAATAATTATTTATTGTGTTATTAAGTTGTTATTGTGTTGTTATGTAATTAAGTTCCAAATGGCTCCTAATATAAAATGGTAAGTGAATAAAAGTATTAACGGGCTTTACACAGTCACTCTTTTGTGCATAAAACAGCAATCGTGCCTTAAAGAGCGTGCTTGTGAAGATGTTGAAAGGGGACGAGAAAGACAACGTGTTATTACACTTACCATGTCCGGTGAGGTCCTGCGTCATGCGGAATTTGAGGACAGCGTGACGCCCCTCCAGCCACTCATCAAAGAGACTTACCGCCAAGATTATGGCGTGACCATCCATCACTAGCTAACGGACCCGCATTTATAAAGATTCATCATAGTCATATTTTCAGCTGAAAGACGTCCACTGCTAGATATAATAAGCCTCTTCCAATTGTCGCCAAATCGCCACAACGCCTAGGCGTGTCGCACCTTGTGAGGGGCCTATACTAACGCTGTGTCTTCTGGTACTGTCACCACTCCAGAACATTTCGGCCCCATCGACCATCTATTCTGCGAGCAACATGCCCTGCCTACTGCCTTTTAAATTTGGCAGGCGTCCGGTACTGAGGATTGGCACCAGAAACGAAAGCCCTATGCTCAGCAAGTCAGCTGTGAGCGAAGTCGAGCTGGTGGAGCCAGCGAATGATGTTGATAGTTCTCGCGCAGCATATTTGGGTAGCGTAGCGATACTACCAACTCGGTTTTTTTTAAAGATGCAGTTTTTCCTTGCGATGATAACTTTTGAACTGTACTTTCATTAAAATAATAAGACAATAGGGAATATGTATAAAATTTAAATTTAAAATCATGAATATTAAACTCAATCAAGCGTGTTGCTTGTGACTTAGTAATAGTATTTCTTGTAAGTACTTAGTGCGCATTCACAAGATGGCCGCTGTGAAGTTATATTTTATTTTGTTTTTATTATTTGTTTCTGCATGTGCACGGCCGAGTAACGAAGAAGATTATCAGTTTGGTGTTGGTAATGGTAAGTTAGTAATATTTTACCGAGGGTTGGTAAGTAAAACACAAGCGGGATCTTAGAACAGAATGTTTATTTCATTATCTGCTCAGCCTATATATACAATTTTGAATACCACACAAAACTCAAAATAATAGCGGACCAATAGCAAACGAGCTAGTGCGCGGGTCCGCCGTCCTATCAAGATGTGTCGCTGCTGTCGCCTCATCGAACGTGGAGTTTACTATAACGTAGATTCGTACGTAGGTACATATAAAATATGCGCGGCCGGCGCGCGCGCCTTAGTGATCGATGAGTGCGCTCCGCGCGCGGTCGTTTATGCTGAATGTAGGTGTCTGGTACATAGCTCCCCCCCAGCGAAGCGTACTGGTGGTTTTGAACATCTTCCAGTCCTCGTAGTGTAGGCAGCGTGGCGGATGACTTCAGCTTCAGGCGTGGAGTCCAGCAGGAATGCAGGTTTCAGTCGATCGATGGAGATAGTCTTTGTTTTTCCACCGACTTGTATTGTGTACGTCTTATCATTCCGCTGTAGTACTCGGTGTGGCCCGTCGTATGTAGGTGTGAGCGGCTTGCGGACTGCATCGTTGCGTACAAACACATGGGAACACGTACGTAGCAGGCGAGGTATGTACGTGGTCCGACGATCGGTGTTGATGTGTGCGGCGTATAGTTTTTTCATCGCGCTTGTTATCACGTCTTCGTAATGAGATTGTGTATGTTTTGTAGTCTTCTCTCCTATCATTTCGCCAGGTAGTCTGAGTGATTGGCCATACAGTGCTTCTGCTGCGGAGACGTCTGTGTCGTTTTTTATAGTTGCACGTAGTCCCAGCATGACTGTTGGTAGTTCGTTCGTCCAACTTGAATTTTGAAGTCTAGCTGTTAGTGCTGTTTTCAGTGTGCGATGGTGACGTTCCAAAATCCCGTTGGCTTGTGGGTGGTATGCGGTCGTGCGCGTGCGCTCGATTCCTAGTCGCTTCATGAGGTTTCTGAATAGCTCGGACTCAAATTGACGTCCTTGGTCGCTGGTCAATCTTTCTGGACATCCGTAGCGAACTATCCAACCTTCGTACACAGCACGGGCGACTGTTTCAGCAGTTATGTCAGCGACTGGGTAGGCTTCGGGCCATCTCGCCGTCCTATCAAGATGTGTCGCTGCTGTCGCCTCATCGAACGTGGAGTTTACTATAACGTAGATTCGTACGTAGGTACATATAAAATATGCGCGGCCGGCGCGCGCGCCTTAGTGATCGATGAGTGCGCTCCGCGCGCGGTCGTTTATGCTGAATGTAGGTGTCGGGTCCGTGTGTAATTATGTGGTGTTCCACATCGCTGTTGGTTGCGTTACTGAAGTGGGCGGACGTAATGTCGTTGTATTTCTTCAGCAGGTCGCAGTATGGGTCGTTCACGTTGACTGTGAGTACCGTCGGCGTCGATGTACTGTTTGACAAACAACCGTTGATTGATAAGCCTGTCCTCTTGTCAATAAGTTTCTGGGCTCGTAGGTCAACCAGGAGGTTATGATATTGCAGGAAGTCTGCACCGATGATTGGTCTCTTCACGTCAGCGACGGTGAATCTCCATTTGAGTGAGCGACGTAGACCAAGGTTGAGGTCAAAATCGCGTTCGCCATATGTTTGTATCGGTGTACCGTTCGCTGCGTATAATAGTACGGTTGACGCTGATTTTTGTTTCTTGCACGGGGGTACTACCGACACGTTCGCTCCTGTGTCGATTAGGAATCGTAGTTTGTTGGCGGTGTCATAGACGTATAGACGGTATGCAGAAATGTGGTTGATCTCGGGTCCCGTCGTAGCCAAGATCTCGGTTAGTTTTCCTGTCGCTTGCTGAAATTACATGGAGATCGGCAATTGCGTGCATTCTCGCCGAAGCGCTGGTGAAAGTAACAAGCGTCGCTCGCCTTGCGATCGTTTTTATGGGTTCGACCGGCTGAGCGCGATCGAGATCGGGATCGTGAATGAACGAAGCGTCGATGTCCGTGCGTCACTCGCTTTGTTCGCTGTACTTTTAGCTCGGCTATCTCTCTCGTTAGTTGCATTACGGCGTCTCGGAGGTCCTGATCTCCGTGCTTTTTTTGTTCTTGTACATGTGGTGGCGACGATGTTTTTGTATGACCTTGACAGGTGCAGGAACATACGGTTTGTACTTCTGTGGCTTGGTCGTGCATTTTGTCTGCCATCGCTGCTAGAACGTCGAGTGATGTTTGTTCACTTACTGCCAGGACTGCTCGTGTAGACATCGGTAAGCGCTGTAGCCATAACATTTGTAGTGTTGAGTCGGGCATTTTCTCGCGCGCAGGTTCTCGCATGCGTCTGAGCAGTTGTGACGGCTTTTGGTCGCCAAGTTCCATCTCATTGAGCAGTTTGTGCAGCTGCTTCGTTTCAGATTCCTCGTACACGGAAAGCAGCCTTTTCTTCGCTTCTTCGTATCTACCAGTGCGGGATTTGGACATAACAATGTCACTGATTTGCTCGACATCCGTTTTCTCGAGATGGGCCACCATCAGGCTGAATTTGGCTTCTTCGTTGGGTTTTTGAGTGTTGACGACAGTTTCGAATTGGCCAAACCATAATGTTGGTTGGTCACGCCAAAACAAAGGTATGCGGGCTTTGACGGAGATTGTTTCAATTTCTTCTGCCATTTCGATGTGAGGGAATGCACAAGAACGTTCGTCGGGTCACCACTTTACCAAGGGTTGGTAAGTAAAACACAAGCGGGATCTTAGAACAGAATGTTTATTTCATTATCTGCTCAGCCTATATATACAATTTTGAATACCACACAAAACTCAAAATAATAGCGGACCAATAGCAAACGAGCTAGTGCGCGGGTCCGCCGTCCTATCAAGATGTGTCGCTGCTGTCGCCTCATCGAACGTGGAGTTTACTATAACGTAGATTCGTACGTAGGTACATATAAAATATGCGCGGCCGGCGCGCGCGCCTTAGTGATCGATGAGTGCGCTCCGCGCGCGGTCGTTTATGCTGAATGTAGGTGTCTGGTACAATATATTTGAATGCAGTGGTACCTATTGAACTAATAGAGCACAAAATTATAATAATAGGTCTTTACCTATGAAATTGGAGATTTTAAAACGGGTTGCTTTGAAGTGTTATATCATTGGATTGACTTGGAATCATAAGTTCAAATAAATTTTATATTAAAGGTATGTTTTTTTTTTTTATTCTCGATAGGTTCGCGCTTGACCGCTAACTCACCTGATGGAAAGCGACGATGCGGTCGAGTACCTACCACTCCTTAGCTGTACGCACTATGAATGTGTTCGCAAAACGTTATTCTCCTTTTGAAATTAGGTATTTATTGGTTTCTTTGTGTTTTGTATTTTCTGTAATATCGCAGTACTTATAACCATGAAAGCTAATAAAAAAACGTTTTTTCATATTAAGAGTTTCAACGTAGATACTATGCATTGCAAAGGGCAAACAATATCAATGTCGCATACCTACGACTTTCTTCTAACAAAAAGACTCTGTGTTCTTGGTTTAATAGATTTCGTTTTGGAAATTTTGTCTTGTAGCCGCCCTAAGAAATAAAGTTATTCCTGAGATAAAATTTCTCACATGAAAGTGATTGAAACCAAAATAGACATCTCATTCAATAGCAGTTTTAAGTCCGTATACATCATCAATATTGCATATCACTTGAGTCCCATTGTTTCCACGGTAGAACTCATATTACAAAATAATGCGAGTTTTCTTAGATTTCATACAAAAATGGTTATAAGTACTGCTATATTACAGAAAATACAAAACACAAAGGAACCAATAAATACCTAATTTCAAAAGAAGAATAACATACCTTTAATATAAAATTTATTTGAACTTATGATTCCAAGTCAATCCAATGATACAACACTTCAAAGCAACCCGTTTTAAAAATCTCCAATTTTATAGGTAGATAAAGACCTATTATTATGTAGGTATTTATCGACCACCTAAAACTGGTTAAGGACTACTTTGACTTATTTTTCACTAAACTAACGAAGATTTTAGATAGAATAAATTATATATCTTAAAAAAGTTATCATTTGTGGAGACTTTAATATTAACAGGTTAGACAATAATAATGTATCCCGACAGTTTGAGCAAATACTAGCGAGTTACAATTGACTATTAATGAACCGACTAGATTGAGTAGCATGACTTGCATTGTTATTTTATAGCGCGTAATATTAGAGGCTCAAAATAAAAAGTTTTTATTTTATTTTATATAAACCAGTGCTTGACTGCGATCCCACCTGATGGTAAGCAGTGATGCAATAATTGATGGTGAGGCGCACTAGTTTATTAAGAGCCTATTCATTCTGTAAAACTGACTTCCAATGCACGGGGCATGTTTTAATTGCATGCATTAATTGTGCAGTGTAATCAGACAGTGAAAGTTCTAGAACTTTTTATTTTGAGCTTTTTTTTAATATTATGGGC
Organism: Mythimna impura; assembly: GCA_905147345.3. Taxonomy (NCBI): domain Eukaryota; kingdom Metazoa; phylum Arthropoda; class Insecta; order Lepidoptera; family Noctuidae; genus Mythimna; species Mythimna impura. The sequence continues at coordinate 7,630,271 of LR990369.1, read as the reverse complement.
TATATTGTCAATGCAAGTCATGCTAGTCAATCTAGTCGGTTCATTAATAGTCAATTGTAAATTGTAACTCGCTAGTATTTGCTCTAACTGTCGGGATAGGTACATTATTTGTTATCTTGGGTACTTATACCTGTTAAAACAATTGTATGTGTTAATAAATAAATAATTAAATTTAAAAAAAACTTTGCAAATTATAAATAATTATAAAACTGTGTTAAAAAATGACGCCTATGGAAGACATTAAGTAAATTAAAGTAAATGACAAAGTAGTAACATTACCGCAAGAAATAGCTGAATCATTCAATACTTATTTTATCGAAGATATTAAACTTACGCCTAAAGAAAATAATAATTATCTAAAAACAATAGTTGTATATATAGTTGCAATTCCATGTTAATGAAATGAAACCAACAAATCCGTATGAAGTTGACCAGACAGTACAGGTCATGACAATATAAATAGTAAAATTATTAAACGTGTATCTCATCTCATAGCTCCATTATAAATCTGTGCCTGGAACAGGAAATATTTCCCTAAAAATTAAAATAACTGTGATAAATCCATTATTTAAAAAGGAGGATAGGGAACAGATGAAATTTTATACCTGTTATTGCAAAAGTTTTTGATAAAGTTATTTATAATAATATATATAATTATTTGAAGCTAATAACATATTCACAAAACAGCAATTTGGATTTCGTAAAGGTAAATCGATTAGCGACGCATTTTTAAATTTGTTAAAGACTGTTATGACAGGACTTGACAACAAACAACAAGTAACTGCAATATTTATGAATAAGTCGAAAGCCTTTGATCACGTAGATCATATTATCCTCATAAATAAATTGGAAAAGTACGGAGTTAGAGGAAAAGCATTAAATTTTATAAGATCATACTTAAAAAACAGGTATCAAATAACTCAAATATCAAGAATAGCTGACGATACAAAATTCGAACAAACGTTTAAGTTAGAGCCTAAAATTGTTAATTACGGAGTGCCCCAAGGAAGTATTCTCGGCCCGTTTTTGTTCATAATATATATTAATGACCTCCTGAAAGCCATTAACAATGAAATGATAAGTATTTGCAGACGTTAGTACTGCTATTTTCACTGACGAAATTCAAGACATTTGCGAAATGGATATAAATAACTCTCTCAAAAACATAATAAATTGGTTAAAAACAAATAATCTAAAAGTTAATATTGACAAAACATGCTACATGTCCTTTGCAAATAAAAAAAATAGTTAAGACCAGAAAATTTTTACACTGCGTAAGATTGGTTGTCCTGTTGTTAATATTGATACACACAGAATTTTAGTAAGTTTGTCGACTTAAGGTTTTTTGAGCGAGAAGCGAGCTTGCTCCTATCTACCTAACCTAATCTACTCTGCCTACATCACCTATTTTTTGTTGTTAAAGTTACAGGGCGGCAGACTAGAGGAGAACAGGTTGTACCGTAGGTACTTCGCACTCACTACCTAGTTGGCACTCGTGGCAGGGTGCTTCTACACCCTCATTAGGTACACGATACATAAGAGTTAGGGCCTGCGCACACTTGAGACAAGACTGTCTTAGACCGACTTGTCTACGACGTCGCAGACTTGTCTGCGACAAGACTGTTTTGTCTACTACGATGACGCGACAAAACACAAAACAAGACAACACAGTACACACAAAACAGTTTTGTCGTAGACAAAACAGTCTTGTCGCAGACAAGTCTGTCTAAGACAGTCTTGTCTCAAGTGTGCGCAGGCCCTTTTTATATGTATGCTAGTAACTACTGTCGCACTCTGCGACGGTATCAGGATCTTTATTACTTCTTGCAATGAAACACCTTTATTTCATTGAATACTTGTATTGCTCTACGACATAATTACATCACTTTACAAACGGTTGCGTCCGAACTGAAAAAACTTGACATTATTTTGTTCTATTCAATTTTTAAACCTATTCTAGAACAACAAAATCCTTAGAAGTACATTTTACATGCCAGTTCGTTAACCCAACTCATGTGATCTCCTTTCGATATCACACTCTTGGTAGTGTAATGCAAAACTTGGCTCTTCTTTGATGATTTCTGTGCCCCTCCAGGGTCTGGCACCGCCGTAGTTACGACACCAGTGATACAATAAACCTCTATAACAACGATAATCAAGCGCCATCCTTCTTGCAGTTACAGGTGACGTCATCACCACCACGAGCCCGTCAGCTAAAGATGGAAGCTATTTATCTCTGTATCACAAAAGTAAGTTTATCTAACTTTTGACCTCGCGGTCGCAAGCTCAATTAGGTCCTCTCGCCGATTTCCAGCCACCTTAGGCTTGGGCTTGCGGACAACGAGTAATGGTAAGCTCGCTGTCTGGTAGTCCGGTAACCACCTGGACCGAGCCCGAGAAGTCAACGGCGCGTAGTGTTCCGTGCACGCCTCAATGAGATGTCAGCAAAACAGTAAGGCCGAAGCCTACTCGGGCCAGGGATTGTCCTCTGGAAGCGAGGATTCCAGGAACCCAGGGTCTTGGAACATAAGGCAAATACGGAGCAGGTATGGTTTTAGTTAGTAAAAGTCTTACACGGCCTCTCGCTCCGCTTTAGAAAAACCCAACTGGGTAGTTGATTCTAGTTCTTTGTGTTGATTTATATCAGAACCCTGTTTTTTATTATTATTGATAGGCTTGCGTTTGACCACCATCTCACCTGATGATAAGCGATGATGTGGCCGACGATGGAGCACGCTTGCCACATGTCTAAACACTATCTCGGTACCGTCCATTCTCTGCAAGAGTATGGTACGAGTATGAGTGATCAATTGAGTTATGCGGACGACATGGTGCTGCTGAGCGCGTCGATCTGTGGATTGAGGAGGCTACTCAATACATGTACGGAATACGCGCGTGGTCATGGGTTAAAATATAATAAGAAAAAAAGCCAATACATGGTCTTTCGGGCCGTCGGTGGGTCGAGCCCTATGAACATACCGACAGTTCAAATCGATGGTGTTCCACTACAGCGAGTGGATCAGTTTAAGTATTTAGGGCATCTACTCACCGAGGATTTTAATGATCAGGCTGACATGGAGAGGGAGCGGAGGGCACTGTCAGTGCGAGCTAATATGATAGCACGCCCCGGTTTGCGCGGTGTTCTAGGGGGGTGAAGATCACGGTCTTCAGAGCGTACTGCACATCCCTGTACTCGTGCAGCCTGTGGGTTGACTACACTGAAAGGGCATACAGTGCCCTCCGTGTCCAGTATAACAACGCGTTCCGGGCGGTGGTGGGGCTGCCCCGCTTCTGTAGCGCATCAGGGATGTTCGCAGAGGCGCGCACTGACTGTTTTCACACCACTATGCGCAAGCGGTGCGCATCCCTGGTGCGTCGGGTGTGGGCCAGCCCCAATGCCATCCTGGCAATGATCGCCGACAGGCTAGACTGTCCATATATACGACATAGCTGTGGAAGACATGCTACTATTCCAATTCCTGTTAGGAAATTGTCATAAAACTAATTATGTATTTTAATATAATAATGACATTTATTTGAATTTTAATTTTATATAATTTATTTTAATATTTAATACAATTCTTTTAATGTTTGACTGACTGAAGTTGTAATAAAATTCAATTTAATTAAATGATAATCCAATGACAATTCAATGCAATTTAATGATAATCGAATGTAATTTAAATTAATTTAATTTTAATTTTAACATTTCATTGTATGTAATTTTATTATATATATTGTCTGTATGTGTTTATGTAACTAAATTGAGTCTTTGGTACTTGAAATAAATAGATAAATAAAAATAATAATAAGCCCCTGGCATACCTAGAAGCTAATGACATCCTCAGTGATCGTCAATACGGCTTTCGCCGAAATCGGTCAACTGGGGATCTTCTGGCGTAGGTATGCTATTCACAACTGGAGCGAGGCCATCGAGAAGCATGGGGAAGTACTTGCAGTCTCCCTTGATATCTCGAAGGCCTGGGGCTCTGGCACGGTAGCCTTATTGCTAAGCTTCCTTCCTTCGGTCTACCCACTGGTCTGTGTGACTGGATCGCAGACTACTTGAGGGGGCGATCCATCCGAGTGGTTATTGATGGCTGCTTGTCCGGACAAATGGATATTAATGCCTCAGGGGCAGGGGTCGGTACTCTCGGCAACACTGTTCTTGCTGCACATAAACGACTTACTTAAACCCGGTACCTTTGGGTATGCAGACGATAGCACTGTTGCTGAGAGATACGTGTCCGATGTACGTGCTAGTGGGTCACAGATCCAGTCTTTCCGATGACTGAATGCTTGAACTTGTCCTTGAAGGCAGTATCCGATTAGGGCGATGCCAATCTGGTCAAGTTCAATTCTGCTAAAACCCAGGTGTGTATTTTTTCCGCTAAACGTAGCCAATTCCATCCGGCTTCATCATTCCGAGGTGTAACCGTGCCGATAACCGACAACCTGGAGCTTTTTGGGGTAACGTCGTCGTCTACCCTCAATTTCAGCTCCTACATCGAAGCAAAAGCTCAACAGGCTGCCCAAAAATTGGGTATCTTAGCTAAGGTGAGAAGGTACTTCACGCCGGAACAGCTGCTCAACCTTTATCAAGCACAAGTTCGATCGTGTATGGAGTACTGCTCTCATCTTTGGGATGGGTTTGCCAAATATCAGCTTGATGCCCTGACGTAGATTGAGAAGAGAGTCAAGACAATTTAATTCCACCAAGTCCGTTCCATCATCGGACCACTAGACGTACGGCGTTGCGCCACCGGTACATGGTGGACATCCCACCCATACGTACTTAAAGCGTTTTGGGAACATATTCTGGTACAGCTAAGGAGTGGAATTTCCTGCCGGGGTATGTATTACATATTATTTTCGGTCAACAGGACCTTTATCAAATCAAATATCAAATATCCTGATAGCTACAACCTAGGGGTCTTTAAGTCAAGAGTGAATAGGTTACTTATAGGCAAGCGTGCTCCATCGTCGGCCACATCATCGCTTACCATCAGGCGGGATAATGGCGCTTACCATCGATACGGAGCGGGGGGAAATGGCAGGCGGTCGCCTCCTTCTGCGAAGCAGTATTACTAGTAAAGGAGGCGGCTGCACGCGCGAATGAACACCCCAGCCGCCGGAATCCCGATACCGATTTCCAGCCACCGCAGGCACAGGCTTGCGGACGGCGAGCAATAGGTAGCTCGCCATCTGGCCGTCCGGTAATCGTCCGGACCGAGCCCAAGTCAACAAATTATGAGATGTCAACAAAATCGTAGCAGGGTCAAAGCCTCTGGGGCCATGGGTTCGCTTCAAAAACCCGGGGCCCTGGAATGATAGATAGATAGATAGATATATTCTTTATTGTACACCAAAAATACAAATTACATTATTATTATTATTATTATTTAACAATGGAGTGGGTTTTAGTCAGTAAAAGTCTGACACGCGCTCTCGCTCCTCCCTAGAGCGAGAGGGGCGCAGATGAGAGAGAGAGAGAGAGACGTCACCTGATCGTCGTATTTTATTCTGATTGGTCGCAACACGTAACCTGTAAACCTACATCTTGTTTTCAAGCCCAACTTAGTTTCTCTAGTGCTAGTTTTAACTAAAGCTCGATATGACAACTAGTTTTATCTGAAAATCAAATACCTATATCAATGGTAAATTCTAGTTTTAACAAAGGCATTAGGTAAAATCTAGTTTTAACTAGGGAAAACAAGTTCTAACGGAAAACGAGTTTTAACTGTAACATATAGGTAATCTCTCAGACAGGGGCGCCGGCTTTTAGAAAACCTCATGGGTGCTCATGCTCATTTATGACAGAAGATCTCCTTTTAGTTTGTAAATAAAACATGCTTTGCTTTTAGTTAATTAAATTTAGGTTATTTAATATAGTGAATTTTAATGATTGTTAATTTATTATTTCTTAGATTCTCAGTACTTTTTAGCCTGACATACAGGTCCAACCTAGTTCAGGCAAAAATGCAATGTATGCGTTATAATTGTTTTTATGTATCTTAATATAAATGTGCCACTTTTATTAAATAAACGATATTCTATTCTATTCTATTCTATTCTATTTCATGGACTCGAAAAAGTGGCGAAGTGTGAGAAGAGAAATGCACACTGATAGACCGACAAATAAATAAATGTCCTACTTACATATTGCGTATTTAATTACTAATTATGTTTGATAAAAATATAAAATAATAAAAAAAAAATATTTTGTTTTTTTGGTTTTTTTTTTATTATTATTATTATTAATTAATTAAAATGTAATTTTTACCAACTTTACAGGAAACGAAAAATACTATGTGGTGTTGAGAGGCCAGCCGACTTGCACGCTATCACTACTTTTCGAATTATGGCTTCTAATTGGCTGAAATCTATATCATGATACATTATACATGTATATTTATTATTTTTATATTATTATTGATATTATTGATTATTCACATATGACCAATGGTTAGACGCGCAATGAGCAGCTCCATCTAAAGGCATTCAAATGCCAATTTTCGACTTGAGCGGTGTTGTAAGCTAAGGGACGTTAAGGGTGACTGGTAATTAGTGTACGATACAACATGTGATTGTGCTCATGATAACCAACAACTTTTACTATGGGAACCAACCTGAAATCGCGAAAAAAATATAGCTGTTCAGTACATTTATGTTTGCCTAATGTACTGGAGAGCTGATATTTTTTTCACGATTTCAGCTTTGCTTCCATAATAAAAATTGTTTGTTATCATGAGCACAATCACGTGTTTAAGTATCGTACACTAATTGCCAGTCACCCTATATAAAAATGAAACTAGTTTTTATTATCAAGAAATTATACGTAACCTACCTGTACCTACTAAATGAACATAACACAATATATAGGTACTTGTATACAGTACAAGTACCTACATATTGTGATGCTAAACTAATGAAGGTAGGACTACAGACAGATTGTCTAATGAAATGACTAATCAACATTAATAAACTTTCGTATATAAATCGAACCCACGACCCTTGCATCTCAACCGGCGCTCTTAACCACTGCGCTAAACGGGTAATAAAAAACACCCATCCCTAAAAACCGATTACGGATCTGTTTTTTGATGTCTATTCTCAGGGGTGCTCGGCACCCACTGTTTATTTCTCATGGGTGCTCGAGCCCCCGAGCACCCACGGAGTCGGCGCCCCTGCTCTCAGAAATCGATGCACTAAAGGGCCTATTACACTACTCGATATTCAGGCAGTCTTAGTCGATGTCGCGTAGTGTAGTGTAATAAGGGTTAGACCGGTCTTACTCGGAACAAAAAATAAGACTCGTGTCTGAATATCGTGTGCTGAATATCGCGTAGTATAATAGGCCCTTTAAACGTGTACCATAGATCCAGTACCTACATGATTCTGGACCCCAGTGGTGGGATTTGTCGACGGCGTTTTCTATTTGATGATTTCCCATTTTAAAAAAAAAACCCTGATTAAGAAGAGACAGGGATTAATCCATCTGTTTTATTTTCAGATGTGTATAACAAAGACTGGAGTCCAGCGTCAGTTGTGACAATTCATAAGAGGTGTACAGCAAACGGGACCTGTGTGGTAATTGAATATTCGGAGTTAGCATTCAGAGATGAAGAGGGCAAACATTGATTGTGAACAAACTACATACCTACCTGTCGCAGCAATCTGGTTAAATTACCTTGTTAATTGAATGCTATATCTTAGCAAGGGTTTCATTCGCTCGTTCATTCTAGCCCTCGTTATCCCCTTCTAACAAGCTTAGATTAGAAGGGGATAACAAGGATAACAAGTTTGTCCGTGTCGGAGAGCCCGAAAATTCTGAGCTCGCTTCACTCGCTTGGCATACTTGAAAACATTATGTATAAAAAAGTAGTCGTACATATTTTTTAAAGTTATAGCCACAATAACCAAACGTCACAAACTCATCAATATCCAATTAAATTAAATGACTACACGACATTCAGGCATCTGGTTAAACGTTGCGCTCAATTACTTGGCTATTTGTATTTCAGCCATTTATTTGGTTGCCGGCGTTTAATGAACGGCCTGGGTTAATTTAACCAGATGGCTACGATTCGCCACCTATCTCTTGTCTAATCCAAACAGTATACTGACCATTATTTCCGAAGAACATCCGCCACTCTCTTGGCGGATTCTGGTGCAAAAAACGCCACGGTGGATGAAGATCCGATCAAGTGGCTGAATGCTATATATAGGGTGACTGGTAATTAGTGTACAATACTTAAACACGTGATTGTGCTCATGATAAGCAACAACTTTTACTATGGGAACAAAACTGAAATCGCGAAAAAAAAACAGCTGTTCAGTACATTTATGTTTGCCTAATGTACTGAACAGCTGATATTTTTTTCGCGATTTCGGCTTTGCTCCCATAATAAAAATTGTTTGTTATCATGAGCACGATCACGTGATTAGTATCGTACACTAATTGCCAAAACTGCATTCACCCAGGGCATCACAGAACAGATGAATATTTTCCTAATTAACCCACGACCATCGACATCAAGGGATGAATCAACTCGGCTGATTTCCTATTCAGAGACCTTGCCACGCTTAACGCGACCCATTTGACGACCTAGACTGAACTGTTAAAGGGATGGAGCTATATGTATTGGGTGGTCAGCTCCATCCCTCTTTACTGCTCGCTCGCCTGACATTGTAACATGTCATGGCATCAAAGGCCCCAGGGGGGCTATTGGCTAACTTTTTCAATAACAGTTGACAACTAGCATTCGTTGCACACTAAACTTAGTTGTCAACTGACAATTTCATAAAATTGGTATTATGTATCACACAAGTGACTAACAAACTACGGTTGAAATGTGATGAATTATAAAAATTTACGGTGCCTATTGTGACCACTCTAAAATTTTATCGACTATATACAGCTTCAAAAGCTTACACAATCGCAATTTTAAAAGTATCGATACAATAACATCTGTCAAAACGTGTTACGGTGGCTATCAAAGGCACCAGTGGCTAATGACGTCACTGCAGTTGGTCACTGAAGATAGGCAATACGAAACTAGCTGTTTGACAGTTCAATAATGCACATTGTTAACAAGTGATCATCACTTGAACTGTCAACAGAGTTACACAATAGCCCCGCAGGGCATTCGAACGAGGGACCATCAAACCTGGAACTGGAACTATGTGTACCTACCTCCCACTATCCCCTGTGCCTCCCACGTTTACTCCACAGACATTTCAAGATACCTACATCTTCACAGAGGCCTGAAATTAAGTTGCCGGGATAATTTATTATACTTACTACTAACATCTAGACTTGTACATTACATTTTTAATAAAATAAACTATTTAATGCTGTACTAGATTATTTTATTTTCTCGCAATCTGGGCTGGCTTTTACCTCGGTTAGAGATTAAGCATAGCCATTAAACGTGGCGTGGCAATGCCACCAGTCTTTCTTTTGCCCGTGGCTTCGCCCGGGTAGGTACATAAAATATAGCCTATGTCACTCAGGAATAAATCAGATTTCTACCGGTGGAAAAATTTTAGCAATTGGACAAGTACTTTGAGAGATTATAACCTCCTACAAACAAAAAAAAAAAAACAAATTTTACCTCTTTATAATATTAGTGTAGATAACATAAAGTGCCTTCTAACAATACCAAAAAAGTACCTACATCTATATATATAAAAGCGAAATACCACTCACTGAATCTCTCACTCACGAAATCTCAGAAACCACCTACAAACTTAAAATTTGGCAGGTAGGTTCCTTATATGGTGTAGACATCCGCTAAGAACTGATTTCACGAAACTCCACCCCAAAGGGGATTTTTTTTAGGTGGGAAAATCATCTAATGACAAATCTCGCTCTTGGGCGGAACGAGAGATAGTGTCAGACTTTTACTGACTAAAATCCCACTCCTGTTCCTTCTTTGCCTTCATCCCGGGGCCCCGGGTTTTGCTTTCACACTACCCGTGGCCCTAGTAGGCTTCGACCCTGCTCGAACTTCCGGACGGTCGGACAGCGAGCCACCCATTACTCGCCGTCCGCAAGCCAGCGCCTACGGTGGCCGGAAATCGGGATCGGAATCCCGGCGGCGGTTGGGGCGTATGGACCGTTGCCTCACGCGATCGGCCGCCTCCTTTGCCCGCATTAGTGCTTCGCAGAAGGAGGCGACCACCTGCCACTCCTCCTCGCTCCGGACCATGGCTTGTATCAATGCCCGGCGCAAGAGATCACTGCCGCCGATCGCCCCCACGAGGACACGGCGGTGCTCTGCCCAGGCGGGGCACATCTCTACTGTATGCTCCACCGTGTCCTCCGGGCGGTCCACACAATGGCGGCACCCAGGCGATTCTTCCGCACGAATTCAGTGCAGGAACCTCCCGAACTTACCATGTCCGGTGAGGACCTGCGTCATGCGGAAGGTAAGGACGCCATGTGGTCTTTCCAGCCACTCCTCAAGGAGGGCACTTACTGCCATAATTGTGGCGTGCCCAACCCCTACGGGGGTAAAACGGAGGTTGGAAGTTTGTATGGAGAAACTACTTTTACGCGGGTAAAACCGTTGGCAGAAGCTAGTAATATATATGGGTTGGTTGCAAAAAATACTCAAACTGTTAGAAAAAACACAAAACTAACGAAAAAGAAAAAAAAACTCATCATCCTCACATACACAATAATTATATATACAAAGCAAATATTCAAGTCAGAGTATAGTTAAAATGAAGAGTATAAAATAATAATAAATATCATTCGAATAAATACCAGCCCCCCTAGCCAAGTTCACAACAAGACAATCGTTTCGTTCGCGCCGAACGCCTCGAGTAGGCCACGCCTCCGGTTCCTTTGTTCTGACCTCGTGAGTGAGCGTTGAGATGACGTCAGTACAAAGGAATCGGAGGCGTGGCCTACTCGAGGCGTTCGACGCGAACGATACGATTGTAACTTGGCTAGGAGGGCTGGTGTGTCTAAATTTACCACCACAAACCACTATTTATAATTTATAATAAATGCTTAAAGCTTGGAAAAAGGCTAATATCACGCCCGTGCATAAGGGTGGCTCCAGACATGACATTGAACAATATCGCCCCATCTCAATTCTGTCGACCTTGTCAAAGCTTTTTGAAAGACTAGTACATAATGAGATCTACCCTATTCTACATAATCTTTTAATCCCTGAACAGCATGGTTTCGTCAAAAACCGGTCTACTCTATCCAATTTAATGATCTTTAGTAACTTCCTTTCTGAAAATATTGATAAACGTTTGCAAATTGACGCGATTTACACAGATTTCAAGAAAGCATTTGACAAGGTCGATCATGAGATCTTACTTAACAAAATCGCATTCAATGGTATACGAAGAAATTTACTCCACTGGTTCTCTTCTTATGTTAAAAATAGGATTCAGAGAGTGGTTGTGAATGGATATCAGAGCAATTTTGTGCCGATAACATCTGGCGTTCCACAAGGCTCAATCTTGGGACCACTTTTATTTATTATTTATATTAATTACATTGGGAAGTGCTTTAAAAGTACAAAGTTCCTCATGTATGCAGACGATCTAAAAGCCTTCAAGATTATTAACACTAAGGAGGATTGTCTGACATTTCAGGAGGACCTCAATAGACTCACAGAATACTGTCGTGATAACAAATTAAATCTCAGCATTTCCAAGTGTCATTGTATGAATTTTACAAAAAACAAATCTGTCATCGGTTTTGAGTACAGGCTGTGTGAAACTGTGTTAAGTAACATATCCATTGTTAGGGACCTAGGTGTGCTGTTCGATAATAAAGTCTCCCTTAATCAGCACGTGGAAAAAATTGTCAATAACTCTTTTAAGATGTATGGTTTTGTTATGAGGGCATCCACTGAGTTCAAACGCCCCTCTACCTATCTTTATTTATATAAAACTTTAATACGCTCACAACTTGAATATGCAACCGCATATTCAAGTTGTGAGCGTATTAAAGTTGTATTTCTGATAGAACGGATTCCAGTTTGGAATCCGTTCTATCAGAAATACGTGGATGAGATAGAGAAAGTCCAGCGTAAATTTCTTCGTGCCATGTACTACAGATGCCATAAGGGTACTCCCTTTCTTCTCCTAAAATTGTTTGTCCGAAAATCATTATCCATAACACGTTTGCTATAAACTTCAGTAACCATAATGTTCAAAATCCCGAAATTTTGTTTAACATAATTATCTTTGGTTCTAAAAGTATTCTGTCATAATATCGAGTACTATAATAATTGAATCTCCTAATTTTACATGACCTAAAATCATATATCCTAAGTTTTGTGTTAAATAATGTGTATTATTCCGAATGTTCATTTATAATAAATTTTTTAGTCCTAAAACATTTGCTAAAAATTAGGTTTTAGTGACAGAAACGAATCGCTGTAAATCCGACTCCACGCAGTCTTGTCTGCCCTACCCCTAGAGTGTAATTTAAAATCGCGTAGGCGCGGAGGGGCGAGGCGGCCCGCGAGTTGAGGAGCAGGTGGTTGTAACACTCGCCGCGGCTGAGGTTGGCCGGCGAAGCCGGCCAGCAAGCCGAAGCTGCGGTGGTGAGCGTTAAACCCATCTGCGACGATAAACTCGCGAGGAACCGCCGGAGCCCCGCAGCGCCGGAGCCGTGACAGAAACCATGCCTGCTGCATGTTGCATGCTTGCCTGCATGCTGCATGCTTGCTTGCATGTTGCATGCTGCGTGCTTGCTTGCATGCTGCATGCTTGCTTGCATGCTGCGTGCTTGCTTGCATGCTGCATGCTTGCTTGCATGCTGCGTGCTTGCTTGCATGCTGCATGCTGAGTGCTTGCTTGCATGTTGCATGCTGCGTGCTTGCTTGCATGCTGCATGCTTGCTTGCTTACAAAAATCACATGTTCACAATCAACTGCTTTATTAAGTACATGTATAATATATTTATTTATGTATAATAAAAAATTATAATGCAATTTTTTTTTAATTATAACAAAATGATACTGAAACGTATACAACAGTTATTTAATAATTATTGTATACGTTTAAGTAATTGGAATTTAGGACTTATAATTTTTATTGAAAACGGTTTTATGTCTTTTGTATATTATTGATTGTAATATTTATGACAAACGGATTTAGGACATATTATATTTAGGGATTTCAATTTTATAGCATGTGATATTATGTGATATTAAGTTCGGGTAAGTTATCATTCGGACAAATGATGATTAGGACAAAAAAAGTTATGGCACTTTAAATTATGGATAAAAAAGTTAGGTGACACAATAGAGAACCGCCATAAGACATATCTGTCTATTGTGAATTAGCTTGACGACAATAATTTAGTAATTAACCTGCAAAAAACCAACGTAATGCACTTTTACCAACGCACTTCAATCCCAAATATAGTGATAGAATATGATAACTGTAGTATAGACCAAGTAAAAGTTGCAAAATTTCTAGGTATACTAATAGATAGCCAGTTGACTTGGAAACCTCAAGCAGAAGAAGTCTGCAAAAAACTTAGTGTAGCCGCGTATGTCCTTTATAATTTAGCGAAAAAGGTCAACATCACCACAACAGTAGTTGCATACCATGGTCTAGTCGCGTCCATTTTGAGATATGGAATAATCTTTTGGGGAAATTGTACTCTACGAGAACAGGTGTTCAAGGCCCAAAAGCGTTGCATAAGGGCAATACTTAATATGAAAGCAACGGATAGTTGCGTTCCTGTGTTTAAGTCCCTCAAACTCTTAACTTTCCCATGCATATATATTTTGGAAGTCGCAACTTTCGTTAAAGGTAATATGAACCTTTTCAGTACTATGTCAGAAACTAGGAAAAGACCTTTGAGAAGTCAGTATCGATACTTACTAAATGTTGAGAGTTGTAATACTGCTTTGCTCAAAAAAAGTGTTATTAATATGGGCCCAATAATTTACAATAAAATACCCAATGTAATTAAAAATGACACAAATCAAAAACTTTAAAAAGAGACTGACATTATTATTAATTGAAAAATGTTATTATTCTGTACCTGACTTTTTAAATGACGCTGACATATAAATTAATTAACGTACCTAATGATTTAATTTTCTATCTAACATATTTGATTTAATTTTCTCTTTGACATACCTAATAATTCATTTATTTAATATTTTTTTAATCCTTGACATACCGATGTAATTTTTTTCTTTGACATTCAAATAATTCAATTTTGTTTTACTACTGGACATACATAATGATTATTTTTTTTTCCGCGCACGGGTTTAATAACGCTGCCGTCCGTGATGTGTGTTTCATCGTGTTGTGAACTGTGTGGACCGACGGATCGACTAATGATTATTATTTTTTATTATTATTATTCTTTAAGCTGTTGATCCCCGCATTAATGCCGGCGTTCACGCGCCATTGTCTTACTATTGTGTCTCTAATTACGCACTCAAAAGGTTAACATACATAATGATTTATTTTTTTCTGATTTAATTGATTTTAATTTATTTGATTTATTTTATTCCAAGTATATACTAAGTAAATTTTAAAGTTATGATTGTTTCTCAATATTGTTAACGACCTCATTAACGTTTGCATGCCTAATATAAGGTAGATTGTACAAGGCCCACTTAATTATAGTTCCAACTTATTACCTACTTACACATACTATAATTTATTACAACTTACTCTCATGTAGGTACCTACAATCTATGCAAATAAATTTTTACTTACTTACTTACTTACTTACTGTCATACGACAAATTGCTAAAGAAGTATAACATGTTAACTTTAAAATCTAGACGTAAACTACTAGAAGCCACTGTACTGTATAGTATTGTCCATAATAACTTTGACTCGATTGAGCTTACAAGTAAACTGTGTTACACAGTGCCCCGCACAGTCAACTTGCGTAGTGTTCGAGCCGGAACACTATTTGCTGTGAACAGTTGTCGCACTGCACAAACTCGGGATTACGGTGCCCTACTCGTCGAATGGTTGACACTTACAATAGAAATTTTTTAGATGTTGATGTTTTTATGTGCTCTAAATCTAAATTTAAAAATAACGTACTCAAGATTTTATACGCGCCGTCTTAGAATATGTTTAATTTATTTATTTATGAATTTGATTTAAATGTAGATTTAGATTTAAATGTAATTGTATATGGCAATAATTTATGAGTCCCTATACTATAATCTTTAATTTTTATTTATTATTTATTTTTTCTTATTTTGTATTTTATAATTTAATTTCATGTACAATTTAATTTAATGTGTAATTTTAAAATTTAATTCAATGTACAATTTTAATTGAATTTATAATTTTAATTTAATTTAATGCATGTTTTTGCTTGTTTTAATAGTTTTATATGTAATTTTTGACAAATTGTTATAGTAATGATTTGATATATAGTATATTTATTTATCCAGCGGCATTTACTGCCGGCAATCTTATGCGTCAAAATGTGGATAATGCAGTGGGCTGCAATATTGTAAACTAGTTTGTACTGGTTTTTTTTTCTATATGTATATTGTAGCTGTTTATTGTCCCACAATAAAATAAAATAAAATAAAAAAAATAAAAAATAAATGCGTCGCTCGCGGGCCGCTTGCGAACGACGCGCGTGCATTTCGCGCACGGCTCGTTCATACGAAGCCCCTGCGCCGCGCGCGCTTCGTACGAACATGAAATGCACGCGCGCAGTTCGCAAGCGGCTCGCGAACGGCTCGCGAGCGGCGAATTCGCCAAATCTGGATGTACCTTTATGTTTTACAATAAAATTTACAAGTCAAATAACTTTATTAATGCACACAAGTACAATTTTGGTCCCTGTAACGCTAAGTGCAACTGAAGCAACACAGGTGGATTTTAGTTAGTAAAAGTTTGACACTCCCGCTCCCTTACAAAAATTTACGTGTCTGTGTGTTCTGCACAGTATAAGCGAAGTATTAATTCTGCTTGGAGTTTGCTTGAAAGCTGATTTAAAGAGAAGAATTGAGTCGAAGGGCCATCTGTAAAATGAAGAAAAACTGATTTAGATAGAGTAGCGGAGTGTGAGAGGGGAACTATAATTTAATTGAATAAATTTCTTGTTTTGCTCACCATAACCTAAAAATCTAATAGACAGATGCTGCAATAGAGTGCCAACCAACAAAAAGTTAAATTTGGAAATATTGATGTACTCCTAGTAATGTGTCACGTATTTTACTAATACACAAAAGTGTTTCGAGTCACTTAAATAAAATAAAAATATCATAAAACAAATAAGGAATCAAGTAGATATACAACGATTTTCAATAAGCCATCAAGCTGCTCAACACTTTCTCAATTCAAAGTAGCGCCTTCTATCATCACGATATAAAGGTATTATGACACTTGGCACTTTATTGCAAAATATCACTCAAAGATCATTGCAGCAGCGGCAAGCAACAAACCTCGGACAAGAACTAAATATTTTATTTATAAAACAACTTATAATAATAATAATAATATTCCACAACTATCACACAACGCCGTCTAGTCCCAAGCTAAGCAGAGCTTGTGTTATGGGTACTAGACAACTGATAAACATACTTATATATTTCTAAATACATACATATTATAGATAAATTACACCCAGACACAGAACAAATGATCGTGCTCATCACACAAACATTTGTCCTGGGTGGGAATCGAACCCACGACCTCCGGCATAGCAGTCAGGGTCACTAACCACTAGACCAGCAGGCCAGTCAATCAGTTATGATGATCTGTTTTATTTATAAACAATTGTTTGTTATAATCAAGGTCAGATAAATTACACCCAGCACAGAACAAATGATCGAGCTCATCATACAAATATTTGTCTTGGGTGGGAACTGAACCTGCGACCTACGACATAGCAGTCAGAGCCATTAACCACTAGACCAACAGTCCTGTTAGGTGATTGTTGGCATCAGTAATAAATGCCATTTTTAACCGACTTCAAACAGGAGGAGGTTATATGTTCGGTTGAATGTATGTTTTTTTTTTGTTTACATTGTAATAAGCATTTAAAGCATAATCAGCCTTTTAATGTTCCAACTGCTGGGACTCAGACCTCCTCTCTAGGAGAGGGAATGAGCCGTAATCCACCACGCGGGCCCAGCGGTGATTGGTGAATGACATGTCTTCGAATTGGACACATTTTAATAAAAAATATTATTAGTTGTAGATAGAATTACAAATACAGTGCTAGAACACAATTTTTATTACCTTATTCATCTTTGAATAGTGACTCTGAATACTGGATATCCTTACAGACCCCAGCTACGGTACACTTTCTATGAATTGTCACGCTCGAAATAGGACTCCAATCTCTATTATAAACATCTGTAAAATAAAATAAATTCATTAATAAATCCTGACCGAATTCTGGTCACGGGGTGTTTCGAAGTGTAC
This sequence comes from Mythimna impura, assembly GCA_905147345.3. Classification (NCBI taxonomy): domain Eukaryota; kingdom Metazoa; phylum Arthropoda; class Insecta; order Lepidoptera; family Noctuidae; genus Mythimna; species Mythimna impura. The sequence continues at coordinate 7,612,859 of LR990369.1, read as the reverse complement.
CTCCTACTACGTGAGCTCGACAAATGGATGTGCGACTAACGCTAGTGCGACAAAACTGTACTGCGACTCACCATAGTACGAATGCACGCTTGTGCGACACACTGAAGCTCGACATTACTCTAGTGTGACATGAAGAATTAACATATTTCAGGGCACCGCGACAAGGACAGGTTAGGGTAGAAGGGTAAGGCGGGAGCGAAGCAGAGCGCAGCTCCCGCCTGAGCCTTCGTGGTATTTTTTTTTTTATAACCACCCAAAAGCAGGAGCTCCGCCGAGCGGGGCTCCGTCGAGCTATCTTGGCAGGTAGGGTAGAAAAAACTACTGTAATACTGTGCCAACGTACTATCGAATTACAGTACTCACTAGTTACACAATTGTTTGTCGAACTACTACGGTTGTACAATTGTTTGTCACACCAGCCTGATGTCAAGCTTCAGTGTGTCGCACAAGCTGCCACACAAATCAAATCAAATCATATTTGAAAATCAAACTTTTGAACTGCCAAGAAGTCTGATAGTTAGAAAAATTAGGCTAATTACACATTCCAAAGCGTAGATCTATGGAGAAGAACGAGCAAGAAACTCCATAAACACTTTTTAAGTACCTACCTACTTACATATTTCTTGTCACATCTATCACATGAGAACAATGCAAATAAATAAATAAAAACTAAAAAAAAAGAAACAATTCAAATTATAGAAATTAAAATAATTAGTCTTATTTTAATTTCTATAAAGTCGCAAGTCCGAATGAAAAGCCCCGTAACACTGTCCAACATGAGAATCGATCCCAGGACCCCGTTTGACTTAAGGTTAGATACTAGGTGAACTTACTTTTATTATAAACATATAAATAGCTGCCATCTTTAGCCGGTGGGCCTTTGGTGTTGGTGATTTGTTCTGCAATCACAAAATTTTACGACATTAATATTATCCTCCTGCCAAGCAAACCTTTTTTTTAGGTGGTAAATCATCCAATGACTTCTCCTGGCTAAGACGGAGCGGGGGGGCGTTTCAGACTTTTAACAGAAATACTAATATAACTATGTTAGGAACAAAATGAATTAAACAAAATAAATTAACTTTAAAATATCGTCCCTTCTTAATTCACATATTTTCCCTCAGCACCAGGCCCGCAGGCATGCCTGCGGCACCAGTGCATCAGGAAAGGGCAGTCTGCTTTCTCATCAATTACCTTCATGATGCTATTGGAGCCTCCACGTATCCGTTTTTTTTTCTTTTAATGTACGGAACCCTAAAAAAGGGAAAGCAACATTTAACCATAAGAAAACAAACATACCATTAGCTCCTTGTTCGTTATTACTAGGACGCGCGCACGCGAATGCAAAGAATAAAACCAAAATAAAATATATTCTCATAGCGGCCATCTTGTACAACAAATACTACTACTACTGACTGTCACATGCGTTTGATGAAATTTTATAAACAGACGTTTTAATATTCTGATGATGATAACAAAGTTCAGAAGTTATCATCCGCTTAACAGCTGCAGTTAGGGTTCCATAATTATCTACTTAATTTATTGTCAAGATTGCGCATTGAGCATATTTTTTGCTACCCGACTACCCTAGAAGAATAAAATTACCCCATCAATATAATATAATTATGTTTTTTTTTTTCGGGTGGGAAAATCATCTAATGACATCCCCCGCTCTTGGGCGGAGTGGGAGATAGTGTCAGACTTTTACTGACTAAAAACCCACTCGTGTTCTTTCTTTGCCATTTTTTTTCCAGGGCTCCGGGGATCTCTTTCGCATCACCCATGGCCCCAGTAGGCTTCGACCCTGCTGGGCCCCTACGGTTGCTAACATCTCCTTGAGGCGTGCGTGGAACACTACGCGCCATCGACGACTTGGGCTCGGTCCGGACGGTTACCGAACGATCGGACGGCGAGCCAGCCATTGCTCACCGTCCGCAAGCCCGCGCCTACGGTGGCCGGAAATCGGGATCGGAATCCCGGCGGCGGTTGGGGCGTGAGGACCGTTACCTCACGCGATCGGCCGCCTCCTTTACTGATTCGCAGAAGGAGGCAATTGCCTGCCACTCCTCCTCGCTCCGGACCATGGCCTGTACCAAGGCCCGACGCGAGAGATCGCTGCCACCGATCGCCCCCACGAGGACACGGCGGTGCTCTGCCCAAGCGGGGTACTCCGCTACCGTATGCTCCACCGTGTCCTCCGGGCGGTCCACACAATGTTGGCACCCGGGCGTCTCTTCTGCACGAATCCGGTGCAGGAACCTCCCGAACTTACCATGTCCGGTGAGGACCTGCGTCATGCGGTACGTAAGGACGCCGTGAGGTCTTTCCAGCCACTCCTCAAAGAGGGGACTTATCGCCATAATTATGGCGTGCCCAGCACTGGGTTGCGACAGTCGTTGTCGGAATTCCACCATGAGATCCTGCCGGGAGTCTTTCCGCCATGCCGCGACTTGGCGCGGCACCGGAGTTTCGCCCCGGCGTTGCATCTCCATGCGCAGATCGTGCATGCGTGCAAGGTCTTTTGCCTCCAAATCCCTCGGTAGTTGGCCAGCAAGGAGGCTCGCTGCTTCGCGGGAAATCGAGCGGTATCCCCGCACCATCCGGATCGCCATGACCCCCTGGCTTGCGTTCAGTTTGGCCGCCGGTCGTTTTCGAAGCGACGACGCCCATAGTGGCGCCCCAAAAAGGGATGTACCGAACGATTCCTGCATAGAGCCTCCGGCAGGAATAATATATTATAAGCTTCAGAAGTGGAAATTCATTAAAAAAAAACAAATCATGACAAAAGAACCATTTTTACTTCATAGTTACAGTTTAATCAGATCGCAATCAACAATTTACTAACAATTCACTAACACTTAAAATCCAATAAACGAAATGTCACTTTATCACCTTTTTCCTAAACTAAACTCAAATGGCTTACGTGACCTTGCGACTAGCTGATGATTCACACGTCCGTCCAGTCCGAGCGCTAAGCAGCAAAAAGGGCGAACTATCCCCGGCGCTTTGCTTTTATAGGCGAGGTAGTGGGTAGTTACTGACGTAAGAGAGGATTCTCCTTACACGGCCTCTCCTGACGAGGTGTCGTCCTCGGCACCAACTCCTGGGGTGGCCCGGCTAGGACCCGCGATGGGAGAGGTCAGCGGCTCGACCTCCGCTTCGCCAACTGGTCGAGGTGACGGGTCGACCGCAGTAGAAGACTCCGTTTGTTCAGAGTCGTCATCAGTATCTTCATCTGAAACAAAATTTTATTAGGAGCTACTCAAGCAATTTCTATAAAAGCGTTTAGCCTCTCATAAAGTTCCATTCGTCTTCAGCCAATTAATTCACTCATCATTCTTTTAAACAGTTCATAAGGTTGTAAATAGACACATACATCATCTTTCTCAAACTAAAAGCAAAACAAAAGCATTGTCCTGTATGTGTCCATCGCACAAGTACTGGTTCTTCGCTGCCATATTGCTGTCGGCGACCGCGACCAGCATTCAGCTTCCGCCATCTGCAACATGGTCTACCAAACCGTAGACCCGCTTGACACGCAGACCGTATTCATACGTGCAAGCCGCTTAACACGCAGACCGTATTCATACGTGTAAGCTGACCCATACGCTGATCGCAATCATGCGTAAGAGCCCACTCGATACGCAGACCGTATTCATACGCACGAGTTCTCTCAACACGCAGATGGTATTCATACATGTGAGACCACAAATTGACCGTACATGGTCAAACCAACACAGCTACCTGTGACTCGGCAACGGGTGCCAACACGATCGGCGACACGAATGCCCCTGCTACCGGCGGTACCGCAGTACAACGCAGCAGCCAACACATCACTCCTGTCTGTAAATTCAAACAAACACGATGCTACTTTTGTAAATCAAATAGCAATGATTTACTTACTCTCAAAGGATGCGGCACACGTTTCTGGGCACCACTCGCCCGCGCCACGGCACCATGTACTGGGCGGCAGCCTGTGTAATCTTTCCATAGCTACCGCTGAGCAAACGCAGCGTATAGCGTCCACTAGGCAGTGCTTCTACTACCTTATACGGACCACGCATTCCAGAGTCAAGTTTTCCTGTTGACTGAGAAAATTTTATAACAAACACGCAGTCACCAACGTTATATTGGCGAGGCGTATGGCGCCGTTGGTTAACCTGTTCGTCTTGCCTGGCTTGATTGGCCCTTAGAAGCCTCTCTGTTCGGTGTCGATCCTTCAATTGTTCCATCGCGCACCAGAGCTTGAATCACAGGTGTTGTAGATTCGGTGCCAATCAAAAGATTCAATGGTGATACTTGCGTAGTCTTCTGTCTTGTGATGTTTAAGACCAGTTGGAGTTTCCACAACGTTTCTGACCAGGGGACGTTCTTGTAGTTCGTCTGGATTCGTAGCATGTTGAGGTGTTCGGTACGCATGTAACGCTCAGCTTGGCCGTTTGCCTGGTGCATTTCCGGCGTTATGTAATGCAGGTTACAACCGAGTTCATCTATCCAAGTCACGAAATCACTGGACTCAAACATTCGTCCCCTGTCAGTGACCATAAGCTTAGGCACTCCGAACAAAGAAATAGTTTGGGAAACAACCCGTTTTAACTCACTAGCATCTTGTCTACGAATCGGGTAGAGGAGGGTATATTTGGTAAAAGCATTGACAATGAGTAGAACGAATTTGTACCCTTCAGACACAGGCAGAGGGCCTAAGGCGTCCACGTGAACGGTGTGGAACGGTGTATCGAGTTTTTCCCAGGAAGTAATTGTTTGCAAAGGAGCCCGAGGAACTCTCTTTTGCGACACACACACGAGACAGTGGGCTATATATTTGCTAACGAACGGTCTGAGTCCGGGGAACCAAAAATGTCTTAGGATAAGGTCAAGGGTCTTCTCTACGTTAATGTGTTCGTGCTCGTCGTGAAATACTCTCAAAAGACTAAGTCTGTGCCCTTTGGGTATATAGCAGAGTAGGCGTGGGTCTTGGCCTACTGGGGTGTACTTGTAATAAAGAACTCCATTTCGAACGGAATAACGATCAGCATCAAGATTGCCATCGTGGAGTCTTTGAATGAGATTTTGCGTCTCGTTGTCGGTTGCTTGTGCAATCTGAGCCCAATTCCTGGGTCTAGAAACTTGATTGACACTAATAGGGTTGCGACTTAAGTAGTCAGCATGGGGTATCATCACTCCTTTTCGATACTCGATTAAGAAATCGAAGTCTTGGAGGTAGATCCACCACCTGGCTACCCGGGGCAGAAGGTCTTTCTTTCGTTCGGTTGCCTTAAGGGCGTTACAGTCTGTTACCACCACAAATTTCAGACCAACCAGAAAGTGACGAAAGTTTTGGAGGGCTTTAACGACGGCAAGGGTCTCCAGCTCGTAGGAGTGGTATTTTCCCTCGGCAGCCTGAGTGGACTTACTAAAATAAGCCACAACGTGCTTTTTTCCATCTGGGTGTACTTGTAGGAGTACCGCGCCGTATCCAGCACTGCTGGCATCTGTATGGACTTCGGTAGGAAAGCTAGGATTAAAGATGGAAAGGACTGGTTCATTGGTCAACTCTCTAATAAGATCGAGGCGAATGGCCTCACATTCGGGAGTCCAACTGAATTTGACATTTTTACGGGTTAGATGAGCGATGGGAGCAGTTCTAGTGGAGTAATCTTTTATGTACCGCCAAAAATAACCCGCCAAACCTAAGAGTTGGCGTACTTGCTTTACGTTTTCAGGTGTTAAGGTGTTAACCAGGGCTTCCGCTTTTCGTGGACTCGACCTAACCTGACCCTGACTAACTAACCTCCCTAGATATTCTACTTCTGTGACAAGGAACGATATTAGATAGTCGTAAAACTCGTCTATGATGGACATAAGATTATCCAACTCTGCACTCTGAAGGGGTGTATTTACCTTGACCTGATCACTCACACAAATGGCATTGGCTTTTGCGCTAATGTTATCGCAACGCGTGAGGTATTGCTCATCTTTAGAACGAATGTAGATAATGCCTTCGCGGTTCAAAACATCAGTGCCAATTATGATAGGAGCGTTCATAAAAGTCGATGGAACTACTACTAAATCGACTTCAATAGCAATGTCGCTGAATTCCACTGTGAGCGTGACGTAAGATGTTGCGACCACTTCTTTCTCACTCAAACCTTTCAACACACAACGTCTCGGTTTTGGCTGACACGTAAAATGTTTCAAAGTATCTGAAGAAATAAGGGATACATCGAGGGCTCCGCTATCAATGAGCACGTCTACAGGTATTCCATCCACTATCGCGGTAGTCATGTCGTTACTTTGTGCAATGCTTGATCGATAGGAGCATAGATTAACATTACGCGGATTTCGTTGCTCAGATTTAGCCTTAGAAAAGCATTTGTCCTCAGTATGCCCCGACTTCTTACAGAACGCACAAGATTTGCTCGAAGAGGGTTGTGTATTGAAAGACGAGTCCGAAGCCACGTTGGCAGGCTTACTATTGGTTGTATTTGCCTTAGGTCTTTTACAGTTGCGACTGATATGACCAGTTTGATTGCAATTGAAACATTTTGGGCCCGAACGCTGGTTTGATTTTATTTGACCTTGCCTTTTAGAATCGACAACCTTGTCGCACCTAGACGGTTTCGCGTAAATTGACAGAAACGAGACAATAGGTTAGTCGAGTAGTAGTTAGGTATGTCAGGGGTTAAGTTTGCGTTAGCAGCAGCTGCACGCACCTGTGGACTGTCTATACCGCGTATAACTATTGTTAGCTAATGTGTTAACTTTAGAGAAAGATTGGATAAGAAACTTATTAAGTGTACCTAGATAAGTGTAGCGGGAAGGTTTTTAAATAAAACGACCAAAACGGGTAACACACCCTCTATACTTTTGCCTTGACAGCACACAATTATTACAAATATCATAAATCAATAACATTTAAAATAATAATAATTATATAGTAGCACTTACTCTGAGATGTTGCTTACCCCAAAAACTGGAACGGAATGTGTCAGGACAGCGCAGCGCGTTATTTTATAACCTTGTCAACTGTCATAGCGCTGAGCTGTCAAATCGCATAACGTTCCAGTTGTCAGTGCAAAATAAATACATTTTAATGTTGCCAATACAGAAAACAATCATAGTGTATGTAACTAATCATAAAAATCGCTAACAGTCGGCCATCCGTATTACAAATACGACCTCGTATGTGAAAGAATAAAGAAATTGGTTTTATACACAAAATAATGAGAGAAGAAAAAAAGAATAACAGCAATAAAGCAAACAGATATCTATTACAGTAGCGAATAAAACTTTAGATTATTCATACACTGGTTGCTGTACCTAGGAACGAGACTAAACATAATTATCAATTTACCAATTACTATTTAGACACAATTGATTGCATTATTTAGTTGTTATATAAAGTAGCTTATAAGCAATTGTGTATACATGATTTTACTTTGTTGCTCAATAAATATATATTATTATTCTTACAAATCATTATCTTATTCTTTATACAGTCATTCAAAAACAGGTCTCTAAAATGTCCTGCCTCTACTGATTCAAAGATTCAAAGCATTTTATTTCAAATAAACAATTTACAGGCACTTTTGAAATGTCAAGAAGTCAAGTTACAAATCTATGTTACTTATTTCTTGTCGCTATCATGTAATGACAAACGTACAGGCCCCTCAAATATCCTGCCTCTAATGAAAAACAAACGGGCCCCTCAAATGTCCTGCCTCTAATGAAAAACAAACAGGCCCCTCAAATGTCCTGCCTCTGAAGAAAAACAGGCCTCTCAAATGTCCTGCCTCTAATATAAACAGACAGGTCCCTCAAATGTCCTGCCTGTAATGAAAAACAAACATTAGTAAATAAACAATTGCCTGATAAAGCTAATTGGTTTATCCTGAACAGGCCCCTCAATGGTCCTGAACAGGCCTCTCAATGGTCCTGAACAGGCCTCTCAATGGTCCTGAACAGGCCTCTCAATGGTCCTGAACAGGCCTCTCAATGGTCCTGAACAGGCCTCTCAATGGTCCTGAACAGGCCTCTCAATGGACCTGAACAGGCCTCTCAATGGTCCTGAACAGGCCTCTCAATGGTCCTGAACAGGCCTCTCAATGGCCCTGAACAGATCCCTAATGGTCCTGAACAGATCCCTCAATGGTCCTGAACAGATCCCTCAATGGTCCTAAACAGATCCCTCAGTGGTCCGATCCCTCAATGGTCCTAAACAGATCCCTCAATAGTTTCTGTAAATACCCTTTTGATTTTGATATGGCCACTCAGGCCAGGTACATGATAAGTTTCAAGTGCATGTCACAATAACATCAATGATTTACCTCAACCACAAAATTTCACCCGTTATTTGTGAATCATTGACCAACAATTACATTTGATATCAGTTGTAATCACTGACCCGACTAAAACGTGAGGGTATATATTTAATTTACTCTTTTGGCTCTGATTAGTTTTTATTGAAACTCCAAATTTCGATACAATAACTAATCAAAATGCGAGATCACGAACTATGAAATTGTTTCGTCTATTTTATTTCATTCATTAAAATTACCAACTATTAATTACCAGTAGGTACGCTGTAAATACCATCACTTTTAAGATACTCAAGGCAAATTCAGTCTAGACTGCTTTCTCTTAATGTAAGAATAATAGGTTTAACGTTAATCACTTATTTCGTTAACATAATTTTAGTTGTGGGAAGTCGGGTACACTTCCGTAAAAATAACCTCTGGTAATCAAAATATTCATAGACATTCTATACTAAATAAATTACAGTGAGACATCTTTTGGATGTTACCATTTTATTTTAAATAAATAAATCATTGTATCCCTCCATGTCCCTAGTGAACAAATTGGGAGTTATTGTATTATATTTATCCACAATAACTCTTTACCATACCTAAAATACTCAACATTTACAAATATTTAGGTACATCCCCCTGATAAGACAAATCTCTAAAAACAAATCAAAAATGCCTACAAAAGGCTTACTGACTTTAGCAACTACTTTTTGCCGCACCATCTGATTTTCCATTAAAATTACTTCCTATAATTCAATCAATGCTATCCCCTAAGTTGGTACACTAAAATTAGTAATTCATGAATATAATTTGGAAGTGCTCTGGGAGTCATTAAATAGAATTCACATTACATTGCAAATTCTGCAGGACTAAAGTCCAAATCAGACATTCGAGTTATTTACGAAGCTTAGCGATCATGTCCTCAGATGTCTCTGCACGAATTACAATCTCATACGAAAATTTATTACGCAGAAGGTATTGAAAATATACTTTCACTAAATCCATTTCGATAGTTATATTCAAAGTCAATCTTATTTATTTGGTCTTTTAACTTTATATAGAAGATAAAACCGTTATGAAGTTTCAAACTAATCTCAAAAGGCAAGTATCCAAGTTCGGTAAATTTCATGAAACGTTTGTTTGACGGCAGTGTTACGTCAGTGACATGAAACTGCTGTCATGTCACCACTTTTATCGTAGGTCAATATTAGGCGTGGAAAAAAGTGTGTCATCTTTGCGATTGGAACATATTATTTGGAACATTGGCTCAAAATATACACACTGAGTCGTGATCTGTTACGTTGCGTCATATACACTAAAAGTTTTATTTAATTGAATTTTGATTTGAGAATAATTTAAAGCAGAGGTTTTTAGTTCAGGTCATTAATTATATGTACGCCATTTACGTTATAATTTGAATTTTTAAAAGACTGCTGGTCACTTAAAGTAAAGAGTGTCTCAGAGTTCCAATTGTTCCAAATGATGCATTGAAATTTAAAACATTACTGATGTTCCAATCTTTCGGAACACTAAAATATTTCGGAACAGTGAGTCGGTTCAGTAAAGAGTTACACGCCTAGTCAACATTAATTTGTCCACAAATGCCATTTTATGAACAATGACTTCCGAGCATGAAAATAATGTTAAATTCTACAATGTTTCGTTCAGAAACGTGGTTTATTGAACAACATGAGCTACGGTGTTTTCCTGTTAAACTGTATATAAAATCACAACTTTTCATCAGTGTAGGTAGGTATACTTAAAAAAAAAAAAAAAAATTGCGTGTGGCTATTCCCTTGAAAGTACACAGTACATACTCAGTATGTACTCCTTTTAAACCAAAGAGATTTAAAGAGATAATTATAATAGAGCGGCTATCAGAACAAATGTCTTAGAAAAACTGTCATCCTATGTCTCAGTGACGCCATCTGGCTTTGAATTGCAAACACGCGAATTAAATTTGTCGAAATTTATAATTATTTAACTATCGCTCGGTAGGTGGCCAGGGGCCTTACCATGATAATGTTAAAATGTCAGTCGTACGACCGAAAAAGAGTGATGGAGCCATACACCCTTTAAAGCTCCACCCCTTTAACAGCTCGGTTTAGGTCGTAAAATGGATCACGTTATGAGCTCGTGGTAGAGCCTCAGTGTGTGATAAAGGTAAGGTTAAGCTTTTCAGCAATAGATGGCGTTATCACAAAATCAGCAAATTTTCTAGAACTATTTATAAAAATTATTGAATTTTAACCTTTTGACGTGCGTAATTAGAGACACAATAGTAAGACAATGGCTTGCGGGCGCCGGCTACCGCCTGAGCGTTAATGAATTAATTAATTAATTCGTAAATACAAAAAATATTTACGAAAATAAACCGAAGTTAGGTTCAGTCATTTTATCATAACAAGATTTGCAATAGCGTAATGGGCAGTTGATATTTTCTCAGAAAATTATTTTCTTTTAGTGCATAGAGCGGATACAAACACGACTTGACGTGTAGGGGCGTCATACTAGACTGAGCGACTTATGACCACTAGGTAATAAGTATCGGATCACGATTTTGTTCGCTATGTCCTGTCTATTGGTAGTATATATTTAATGTCTTTGTTTTAAACCAAGAACAAACACACTCTTGGTACCCTACATAGCACAATTAATAGATATTAATAATTGAACAAGAACTTTGTCTAAACCTAGCAGTTGTCAATAATGAAGCTATCCCAACAGCATAACATGGCACTGTGCGCTCTCGTGTCTCACTTGGTGTTGTATTTTGTAACGGACCTTCTTTTAACCTATAGAGTATACGAGCCCCTTGGTGTAGCACCACATAAAAATATTGTGTAATTACTTGTGTCACTTCTCCATTTCCATTGATACCCACATCACTTTACAAAATCAAAATATTTAATCAACAACAAAGATGCATTAGGGTAATATTTGGACTCAACACTATCGACAACTGCCAACCATATTTTTTTTTCTGCTTTGCTTATTTAACTATGAGTATTATTATTTATTGTCACTGTTTCAATTGAGCCAACAGCGTTGATGCATATATGTATCATACGCCTGGCACCTATAATATTAAACAGTGCTGAAACTTTTTTTTTTTTACACTTTTTTTTTTGTATAGTAATTTAATTACTTGCTAGATTTCCTCTTACTGTGTGTTAACTCCTTCATTAGACAAAAATGTCATTTTGTCATCAACAGTTTCCTTTTTAACTATGTTAAACTATGTATTTGGCAACTACTTGTGTTCAATTGGATAATATGCAAATGCAATTGTATATTCTTCGCACCACTACCTATGGCAAATTATATAGGCCATCACCTTAAACATAATGTTCTACTGTACTTACTATTCCAATTTGTACCAACTACAAGCTCATGTTTTACAGAATACCTATACACATTCAAAGGAGTTTCACGGAAACAAGATTTGACTATTAATATTTCTACATCTAGAGTTTTTCCAGTAAAGCGATTTACTCTGGTGATGTAATAAAATGTTATTATTAGCCTACCCTTCTGCCGCTTCTAAGAGCAAAGAATCTATTTCAGCATCATTAGGCATACTAGATAATACTCTTCGTCACCTGGTTTCAGTTAAATGGGTAATACTAGTAGGTATGTAAAATCGCTTTAAACTGTAGTAAACAGTAAAGCATATACAACGCCAGTTCCAGCATATGTGAAGCCTGATACACGTGGGTAGCATTTTTATGTAAAGAAACTATGTACTAAATTTCAAACTATCATGTAAAATCACAAAGTTATAAGCTTGTTATGTTACTTGGTTGTCTGAAAAATACATAGTCACCGGGCCATCCAGGTGACTGAGGGGTTGTTTTGCTCCCGCACCCAGCTGTGCGCTGGTGCCTAATGCCCGCTATGACCTGTGTCGTACTTAGTGTCGGTGGTGTCCAACTTTATACATTGGTGTAAAAATTGTTGGAATCGATTCAGTTACTAATTCTGAACAAACTATATTCAGCTTTCGCATATACCAAAAATAAAGCTGTATACAGATACACCCTTTTGTTTTATTTGGAAATACCAAGAAGTTATATTTGCATTCAATGTTTGCATAAAACTCGGTAAAGTCACGTGACCGCGTGTGACGTCATTTTACTACGCTCCGCTCAGCCGCAATTCGCCAGCTGAAGTAGAACTGTTTACTCGCGCAGTATTTCGTTTTATTTTATCATACAAGGATTCGAAAAAGGGACAATCAGATAACCTACCTAAAATACATTAGAATGGTTACTCATTATTTAGTGACAAATAATGTTTTCTTTGCCGTTCAAATGTAAATCTGTACATTTTGGCACAACGCATGATTTTCTAGTATGAATATTAGACATTTAGGAAAAATAATAAATTTATAAGTTATAGTGAAACGCAAGCACAGAATATCTAATAACGCAAGGCAGTGGGAACGGACTGAGCGAGCGCTGCACTATGAAATCAAGGGTCAAATGATCGGTCATCGCATGCTCACTTTAAAAATCTATAACTTGGAATCTAAAGGTATCAAAATATTGATTGAATCTGAAAGTACTGGTCCGATTGCATTCACACATAGAAAGCCACTGTATCCCTGAGTGACCTAGGCTATATTAATATGTACGCGGGCGATGCCGCGGGCAAAAGCTAGGAGGCAAATGTAATAAATGTCAGACCATCTGTCAAAAGGCAATCCATATAATAGTAATTTACCTAATTTTAATTTCATTGACTGTCCTCTTTAGTTGGATTTAGATTATTCCTAATCAAAAGTATTACTGGTCTGCTCATTTACTTTATAAGTAAGCTCAGAACGCAGGTCATGGTAACAACGATTCATAAGTTGGTAGATATGTTTGCTACGGTCATTTAACAATGATCCAAAACCGGTCCCTAATCCATCTGAACACACCCTGAGTTGTCCTTAGGTATTCAATAGATTAACATACGTGTGGTATGGTAATACCTCCAGGGTGTAGCCCTGGCAAGGCACGTGTGGTGGTGTGGTAGTACCTCCAGGGTGTAGCCCTGGCAAGGCACGCGTGGTGGTGTGGTAGTACCTCCAGGGTGTAGCCCTGGCAAGGCACGCGTGGTGGTGTGGTAGTACCTCCAGAGTGTAGCCCTGGCAAGGCACGCGTGGTGGTGTGGTAGTACCTCCAGGGTGTAGCCCTGGCAAGGCACGCGTGGTGGTGTGGTAGTACCTCCAGAGTGTAGCCCTGGCAAGGCACGTGTGGTGGTGTGGTAGTACCTCCAGAGTGTAGCCCTGGCAAGGCACGTGTGGTGATGTGGTAGTACCTCCAGGGTGTAGCCCTGGCAAGGCACATGTGGTGGTGTGGTAGTACCTCCAGAGTGTAGCCCTGGCAAGGCACTTGTGGTGGTGTGGTAGTACCTCCAGAGTGTAGCCCTGGCAAGGCACGTGTGGTGGTGTGGTAGTACCTCCAGAGTGTAGCCCTGGCAAGGCACGTGTGGTGGTGTGGTAGTACCTCCAGAGTGTAGCCCTGGCAAGGCACGTGTGGTGGTGTCAGAAGAAACTCATATTGAATAAGGTAGTACAACAAAAGCGATAAGCCTGAATATTTTAAAGTTCACCATTTTAAAGTACACATCACTATGCTCGCTTAGATAGGTACTATTTTATCAACAACATTGTAACGGTGCCTACATACGTAGGTACTTTCAAAGCAAAAGTAGAAGATGCAGTTTAGGAAAAAAAAATCGCTTGTGGGCGGGATAAACGAATGCATTTAAATAAACGACTCGTTTATCCCACTTCTGAATTGTTAGCTAATGTGTTAACTTTAGAGAAAGATTGGATAAGAAACTTATTAAGTGTACCTAGATAAGTGTAGCGGGAAGGTTTTTAAATAAAACGACCAAAACGGGTAACACACCCTCTATACTTTTGCCTTGACAGCACACAATTATTACAAATATCATAAATCAATAACATTTAAAATAATAATAATTATATAGTAGCACTTACTCTGAGATGTTGCTTACCCCAAAAACTGGAACGGAATGTGTCAGGACAGCGCAGCGCGTTATTTTATAACCTTGTCAACTGTCATAGCGCTGAGCTGTCAAATCGCATAACGTTCCAGTTGTCAGTGCAAAATAAATACATTTTAATGTTGCCAATACAGAAAACAATCATAGTGTATGTAACTAATCATAAAAATCGCTAACACTATTAACGTTCGTAATTCATCACTCAGCCCCTGAACTATTCTCAAACGCAATAAGGTACGACGGGCGTATTCTGAGTTAGTCGAATACTTATCTGAAGTTGTATTCATAGCTTCGAACAAAATATTCGCATAGTCTAATTTACTCGGGCAAAGGGGTTTGAACTCGCGTACGAAATTGGACCACGTCATATCGTTCGTCACCCATTCCCCTAACCAGACCTTAGCGTCACCCTTAAGGCAAGTAGCCACACGCGACAGACATTCGTGGTCACTCCAACCGTTGGCCTCTCCAGCACGATCCAATTCGTCGCACCATGCCTCGATGCTGTTAATTGATGGGTCAAAGTTCGACACATATTAGTGCTGCGATCTTGCTGGTTGCATCGTTTTTATTGCTTGCATCAAGGCATGAGCGAGAGTGGACACCTCGGAGCCGGGGACACTAAACTCCATAGACCGATGTCGTCCCGACGTATCAAGGATTACCGGCTCCTTAGCTTTTTGCAAAACCTCGCTATTCTTGTAGGTAGGGCTCGTTCGAATCGGGGGTGAAGGAGTACAAGTGCGCTTTCTATTGCCAATATTGCTACGCGATCGATCCCTACCACGCGAATCACGCCTATACTATCCCTAGTACACGATCGGTGCCTTTCGGGACTACGAGAATCATGCCTACCTCGATCACGTAAGCCATCTTGCGAAGTACGACGACTCCTACTTGAATCGCGGTACGATCTACCACTACTGCGATCATTTGACCCACGAGATCGACGTCGTTTGCGGCCGCGTGTCTTATCCCGAGTATGTGACTCGTCTGTCACGAGTACACGAGCCTTCACGTCCCATTATCACACAAAAAAAAAAACAAACAAAATGATCGAATAAAAATAAAAGTGATAAAGTGGGTAGATGCAACAAAAATAGAAGAACAAAAAAAAAACGGTTTTTCTGTTCACGATAATTTATAGCTACGAAACGTTCTCTAAGTGGGCTTTCAAAAGTTCTCTATCCCACTTCTGATATAAGCTTCAGAAGTGGAAATTCATTAAAAAAAACAAATCATGACAAAAGAACCATTTTTACTTCATAGTTACAGTTTAATCAGATCGCAATCAACAATTTACTAACAATTCACTAACACTTAAAATCCAATAAACGAAATGTCACTTTATCACCTTTTTCCTAAACTAAACTCAAATGGCTTACGTGACCTTGCGACTAGCTGATGATTCACACGTCCGTCCAGTCCGAGCGCTAAGCAGCAAAAAGGGCGAACTATTTTTTTTTTTTTTGTGTGTGGCCTCTCGCAGGTCAACCTAGGAGGTTGTCGGCTGCTTAACCGGTCTTGCCTGTGGCGGCCTCGATTCGAGAATCAAAGCCTCCAGCCAGGGCTTACTTAACTAACTTAAAAACTAAGCGACTACACGCTAAGGGCACCCCCTGTGGGGTACGGACCTCGGCTTAGGGCGTCGCTGGGGGGGGCAGCAAGGGACGGGCTGGATCGCACAAAGATATTATTATTATTAACGGGGAATTTTTAAAACTACGGCTCAGCGGCGCGGGCTGGCTCGAGCAAAGGACGGGGAGGACGTTGGCGGGACTGTCGCGGCGGGCCTCGGCGGCGAGGACGGAATGACGGCGGTCTGTAATGTTTACGAACTGTACTGGTTTCCTTACGGCTCTCTTGGAGCAGGGTAATGGGGTCGTCGGGGGTGACAAGAGTATGCCTAGGACGGCGAATCTTTGAGATGAGGGAGGGTTCATATCGGGCGGCCGATACGATAAGGGGGTTGCGGTGTTTCACAGCAGTATCGAAGAAACGCTTGCACAGGCGTTTCATGAACTGCTGGATGGTGGGGATTTTGAGATCTAAGTGTAGATTCTCATTTCGGACGTAATAAGGGGCACCGAGGATTTTACGGAGGGTCCGATTTTGGAGGGTCTGCATCCTATGGAGGAAAAGGGGCTTGGCGTGTGCGAAGATAGCACAGGCATATGTCATGATCGGGCGAATTACTGCTGTAAAGAGGCGCAGCTTGCACTTAAGTGACAATTTGCTGCGAGCAGTCAAGAGATAGTGGAGCCTACCTTGAGCGAAAGCGGCTCGCGAGCGAGCCTGCTTTATGTGCTCGGCGAAGGTCAAGTGCTGATCTAGGATCACTCCGAGGTACTTGGCTTGCTTCTCCCAGGGGATTGGCTTGCCGTACATGGTGATCGGAGGGGGAGGGAGGACGGACTTCCGCTGTCTCGAGTAGAGAACAGCTTGACTCTTATCAGGGTTAACCTCTATTCTCCATTTCCGGAACCATTTGCCCAAAATGTTTGCGGAGGTTTGGAGATTGCGAGCGATAACTCTGGGGTCACGACCGGTGTAGTAAATTGCCGTGTCGTCGGCGAATAGAGCCAACTGGGCCTTTTTACTCTGGGGAATGTCGCTGGTGAACAGCGTGAAGGCTAAGGGGGATACTACGGAGCCTTGCGGGACTCCTGCTCGGATGGGGTGGGGGGTGGAGAGGGCACCCTCAATTCGATAGCGGAAGGTGCGATTCGACAGAAAGTCTCGCATGATGAGCACGAGACGGTCTGGCACTCCGAGTTGGTATAGCTTATATAATAAGCCATTGTGCCAGACCTTGTCGAATGCTTTCGCTATATCGAAATACAAGACACCCGTCATCGTATTACGCTGGAAGCCAGCGCTTAGGTGCTCTACGATGCGGTGGACTTGGTGGATGCATGAGTGCTCGGTACGGAACCCGAACTGCTCATTAGGAATGAGACCCTTGGATTCGGCAAAATCTTTGAGTCGCTTATAAATAAGCCTCTCGTAGACTTTACCGAGAACATTGAGGAGACTGATGGGGCGGTAGCTGGAAGGGTCAGACTTGGGCTTGCCTGGTTTGGGGATACCGATAACGGTGGCCTGCTTCCATGCTTGGGGGAAGATATTATTGCTTAATGCGCCATTGAAGATGGCGGTCATTAGCATTATAAGTTGAGGAGGGAAGAGTTTGAACACTCTGTTCGTGATACCGTCGGCGCCGGGGGCTTTCCGGGGTTTAAGTTTTTTGACGATATCCTCCACCTCGTCGGGAGTGACGGGGGGTAGAGGGTTATCAGGGTCTTCAGCGGGAGGGAGGGAGGCTCTACGTTCGACTTCAGCGTCCACCATGTCGATGTGAGCTTGGTCTACTAGTTGAGAGCTAGGCGAGCATTGGGCTTCGAGGCTGTCGGCTAGGCATTCCGCT
The DNA here is from genome assembly GCA_905147345.3 of Mythimna impura. Taxonomy (NCBI): domain Eukaryota; kingdom Metazoa; phylum Arthropoda; class Insecta; order Lepidoptera; family Noctuidae; genus Mythimna; species Mythimna impura. The sequence continues at coordinate 7,595,105 of LR990369.1, read as the reverse complement.
TTTTCAGAGTTGTCGAAAGCGACACTCTTATCAGGGCGGGTGAGCGGAGGGATAGAGGACTCTTCAGTGGAACGTAATTTCCTCTGAAGTTGCCAGAAGGCGAGATGAGTAGGCTCGAGTTCGCTAAGCGTCTTGTCCCAGCGGGCGGAACGCAGCTCGGTCATGCGTTTCTTAACAGCACGCTGTAATCTACGCATGTGAGCCTTGTTAGCGTCGCAGGGAAAAGCGCTGTACGCACGGATGGCTGCGTTCTTCTCGGTCATCAGAGCCCGTACATCGTCCGGAATTTTCCAGCGACGGTCCTCCGTCGCTGGAATCTCCCTTGAACATTCGTTCAGGACGGATTGTACGTGATCCGTGAGCGAGTCGATCGCAGCCGTCGTGTCAGCGACTGAGTCGATGTGGTCCGGGATAGAATCCAATTGAGGTGACGTGGTAGATTTCAGTCTTTCGCTTACTTTCTTCCAGTCAGTGATCAATTGGGACGGGGAGGGCGAACTATCCCCGGCGCTTTGCTTTTATAGGCGAGGTAGTGGGTAGTTACTGACGTAAGAGAGGATTCTCCTTACAATATATTATTCCTGCCGGAGGCTCTATACCCCAATATGTACGTGTGTTGTATGTGTGTGTCTAGTATGTCTCTTACAAATGAAGTGCGGCTACACCTAGTTTTAACCTGCTATAACTAGGTGTAGCCGGCCACTTGCGGATAAACTTAGATGTATCCTACTTATCTTCGGTTAGAACTAGATGTAGCCTTCATCATAGCGGCTAGAACTAGTTACAGCCGCACACTGGTGGTTAAACTTAGGTGTATCCTACTTACCATCAGCTAGAACTAGATTTTCAGTGCTGTTAAGTATTATGGTTTTGTTTTGAGATTCTTATCTTACGTTTCCCGATAGATTTTATTATATTAAAAAAAATAAAAGACAGGGATGTTTTTTTTTTCGGTTGGGAATATCATCTTATGACATCCCGCGCTCTTGGGCGGAGCGAGAGATAGTGTCAGACTTTTACTGACTAAAAACCCACTCCTGTTCCTTCTTTGCCATTTTTGCCAGGGCCCCGGGGGTCACTTTCGCATCACCCATGGCCCCAGTAGGCCTCGACCCTGCTGGGCCCCTACGGTTGCTGACATCTCCTTGAGGCGCGCGTGGAACACTACGCGCCGTCGACGACTTGGGCTCGGTCCGGACAGTTACCGGACAATCACACGGCGAGAAGACAGGGATGTTGAAGTGGCATTTATAATTATATAAGTAATTAATAAAACTCAAAATATCATAAATCTCATATCATAAGTCTCTTCAGAAAAAGAACTAAAAATAAGCCAAGGCAACATTTGTTGATAAACTGTTTACTACTTGTTTATCAACAAGTTTACCGTAAACACTGTTTCTGTAACTTGGCCATCTACACTTGTCAGTTGCTAGTAGTGATGCAACGGAAGTGTCTTAACGGAAGCGGAAACGGAAACAGATGTCAAAAGTAAATCTTTGCGGATGCGGAAGCGGAAGTATTAATACTATGAAGAAAAAGCACAATTTTTTTTTTAAACTGGGCTAGTGCGAGTCGAACTCCCGCACTTAGAGTTCCGTACAAACTTGAAAGGTAAATTGCGGTTTACAATTTATGATGTTATAAAAAAAAAACTACTAACTAGATCTCGTTCAAACCAATTTTCGGTGGAAGTTTGTATGGTAATGTACATCATATATTTTTTTTAGTTTTATCATTCTCTTATTTTAGAAGTTACAGGGAGGGACTCACATTTTACCACTTTGGAAGTGTCTGTCGCGCAAACTATTCAGTTTAGAAAAAAATGAAATTAGAAACCTCAATATCATTTTTGCAGACCTATCCATAGATACCCCACACGCAAGGGTTTGATGAAAAAAAAAAAATTTGAGTTTCAGTTCTAATCTAGTATGAGGAACCCCCAAAATTTATTGTTTTGTTTCTATTTTTGTGTGAAAATCTTAATGCGGTTCACAGAATACATCGCCTTACGTACTATTTCTTATTCTGTGGCCTTACCAAGTTTCAACAGTATAGTTCGTAGTTCGTGTGTAGTTTCGGAAAAAAGTGGCGGACAGACAGACAGACATGACGAAACTATAAGGGTTCCGTTTTTTGCCATTTGGCTACGGAACCCTAACAACAGAAGGTTTAGGTACGTCGTAATCACGTCACGAGGCGCGGTGATGCGCATAATGATTAATAATTTTTTACCCGGTTTTCGATGAAGCCGTTTTTTTTTTTTTTAAGTGAAATTTTTCAATGGCTTGTGAAATTCAGGCCGCCTACAACTTGCATATTTTTAATAATTATTTAGAAACCTATCTATTAAAAAAAAATTGTATACTTAATATGGCCATAAATTCTGTTTGAAATAAAAACATCTTAAGTTCTTAACTACATAAAAACGAATGTCTTAGAATGATGTCGTACATAGAGAATGTAAACCAGAAATCAAACATACTTCTACTCAAAATATTCACCCTTAGCCCTAACACAGGCTTCTAAGCGTTCAGGCCACGCGTCTATCGGTTTACGCACTGCGACCATTGGAAAGTTGCCCACCGCTGATCGTATATAATTTTTTAAGGATTCTTAATTATTGTGACGTTTGGAGCAGCCCATATCCTCTAATACAGACCACAATTAGTAGTCCAGGGGTTGAAGTCTGGGCTAGCCGAGGGTCAATCATCATCCCTAATGAAGTCCGAAACATTCGCTGCAAGGCAAGCCTGGGTAGTGCGTGCCTTGTGACCGGGTGCTCAGTCTTGCTGAAAAGACCCTAATATGTTATCAAAAAGATAGAGGCTTTAAGAGGCTTCGCTATGCCGTCTAGGATAGTATCTTGATACACTTTAGCTGAAGTTTTCACCCATTTTCACGAAATACAAACTTGGTCACTCCGTGATAGAATACCCTTACCAAACCATTACTGATACCGCATGATGACCATTCAGGACTCAGCTAACCAGTTGAGAGTGTTCTTTGGAATTGCGAGCATAAACCCGATCATTTTGCTTGTTGTAATATTCCTTGATTGTGAAAATTGTCTCATCGGTAGCAAGAATATCCATGAGTTTTCCATCAGTGTAACGAACATGCAAAGATTTTGATCTTTTCACTCTTTTCTATATAAGCGACTCGTTTAAGGTGATGATGTTATGATGAGTTCTCACAACACATGGCCGGACTGGATCTTTTATGATCGTGAACAGAAGAACTGTTGGTGTAGCTATTTATGGTACGATAAACAAAGCTACGACTGATACCAAGCCTCAGCAGCGTTTTAAAACAATGTTTGCTAAAAAATAGTGTCATATAGAAGTAAAAAAAAAACTCGAAAAAACCGGATACTTGAAAATAAAACCAACCCGGGTTTTAATCATTAAAAATATACCGAAAAACCGGTTTTTCGGTTTAACCGGTTTGCTTTCCCTACATTCACTTGGGCTTTCTTTAGGTCATAGCTAATTATAGACATCCAAGTCAGAAGGGGTCTACCACGCTTTTTTGGACCTGTATTAATGTGTAAGACTTGCCTAGTCATATGTTCTTCAGATCTTCTCATTACATGACCATACCATCTGAATCGCGTCTCACTGAGTTTTTCTCCAATTGGGCGGATCTTAAAATTTCCACGGATAAGTTCGTTTGTAACCCTATCGTTGAGAGTGACACCTCCTGCCCATCTCAGCATCTTCATCTCAGTCGTGTGCATTTTTGTGGCATGGGTTTTTTTCAGGGGCCGACATTCGGCACCGTAGATTAGAGCCGAACAGACCGCGGTTTTGTAGACTTTGCCTTTGACTCATACTGGCATTCTGCTGTCGCACAACACACCTGAAAGCTGACGCCACTTCATCCAGCCAGTGTTATGATGGGTTACATCGGCGTCTATCGTGCCGTTATTGGAGATCACAGAGCCTAGGTATTTAAAATGATCGACTTCCTTCAGCCTGTGACTTTGAATTTGAATTGTCGCCGGGGTTTGCTGGTTGGTTGTGGGATAGCAGCACGTAGATATTCTGTTTTCTCCCGGCTGATTCTTAGGCCTGCGGTCTCCAAAGCATACCTCCAGCTCTCGAGTGCTTCATCAAGTTCAACGGGGCTGTCTCTGATAAGAACGATATCATCCGCGTAAAGTAGGTCCCAGGGTGGTTCCTTCTGTATACTTGCAGTAAAGTATTTATTCCATGACAAGATTAAAAAGAAGGGGGCTCAGAGTTGATCCTTGATGTACACCTACTCCTACTTCGAATTCATCGCTTGTTCCTGCCGAGCTCTTTACCTTCGTGGAGACTTTATGGTACATGTTGGCAATAACATCAACGTAGTATTCTGGTACATTCTGAGACCTTAGAGCCTGGTAGATAAGCTCTTGCGGCACCCGATCAAATGCCTTTTCAAGGTCAATAAAGGCTACGTGAGAGTCTTTCTTTATGTCTCTCCGCTTAATCCTATCATTTAGTATAATAAAATAGCAAGTGTTTGTTTTTTTTTTAATTTTAGCTGGTTCTAGTCCCGGGCGAGGCAAGCGAGTTTTAGAAAATCTTTGAATGCAGTTTTGTTTCTTTTTAAAAATAAAGGAATGTCTCCTTTAAGTAAAATGAGCAAACTTAAGGATTTAAGGTAGTTTCACTCGTGGGGGTCGACCATAAAGATTAAAGGTAGTAAACGGCAATTTTGCTCTAAATGAAATACTGAAGATGACAAACTTATTTATTTAAATAAAGATTAATACCATGTCGGTGAAAACAGTTTCGCAAATAAAGCACTATTTTTGACCAATTTTGATGTCCATAAAAATGGTTAATGTGCGTCTATCTTACAAGATAGTCATGTGCTATCGCGGACTTTTTCGTTGTACTTTTTGAGAGAAACAATTCCCCCAAACATTGTGTTGGTGTAGCTTGAAGTATTTGCGCAGCGCCGGAAACTCAGAAGGTAGCTCTATCTACTGGCGTCAAGAGTGACCTGCGGGCTGGGCGGAGTGGAGTGGAGGCACAAATAAAACAATGCTGTGAAACAGAATGGTCGCTTTATTCACAATTTCCTTGGTTATTCAACAATGTTGTGTAGCACGACTGCACGGAGTCGTTCACACGACTATGTGATATTGTATCTGTGGGCGCGCTCGCGCCTGCTCGTGTGCTCTCTGCTCATGAGTCGATGCTCGCGATACTAAACAATAATATTTACAACAATGTGTCTCTGTCGGCTAAAGGAAACACAGCGGGATAGTCTAAACTAGAATTCAGAAACTTATGAGGTACAATCATCCTATCCACTTTACTAAGCGTATGTCCGAGGCCCCAACGACAACATGAGGCCTAGCGTTTGTTTTTACATTTGCAGCCCAAATATGCAGCCTTTTTGTACAGTATATGATACTTACTAATTATATATGTATAGACATAGTTATACCGTTAGTTTTTTTTTTGTTGCGAGCTCTTTTTCCTAACAGCTCATTGCTCATCCAACGAACCGCCATGAAAAACGTGCTCACGAAGTTTTTTTTTGTAATGCGGAGACAACAGGACACGATCGATATCATGTTCATATATGTGTAGCTAGACGAAACCTGTGCGCTACACGAGTGCTGTCGGGGGTGCGTGCGCACCACGACTCGCACGTCCGCCACGTCCTTCACGCGCCCAACTGTGCGCTGCACGTGTGCTGTCGGGGGCGCGTGCGCTCCACGACTCGCACGTCCGCCACGTCCTCCACGCGCCCAACTGTGCGCTGCACGTGTGCTGTCGGGGGCGCGGGCGCACCACGACTCGCACGTCCGCCACGCGCCCAAATGTGCGCTGCACGTGTGCTGTCGGGGGCGCGTGCGCACCACGACTCGCACGTCCGCCACGTCCTCCACGCGCCCAACTATGCGCTGCACGTGTGCTGTCGGGGGCGCGTGCGCACCACGACTCGCACGTCCACCACGTCCTCCATGCGCCCAACTGTGCGCTGCACGGGTGCTGTCGGGGGCGCGTGCGCACCACGACTCGCACGTCCGTCACGTCCTCCACGCGCCCAACTGTGCGCTGCACGTGTGCTTTCGGGGGCGCGTGCGCACCACGACTCCCACGTCCTCCACGCGCCCAACTGTGCGCTGCACGTGTGCTGTCGGGGGCACGTGCGCACCACGACTCGCACGTCCGCCACGTCCTCCACGCCCTCAGCTCGACTAACACTCGTGTCGCCTCTATCTAGCTACATTGTGTACAGACACGTTCCCTTCTAATCGTCTCAATGGACACACTCTCCTAATATTCTACAATATTATCATACCGATTACGTTTACAGTTATTACAGTGAAGTGTATCTGTATCGACTTGTTTAATATCACTTTAAATCATTTATTATTATTGTGTACTCGAGTAGTACGAGTGGTGCGTGCTGCAGCCGCGAGGCGAGGGATCGTGAGCTCTATCTCGACCGCGTAGAGTCGAGAATTGCGACAACAGCGCGCACACGTCGAGTGCGCGCTATTGTCGACTCTAGCGCGCTCGTTACTAAGTTCATTATCGATCATTCAGCACAAAACCGGCCTCGTATGATAATGAAACCCTCCAAGTTCTAAGTCACTGCCTCCACTCGAATGCCTATTGGTATATTTCCGCAGTGGAGGAAGCTCTCTTCACAAATACTTGGAGGAACTGCAGCTCCAGGGCACGCGTCGGTGTGCGACAGTTGAAGAAGGCAGACACATGCGTCACCTCGTCGCGGCTGACTGTACACACTCAACTGCTCTGTCGACAGACTCCAGCCGGTCGTCTGACTGACTCACTGACACAGTCAGTTGTCTGACTCACTCGGGCGGCTTGTACGCACTGTACTTCAATTCATAACTCGAAATAATTTCTATACTGATGATACTTTTGTCAAATCAATTTCTGTTTCTAAATAAAGACGTTGCAATAGAATTTGAACTCTGGCCCAACGACATAGAGTCTGTTGTTCCAGGATCCGCTAATTATCTCGAGTTCTGAATTCGAACAAAAACATTACAATCATATAAACAGAATCTCACTTGCGTGTGTTGTGTCAACTACATTATATTTGGCGCAGCACAGTCGAGACTGCCAGACAAATGCCGACATTGCTGCTAAAGGAATACAGTTCAAAATAAATTAACATCCACAAGCCGTCAAAGCGAACAGCGGTATTACATTTTCGATCTTATTGTATAGACTACTATGTCGACATTTGTCTGGCAGCGAATACTTAGCTTACAGACATCTGATGTGACTAATACAGTCCTTATCTAGAACGGAACGAATTAACTAAATAGGCTCGTTCACACGCCTCCAGTGTCGCGCCGCGCGGGTTTGCTTATAGTTCCTGTAGTCAGAAGTGTGCCTATGCTGTAATGAGACAGCCGTTGAAAACCTGACCCAGGAATCGAACTCATGACCTCATAGTCAGCAGTAAGTAGCTCAGAGTATGTAGGTGGGCGATTAATTTCCATACAAATATGTTATTTATTTGTTATCCTAGTAAGGCCCTGAGCTCGATTCCCGGGTCGTGCAAACTGTTGAGTTCGGTCCTGGTCTGGTTATGAATGCCTGAGCTGGCCGCTACTAACTCGCAGCACAAGCTGCTCTCCACTAAACACTGGAGCCGTATCAACGAGCGGAGTGAGAGACACAATCTCAGTTACAATTCGTCTCGCAACGCTCGAACGCTACATGCAACATACATATGTAGGTGAGTATTCAGCACATTTGTATATAACGGACGCTGAACATCATTATATACAATGTCTCACAATAAATTAATGGTACAAACACAAAATAATACTAAGCTACATGGGATCTGTCCACGAGTACGGACCGCCTGACTACAAGCGCCCGCTCAACTGGTCCGGCCAGTGAACCAAATTATTAAGTAAATATTTTCATTATTTATAATACACATAAAACTATATGATACACAGTAATGCGGTTATTATTTTACACATTTTTTAAACATTTTTATTTCATTTTTTTATGCTCATACACATTTAAAATATACACTCGACGAAGTTGCGCGCGCGCTCTCTATTCAGTTACAATTAAAACGAACAAAACAAATGTTTCTTTTGCTAAAAAAAACTAGTCGGGCAGCGATCGGCGACCGCATAATATGTGGTCGTGTTCCACGTATTAACAATTTGACAGCGTCGAATGCGTGGCCTCGGTCACGTGACCCGCACGTAGCGCACGTCATCGTTGCCGGGCGCGGGCGGCAGCAAGTTGGTCACGTGACCCGCACGTGGCGCACGTCGTCCTTGTCGGGCGCGGGCGGCGGGGGCGGCGGCGCGGGCGGCGCGGGCGCGCGGCGCTTGAGCACGGCGGGCACGGGCGGCAGCAGGTTGGCCACGAGCGCGCGCGGCTTCAGCGCCAGCGGGTGGCGCACGGGCAGCGCGGCGCGCACCAGCTGGCGCCCGTCCAGGCTCAGCGCCACGCGGCGCGCGCCGTCCTGGCGCGGCGCGGGCTGGCGCAGCACGTTGACCAGGTGCGGCCCGGCGCCCAGCGCGCCGCCCTTGATCTCGAACAGCTGCGCCACGGCGCCCGGCCCGGCCTTCAGCAGCGCCGGCTTGTTGTCCAGCGCGGCCAGCGACACCACGGCGGGCAGCCCCTGCAGCGCGCGGTTCTGCGCCAGCAGCGCGGTGCGCTGGCTCTGCGTGAGCGGGTGCGCGTGCAGCACCTTGAGCTTGGAGGGCGGCACGTGCTGCAGGTGCTGGTGCTGCACCACGAGCGGCGCGGGCGCGTGCAGCACGTGCTTGTGCGCGAGCGACACCAGCGGCGCCGACACGCGCCGGCTGTGCGCGCCGCCCACGGACGCCGTGCCTGTGGACAAACAGAAAACATTGTTAACTACTACGTGCAGACCCACACAACTACATGGACACGAAAGAAATCCACATCTTGGTACCTACATATTACGTGTTTTTTGCGTTCCTAATAGAAATACTTCGAAATATTGTAAAAATGTCGATGGACTGTCGAGCTTGTGGCGTTATAGTGCCAGATGGATTGTTTATGAACTGCTCTAATAAACAGTGTGGAAAAGTTTATGATATCAAGTGTCTGGCCTTTGTGGAAGACGAATACAAATCTTTCTCCAAGGAACGTATACTCGAGTAGATTTGCCCTGAGTGCGTTTGCTCCAAACCCAAACGAAATGATCCGGATACAACAGTCCGCAGCACCTTCCAGATGAAGACAGACGAGACCAGTGCCTACGTTAACACTCAACGAGGAAGCCGTTCGAAAACAGCTGATTTATCGATCATCGAGGGTGATCACGATGGCGTTTTGCTGACAGAGTTTCAGTTTAGACTTGAAGTACTTCAACGTTTAGACATGCAAACTAGGATTGTAAAACATCTTCAAGAAGTATGCTATTCAACGAAAGCGGAGTTGAAATACCTAAAAGCAAATATGAAGGTATTTCAAGAAAAACTGCCACAAAGAGACTTGTTTACACGAAAGCAGCCAGGTGGGACAATGGAAGCAACAGAATGTTCAAGATCGGAACCAGAGGTGACTAATCAACTCACTACTCCAACTTCATTAGCTGCTGTGGCCCATAGTGATTATAATGTAAACAAACGAAACATTACTACTACCCGCACCACAAGTAAAAATAGTGAGGCCACTAAAACAGCGTCGGTGAGCGTATTAGCTACGGAGTCTCCTACTATTTCTCAACCGATTCAACTCATACGCTTCTTGAAGTCGAGTTGAATAGTTAGGAAAAAAAGGACGACATGAATGAGTGGACCACGGTCCGTAGAAATAGGGGAAGTTTTAAAACTAAAAATGTTAAGAGAGGGGAAAATTCGAATTTGGTAGAAATGCAGGCTACAGAAAAAAAAAAAGCACCTTCACGTTTCGCGATTGGCTACAGAAACTACAGTGGGAAGCTTACATCGCATGTGAAAGGGGTATATGTGGCTCTGAAGTGTGTGTCAAGATTGAAAAAATCAAACATAAAACTGAGAGGCATTATGCATATATGCATCTTTTGTCATCACTGTTCCAGAATCAGTATATGACTCCTAGGTCCTCCTAGGTTGACTGGTAGAGAATGCCTCAGGCATTAAGTCCGCCTTTGTACTTTATGTTGCATGAAGATTAAATAAATAAATAAATATATGAAAAGTTATGTCAACCTGAGATGTGGCCAGTCAATGCTGAATTTTGTGAATGGATTTGGTTTCGTAAATCAACCAGCAAGCAAACCAACTGAGTTACCATGACGTTTAAAGTAAGATTGTTTTATTCTTATTCCATTGTGGGTAAGAGATGGCGCTAGACAACCTGTATAGCTCTGTCTCTTACCTACACTGAAATAAGAATAAAACAATCTTACTTTGAACGTCATGGTAACCCACCAAGTAATAAGAAAATCACCTTTGATGTTTTTTACCAAAATGCAAGAGGTCTTCGAACCAAGTTGACCAGTTTTTGTAACAATATGGAATCATTAAAGGCTGACATATTTGCTGTCACGGAAACGGGACAGTCAGTGTAATGATTCTATAATGAATGCAGAGATCGTACCACCGGGATATCATTTGTTACGATGTGACAGGGCTGACGGTCGCAAGCAGGGCGGCGCGTTTCTCGTGGCCACACACGGACTCGAGCCGCGACGAGTGAATCCACCGGGTGACGTCAACGTAGATAACTGCTCATTTGAATTAGTTTGTGCGACTGTACATGTTAAATGTAGATTCGTGTTTTTGTGTTGCGTTGTTTATATACCACCAAAGTCAAATGAGTATGAGTATATGATATTTTTTAGAATAATCGAACAATTGTGTGTTAAATATAAAAGTGTTTTGTTACTCGGTGATTTTAATTTAAACTCGAGTAATGAAAATACTAAACATTATTTTGATTTTTTTATGTCGTTTTGCGAATTTGCTCAGATGAATAAAGTACCTAATTGCAGTGAAAGACAATTGGACTTGGTGTTGTTGAGTTCACTTACATTCACTCTGAATATCGTCGGCTTACTGCAAGAACTCATTAACTGACAAATACAAAACTTTGAATAAAGCCACTTTTAGTTACTAAAACTGTCTTTATTCAAAGTTTTGTATGTTGTACTCATTAAGTAACTAATATACAAAACATGAATAAAGTTACTTTTAGTAACTAAAAGTGACTTCAAAGTTTTGTATTTGTCAGTTAATGGTTTCTTGCAGTAAACCGACGATATCTGACACGCTCGAATAACTTTTTTTTTGTATTTTTACCCTTTTTTACGGCCACCCCCCACTAGTTAATTGTTAGATTAATAGATATCGGTTATCAGAAATACAAAGCGCGTATATACTATGAATGTCAGACGCGCTCGAGTATTTCCATTTAACTGTTTTTAACCGACTTCTAAAAAAGGAGGAGGTTCTCAATTCGGATGTTTGTATTTTTTTTATGTTTGTTCGCGCATACCTTCGTCGCTTGCCAAACGATTTGAAAAATTCTTTTTTGTTGGAAACTACAGAATTGTAAATGATTCACATAAGACTAACTTGCAAACAACGCATTGAAAGGCTTTCAATACAATTAAGGAGGAAATACGACTTCGTACAACAACTGTCGAAATACGAATCAGATGTTGGGCCTACATTTACAACAGAGGCCAACAATTTGGGCAGGATTTGTAAAAATTATGTAATAAATGTTAAAAATGCAATTTTTTTTTCCTTGTAAAACCCACGAAAAGAGAGATACGAGACAGATTTTACCTTATAAGAGTGAGACAACATTTTTAATAGGTTTTTCAGGTATCATTTAAGCAAAAATATTTTTTTTAATCATAATTTTGAATATTAGTCTTATGTGACTCGATTCACAATTCTAGCGTATTCACAAAGTTATAAAAAGATTTTGATGGCATGTGGCACATCACTAGCAAGAGGATAAACTAGAGAATTTTTGAGGAAGTTGGAAGACTCCGGTCGCTTTTGGAACACTGCAATCAAATTAAAAAAAAAAACACTAGATAGCTAATGTCACTAATTTTAAATTTGAAAGTACTCTAATACAATACACATCATCATCATCATTTCAGCCGAAAGACGTCCACTGTTGGACATAGGCCTCCCCCAAATGTCACCACAATGACCGGTCCTGTGAATCTCACATCCATCGGATTCCCGCGACCCTCACCAGGTCATCGGTCCACCTTGTTGGAGGCCATCCAACGTTGCGTCTTCCGGTACGTGGTCGCCATTCCAGAACCTTTCGTCCCCAACGGTCATCTGTTCTGCGAGCAATGTGCCCTGCCCATTGCCACTTTAGTTTGGCGATGATAAAATTAAAATTTAGAGTCTACGACTTATATATTTTCGTAAAACAATAAAAAGTCAATGAAAAAAAATCCATAGGGCATGAGAAGTTTTTAGGGGTCTGAAATTATAGCAGATGACCCCTCCCGTCGACCATTTCAATTTGGCACACGATGCACCAAACAACCTGTATAGTGATTTTGGTATTTTCATCGAGAACGTAAGCATTTACAGTCAAAAAGTAACATTTGATGAAATGGAACTGATGAAGAAGACCAGAAATGGTCAACGGAACTTCATACTCACATAGATATCACAATGAATATAGTTAAGCGACTATGACAATACAAATAAATGAATGATTCTGAATAGTTACGTTGAAAATGGTATCATCGAAGTGATCTGATGATGATGATGGAGCCGGAAAGTAGGCACTGGAACTCCGTAATTAATCAATGTAACCTAACCGTGTTTGGACTTATTAGAATTGTCATGAGATGAGATGATGAAGGTAGGTACTATCGAACTGATTTGATGATAGAGTCGGAAGGTGGAAGGTAAACACAGGAACTTCATAATAAAACAATGTAACCTAGCAGTGTTTTGGTTTATTGGAATTATCATGAGAAATAGGCACTCTGTTTATAAGTGTATCGCAACTAAAAAGTGTGAAATAAAAAACTTTTTACAAAAAAAAAAAAAACCGACTTCACTAAAAAAAAAAAACACTAAAAAGATCAAAATAACTTTAATTTCGGAAGTCGGTGTTAAATTAGATACAAATAATACCGAGAAACACCGACTTCCGAAATTAAAGTTATTTTGATCCTTTTTAACCGACTTCTAAAAAAGGAGGAGGTTCTCAATTCGGATGTTTGTATTTTTTTTTTTTTTTTTATGTTTGTTCGCGCATAACTTCGTCGCTTGCCAACCGATTTGAAAAATTCTTTTTTTGTTGGAAAGGGTATACTTTCCAAATGGTCCCATAGTCACCAAGTCGGGATCTGATGATGGAATCTTGGCGAAATCGAGGGAACTCCTCAAATATTATAGGCAATTATATAGTGATTTATGTATTTTCATCGAGAACTTAAGCATTAACAGTCAAAAAGTAACATTTGATGAAGTGGAACTGACGAAGAAGACCAGAAATGGTCAACGGAACTTCATACCCGCATAGATATCACAATAAAGATACTTATGCGACTATGACAATACAAATGAATGAATGGTTCTGAATAGTTACGTTGAAAATGGTATCATCGAAGTGATCTGATGATGATGATGGAGCCGGAAGGTAGGCACTGAAACTCCGTAATTAATCAATGTATCCTAGCCGTGTTTGGGCTTATTAGAATTATCATGAGATGAACTTTGGCTATAAGGTACTATCGAACTGATTTGATGATGGAGCCGGAAGGTGGAAGGTAGACACAGGAACTTCATAATAAAACAATGTAACCTAGCAGTGTTTGGGTTAATTGGAATTATCATGAGAAATAGGCACTCTGCTTATAAGTGTACCTATCGCAACTAAAAAGTGTGAAATAAAAAACTTTTTACAAAAAAAAAATAACCGACTTCACTAAAAAAAACACTAAAATAAAAAGATCAAAATAACTTTAATTTCGGAAGTCGGTGTTAAATAAGATACTGTATAATAATACCGAGAAACACCGACTTCCGAAATTAAAGTTATTTTGATCTTTTTATTTTAGTGTTTTTTTTAGTGAAGTCGGTTATTTTTTTTTTTTGTAAAAAGTTTTTTATAGTGTTTTTTTTTTTGTGAAGTCGGGCGAAGTCGCTGACAGAAGTTAGAAAAAAAGAAAGGAAAGAATGAAAAACAGTTTATTTACGACAAACATGGCACATAACTTAAAAAAAAATATAACATTATAACAAATCTATACAGTAGAGTGAGCTATACGACACATCCGCGCAAAACAGCCAGCGCTCAGCAAAATGCTGGGGCTCATGTATTGAACAGAGCCACAGCGCTGATTTTTAGCACCAGCTGAGTTAGCCATTTTATATGGTTCGACTACTTATCTGAACTCTAAGAGCTGTGCCTCACTGGGACGCCATGGCGGCGTAGCCAGGTCAAGACGCCAAAAAAATGTATGGATTGGCTGCGTGACCAACAGTCGCCAGGTGAGGTACACACTATAGAACTGCACGCATGTTCTTGATTGCGCGAACTGGCAGCGCCGCCATGGCGTCCCAGTGAGGCACGGGCCTAATGGTGTGTCCAGACCTGGCGAATGCGCCGCTCGCGAGTCGGTAGCGAGCCGCTTGCAAACGGCGCGCGTGCATTTCGCGCGCGGCTCGCGAGCGGCGCATTCGCTAGATCTGGACGCACCTTTAAACCCAGTAATTCGGTAACACGTTATCCCTCAGTACCTAAACACAAAAAGGTTGCGGGATTATTCGAAAGAAGCACAGACTGAAGTAGTACCAACGGCTTTTTTAAGGTGGGAAATCATCCAATGACATCTCCCGTCCTGGGTGGAACAGGTGGGCGTGTCAGACTTTTACTGACTAAAACCACACCTGTTGCGCTTTGCGTTCTAAGACCACGGATTTCCTTTTCAGAAAATGCACGCGGAAGTATGAAAGTGATGGCCATTTCCAGTTTTATTTTTAATCAATTTACAAAATGATTAAAAATAAAACTGGAATGACATATGCAAGGAATATGATTGGGATCCATTCACAATCAGTGTGAACTCAGCCAGAAGGTGTTTAAGCCTCAAATTCTTTAAGTAGCATTAGGTTTAATAGAGTGTTTATTAGTTGTTTAAGTGCAAAACAAGGATTTATGCTGTACTTCATAATTAACTAAAAAGCGAAGCTTTATTGTTTTTGTGCTCACACCATTTTTAATTTTTATTGTAATGTCTATACGTGAGGACCTGTAATTGGCTTTCTAGTGATTATGGTTTCCTTTTTTGTCTGGTTTTATTAGCTGTAAGTCCTCCATGTACTAAATAAATAAAATCTTTCATTAGAAGATGTTGAAAAAAAAAGATTTTCTTTTTCTCTACAGCTAATTGGCAATCTGCTTCGGGAGCAAAAATCCAATGTGCTGGCTGAAATCTGTCTTTGATGTGGTGAGTAGATTTGTCCAGCGATGCATCTCTCAATTTAAAAGTAATACATAAAAAGAAAAAAAAAGTCAGAATGGACTAACCTGTATCCGTTGAAATTGTGAGAACTTCATTATGAAGGTCTAATAAAAAATTAAACACATGGGTCTAATAAAAACAAAATTTTGTTCTACATCTTTATTTCTTTTTTCTCTAACTACTAGGAAATTCCTATATTCCAGTGGCGTAGCTACGTAACCAAAGGCCCTGGGGCAAAAACAAAAACTGAGGCCCATTTTTTACGAGGAAAATATTCAAATATCTTCTCCTGCTCTTGGTGGAGCGTGAGGGAGTGTCATACTTTTAGTGACTAAAACTAGTTACTATTATTAAAATTTCGTTGAAGGGAGTGTAGTGGTAGTGCAATAAGAAGTTTGCTAACCAGATTTTTGGGGGCCACCTGAGCTTGGGGGTCCCAGGGCACTGCCCCACCCAGCTTTTTAAAACTACTTGTCGGTGACAAAAGCCACCTTACAGCTATAGAAAACTTCCAATAATCGCCGCACGTAGCGCTGCATAACAAAACTGGGCAAAACTGGGCAAGTGCGAGTCGGACTCGCGCATTGAGGGTTCCGTACTAACTACAATTCCCGAAGTCTCCGAAATTTTTCCGAATGGCATATAAGTTTTTTTTTTTGTGATATAGGTAGCAACAAATTTACAGTTTTCAGATTTATTCCTATACCTGTGCTAGAAGAACTTGATTTATGCCAAATTTCAGGATTCTGGGTCAACGGGAAGTACCCTATGAATTTTGATTCCTTTGAGAGTATCGAAACATAAACGGCCGTATCTTTTTTATTCGTTAACTTAGAAGTTGGATTTTTTCACAACTTCAAGTAACCTCAAACCTTAATATATGGATTTAATTTCAACTCGATACCTCTACGCGTTCCTGAGATAAAAGGTCTTGACAGACAGACAACAAAGTGATCCTATAAGGGTTCCGTTTTTTCCTTTTGAGGTACGGAACCCTAAAAAATGAAATGAGCGATTCCTCCAGAAAAGTAAGACACGAACAGCAATAATATACTTGTATCTAAAATAGTAGTTCTATCACCTAGTCTAATCAACAATCTACTAGTACATCAATAATTAATTAGAACAATCTATCTAAGAGCGAGCGAAGCGGGCTCGGAATTTCAGGGCATTCCGACACGGACAGCTTAAGATAGGAGGGGATGAGCATGCAAAACGAGCGAACGATTCACCGTCATTCCTTTCGTGTTAGGTTACTTTTAAACCTGCAGACGAAGAAAGCTTCCCGTCGCCCCTACTCAACCTATTTTGGATCAGCGGGGCTATTACGTGACTCTGTTGACAGTTCAAGTGATGATCACTTGTTAACAATGTGCACCATTGAACTGTCAAACAGCTAGTTTCGTATTGCCTATCTTCAGTGACCAACTGCAGTGACGTCATTAGTCACTGGTGCCTTTGATAGCCACCGTAACACGTTTTGACAGATGTTATTGTATCGATACTTTTAAAATTGTGTAAGCTTTTGAACCTGTATAATAGTCGATAAAATTTTAGAGTGGTCACAATAGGCACCGTAAATTTTTATAATTCACCACATATCCACCGTAGTTTGTTAGTCACTTGTGTGATACGTAATACCAATTTTATAATATAAAATTGTCAGTTGACAACTAAGTTTAGTGTGCAACGAATGCTAGTTGTCAACTGTTATTGAAAAAGTTAGCCAATAGCCCCTCTGTTCTTCAAATGTAACTCATTGCCCTCTCTGACGGCCAGTAGCTTGGACCTTGTTTATGATGCTGGAGGGATACTATTTATTTTTTATAATGTTCGCATTTGACCACTACCTCAGTTAGTAAGCGATGATGTGGTCCACGATAGAGCACGCTTGCCTAAGAGTAACCTATTCATTCTTGACTTAGACACCTAGGTTATAAGCTATCAAGGAAGATAGACTCCGGCAGGGTATTCCAGTCCTCTCTTCTTACAGCTAACAAGATAAAGAAAGTGTTCCCAAAACGTATTTTATCGTTTTGTGTACATGAAAAAGCAATGTGTCCACCACGCCACAGTCACGACTACATGACAGATTTAAGAACGAAATTGTAACTTGGTGCCGAGAGCACGCTTTTGCTTTTTTGACTTGACGATCGACACTATACTACATAACTATACAAGGTACAGTTTTGAATCTGCACAAAATTTAAGGACATTGTTATAAAACTTGTAAATATTCACATAAAGAGACGATACTTGTTATTTAACACTCATATCAACCCTCTTAAAAAAAAACAGAAACACACGTTGCGATTTATTGCGCGTCATATCACTGTTTGAAGAGCAGTGGTGGCCGAGTGGTAAAGGCCCCGACTTACGAGTTGTAGGTTGCGGGTTCAAACCCAACCAGGCGCATTACTTTGTGTAATTTATTTCATCACCACTGCTCTCAAAACGGTGAAGGAAAACATCGTGAGGAAACCGGCATGTCCTAGAACCAAAAAATTCGAAGACATGTGACACGGCATCCAAGTGTTGGAACAATATTCCCCCGCTAATAAGGAATATCAAATGTCTCGATACCTTCAGGACTCGACTACGGCAGTTTCTGATTGCCTCGCAAAAGGAACTGGGCATGACAGTTTCGAACACGTCCATTATATAGCTGGTTAGCGTGTTCTGGACAAACGCTAAAATTATATGTTTTTTTTCTAACACACACACACACACACTTACTGGAGATAGGAACCATACAACTACACATCCCAATAAGCATAATTGTATTGTTCACGTACATAATAATTTGAACCTTTTACTTTAAAAATAAATTCACATTCCTAAACCACCAACGTCGGACACCAAATCTGTTAAATTGTGGGTATACCGTACACTTACACAACTTTCTCTACACATAACACTTACACTACATAACACGGACATAGCACTTCTTCCACAAATTCAGCTCGACGTCCGTATGCCACTACAGGGACCCAGCAGAATACCAGCGTCGGGCATATTTGCCTGACAGATGCTGAGTTGGGCTCCCATTTGATGCAGCCTTGAAGCGCACACCGCACTATGCTATTTTATTGTTTTTCTCACAAAACTTTTACTAAGTACCTACCTATGTTTTTGTATTTAATTTTTTAACGTGTTTTTTTTTTATGTATTTCCACAGAACAAAAAATACATAGAAGTGCCCTTAAACTGGCTAAGTACGGGAACCAGTGTCGTCAAACTCACACATTTGCTTATCAAATTATCTATAACACACATAAAAAACAGTGATTTGATTGGCTAGAAATTACAAACGCAACTTTTACAAATCATCTTCTTATTGCTTTCAAAAATTAAGTCTTATTACAACGAGTGAAAGTTGTTATTATTTGATATGACACAAACAATAAAGACGTTTTTCGTCTAAAAACTTTAAATAGTCAAATTTATAACAAGTTCAGCTACTCAACGCTAGATGGCGCCGTAACCAATTCATGCTATTCAGAACGCTAGGACGTTTGAAATAGATGTCATATTCCCATGCACATGTAATCTCATTTGCTACTCAATTACTATATATATCGATATTTTAATATTGATGTTACGTAATTTATTCGGGAGAGCAATGTAAAAATTTCTTAAAATCATACAAATTAATAATGGAAAAGGCTGATTATCTTTAAAATATCAATGTTAAAGAGGTATTTGTATGTTTGTATGTAGGGCTAGGGGGTAATTTTAATTTCATATAATCAAGTACAATGCGTTCCAAATAAGAATAGGATCGATTGCCATTTTGTGACGTCACGTCATACTGTCAAATCGAAGAAATTGGGTAGAGTGAGCAAAACAAGAATTATTTAAAATTTAATTTATTTACGAATTGTGAACGAAAAAAGTTTAATCAGAATCCAGTCCTTCAATTTTGCTCATCTCTGCGTCCCTGTGTGAAGTGTCTGAGTAGTGGAAAATGGAAGAAGGCGAATTATTCCTAACAATGAAAATAAGAAAGAAAACAGTTTTTTTTTTTAACTAATGATGACTTAAAACAATATATTTATTTCGCAGCTAATTTATTTTTTTGAGGTCTATCTATACAGAAGTTAATGTATTACGATTAATATTATGTAATATTATCTTCATTAACTATTAACTGCTGCCAGCGACTTCACCCGCCTGAAAGTAGAAAGTTATCCCGAGGGAAAATACTTTTGTGACGTGGTCTACCCATGTACCAAGTTTTATTGAAATCCGTTCAGCCTTTCGAACGTGAAGAAGTAAAAGAAAGTGATTAGCAACCCGCACCTACTTCGGACGGATGCAGGTTACGTGTTGTTAAAACCTCGAGATTTCTGTGCAGTCTTAGTTAAATATTTATAAATTATACACAGGAACCGTCCGACACAAATTTTGGATGATGGTGCCAGCCATGAAATGAAGAGTTAGAAATAAATAAAAATTATCGATACCGATCTACTTTACGGATGTGTCCCATCCCTAATTGAGTAGCGTCGAAGTTACTAGAATTTATGTTATGATTTTCCACATGACGACCAAGTGCATTTAGACTTTGTGACAATGAACATAAGGTTGTTTATAGTATGCATTGAAGTCATAAAATGTGGTATTGTCATTAAAATCAACTATATTAAAAATTAACAAAGTTTAGTATTTACCGATGATACGATACACCTCCACAAGATACATTTTTTTTCTGCTTTCGTTTTTGCAGGTCAAATCCGCACAATAAGGCATAATTTGTAATTTTTCGGGTATTTCTGAGACAACCAATCGCGACAAGTATCTGACGGCGAATAAGCTAATTCTTGCACAGCTGTGCTTAATGTTGACACGCGTGCGATATCTGAGGGGCACTTCCCCTACTTTTCTTTATTCCGTGTGTATTTCAAAGTAAGTACTTGTAACATTGATGTCTGTGATTGTTTAGATTTTTTATTTTTATTTTTTTGTTAATTTAAGTACTTAGTTTTATGTTTGTAATTTTGTTGTACTTTTGTTAAGGTACTATTTGTTAATTTTCTGTGTTGCATCAAATAAATGTTCTATCTATCTATCTATCTACATTCACCAACCCGCACTGGGCCCGCGTGGTGGATTACGGCCCATTCCTTCTCCTAGAGTCCCAGCAGTGGGAACATTAAAAGGCTGATTATGCTATGCTATGCTTATATCACTATGTACGTGTGTATGACAGCCTGTACGACGTTCCGCCCACTTACTCTACGAAACGCTTTAAGAATTAAAAAAAAATACCTACACATTAGCTCTTGTGATACAGGATCTCCTAGTACAAGAGCCAGGGCAACACTGATGTTTGTATTTTAAGTGATATAAAATATTATTTTATTTTCAATTCAGATCGAGCATCACTAACATAATTGCCTCCTACAATTTTTTTTTTTCAAATTCATAACTGCGCCCTGTATAATGAATGATCATGATCATCATTTCAGCTAAAAGACGTCCACTGTTGTGCATAGACCGGTCCTGTGCGTTTCGCATCCATCGGATTCCCGCGTCCCTCACTAGGCCATCGGTCCACCTTGCGGGATACTTTCCAAGGCCAATCGCCAAACTTAAGTGGCAGTGGTCAGGGCACAAATAGTCGGTGGGAACGAAAGGTCTCCTTCTTAGCGTGTCGATGACAAAACTATTTTTTTTTCCAATTCAAATTCCTTGCGGTCCAATATTCGGCCACGGCAAAACCGTCTACTGACACTGTTATTAGGTCCCTATTAGAACAGATAATTGGGCACGTGACGCAGTAACGAAGGTGGGACATGGTCTGTGGAACACTGAAGATCGGAACCGTACGAGAACCCCATCAGAAATCAGAAACGTTTATTTCAATTAAACCAATTACAGGCACTTTTGAATTGTCAAAATGTTGGTCAGTCAAAAAAAAGTGAAGCTTAAATCATCAGCATCTGTGGAGGTTGTCTTTGGTGCCCCCAACCTAGGTGCGGAGTGTGTTTAGAGTTTTCCAGGTTGGCCATGGCAACTCGTGTCCAGGCGAGAGGCGACGACTCGATAAAACCATCAGGAAGTTTAAGCAGGACGAAGGGCGGTTCTGGAGTGTTATAACGAATATAGAACATAAATAAGACATACCTGTGGCATCCCTCGCTTGCTGCATGGGCACGGCGACGACGGGCGGGAAGGGACCGTTCTGCACCAGCACGCCTGACTGCGTCGACAGCAGGTGGTTCTGAAGCCGGACCTGCAGCAATACAGAGTTACATGTTATGGACCAGTGATTCCATGGATATTGTAAATAACGTGATCAGAGATTTTGCCAAATTTTGGTATTGGTTTATAGGAAGGTTTGGTACGTTTTTAACTCTAAATACTCAATTCTCAATTAAGGTGGTTACGCCCAGGACCACGATGACTTTTTTAAACAATTCCGTAGGCAGGTATCGGGATATGTTTATGAAGCGCACGTGGAACACAGGAACCTCCCGAAGCAACCGGGTCCGGTGGGGCAGCGTCAGGCGAAAAGTAAGGACGCCGTGGCGCCTCTGTGGCCACTTCTCAAGATGGAATTACAGCCACGACACTGGGGAGGCCATGATTTTGGCTCCTGGAAGCGTAGGCAAATGATGTGATAACTTTAAGCTGTCGGACACGGCGACGTGATGACGTGCCTCTTCAGCGGCGAGTGGCGCGTCTGCACCGTCTTAAGATGCAGCCGTGAAGTAACGTCACTAGACAGATGATGGCATACCTTCAAGCTGTCGGACACGGCGACGGTGACGATCTGCGGCTGCGTGGTGTGCGGCGGCGCGTCGGACACGGGCGCGGCGCCGGCCACGTCGCTGGCGCGCCGGTGCGTGGCCGACGTGATGATGTGCTTCTTCAGCGGCGAGTGGCGCGTCTGCACCGTCTTCAGCTGCACTCCGTGAGGTAACGTCACCTCCTCGATCGTGTCCTCCTTTCTCTTTTTCTCTATTTTGATGGTTGGTACTTCGTTGACCTCCTCGACGATTATGTTGGTACTCGGAACGGGTGTGGTGTCGGTTGGTTTCTCTTCTTTGGGTTTGGGCGTTTCAATCTTGACGACGGGGGGCGGCGGTTCGATCTTGACCATTTCTATGTATATCGGTTCTTTATCCGCGTTCGTTACGTTTACGACGGTCGAACCGAACGCTTCCGCCTGCAAAAGAAGGGAGAATGTTTAAACAATGGATTTCTATTACAAATTTATCTACTACACAGTGCTCGTCTGGAACAATGTCATTACTCCTTGAGGTAAAAAATTAAACAAAAGTATAACATGGACATAATTTTTCTGCTTAGACAAAAAAAGTCATCCTGACGGTCTTTTTCATACACTGGTGTCATCGTCTTCCTGACCTTGTCCCGTATTACTTGGGGCCGGGGCCACACAAATTTCGCAAACATAATCCTTATCTAATAGACGTATATAAGAGCGGCGTACCTTTCTCTTCCTCGGGCCAGAGTCGGTACGCCCGTCCGAACTCTGGCCTTGCAATAAAAAAGAATCCTTGGCGTCGTCCACGTTGTTGACGAGCTCGTCGAGGATGTCGTCCGTGATCGGGATCTTCTTGTCGTCGTCCTCCTCCGCCAGCGCCTTGAGGTCCGTCTCCGACAGGATGCTTTCTACTTGCGCTTCTGTTAGACCTGCAACGAGGATGGATCGTTGATTACTATTATTTATTAACTTTACATTTAAGTAAAGCTACGGGCCCGAGTGCGGCCGTACACCAAAAATACCTTGACTAACATACGACTATACTCAAGCACAGTAGCGTAGGCGTGGGCAAAGCGGCCCCGCGCCCACGGCCTCGCTCCCAAAGGGGCCTCACGCAAGCGAGGGTTCTTTAATCTCGTATTTACGATGTGGATGAACACTGGGTTGCGACAGTCGTTGTTTCGTTTTCGAATTTATGAAAGTAAAATGCCTCGCTGTTTCGGCTTCGCCCACGACTAATAATAATAATTTATTAAGAAATACAATGCGTTCCAAATAAGAATAGGATCGACGCCACGTTGTGACGTCACGTCATGCTGTCAAATCGCAAGAAATTGAGCAAAATTGAAGAACTCGGAGATGAACAAAATTGAAGAACTATTTTCGTTCACAGGTCGTAAATAAATTAAATTTTAAAATTTTCTTGTTTTGCTCACCATAATAATTCTTCGATTGACGACGACGTGACGTCACTACCTGTCAATCGATCCTATTCTTATTTGGAACGCATTGTAAGACAATTTTTGGTTCACAATATTGATTAGTAGCTCCTAATTCTTCCATATCTTATTTCTAAATTAGTTTACGCTACGCTTCTGCTCGAGCACTAAAGTTAGAAACAGGATATGTGTTAGGTATTTTTGGCGAATCAGGTGAAATTTGAGTAAATTTAATAAATTGGAATCTGCGATTTTAGCAAATAACATTTCCTCGACTTTATAATACTGAGGGTATTATTAATATACAAAAAAAATATATATTGAGTTTAGTGTCATCTAGCGAGAACAGTTTCCTCCTAAGACAATGTGAGATTATTTTTGACGTAATAATTATAAATGATAAATGATATTTATTTTGTAAATAGGTTTAAAAAACACTTTTACACGTCAATTTTTTTTTCGTCATTTTTAAACTAGGTGAGGCCGGTGTTTCCTAGCTGACTACCCTGAGAAGAAACACCGAAACAAACTCAGGGGTCAAAGTCTCTTTTAAAGTCCATACAGTAAATATGTAATGGTCAAAAATTGATGAAAAATTGATCAGTCTGGTCTGATATTGATTGGTTGACACAATGTCCATATTCCAATCGTGCTAGTAGACCCAAAATGTGCTAAGTATGGCCACCATATTCCGTTTCCAAAAGGTGGGTCTACGCTAAAGGCACACTCACACTACACGAATTTGATCTCGGCTCGTGCTGCGCTTCCTCTAGCGTCGACCGCATACAAACCTCATTCGGTACAATGATGACCTGCCCGGCAATTACTCAAATTTGTGTAGTGTGAATTGACTGTAGAGTCGGTCCACACTAATTTGACTTAGACCTTTATATATCACAGTGGATTATCTGATACGCATCCCACGTAATTAGGGGTGATTTTACAACGAAAAACAAAAGCTGACCCGTAAAGTTGTCGGTGAGCAAGTCATCGGCGCTGACGTCGAGAGTGTTGGGTCGGTCGGGGCACAGGTCGGCGAGCGTGAACTCGGCCGTCGTGAAGCAGTCGGGCGCGCCGGCGGGCGGCGCCTCGGCCGCGCGCAGCTCCACCTGCAGCGGCGTGTCCGCAGCCACGGCCGCGCCCGCCGCGCACGCCGCCGCGCTCTCCGCGCTCTCCGCGCCGCACGCAGCCGCGCACGCTGCCGCCGGGCTTTTTGGTCGGAAATGTAACCTGGAATAAAATTAACGCAACATAAATATCATGATAAAGATTAAGGCTCAACTCACACTGACACAGAGTCGAAGCGTGATGCGATAAATTTATTTATTTTATTTCACAGAAAGCTCACAGACAAACAGAAAAAATGATATAAACATTGTAATATTATCAAATCGCTAATTACAAGCCTCCACACATAGATTCAATTAATTACTAACAAGAGAAGTTAATCACCGAAAAATTTCTGTGCCAATTGCCGTCGTAAAGTCGCCACACTGGTGCTAAACAAGTCGATATCAAGGTCCCTAGAAAGTCTATTGCAATCAAGTGCACTCCTTATTGAAAAATCATTTTTTCTATAATTGTTCAATGCGAAAGGTAAACTTAATATTGGTCGCTGACATGATCCCATTAGGTTTGTGCGTAGTGCTAAATTTTGTGCAGATAGAATGGCGCTCGTGCTCGACAGCTGACGCGTCACTGCGCGGGAATCCACACGCCTGGTTCTAAACCCGTCGTCGACGCGAAATTTAAAGGTAGAATAATAATAATATTCCACAACTTTCACACGTAGCCATGTAGTCCCAAACTAATCTATGTCTAAATCTAATCACGAAATCTCAGAAATGATAACACCTACAAACTTAAAATTTAGCAGGTAGGTTCCTTATAGGGTGTAGACATCCGCTAAGAACGGATTTTATGAAACTCCACCCATGAGGGGGTAAAAAAGGGGTTGAAAGTTTGTATGGCGAAGCCGCTGGCAGAAGCTAGTAATCTATATATATAAAAGGAGAACCTGACTGACTGACTTATCAACGCACAGCCGAAACTACTGGGACTAAGAGTGTGAAATTTTGCACAAGGTTTCCTTTTATGACGTAGGCGTGTACTAAGAAAGGATTTTACAAAAATCACTAAGGGGATGAACGTGAGCAAAGCCGCTGACAGAAGCAGGTACATTACCGTAGAGAAAACCCAAGAATTTCAAAGATTTATAACAACCCCCGTGAGAAATTGAGGCGGATCGCTAATAAATAAAAAGAACACTCACCATTTTTTATTAACCTCATTGATGAACTGTTCAAACTCCATCTCGACAGGCTGCAAGCTCTCATCGGAGTCGTAACTGCTGTCGGAGCAGCCGCTCCAAGCGCGCTTCCTCATCACCCTCTCGATGTTGTCTCGCACAACACCGTCTATTGTCCTGGCACTAAATCTAATATCACTTTTAACACTGTCTTGAATAACGTCGGGCAGGTCAGACCTGCCGGGAGGTAGGTCGGCTTTGTCGGGGATGTCGGACATGTCGGTCGATTCTTGCTTGATGTCCGGCATGGCTTCCTCTGTGCTCATCCACAGGTCCGGGTTCTTGGAGAGATGTTTCCTGAAAGCGTGCCGCCAGGGGTATTTGCCGCTTGTGTGGTAGTCTCTGGACATTTCTTTTGGTGTTCTGTGGGCTTTTGTTTCGAGTTCCACCTGAAATTGGGAGGGTTGTAGGTATTAGTTTATAGCAAGAAGGTTACAGACGGTTAAGAGCAGTGGTGGCCGAATGGTAACGGCCCCGACTTACGAGTTGTAGGTCGCGAGTTCAAACCCAGCCAGGCGCATTACTTTGTGTAATTAATTTCATCACCATTGCTCTAAAAACGGTGAAGGAAAACATCGTGAGGAAACCGGTATGTCCTAGAACCAAAAATTCGAAGACATGTGACATCCACCGGGTGCACTGGGCCCGCGTGGTGGATTACGGCCCATTCCCTCTCCTAGAGAGGAGGCCTGAGTCCCAACAGTGGGAACATTATAAGGCCGACTATGCTATGCTAAGAAGGTTACATGCCAAACCTGTTCCATCATCTGACCACAAGACGTACGGCAACACGCTACAGGTCATGATAGCTACCACCTGTCCATGGACGTGTAGCTTCATAGACGCCGTATTTGTCATTACACGCTTGGTGTACGCATGCGTGAAGCTTACTATGAAAGTGTGTCGACGAAATGGCAACGCGCTTGAACCTAGTTCAGTAAGAATCGCCTAAAGTCAAGAGACATGTGACTGAAGTTTCAGTAGTTCTGGACGCTCTCTGCACTGACAGTAGGCCTTAGTTAAGAGTATTTCCAATCTGGAAATCTCTTAACCGACTGCGGACTCAGGTTGGTCAAATGGGTCTTCCTCGACTCATCTCTAACACAGTGCCAGTGTGGAGCCGCTGTACAGGACATGAGTCATTTGCTATGCTGTCCATCCTGCACAACCACCTGCAGTTTTCAGGATCTATACGAGGCCAATAACAGAGCCGTAGAGGTTGCCAAATACTGGTCAGATAAAATTTAGTTAGAGTATATCGACACGAAAAGAAGAAGTAGTTAAGATTAGGTAGGTTACTTCTATGCAAACCACGCCTAGTAACGTTCCGGTACGAATTCGACAAACTGCGCTACCTGTACTCAGTGGGTAATCGCAAGTTCGGAGTTGAGAGTTTGTCATGTCACTCAAATGTCTCACTGATGGTGGCGCGTGTGTTGGATCATTCGGTTCCCTTCAAAATGGTTGAACTGAGTGGTGCTAATATTCGCGTCATGTCCGTGAACGGGCGCTGTCTTATCTCTTAGCTGCCAGTTGCTATTTTAATATCTTTATTTAGTTTTTATTTTTTACTTTATTGACATTGTTCTCGCATGATAGCGACAAGAAACATGTAACAGATATTTGTAACTATAAAACATGATTGAAAAGAGTGTCCATGGAGTTTCTTGCACATTATTCTCCAGAGATCTACGATTTGGAATGTGCAATTAGCATCATTTTTTCTGACTGACTGACTTCTTGACATTTCAAAAGTGCTTGTAAATGGTTTTTTTGAAATAAATGCTTTTGAATCTTTGAATCCAATGCCTTTTTTTTTCTTTCAGTTTTTTGCGTTCTAACCGCCGCGGTAACTCTTTCGAACGATTCTGTAGCCCAGGCAACATGTGAGCATGAAGGCACAATATCCAGTAAGTGGGTTCTAGAACAAAGATGATGACGATAATGCTTTACCTCCTCATCCTTTTGGTTTTTGAACTCGGAAGAGTTGGGGAAGCTGAAGGGTAGGGTGGTGAAGAGGTCGTGCAGCGGCGTGCGCCTGCGGTCCAGGGCCACGCGGCCGCCGCGACACAGGCGCCGCCGCGCGAAGCCCACGCAGCGCCCGGAGCCATCGTGCGAGCCCAGGGACGTCAGTGTGTACCTGCAATACAAATCGTTACTTCTAATAACACATGGAACTTTTTTATTTGCTAAATTAAACAATTTTTAGCTTTAATAAAGAAATGTGAAAGAATTTTTAAAATATCCTCGTCAACAACGAAGTTATAAAACTTCAAAGTTGTTAATAAGATAAAGAAATCCGACGTGGTCTTTGACGTCAAAGTCCATGGACTTTGTCGGGTTTGTTGTTCGTCGGATTTCTACGGAGACAGACAAATATATTTAGGTATTTAAAATTGTTATATCTCCTTTGTTTTTCTACCAATTTTGATTCTATTTTTGTATTTTTATTGATAAATTAGTTAGGTAACAACATTTAAATTTCATCACTATACAAGGATAAGAAATGGCTTCTAGAGCATATTGCATGAAATCTTGGCAAGGTTGGTGTATCTACGGTATATCACTCAACACTTGCTCGTCAGTACAGCAAATAATAACAGAGCAAACATACAGACACTGAAATGTGACGTCACCACCTAGGTTACGTGTGTACAAAAGTGATAACGAGATGTCTCCACCACGCACTCACAAGAGTGAGTTTGAGGACGACCTCAAACCAATATTTTAAATGTTAATTACTGCTTCATTTAATAACCAATTTTGGCGCTGTTTTCAGAAAAAGATTTCTTTATTAGTGTTATTATTGTTCAAAATAAAATTGACGAATAAAAACTGAAGTGTACACTTACCTATACCTCTCATCGATCTCGTGCTGGAACAGTCCTTCCTTGGAGGGATCATCTGGGTCCAGGGGATCGCCGTACAAGGTTGACGTGGGCTACAAACACAACAACTGATGTCACACACGATAAATATAAGTTTAGAAATGATATTGATGTGATGGTACTAGTTCTCAGGGTGTGAAACAGACGTGATGGCCTAGTGGTTAAGGTACCCGCTTCTCGTACATGAGGTTGCGGGTTCGTTTTCAATTGTACTTTTCTAAGTTTATCTAGGATATTACCCCTGGGCTACAAACACAACAACTGATGTCACACACGATAAATATAAGTTTAGAAATGATATTGATGTGATGGTACTGGTTCTCAGGGTGTGTGGTATTGTCGTGATGGCCTAGTGGTTAAGGTACCCGCTTCTCGTACATGAGGTTGCGGGTTCATTTTAAATTGTACTTTTCTAAGTTTATCTAGGATATTACTGACACCCCGTGCCTCACGTCCTCGCGCCTCGAGGCACGGGACGGATCTGCGAATCATCGAATCGAAGATCTACGAATGACAATCGTTAGGTACAGGTAGTCAGACGCCAGAAAGTCTGACCATCAGTCTACCCAAGGAGTATCATGTTGCCCAGGAACTGGGTTGTGGAGCTCTGCTTCATGTAAATAACGATCGTCTTCATCTGGTTAGACTGGAAGCCGCCCTCAATCCAGTTGGAAAATGGTTGGGTAGACAGACGTCCAAACTTTAAATTTTATCCATAGTTCCGTACTAAACCTGTGGTGGGGGCGAGGTCGCGCACTTTACGCACGCGAAAAACAGCAAATTGCGTGCCTAAAGTGGTAGGATAAGAGCGGGTTAGAGAGTAACTCTTTTGAACAAACCCGCACAACTCTGGCGAGAAAAGCCTTAAGAGCATTCATCCGTTAAAACCACGCAGAAGCCAAAATCAATGATTTCCGACGGAAAATAAAACAATAATGTGCACTACAATACAATTAATTATTTAGTATCACTGTAGAATAGAAAGACTAAAAATCTGAAAGACCTCGGCCGGTACAAAGCGCTGACGCGATTTCGCGTCTATTATATAGTGATATTAAATAATTAATTGTAGTGTGAACAAATAAGTTATTAAAAAAATTATTGTACCATGTCATAGATCGTAAATGCGTTCAATTAATAAGTCTAAAAAAAACAAAAATGCCTCATATATTATCCTAAACTAACACGTTTAATATTTCCAAAAACGGCTAAAAATGACAGTTTTGAGATTACTTTTCTTGAATGAAAACTTACAGCAATCGTATTTTTTTTTGGGCCATGAACTAGTCACTGTTATCATTTTTTTTTTAAGTAAAATGTTGTAAGTTTACCATACACGGTTTATCTACTATCTCGCATCTGCGTAGACCGTCGACCGCTAGTTTTAAAAACGGCTTGGATAAGAACTGTTCTAATGGGAAAACTATACGATCATTTGAAAATGTTTTTGGATTTAACACTAGATTATGAAATTCCCAATAATATGACGTCAATAACTTATCTAGAAATTAAACACATTATTGTTATATTGTCCGTCGGAAATCATTGATTTTGGCTTCTGCGTAGTTTTAACGGATGAATGCTCTTAAGTCTGTACACTATAATTGATGATGATTGATGGTGCGGGTGACAGCTGTCGAATTCATACAATGTAGCTACCAAAGACATTAAATATATACTACCAATAGACAGGACATAGCGAACAAAATCGTGCTCCGATACTTATTACCTAGTGGTCATAAGTCGCTCAGTCTAATATGACGCCCCTATACGTAAAGTCGTGTTTGTATCCGCTCTATGCAATAAAAGAAAATCATTTTCTGAGAAAATATGCCGAACTGCGCATTACGCTATTGCAAATCTTGTTATGTTAAAATGACTGGACCTAACTTCGGTTTATTTTCGTAAATATGTTTGGTATTAACGAACATTTGCTGATTTTGTGATAACGCCATCTATTGCTGAAAAGATTAACCTTACCTTTATCACACACTGAGGCTCTACCAGGAGCTCATAACGCGATCCATTTTACGACCTAAACCGAACTGTTATAAAAGGATGGAGCTATATAGGGTGTATAGCTCCATCACTCTTTTTCGCTCGTACGACTTACATTTTAACATTACCATGGTAAGGCCCTTGGCCACCTACCGAGCGATAGTTAAATAATTATAAATTTTGACAAATATAATCCGCGTGTTTGCTATTCAAAGCCAGATGGCGTCACTGAGGCATAGGATGACAGTTTTTCTAAGACATTTTTTCTAATAGCCGCTCTATTGTATCTCTTTAAATCTCTTTGGTAGCTACCTATACTTTTCTCTTCGTACTGCTGTCTGTTGTGTGTGATGTAAGGCATTCTAACGCTAAACACAAAATTAAATGAAAAAGGCTCACCATCTCGTAGTAGCAGCCGGGCTTGCGGCGGAAGGCGAAGGGCCCGTCGTCCGGCGGCGTGGCGGGCTCGGCGCGCGCGCTGCCCTCGTCCTCCGACGACGTGTACACGCCCGAGTCTGCGGGCGCCACCACTACACTTAATCATAGCCGCCACGTGCGAGGACTCTGTTACCGACTAACATTCCTAGCTTGTCTCCTACTCGAGTGTAAAGACAGAAACACTTCGAAACAAACTAGTTCGTTTTTAATGTACAGACAGCAGCATCAATTGCACAATTCTCATAGCAAGTTGATGACGCCGTCCCATCCGTACAATTAAAAAATCTTCATACGATTTTTGACTTTCTTAAATATCACGCACTCTGGTTAAGAACTGACGTTTAAGGGCTGAACCAGATCTACCCGATCAGATTAGGTTTTTCCCATAAATTGAAAGCGCAGGAGAGATCGAGTACAACCCTCAGGGATTATAACACCAAAATGGGGCAGTATCCAGTACAAGAGATTGTTATGGGAAACACAAACTATTTTATTAAAGAGAAAAATAACGTAGTGTACTTATGCGTCATTAAAAGCCTACTACCCTTATTACTCTATCACTACTGTACACTGTCGACGAAGCGACAGCTTCGTGTCGTTACCGCTTCGTCGACAGAATTTCATAATTTAGTATGTAAGCTTCACGGAGGCGTA
The DNA here is from genome assembly GCA_905147345.3 of Mythimna impura. Taxonomy (NCBI): domain Eukaryota; kingdom Metazoa; phylum Arthropoda; class Insecta; order Lepidoptera; family Noctuidae; genus Mythimna; species Mythimna impura. The sequence continues at coordinate 7,563,215 of LR990369.1, read as the reverse complement.
CACTAAGCGGATAATGACGAATACGCGCCTATGAAGCTACGCGTCCGTGCACAGTAGGCCTTAAGTTAGCCATACACGCTAGGGTATACCTGACAGGTATGCCTGTACAGTTGAGTTATACAGGTAAACCGAAGCGTGTATGTTGCACAACTGTGCAGGTTTCCACACAAGCTTACCTGACAGGTATAACTGTGCAGGCAAACCTGTCAGGTACACCCTAGCGTGTATGGCTGCATTTACACCGGTGCAGTGTCGAAGCGTCGCGACGCGTCATGTGTTTCGACTTTAGGATATTCTTTTTTTTTTTATTCTTGATAGGTTCGCGTTTGACCACTATCTCACCTGATGGAAAGCGACGATGTGGTCGACGATGGAGCGCGATTCATCTCTATTCTCCCATTAATAAGGTACAAATTTCTGTTATGCAAATATTGAATCGCGCGACGAACATGTAAACTGACATACACTAGACACCCAGACCTGAAATACCTAGCTGCAGGCCATACCAATATTTGTTCCGCGCGGGAATCGAACCCGCGACACGCAGCGTAGCGGTCCAACGTTCAACCACTGTGCCAAGCGTGCCGTGAATAATAACAATAATAAGAATGTGGATTCGGCTGTCATTGTGCCGATTGTTGTGAACGCCAATGCCTTTATAGCCAGTTTCGACGACCATCTGTCGAAGCTGTCGTTGCGCGGTTGGATCGAGGGTCTGATACAGCAGAAGGCAGTACTCCTCGATACGGCTCGGATTGTGAGGAGGTTCCTGTCTCTGGAGCCCTAACCACCGGTAGGTTGGTCTTCCCGAAACCGGTGGACACCTATTTTTTTAATAATTTTATATGTTTTTTTTTTATAAATTATTATTGTTTTAAGAAATATTTAAAAATGTAAATGATATTTGGAAGAAGTCCACTGTTGGACATAGGCCTCCCCCAAGCGTCGCCACAACGACCGGTCCTGTGCGTCTCGCATCCGTCGTATTCCCGCGACCCTCACCAGGTCATCGGTCCACCTTGTGGGAGGCCTTCCAACGCTATGGTAAATAAGAGATAATAATATTAAAGTCCCGCCAAGTCCGTGTTATAAAGAGATACGTACCTCTCAGCCCCGGCACGGAGCCGACGACGGGATGCCTGTGTTTCCGTCTCTTGTACGGACGCTTTTCTCGCTGGAAGGCAACAGACCATCATGATATCTTACTCGCTTTCATTTTTACGTCGGAAAAATGTTTTTTTTTTTTCTATGTGGACACGTGTTTTTGCGAGTTTTAGAGCTCTCATACATAATGGGCCACGTTTTACTAAGGGCGGAATTCACCAATAAAATTAATCGCGTTTTAACCTTTGGCTCGCATCATCGCGTTTAGCCGCTGTCACTAGTGTCACTTGTCTGTATTTTTCTTTTGTTGTATTTTTACAAGTGACACTAGTGACAGCGGCTAAACGCAATTATGCGAGCCAAACATTAAAACGCGATTAGTTTTATTGGTGAATTCCGCCCTTAATCGTTTTGGTTAAACAAATGATAACAGCCTCCACGAATGGCAACATTAAAATTTATAAATAGTAACATAAGATATCTAAGGCTGATCCTTCAATAGTCAGATAACTTTTCCCTGAAGAATAAATATGGCGGTTTGACATAGTTTCTATAAGCTGTCAACCCACCGTTTTTATTTCTCACTAGCTGCCGTCCGTGGCTCCATCCCTATGAATTTAGTACTTCCCAACTTTAAGTGGCGATTCCCATATACACTTACCAATTTTAAACAACTGTTCTCATGGGTTAATTTTTATATAATTACTCGTTTCTACCAATGGTTTCACCTGCCCCAATGTCACTCTGATAAATTAGCATTCTATTAGTGAAAGAATTTTTAAAATCGTACCAATAGTTTTTGAGTTTATTCATTACAAACAAAAATACAAATCTTTACTCTTTCTAATATTATAGAATATATAGGGTGACTGGCAATTAGTGTACGATATTTAAACACGTGATTGTGCTCATGATAACAAACAATTTTTATTATGGGAGCAAAGCCGAAATCGCGAAAAAATTATCAGCTATTCAGTACATTAGGCAAATATACTGAACAGCTGATTTTTTTTTCGCGATTTCAGGTTTGTTTCCATAGTAAAAGTTGTTGGTTATCATGAGCACAATCTCGTGTTTAAGTATCGTACACTAATTACCAGTCACCCTATATAGTGTAGATGTAAATTTAAAAGTTATCTGACTATTGAACAATGGGTCCTTATCAAATTTATACACTACTCTTGTCATTTCTAATGCTTGTTGAAGTAGTATTTTGACATACAGACGATTTATGTACATGAACCAATTGGTTTTCTGACTGCACATCACCATAAGTCGACAATAAAACGTAGGTCATTGTATACGCAGAGCTATTTAACCCTTTAACCGCTTGCGTTGGATTGATCCGACGTGTGTTTTCGTGTCCTATTCGCCAGGGTCGTGTGTTTGCGACTGGGTACTTTATCTCGATTAGCTCTTCAATTCCCATAGGTGACAGGAGAGCTGACGAGATGGAGTATTTGGTCGTGGATCGATCCTGGAGGAATAAGCGCGAGTGTCGGATATATCCGACGCAGGCTATTAAAAGGTTAACATTAATTTGTGACTTAGTCTAGTTCGGGACAAACAAACACCCATACATACAAGTTGCCTCAGTAGTCAGTTTGTCTGTATGTAGACACTAACAATATATATATTAAAATTGTTAGTTTTCCAGCCAGCATTTTACGATATTTTTTATTCTTATTTTACCCACATTCCTTTGTAGAATAAGAGATGTTCAGTTTGTGAAAAGTTTCATAAAACTTTTTCTGAAACCCTTATGTATATGATCTTTGATCGGATCAGATTTACTGATCGGACTTGACCTAGCATCGGGTTTGGAGTGGTCATAAGAAAGTATTTATTGAGACCAAGCTTCATATAATCTTCTTAGGCATATTCTTTATTATAAACACTGTGATATCCCTTTATCACTCAATGGTTTGCTGGAAGAAAACTTAACTTTGAGTTAAGCTCGCCTATGTACATGAACTCTAATATCCACATATTTTGTAATTTATCATGGTGTACAATAAAGAATTGGAATTAAACATTGTACACCTTATAATAACACAAGAGACACATATATAAAAATAGAAGTACAATGGGCTGTCTTATCGCATAGGACAATCTCTTATGGCGCGTCCAGATTTGGCAAATGCGCCGCTCGCGAGCCGCTTGTGAACTGCGCGCGTGCATTTCATGTTCGTACGAAGCGCGCGCGACGCAGGGGCCGAGTACGAACGAGCCGCGCGCGAAATGCACGCGCGCCGTTTGCAAGCGGCTCGCGAGCGGCGCAACCGCCAAGTCTGGACGCACCATTACACAGCCTTTGGATGGACTGAACGAGAGGAAATAGATTTATATTAATAGACTTAAATTCTTCTATATTTTACCAATCTAAGGACTACTATGACAAGTTCTACTAATAAAGCTGTGTCGGCCCATATTCCTTTTTTTAAGGATAATGTAAGATGGTTCATTTACAACAAAAATAAAAACATATTTTTTGAGTTATTATTACTTATTATGATGGCGACATGGGGGATTATAAACCCCTCCGGCACACATTGCGAGTCTGACCATACGATGATCCACTTAATAGAGATCCCAAAATCTACATCTGCACTCTGCAGAACCTAAAAAACACCACTGACACCGTTATATAAAAGTTGCAACCTACTGGGCCAAAAAACTTTGAGGGTAAGAAAACCATCGACTCGAGAAGAAGAAGTGGGTTATTATCAAGTTACTTCTCCCGCTGAAGGAACGAGAGCTAGAGTCAGACTCTTTTGACTGGCCTGTTGGTCTAGTGGTTAGTGGCCCTGACTGCTATGCCGGAGGTCGTGGGTTCGATTCCCACCCAGGACAAATGTTATTAGCATGATCATTTGTTCTGTGTCTGGGTGTAATTTATTTATAATATGTATGTATTTAGAAATATATAAGTATGTTTATCAGTTGTCTAGTACTCATAACACAAGCTCTGCTTAGCTTGGAAAGACGGCGTTGTGTGATAGTTGTGGGATATTATTATTATTTTAACTGACTACTGCAGTTCCAGGGCCGCAGTATCTCTTTTGGAACAATTCACGGCTTGTTAATCTAAACAACCCATACATTGGCACTAGAAACGATTTAGTGAACGCTTTCAGTTCCTCAGTGACACACATATAGGTCCTTGAGATCATCGGAAAACCTAAAATTAAGTATTCGCACGCATTCCACTTCTTTCGTTGACAAATCTTTCACAATTCAAGCAGCTCGTTTGTGGAATGCGTCACCCTTAGAAGTGAGGCGTGCCCAAACGCTACCTACGTTAAAAAAATGGTGAAGGAGCATTACATACAAAAAATCAAAGTGAAAGACTTTGATTTTTTCTTCTCCTGACTCAATTATATATTTAATTAGTATATTTTTTTTATTTATGTCTTATATTGTATGTATGTATTTGTGTTATTCTGTCTTATTAGTATTTTTCTGATGTTGTACACTGACAGCCCTAAATCCATCTCCTCTCTTTCAGTCCATCCAAAGGTTGTCTGTAAGAAATTGCCCTGTGCAATAAGACCGCCCATTGTACACTTATTTTTAATTATGTTTGTCCTTATTTTTGTTTATGTGGTGTACAATAAAGAATATAATAAATAAATAAATAATAGAAACGGGGCAGAGCCGTTTTAACACCGAGATTGTATGAAGCTTAATCTCGTCATTACGTCCAAACTATTTTGAACCTAATACAGTTATGACGTAAGGTAGATAATGCAAGTAAGCTAGGTACCTGTCTCGGCTGGTCGACGGGTGTGGGCGGCGGCCGGGGCGGGTAGTGCGGCACGTAGGCCTCGCGCCGGAACGACGACGACGTCAGCGGCACGGCCGTGTAGGCAGGTCTGTGGACACGGAAAGACTAATATTTAATTTAGAGTTTTTGGCGGGATTTCTTTGAGACAAGTTCAGTGTCCGTTTTAATTATTCGCAAATTAAAAATGTACAAAACCTGCCTATCGGTTTTTTACAGGATACATTTTGGAGAGTGTGCGCGGGAATTACACGACTTGATTCCGCCATCACCTTCTACCATCGGACTACCTGACGTACAATGCGTTCCAAATAAGAATAGGAATGACGCCATGTTGTGACGTCACGTCATACTGTCAAATCGCAAGAAATTGGGCAAAATTGAAGAACTCAGAAATGAGCAAAATTGAAGAACTGGATTCTGATTAAACTATTTTCGTTCACAGTTCGTAAATAAATTAAATTTTAAAATTTTCTTGTTTTGCTCACCATAATAATTCTTTGATTTGACAGTATGACGTGACGTCACTACCTGTCAATCGATCCTATTCTTATTTGGAACGCATTGTACGGCGAGTGTTCACCTTTACATTGTTGTCACCTTCTACTGTGTGGACTGAGCGTTTCGCCTCGTCGTTTATACCGCGTCCTTCGAAGGACTGGAACAATTTACCTGCTGAGGTCTTCCCGTCCGATTATAATTTAGGTGTCTTCAAGGCTAGAGTAAATAGGTTCTTAATAAACTAGTGCTATTCACATTCAACGATTACATTACTGCTTATTATCAGGGAGAGCAGTAGTGGCCGAGTGGTAACAGCCCCGACTTACGAGTTGTAGGTCGTGGTTTCAAACCCAGCCAGGCGCATAACTTTGTGTAATTTATTTCATCACCACTGCTCTCAAAACGGTGAAGGAAAACATCGTGAGGAAACCGGCATGTTCTAGAACCAAGAATTCGAAGACATGTGACATTCACCAACCCGCACTGGGCCCGCGTGGTGGATTACGGTCCATTCCCTCTCCTAGAGAGGAGGCCTGAGTCCCAGCAGTGGGAACATTAAAAAGGCTGATAATGCTAAATGCTAATTATTATCAGGTGGGATTTCAGTCATAGCCATGGTCGGGAGAAGGGCGGGCAGATATTGTGTGTTCAGAATGTCGTGTTGTAGCAATGAATACCTTTTGTATAGTTTAAGCTCGTACCTCGGCGGAGGGTCGGGCAGCAGCTGGTGGGCGAAGTCCCCGGCGGCGTAGCGGCGCTCGGCGATGAGCGCGGTGAGCCGCACCAGCTCGCGCTTGGCACTCTCGCGCCGCGCCACCAGCTCCAGCAGCGTCAGCGCGCGCGCCAGGTCCCGACGGAGTTTCAGCATCTTCTCGTATGAGCTCTCGTCGTTTTTTCTGCAATTTTAAAGTATAATTATTTAAATTCATATTCTATTAACAGCTAATTTTTGTTTTCGATCGATTTAACCGAAGGTTTAGATCACTTCCATAAAAGACCACCCCTTACGCGCTATTTGACTCAAAAACTATGATTTTCAAACCTATTAATGACTTATTGTACAAACATGTGATTTACTGTCTTCAGCTTAGCTGTTCAGTACATTTATGTTTGCCTAATGTACTGAACAGCTGATATGGCTTTGCTCCCATAATAAAAATTGTTTGTTATCATGAGCACAATCACGTGTTTAAGTATCGTAAACTAATTGCCAGTCACCCTATATTATGTGAAAAATATGCGCCACATCCGCGCAAAACGGCCTAATTAAAATAAATTATTAGTTTTTTTTTAATTAAAATAGCTTTGTTAATTTTTAATTCGATATTCACCTGGCGACTACCACAGTTATTTTAGGTCCACTACTTGAAGCAAAACAATTTTACCTGTTCTTTCTGGTCTGCATCTTTTCCGTTCGCCGCCTGAACGCTAGGTAGGGGTTGTTTGACGACTGGCCCGGCCTGTTTTCTGTTTTAACTGACAGGATCAGCGGGTGTTGCTGAAACATATACATTGTTCTATTAAAAACTGATACTGCACTGTAGACAGAGTAAATGAGAAATTCATGTACTATGCGTTCCAATAAGAATAGGATCGATTGCCATGTTGTGACGTCACGTCATACTGTCAAATCGCAAGAAATTGAGCAAAATTGAAGAACTCTGAGATGAGCAAAATTGAAAAACTGGATTCTGATTAAACTATTTTCGTTCACAGTTCGTAAATAAATCAAATTTTAAAAATTTCTTGTTTTGCTTACCATAATAATTCTTCGATTTGACAGTATAACGTGACGTCACAACATGGAAATCGATCCTGTTCTTATTTGGAACGCATTGTATTATACAACATAATAAATGCACATCCTGAATATAGTATGTTCAGAATTCGAATTTCAGCTACTTTTAAAATAGGTATTTCTTTTCTTAAAATAATTTATAATCAAGAACACTTGATACTTTAGAATAAAAAAAAAAAACCGGGCAAGTGCGAGTCGGACTCGCGCACTGAGGGTTCCGTACAAACTTACCTATGAAAACAGTTCAATTCCCGAATTGAGTTACAAAGATTTTTGCAAATCGCAAAAAATGTTTTTTTTTTTTGGGACGAAACTACAAAACAGTTTTTAAATTTTTTTAGTGATGCAACGAATACTACTTTTACGAATACGAATACGAATACGAATATCAAACCTACTATTCGGCGAATACGAATACGAATACGAATATCTCGCCATGGTAATCAAAGACTTATTTATTTGAATAATGTTTACTCTTCTAATAATTAAAATTTACAACAGGCAAATTTTTATTTAAAAAACATAAAATTTGTAGATTTTCTGGTTTTAGGCGATTTCTTTTTTCAGTCTGGATGTTCCCAGCCGTTGAAAAAAGTCTTTCCGAGGCGACTGTACATGGCTTCAGTGAAAAATATTTTTGGGCGAGCTTTTTCAGACTTGGAAAATGGACATCTTCTCGCCAAAAGGCCAGTGAATCAGCAGTCGGCGATAAATTTGGGAGCTTTAAATATTCGTATTAGTATTCGCCGAATACGAATATTCGGTAAATGTCTTCTATTCGGCGAATACGAATATTGGTATTCGTATTCGTTGCATCACTAAATTTTTTCCTATACTTGTGCTATAAGACCTTGCCTCATGCCAAATTTCAAGATTCTAGGTCAACGGGAAGTACCCTATAAATTTTGATTCCCTTGAGAGTGTCGAAATACACGTTTTTTTGCGACATAAACGGCCGTATCTTTTTTTTTTCGTTAACTCAGAAGTTTGATTTTTTCATAGCTTCAAGGGACCGCAGATATTCTCAGGGTATATGGTTTTAATTTCAACTCGGTACTCCACGCGTTCCCAAGATAAAGGGTCTTTGCCAGATAGACAGACAGACGGACGGTCGGACGACAAAGTGATCCTATAAGATTTAGAATTTCCTCGTCGGAATCTATTGTGTTAAATAAGTAATTTAATAAATAATAAGACATTTTGTGACGACCGTCTGCACCGCACTAGCGCGGCGTTCAATTAACTGCAGAGAAAACGCTGCAATTACGCGACCCACGTGTCTCATTGTCGCGGCGTCTGCGCTGCGCATACGTTCATTGAACGCCTACGCTGGACGAACACTAGTATAACCAGCTATTAGGTTCATAAGACACCGTACGTATGTTCATAGACAGTAAGGTTTAAAATACCTTTTGTTTTTTGCGTTTGGTTTAAGGCGCCCAAAGGTTAATGTCATTCGATTAGACAGGCCTTTTTCCAGCAGTTCTAGCAAAGACAAATTCTTCTTCTTCTTCTCGAATCGATGGAACATCATCATCGATGGATCTTCTTCGAGAAAGGCAAAATTATGTTTTATTTTTCTTAAACTCACCGTATTGAGCCGCTTGTTGAGCCAGTAGTCGTAGACAGCGATGACGAGGTCGTCGTTCCTCTCCAGCAGCAGCTTGGCCTCGTTGAGCGTCACCACCGTCTGGCCCGAGCTCTTCTCCAGCTTGTCCATCATCTGCTCGAACTTTAACTCTGGAAGTAAATAGAAAGGTCTCATCAGAAGTAGTCATCAATCTGGCGTGCCTATTTCTAAATCCATACTATCCTACTAATAATATTATAAATAAAAATGAATCGCAAAATGTGTTGGTAAGCGCATAACTCAACAACGGCTGGACCAATTTGGCCAATTCTTTTTTTAAAATGTTCGTTGAAGTTCAAGGATGGTTTTTAAGTAGGGTAGAGTAGGGTAGAGTAGGGTAGAGTAGGGTTAGAGTAGAGTAGGGTAGAGTAGGGTAGAGTAGGGTAGAGTAGGGTAGAGTAGGGTTAGAGTAGAGTAGGGTAGAGTAGGGTAGAGTAGGGTAGAGTAGGGTAGAGTAGGGTAGAGTAGTCAGTTGACGGGAGCGAAGCCGCGGGCAAAAGCTAGTAATATTATAAACGCGAAAGTATGGATGTTTAATACTCTTGCACGCAACAAATACTGAATGGATTTCGATTAAACTTAGTACAAGAGTAGACCATGTCATGGAATAGCATATAGGATCCTTTTTTATCTCGAGAGTACGTTTCCTTGGGATATTTTTTTACTATCACGCGGGCGAAGCCGCTGGCAGCAGCATTTTAAATAATGTAAGCAATTTTGTCTGTTACGCTTTTCCGGTTAAACTACCGAACCGATCTCGATGAAATCCTTGAGCGGAATCCCAACGGCTGGGGCGCGACGGCCATTGCCTCGCGCGTGAGGCCGCCTCCTTTGCTAGCATTACTGCTTCGCAGAAAGAGGCGACCGCCTGAATTCCTCCTCGCTCCGAACCATGGCCTGTACCAAGGCCCGGCGCGAGAGATCGCTGTCGCCGATCGACCCCACGAGGACACGGCGGTGCTCTGCCCAGGCGGGGCACACCTCTACCGTATGCTCCACCGTATCCTCTGGGCGGTCAACACAATGGCGACAGCCGGGCGTTTCTACCGCACGAATCCGGTGCAGGAACCTCCCGAACTTACCATGTCCGGTTAGGACCTGCGTCATGCGGAAGGTAAGGACGCCGTGTTGCCTTTCCAGCAACTCTTCAAAGAGGGAACTTACCGCCATAATTATGGCGTGCCCAGAAGTGGGTTTTGGTCAGTAAAAATCCGACACTCCCTCTCACTCCTTCCAGAGCGGGAGAAGTTATTTGATGATTTATCAACTCAAAAAAAAGAGGGAGGAATGGTCTTTCTGTAGCTTCATTTGCAATCTGAAATCTCATGTTTGTGACCTATACAGACCTTTTTCTTTTGAGGTGGGAAATCATTACATAACTTCTCCATTCGCGCAGTCTAGGACAATATTTTGTGTAAGGGCGCTTTCAATTTATGCGATATTTGACGGCCTGTTACCGTGCGGATGCGGTGCGTTAGTCGTACTGCGTACAGACGATCGTATTTTTCATACAAAGCGCGCGGTGCGGCAACCGTGCGGCACGGTCGACAACAGGATGGTAACGTCACAAGCACCACGTGTTCAATTCGGTGTTGAATAGTGCGGTGTTGAATAGTGCATCACTGGCATACAAACGCACGGCAGCCAGATAGGTTTTCAATTTAGGCGCTTGTTGTCGGACTGCTAACGTACTGCAACCGGCCGGCGCGGCAGCGGTCCGACATGAAACGCCTAAATTGAAAGCGCCCTTACACAAGAGACAAACGAGAGAAGCTTGACACTTCAAAAAACAATATAAGTAACTACGAAAAAACGTAAAAGTACCATTCTTATCTACTCGTATAACAGGTACATAATTTCAGCTGAAAGACGTCCACTGTCGGACATGGGCCTCCCCCAAGTATCGCCACAACAACCGGTCCTGTGCGTCTCTCTCGTCATCCATTGGACTCCCGCGACCCTCATTAGGTCATCGGTCCACCTTAGGGGAGGCCTTCCAACGCTTAATTGCCTCTAACATTACCGACTGACTGAACTGAAATAACTACACATACCAGGATCTCTCTCTAGACAGAATTTAATCATGGCATTTATCACGTATTACAAGATGTGGCAGTGGGCAGAGCAGAGGAAGGTTCTGGAGTGGCGACCACGTATCGGAAGGCACATCGTTGGAAGGCCTTCCACAAGGCGGACCGATAACCTGGTGAGTGTCGCGAGAATCCGATAGATGCGATTATTATTATTATTATTATTATATTGAAGACTAGCTTTTGCCATCGGCTTCGCCCGCGTGAAACATCCCCTTAGTGGGTGAATTTTGGAAAATCAGGTGGGATCGCAGTCAAGCACCGGTTTATATCAATTAAAAAAAAAAAACCTTTCTTATTCTTTGTAGGTATATGTCGTGGCTAGATCCATCCTCGTTTGGCCATATTATAGATGTAGGATTTCTATGACAATAAAAGGTCTAAAGAAAGTAGGCCAAACGAGGATTGAAATATCATCAAACTTTAAGGGCGCACCGAGTTTCTAGCGCTCATCGATTTTAGGTATTCTATGCGCTACGTGTATGTGTGCGTGAGGCACACCGGCAAGAGAGCGAACGGCTAGACAGATAAGAGCACTGCGCCAAACGCGCGCCGCGCGCGTCGAGCCGTGCGCCGATCGACTAGCGAGGTGCTACCAATATTTACAAAATAAAAATAAAAAACGATTTGAAATACTTTTATTGGAAATATTCACGATATTGAAACCTTTTACAGATTTTACACAATTTTTAAAATTTATAATTTACCGTCGTTAGGCAGGTATCTATGATCAATGAAAAATGAATATTAGGTATAATTTACTTAGTCGAATAATACTCAATTAATTACCATTTATGACAATATTCTAAGTACAATAGAAACTTAAAAGTGATCTCAATAACGTAAAATAACATATCGGCTAAAAAAGTAGGGTAAAAGTCCCAGTAGTCGACCCTTTATTTTCAATTTCAAATTATTTTTTTATTCTTCAAAGTGATTCAGTAAAATACTTTTGTTAGTACAGGAAGAAAGAAGCCAGCAAAATTGTTATTTGCGATACCATCGGTTAGTATACCGGATGATTTTTTACCGGTTACAAATTTATACAGGTGTTCTACCCATGACTATGAACAACTTTCACTATAGGACCATCTCTGAAATCACGAAAAAAATAACATCTGTTTAATACAAAAGTTCAATACCTACTTGACCAAAGTCAAAGTTAAAGCATTTATTTATGTTTATCAGTTGTTTAGTACCCATAAAACAAGCTCTGCTTAGCTTGGGACTAGACGGCCTTGTGTGATAGTTGTGGAATATTTTATTTATCTCAGGATCCTGAGGTCCTGGACCTTTGGGAGGCGTACGAGGAGCCGAAGCCAACTCGCAGAGGCCCTTTAGATAATTATAATGGAACATGATACCAACCGACGATTATCCCTGTACGCGCTATGCTAGTGCACCCAAGGACAACCCCCGGTTATTGAAAAACTGTTGCGACATATGGAGAACAAAGATAATAGGGCTATGGTTTTTGGAGTCTTAAGTGGACTGGTAACATGGAACTATGTCAAGACTATGGCCCCTGCCTGAAAACGTTATTAATATGCATCGAAAAAAGGCAGGGGGTGACTTGCAATAAATGGGCCCCCTAAAACGGCCGCTAGCACGAAGTGACGTAGCAACAAGAGGGCAACATATCCTGAGGTGCTTGAGGAGTGGAGAGGTATACCACGGCTATCAGGACAATCCCGGAAGTACGGTCAAGATCCCTACCAGCACCTTACTGGATTATACATCCTTCTCCCGAGCACGTTTGCTCTTGCGAATCTACACTCAAGCCAGCCAATAAAGGCAAGAGAGAGGTGGGAGCTCAGTTCCTCGTCAGTGTTCACTACGGCCGGCCAATAAAGGCAAGCCGGAGATGAAGAACAAGAATTCTCCCGGGAGATCGGGTCCGTGGGGCCGCTAATGCCCAACAGTTCGCCACAAAACTGCGCTGCGGATTGTATCTCTCTTAGTCTGGCCCCTCACCCTAGGCATATTACGGCAAAGCAAACTTTACCTAGGGTATATTGGAGCACGCAAGCCCCACCACGACGTCAACGTAGAGATACGGCGATGGGGGTGGAATAATATTATTATTATCTTTGTTTCATTCACATTCATATTAGTTACATTTTTAAATATTTCAAAAATAAAAAATAAAACATTTAAAAATATAAAAAAATAGTATCCCACCGGTATAAAAATAGTAGCACTACCGGTTTGCGCCAGTTCACATTAGCCAGGGAGAGCGGGGTGAGTCCCTTGTCCACTGTCACTACATCTCGATGCATACCCACGTCGGCAGCTAGGAAATATTCCCTGAGACTGCATACCTCGCGGTTGTGTAGGGTCTTAGCATTTAAAAAACCTCGACCCCCACACTTCCGCGGGATATACAATCTCATCACCGACGATCGTGGGTGATGTATTCGATATGCAGTCAGCAGTGTGCGGACCTTCCTATCCAGGGCGTTATTATTATTTCAAATAGGCATATATAAGGCAGTTTTGAACGTCAAAAATTACATTAAAATAGGATTGATTCTAGTCGCCCCTTCCAAAATGTATGAAACAGCTTATTTTTTTTTTGGGATTTCTGAGTTGGTCCCATAGTGAAAGTTGTTCATATTCATAGGTAGTTTTTAGTGAATCTGCTGTTACATTTGAAGTCGGTTACACGTTTTTTGTTAAAAGTTTATTTTAACACGTGTACACGTGTGCACTATTTTATAACTTTTTCCGCTTCTCTTCTGGCATAATAGTCGCGGAAGGTATAGCTTTTTTTCGTTTTGCTGACTCTTGTCTATTGCGTCTAAAATATATTGTGGCTCACGAATTTCCATTTTTCTGTCCAGTCTTGAATCGATTATTTCTGGTAGAAGAAATTTACCCTGGAAATTGAAAGTTATAAAGATAAGGTGGTACTTAATTTATAAATATTTAATTTATTATAATTATTGTAAAATAAGTATAAGCAAAGCACCACCCTATCGCTTTGGGATATCCAGTAATTATAGAAATGTTGTGTTAAATAAATAATGTTTTCTTAGACAGATCTGGTCTTGTAGTGAAGTGCCAACAACTGGTACATTTACCCTGTAAAACAGAAAACGATAAAGAGTTTTCCAGTGTACCTATTTTTAAAAATATCGTAAGTAGGTAGATAAGTGACAACTAGGTACTTTTAATAACTAGGTATAATAGGTACCACACGAAAAAAAAATTACGAAATTCACAAAGACGGTCATCGAACCTTGATACTCAGCACTTACCGAGTCATCAGTATGAATTACTAGAAGTAGAAAGTAGGTAGGTACTGTACTGAGTATACTTACGAAGCAACCGGGCGGTAAGTCCCCTCTTTGAGGCGTGGTTGGAAAGACCTCACGGCGTCCTCACCTTTCGCATGACGCAGGTTCTCACCGAACACGGTAAGTTCGGGAAGTTCCTGCACCGGATTCGTGCGGAAGCGACGCCCGGGTGTCGCCACTGTGTGGACCGTCCGGAGGACACGGTGGAGCACACGGTTGAGGTGTGCCCCGCTTGGGCAGAGCAACGCCGTGTCCTTGTGGGGGCGATCGGCGGCGGCGATCTCTCGCGCCGGGCCTTGGTACAGGCCATGGTCCGGAGCGAGGAAGAGTGGCAGGCGGTCGCCTCCTTCTGTGAAGCAGTAATGCTAGCAAAGGAGGCGGCCGATCGCGTGAGGCAACGGTCCTCACGCCCTTACCGCCGCCGGGATTCCGATCTCGATTTCCGGCCACCGTAGGCGCGGGCTTGCGGACGGCGAGCAATGGTTGGCTCGCCGTCGGACCGTCCGGTAACCGTCCGGACCGAGCCAAGTCGTCGACGGCGCTTATTGTTCCACGCGCGCCTCAAGGAGATGTCAGCAAATCGTAGGGGCCCAGCAGGGTCGAAGCCTACTGGGGCCATGGGTAGTGTGAAAACGAAACCCGGGGCCCTGGGACGAAGGCAACGAAGGAACAGGAGTGGGTTTTTAGTCAGTAAAAGTCTGACACTATCTCTCGCTCCGCCCAAGAGCGGGATTTGTCATTAGATGACTTTCCCAATGAAGAAAAAAAAAATGAAAAAAAAATGAAAAAAAAAATGAAAAAAAAAAACAAAAAAAAAACGAAGCAACCGGACTCTTTGTCTTCAACATTTTCAGCTTGTAGGTTTCTTGCTCTAAAAAGATATATTAAATTGTTTTTAAAATACCCCATTAAAAATAAATAACACCACCTAGTAAGGCAACTAGTAAATAAGTAGGTAAATATACGAGTTTTACTTACTTCATTTTTTCATGCAAGCGTTTAGCATTGGTTTTTCGCCAACCCCTTCTATCCCTTGATTTCTTTATTTTGTTCCCCATTTCGAATACGCTACAGTGAATTTTCATACAATTTTCTTGGTTACGTAATTAAATCCGTGCGTAAGCGCAAGCGACACAAGCTCTGCGTCCGATGGCCGACGCAGGACTAAAGCGGACAGGAGGGCGGCGCGGTAGCTCTCTGGAAACTCGCGCGACTTTAGGTATTTCCTTCTTAATTTTAAACAAATACACATTTTGAAAATGTAAAGTATATACGTTATATAAAACATGTAGTTTTGTTATTATTCAAAAACTGATGAACTTCCGCGAAGTATTCACGCCGTACTAAGCGTTTGTTGTGTTTTTTAGAGATAACTTTGTGAATTTATTCTATCGAGCCAACTTTATCAAATCGTGTTTCAATCGTGTATACTGGCTAGTATATATGCCCAATAATACCAATTTATTTCCTTAGATTTTTATTTAATTGTTTACTACTTCAAACAACCGTTATAAAAACGTGTTTTTGTGTATAAAAAGCTCGGTGCCCCGTTAACGTTTAAAACGATTTGGCCAGTTTTACTTGGTCATATCATGAAGTGACCAATTTCTAAGATGGCCACGACATATACATTACAAAAGGAACCTATATGCAAAATTTGAGCGTTCTAGGTCCAAGGGTTCGGGTTGGCCGTTGATCAGTCAGTGAGTGAGTCAAGACTTTGCCTCACTCACTGACTGATTTTATTTATTTTTTTATAAATACAAAAGTGTTTGTGATTGGCCTCTCGCAAATGAACCTATGAGGTTATCTGCTCCTGTTCCTCCTCCAGCCAGGACTTATAAAAAATCATATTGAAGAAGTGTTTACATACTCGTATGTATTTATACCTGTGAGCTCGGGATGCCGCTGCTGCTTGAGCCACCGCTCGTCCTCCGTATCGATGTCGTACTCGGGCGCCTCTTGTTCCTCCCATAGCGCTGTAACAATACAAAAAATATTTATAAATGAGGTGTTCATATTTGTGAGAAGATATTCTGTTGCCGCCGAAATATTCTGCAGCGCCCATAACTAAGTATGACGACTTGACTAAGGCAGTCAAATCGAAAAAGAAAACCACGAATATTTTTTTTCCTTTACCTGTATATAGTTGAAAGGGAATCGTTTGTCTTGGTATGGTCATGTGAAGAGGAGGGATGAAACGCATGTTACTAAAAGAGTTATGAGTTTACATGTGGATGGATGGAGAGGGAGAACAAAGAAAAGATGGATGGATTATGTGAAGACTGATATGAAAGAAAAGGAAGTTAGTGATAGCATGACGAGTGACAGGGCAGAATGGAAGAAAAAAACGTGTTGCGCCGACCCCAAATAACACGGGACAAGGGCAGGAAGATGATGATGGTCTCGTAGAAAGTCTATTCTATTTACTCATATAGGACACCGATTAGAAGCTTTGGGACTAGAATGTTCCTTTCTGAAGCTTACAAAAAGAGTTATTCTTTTTGTAAGCTTCAGTAATGCACCTGGTTGGGTTTGAACCCGTGACCTAAGTTCCTAGTGATCGTAAGTCGGGGCCATTACTGGGCCACCACTGCTCTCTAATATCTAATTATACGAAAGGTTAAATAGATTTGAAAGGTTAAAAATACAACTCAAAAACCGCTCTACCCGCTACCATCATTTCATCAAGGCCTAAGATCCAGAAACGAATTTAAAACTGAAGTTTATTTTAAATTAAAACATCCCCAGCTAATAAAAATAAAGCGGGAGGCAGGTAATCTCTGTGGCCTGATTGAATCACGTTTCGCAGAACCGAGCAGACCTTTTCATTTTCCTCCTTCCTTGTTTTACGATAATAAAGGAATGTGTGGCGTTTTAATCGTTCTTTATGGTGTTTAATAATGAAAGGGTAACTCGTGAATTCTTATTAATTTACACTTTTTATGCTCAAAGGTATATATACTTTTTTATTGGTCTGAGATTAAAACCATCAATAAAACCCTGTCAGACCGTGATATACGCAGGAGAACCAAGGTTACCAAAACAGCCTGAAGAATCGCCAAACTTGTGGCAGATGGCAGGGCACAATGCTAGCAAAACCGATCATCGATGGGGAAAAAAGGTTCTGGAGTAGCAACCGCGTACCTGAACACGCAGCGTTGAAAGACCTCCCACAAAATAGACCGGGAAGCAGGAATGTAATGGATGCGAGACGCACAGGACCGGTCGTTATGGCGAGACTTTGGCAAGATCCAAAAGCGGACGTCTATGATAATGAACCATCGGTAAGACTACTACCATAACATGATTCTCTACACTATATAAACGTACAATAGAAATCAACAGTTACCCATCAATTACAACAAATCCAATTATATCGTACATATTCTCGCTGTTATCACGCACACGACCGCTACAGACGATGTCCGTCATCATTCTACGAATTCAAAGAGCGAAGGCCGAGCCTGGCTCGAGAGCTCACACAGCTGACGGCGCCGAATAACGTAATCGAATCACCAGACGCGTGCGTACACTGAGAAACGCACACGAGATTGAATGTCATGGGGCAGATCTGTTTGTTGAACAGTGCATTAAGATAGCCTTTATCTTTGCTTTTTTAGGATTCCGTAGCCAAATGGCAAAAAACGGAACCCTTATAGATTCGTCATGTCTGTCTGTCTGTCCGTCCGTATGTCACAGCCACTTTTTTTCGAAACTATAAGAACTATACTGTTGAAAATTAGTAAGTAGATTATTCTGTGAACCGCATTAGAATTTTTTGGAAATGATGGTGGTGGATGATGACTTCTCCCTGCGGAGCGTAATGGCGGGTTCGACTTTTACTGACTAAAACCACACCTGTGTCCATCAGTTGCCCTTACGTTCAGAAACTGCCTGCGGCTCCTCAGTTCTATCATGCTTACTGCTTAAATCTTTTTTTGCCACGGCGTAACTTGTACTCAATTAGTTCGTGCCTATACAACCGAAACGCGCGACAGTTACGAACTTGTTTGTTTGTATGTCTTATATAAGTTCCAATTAAAATTTATCGGAATCGAAGGTTCAAGATCAAACGGTAGTTCTGAACTTTCAGAATCGGAAGCAGATCTCCGTAACATCTCAGTTGCGCGATTAGTCTAAAAGCTGGATCGAAGGTTTTTTGTAAGGGTTTCTTCAAGTGAAGTTTAGTGGTGTTTTAAGAGCATTCATCCGTTAAAACTACGCAGAAGCCAAAATCAATGATTTCCGACGGACAATATACCAATAATGTGTTTAATTTATAGATAAGATATTGACGTCATATTATTGGGAATTTCATAATCTAGTGTATGGTCCAAAAACATTTTCAAATGATCGTATAGTTTTCCTATTAGAACAGTTCTTATCCAAGCCGTTTTTAAAACTAGCGGTCGACGGTCTACGAAGATGCAAGATAGTAGTTACCGTGTATGGTAAACTTACATTTTACTTAAAAAAAAAAAATGATAACATTGACTAGTGCATGGCCCAAAAAAAAAAACACGATTGCTGTAAGTTTTCATTCAAGAAAAGTAATCTCAAAACTGTCATTTTTAGCAGTTTTTGGAAATATTAAACGTGTTAGTTTAGGATAATATATGAGGCATTTTTGTTTTTTTTTTAGACTTATTAATTGAACGCATTTACGATCTATGACATGGTACAATAATTTTTTTAATAACTTATTTGTTTACACTACAATTAATTATTTAATATCACTATATAATAGACGCGAAATCGCGTCAGCGCTTTGTACCGGCCGAGGTCTTTCAGATTTTTAGTCTTTCTATTCTACAGTGATACTAAATAATTAATTGTATTGTAGTGCACATTATTGTTATATTTTCCGTCGGAAATCATTGATTTTGGCTTCTGCGTGGTTTTAACGGATGAATGCTCTTAATTATTCGCAAACTGATTCCTAGTGGATATTGTCATTTAAAATTGGTGTAGTTTTGTATCTCAAGTGTCTGCGCAACTGGACAATATGTGAAATCATATAAACAGGCGCGATCTCGGTAAAATGGAGCTGAGAATTTTATTGTACTGTTGACTACCTCAGCGAAGTTTGCCGAGAAAGTTGACTTGACAATATTTGCTGCCAAATACTACAAAACATTAGAATGCGTAACATCCATATTCTAATGGTGGCAGAGCAGATGGTTGATGGGGACGAAAGGTTCTGGAGTGACGACCACGTACCGGTAGACGCAGCGTTGGAAGGCCTTCTACAAGGTAGACTGATAACCAAGTGAGGGTTGCAGGAATCCGATGGATGTGAGACGCACAGGACCGCTCGTTATGGCGACACTTGGGTAAGGCCTATGTATGTCCAACAGTGGACGTCTTTCGGCTGAAATGATGATGATGTTCCATATTCTAATGGTAAACTAATTAACTATTCATATGTAGACATGGCTTAAATGACTTAGTATCCAAGCCAAAAACATTAAAAAAAAAAACCACACACACACGTGTATTTAAATCAAGTTTGTTTACGCGTAATACGCGTAAACAAAAGGGGTGGACAATGTGCTAATAAATCCGAAATGCCTACGTATATATGCGAGCTAGGCAGGGTGAACGCGATAGCCAGACAATTCAATAATAGGGTGCGTAGACAGACTGTGTCGTAGTCGGGGGGCACTCCGGGCCGATTTTAGTCAACAATAAGGTGCCTGTTATTAGGCGGAACGTCCCAGACTTTAATCACATTATTATAATGAAGAGGGAGAGTTTTTTTTTTTTAACCTGTGTTTTGTATGCTGTGTATATGATAAATTGATCTAACACATCTCTAACACAGTGCCAGCGTGGAGCTGATGCACAGGACATGCGTCACCTGCTACGCTGCCCATCCTGTTCAACCACCTGCACTTTTCAGGATTTATATGAGAATAGTTACACAACAAACACAAATAAAACAAAATAAATAAATAATACTTCATCCCTCACAATTTTAATGTTTTTTTTTTTGAAAATTGTGAAAGCAGTCGAAAGGTTAAAGTCGGGTAGTGAAAGTCAACCGTTTCGAAGACGTATTCCGTAAATCGAAAACTTCAATTTTATTTATATGTACGACTATGTATAGATAAAATAACCAAATGCATTACAATGCCGGAAAGGTGAACCAAGCACATTGGAGTACAGTAACTCAAATTTAGTCTAGTTATTTTTAAATTCTACGAATCATGAGGTGAGTCGCAAGTACATTAATACGTTTTGAATATGACATGCTACTGAAAATAATTACTCATCTGAAAGTGTAAGAAATTCTAAAAAATAACTGGGTAAATGTGAGTCGGACTCGCGCTCTGAGGGTTCTGTACAAACTTACTGAAGTAAATAAATCAATTCCCGAATGGAGTCACACACAATACACACAGACAGTCACAGTCAGGACCACAGAACAAAAAATACATAGAAGTGCCCTTAAACTGGCTAAGCACGGGAACCAGTGTCGTCAAACTCACACATTTGCATATCAAATTATCTATAACACACATAAAAAACAGTGATTTGATTGGCTACAAATTACAAACGCAACTTTTACTTATCATCTTCTTATTGCTTTCAAAAATTAAGTCTTATTACAACGAGTGAAAGATGTTTTTATTTGATATGACACAAACAATAATGACGTTTTTCGTCTAACAACTTTAAATAGTCAAATTTACAACAAGTTCAGCTACTCAACGCTAGATGGCGCCGTAACCAATTCATGCTATTCAGAACGCTAGGCTGTTTGAAATAGATGTCATATTCCCATGCACATGTAATCTCATTTGCTACTCAATTATAGATGTAGATATATATCGATATTTTAATATTGATGTTACTTAATTTATTCGGGAGAGCAATGTAAAAATTTGTTAACATCATACAAATTAATAATGGAAAAGGTTGATTATCTTTAAAATATCAATGTTAAAGAGGTATTTGTATGTTTTGTATGGAGGGCTAGGGGGTAATCTTAATTTCATATAATCAAGTACAATGCGTTCCAAATAAGAATACGATCGATTGCCATTTTGTGACGTCACGTCATACTGTCAAATCAAAGAAATTGGGTATGGTGAGCAAAACAAGAATTATTTAAAATTTAATTTATTTACGAATTGTGAACGAAAAAAGTTTAATCAGAATCCAGTCCTTCAATTTTGCTCATCTCTGCGTCCCTGTGTGAAGTGTCTGAGTAGTGGAAAATGGAAGAAGGCGAATTATTCCTAACAATGAAAATAAGAAAGAAAACAGTTTTTTTTAACTAATGATGACTTAAAACAATATATTAAATAGAAGTTAATGTATTACGATTAATATTATGTAATATTATCTTCATTAACTATTAACTGCTGCCAGCGACTTCACCCGCCTGAAAGTAGAAAGTTATCCCGAGGGAACATACTTTTGTGACGTGGTCTACCCATGTACCAAGTTTTATTGAAATCCGTTCAGCCTTTCGAACGTGAAGAAGTAAAAGAAAGTGATTAGCAACCCGCACCTACTTCGGACGGATGCAGGTTACGTGTTGTTAAAACCTCGAGATTTCTGTGCAATCTTAGTTAAATATTTATAAATTATACACATGAACCGTCCGACACAAATTTTGGATGATGGTGCCAGCCATGAAATGAAGAGTTAGAAATAAATAAAAATTATCGATACCGATCTACTTTACGGATGTGTCCCATCCCTAATTGAGTAGCGTCGAAGTTACTAGAATTTATGTTATGATTTTCCAGATGACGACCAAGTGCATTTAGACTTTGTGACAATGAACATAAGGTTGTTTATAGTTTGCATTGAAGTCATAAAATGTGGTATTGTCATTAAAATCAACTATATTAAAAATTAACAAAGTTTAGTATTTACAGATGATACGGTACACCTCCACAAGATACATTTTTTTTCTGCTTTCGTTTTTGCAGGTCAAATCCGCACAATAAGGCATAATTTGTAATTTTTCGGGTATTTCTGAGACAACCAATCGCGACAAGTATCTGACGGCGAATAAGCTAATTCTTGCACAGCTGTGCTTAATGTTGACACGCGTGCGATATCTGAGGGGCACTTCCCTACTTTTCTTTATTCCGTGGTCAGGACAACGAAGTGATCATATAAGATAAGGGTTCCGTTTTTTCTTTTTGAGGTACGGAACCCTAATGAAGTAAAGCTTTCTGTAGTAAAGAAACATTTGGGTTGCGGAATTTTTAGAAAGAAATACCGTGGCCCTGGAACGCAAAGGGCAACTGAAGGAACACAGATGGGTAAATAGTCAATAAAAACTGATACTCCCACTCGCTCCACCAAAAGCGGGAGGAGTTATTCTACAAAATAAATCACGTGTTTTTGTGACCCATTTCTGAAGGAAAATTCAACCTGAATGGCTGAATTTTCCTTCAGCCTCCTTCGTGTGGTTTATTTTCAACGATTTATAAAGCTTTGTTCGAAATCAATGAAGGGGACGAAAGAACAAAAACAAGGAGAAATTACTTTTTTTTTTCAGAGAAACTTTTAACGCAAATTGTGTTACTCTTTGTTAAAAATTTTAAACAAAATTATGAGAAGGCGTAAGTTGGTGTATATGTTTGTTACTCCTTGACACTAAACCGGCTGAACGGATTTGCATAAAACTTAGCACACAAGTAAATAGCTCACAGGATCACCTGACGTCTTCAAACATATAAACAAAAACATCACATCAACAGTAGGTTAACGCGAACCCCGTATAGAAACACACAAGCAACTCTTAGTAGAAGCTTTCATACGACAACTTACAACCTATGAAAATTGTTTGTAGGGGGCAGAGGATGTAAATAATTACACAACACAATGGTCACGCTTGAAAGGCCTCAGCCAATTTATTTAACACGTATAAAAATACAGACTTCACATAACACGTGTAAATATCGAGTCCTTTACGTACATACGCGTGACGCTAACTCACAAATAGTTCACAGTTACTTTACAATACTTCACTGACTCTAATACGTTAGATAACTTAGGAAATCTGGAAATCTAGGGCCGCTCCAGGAGCGTAGGGTGCCAAGACAAACTGTCGCAGTGACGCTTCGAGTCGAACTGCAGAGAGAGAACGTTGTCTTCAACGAAAGTGCAGCTTAAGTACTTTTTCAGCCGGTCGCAAGTCGTGGGAGAGAGTCCCTTTTCCTCTAGTCTATTTCCTAATCCTGTTGAGGCCGGCTGACGTTCACCTCCCGACCCCCCGCATACGGCAAGCACACCATTGGTCATCAATAGTGGCGTGATTTTCTCCATTGTAATCTACCAATAGAAACCCAGATTATTCTTAACGGTTTTTCTGTACTATTTACTTCTAAGAACCGCATTATGTACTTCTAAGAACTCAGTACATAGCCTTATATACTATCCCAGTAGCTGATTGGACAATAGTCTGGCCTCTGATAGGCTTGCTCTCTATTATGTACAGCGCTTATGTACATACATTATGCGTCTGTGAATGACGTAATGTTGATTATATTTAGTGATTCTAAATTACATGCTCGTGTCCGTAACAGCCTCCCCCCGGCGTAGCAACGCGAGCCTAACTTCCATCGGCCAGGACAACGAGCCTTCTAACTGGGCGTCTGAAAACGCCTCCACGCGTCTGTACCTCAGCGCTGCGTATGACACCATCAGGTCCTTGTATGGTGCGCACGATCTTCCCATATGGCCATACATTTCTCGGCAGTTGACCATCCGCAATGACTACTATATTTCCCGGTGCGAGTTGCGTGCGTGAATCTCGGACGTCGCCGCGCGGTGTCAACGTTGGTAGGTATTCGTTTATCCAACGAGTCCAGAACTTGTCCGCTAGCGCCTGTGTTGCGCGCCATGTCTTTCGATCGGCGACGTCGCACTGCCCTGTAGTTGGTAGTCCAGTAGCCGAGCCTAATAAGAAGTGGTTCGGCGTGAGCGCCTCCTCGTCGCCAGGTTC
Source organism: Mythimna impura (assembly GCA_905147345.3). Taxonomy (NCBI): domain Eukaryota; kingdom Metazoa; phylum Arthropoda; class Insecta; order Lepidoptera; family Noctuidae; genus Mythimna; species Mythimna impura. The sequence goes on along the minus strand of LR990369.1, from coordinate 7,539,033 downwards.
AACACTTACGTGTGTGAGGGGTCGCGAATTGACGGTGTGCTCGATCTCGATTAGCAACGTGGAAAGTACCTCCTCCTTTGGTGCGCGTTCCTTCAACACGGCCGACAATGCCGACTTTACACTTCTTATTAGTCGTTCCCACGCGCCGCCCTGATTTGGGGCCCCGGGGTCAATGAACCGCCATTCCATATCTTGCTTAATTGCGAATTCATTGAGGTCATTCGCCCACTGCTTATATGCCTGTTGGATTTCAACATCGGCTCCTCGAAAATTAGTCCCGTTATCGGACATCATAGTTTTAGGCCATCCGCGCCTAGCCGCCATTCTTCTTAGCGCTAATATAGCTGAATCGATGTTCAAACTTGGCAACAACTCTATATGTATTGCTCGCGTGACAAGACAGGTGAACAACATACCCCATCGTTTTTCATGCCGTCTTCCTATTGTGACTGTCATTGGGCCGAAACAGTCTACTCCACAACGGGTGAACGACCGCAGGTGGGTGTCCAATCGTTCAATAGGTAAATTCCCTTTTACGGGCCGTATTGGCGGCTTCCTTCGTCGCTTACATGTCACGCAATCTCTTATCAGTGCGCGCACTGTCGGTCGAACCTTTAAAATCCAAAAGCGTTCCCTCGCTTTGTTCACTATATATTCACGTCCCGCGTGATGATCCCGTTCGTGAATCTGACGTAAATATAGTGACGTCATCGGATGTTTGCCTTCCAAGATGGGTGGGCACTTCCTATCTTGAGAAACGTTCGCGGCATTTATGCGACCGTTTAAACGAATGACGTCATCTTGAAAAATCGGGTCCAATCGGTAGAGTCGACTGGTCCTGTCTACTCTCCTACCTACAGCGAGTCGCGCTATTTCCGCTGGAAAACACTCTCTCTGAGCCTCCCTTATCAGTAGCAGCTCGGCCTCCTGCTTGTGACGCAACGTCAACTGGGTAGCGCGTTTGCGGCATTTGTCGACGAACAGCAGGACATACGCAGTCGTTCGTAGTAATCGTTCGTATGACGAGAAACGAGTCGTGTCGACGAGGCTGGTGATGCGCGCCATGTGCGCGACGATCTCATCACCCCCCTCTCCCTGCGCGATCTCCGTTGGCCAGATGTGTTCTGGTCCGCCCAGGAAGAGGGGACCAGTGAACCATCTGCTGTCGCTTTCCAGTTGCGTCATTCCGGACCGAGTTGCGTCATCGGCTACATTGTGGGCTGTAGGTACCCAGCGCCATTGTTTTGTCTGTGTGAGTTCACATATCTCCCGAAGTCGGTGCGCGACGTACGGCGTGTACTTTGAAGATTCGTTCCTTATCCAATGTAGGGCGGTCTTGGAGTCACTCCAGTATGTCGTATCTAACGACTCAAAACGATGTTCCCGTTTAACTTGCTCGGTTAACCTCGCACCTACTAGACACGCTTGCAATTCGAGCCGCGGTATACTTTGCGCCTTCATTGGCGCGACCCTTGCTTTTCCTGCGACGAGTGTCACGATCACTCTTCCCTCAGGGGTCACTGACCTCATATATACCGCCGCCGCGTACGCCTGCTCGCTCGCGTCGACGAACGTGTGTAGAGTTCTATTCACTACACCACCTTTAAAATAACATCTCGGGAGTCGTAGGTTCGCTACGTATTTTAAATCACCTAACCATTCTTCAAAAATGCAAGCCTCTTCCGGGGGCAAAGGTTCGTCCCATCCGGTCTGTTTGCGCCACAGGTCTTGTAACATTATCTTAGCCGTTATCGTATACGGACTAAGCATGCCTAGCGGATCAAAAATGGACATTACTGCTGCTAATGTCTCTCGCTTTGTCGGTGCGCGTTCGCGCGCTTTCACCTCGGCGGGCACTCGTGGCATTTCCACGTTGAAGGCGAACTCGTCGGTCGTCGGTAGCCACATAATACCCAACGTCTTCCCGTAGGGATGTGCGTTCGCTCCTAACTCCTTTGGCGAACTGGACTTGTCGCTATCGCTTATCTCGCATAGTAGGTCGGCCTCGTTGGTTTGCCACCCTGCCAACTGAAAACCGGCTCTTGCGTGCACGGCGACCACCTCCCTCATAGCCTCAGCCGCTTGTTCCCGGGTGTCGTAACTGTCCACCCAATCATCCATATAGTGAGCACGCGTGATGGCGTAGTGCGCGTGCGGGCGACTTTCTCGGCAATCGTCCGCGTTCTTATTGCGCACGCTGTGTGCTAGAAAAGGTGAACTCCTAGCACCGAAAATCATGGACGCCATCTCGTACTTGATTGGTGGTCCGGACCGATCGTTGCCACGCCACAGGAACCTCTGCGCTCTTCTATCTTCCGGCCGAATCTTGATTCGAAGGAACATCTCTCGTATGTCCGCGGTGACGGCTATCGACCTTTCACGAAATCTAAATAACACGCCATAGAGAGTATTCAACATGTCGGGCCCGGAGAGTAACTCGTCGTTCAGACATTTCCCTGCAGAGGTTGCTGCCGCGTCGAAAACTAAACGTATCTTCCCAGGTTTATTCGGGTTCGTGACGGCAAAATGTGGTAGGTACCATTCCGGTATGACACTCTCCCTACCTACACTCTCGGCTACTTTGTTCGCGTACCCCTTTTCTATGAGGTTATTGACCTGCGACACGTATGCTTTTTTGAAGTCAGCTGACTTATCCATTTTCCTTTCAATGGTTTTGAGTCTACGAAAGGCCATATCGTAACTCGGTGGTAGGTGTGGCTCATCACTCCGCCACGGCAACCCTACCTCGTAGTGATCGTTAACCAGCCGAGCAGTCTTCGTGAAAATATCCTTCGCCCGTTCGTCTGCCAGCACTGGTCTCGGCTGGTGAACTATCCCCAGAGCGTCGATCGAGAAATGCGATGTGATGAGGTCCTTTAACTCTTCGCAATCATCGGATATTTCCTGTGGGTGCACGTGCAATGCTATCCCGCTACTCGCCTCGAATTCAGTTACGCGCCGTGGTACCGTTCCGTGTACCACCCATCCTAGCTGCGTAAGTGAAGCGGCTGGCTCGTTCTGTCGTCCCGTGAGCAAAGTTCGCGACACTATCAAATGCCAATTATCGGCGCCTATCAATAGGCGTGGCTTCGCATTCTCGTAACACACGTCACGTGCAGGTATACGTTTCATGTGTTCGCAGCGTAGATAGCTCGCTTTCACGGTCTGACCGGTTATATTTAAACTTTTAACGGTACGCGCGCGTATGTTAAAATACTCTGAGCGTTTTCCCTTGATGTCTATTTCCACGCAACGACTGTCGTTCTCTTGTCGCGTGGCCGTAATCCCGTGGACGCGTAACGCTCGCTTAATTCCTTTTGCGCCCATTTCGTTAGCTATCTCTTCGTCGAGTAGCGTAATAGTGGAGCCCTCGTCCAGTAACGCATGCGTCTCTATTTCCTTGCCGTCCGGCCCCCGCAACGTTACTGGGCACACTTTGAGTAACACCGCGCTTATCTCGCTGCCGGCATGGGCAGATGCGGTGGTCGCCGATTCTTCCCTCACGCTCCTGGTCCCACAGTCGGGCGAGGCGCTAGCCGCGTCCGACGTTCGGTCGGCGGTGTGGAGTAGCCTATGGTGCGATCTACGACATTCCTGCTCTCCGCACTTCCTCGCGGTACACTTGAATCGACGATGTTTACTCGCCAGACATTTGAAACATGCTCCAGTTTCCTTGGCCCATTCCCATCTTTGTTGGACCGTCATGTCACCAAGTTTCTTGCAGCTTGGCGTGGCATGTCCCTCGCCACAGCACAAGCACGTCTTCTTAGCCCTCTCTCTCTCGTCCTCGCCAGGTCGCTCGGCGGCGGCGTACGTTGCGGGTACGCGCGCTTTATTCCTTCTAATGACCGCTTGTGCTCTGGCGGGAGCTTGCTGACGCGTCGCTTCCTTTGACGTCGTAGTCACGGTCGACGAGTACGCGTATCTTACGGCCCGATCAGCTTCCCTCATTAGGTAGCGCGACAGCGTAACGATCTCTGCTTCCACGCGACTACCATGCTCTTGGGCGTAATCACACCAACGCGCGCGCATGTGTGGGCTGAGCTTCTCTACCACGTGTCTGGACAGCATTGGGTTTTGTAGGTACCCCCTATCATCCAGACACGATAGCACGCTGACGATGTTCTGCAGCTTTATCGCGAACGCGTTGAGTTCAGCGGCCGTCGTACCGAGTCGCGGTAATTTTCTTAACTCGTCGAGCGACTTGTCGATTATAATCTCGGGACGTCCGTAACACTGTTCGAGTGTATGCATTATCACGGCGGGGTCAGCAGCGGTGCAAAGTAGCGCGGACACGGTCTCTCTCGCTTCACCTTTCAGGCTGTTGCGTAGGCGCGCTAAGTTCTCTCCTCGTGAGAATCCATACTCTCGTGTCGAGTCTCGCATTGCTGACTTGAACAGCAACCACTCGTGCGGCGCTCCCGTGAAAATGGGCAACTCTATCGCTTGACGCGGCGGCGGTCGATAACGTGTCATCCTATTTAACGCGTCGGCTAGCTTATCGATATCTCGAGATCGAGATCGAGATTTATGTCGCGACCTAGGCGGTGATCGGAACCTAGGTTCGCGGGGCTCCTTATTCTCTACGCGGGGCGGCTCCTCTCTCGGAAAGTACGCGCGTTCTCGCTCCTCATACTGTGGCGTACGCGGCCTCGTAATTTCCTGCCTACCCCGGGCGCGCTCGGCTTCCTCCCCCCGTATGTGAACCGGGGCGGGTGCGCGTATCGCTGACGACGTTTGATCCGGCGGAGTCAGCGATGGTAATCCCTCGTCCCCCGTAGGCTGCGCGCATTGCAGCCAATTATCGATTCGATTATCGGTGTCCGCGACGTCCTGGGCTATATCACTATCTCGATCTGTTTCCTCGCGAATGGTAGCTACATCTATCGCTAATCTCTTCTTAACCAGCTCGGCTTCGAGTTGCAACTCCTGGCGGCGTATCGCGGCGAGGCGCTCCTCAGCATGTAATTCTGCTTGCCTAATGCGCAGTACAGCACTAGCGGTGGATTGGCGCGATCGTACGGATTGGACGGGCGACCTACTATTTATCCTATCAACGGCGGGCGCGGGCGCTGAGATGGCGGTCGCGGCGGCGGCTGACGTTATAGCATCCATCGTAGTGTTCTCGGCTGTCGGCGCGTTCGTAGGCACTGTTGCAGGAACTGGTACAGACGCGGGAATCGTAACGCGGGGGTTAGCGCGTGATAATACTGTCGCGCGGGACGACGGTGACGCGGGGGGGTCTTCAAACACGCGGGCTTGCGTATCTTCGTTCTTCTGGCTTCTTGTAGTCGGCATCCTTCCTCCTCGTTTGGCACCCTAGCTCTATCAATGCCCTAGCGGCCCTATCAGACCTACCGGAGGGCCCTATGAGAGGGATATGCTCCGGCAGGGATGGAAAATGTGGTGGGAACGACCGGTTGCCTCGGCAGTGCCTACAGTCCGGCCCTCGCAACGTGCGCAGCCTTACAGGCGCAGTAGTGCTGTTCAACCACGTTTGGTTGGCGACACCGCACAATATGTCGCACCGCCTTGAAACGGCGTTAACTCAGGCACGCACCTTTGACACCGTTAGGTGGCACGTACCTGAGCCGCGGTCCACCCGCTTAAAAGGTTCTTGACGCGACGGCGTAAAGGACCCGTGGATCCCTCTCTGCAGCTCGACACGACGGCTTGACACGATGACTTGACACGACGGCTCGACACGACGCTGGCGGCTCGAAGTTCCCGACGTGGCGACAATCCTAAGCACCTACTGGGTCGGACTTGCTGCGTTCCTGTGTTCCTTTTCAATCTTCAGAATAGGTATTCTTCGTAACGTGACTTGCTGCGTTCCTTTTCCCACTTGAAGCGTTCCTTTTCAATCTTGAAAGCTTTCCTCTTCTTTCTTGAAAATAGGTTTCTTCGAAACGTAACTTGCCGCGTTCCTATTCTTACTTGCAGCGTTCCTGTTCGAGCTTGAAGCGTTCCCTTCTTCAATCTTCGACACCCAACTGTATTTCTTCACGTCTCCCCAAAGACGCACAATAAGCCGCTCGATATTCCTTACCAAAGGACCAATATCCGGCTCTCGAAGGACCAAAGTTCCTCTGTAGGGGGCAGAGGATGTAAATAATTACACAACACAATGGTCACGCTTGAAAGGCCTCAGCCAATTTATTTAACACGTATAAAAATACAGACTTCACATAACACGTGTAAATATCGAGTCCTTTACGTACATACGCGTGACGCTAACTCACAAATAGTTCACAGTTACTTTACAATACTTCACTGACTCTAATACGTTAGATAACTTAGGAAATCTGGAAATCTAGGGCCGCTCCAGGAGCGTAGGGTGCCAAGACAAACTGTCGCAGTGACGCTTCGAGTCGAACTGCAGAGAGAGAACGTTGTCTTCAACGAAAGTGCAGCTTAAGTACTTTTTCAGCCGGTCGCAAGTCGTGGGAGAGAGTCCCTTTTCCTCTAGTCTATTTCCTAATCCTGTTGAGGCCGGCTGACGTTCACCTCCCGACCCCCCGCATACGGCAAGCACACCATTGGTCATCAATAGTGGCGTGATTTTCTCCATTGTAATCTACCAATAGAAACCCAGATTATTCTTAACGGTTTTTCTGTACTATTTACTTCTAAGAACCGCATTATGTACTTCTAAGAACTCAGTACATAGCCTTATATACTATCCCAGTAGCTGATTGGACAATAGTCTGGCCTCTGATAGGCTTGCTCTCTATTATGTACAGCGCTTATGTACATACATTATGCGTCTGTGAATGACGTAATGTTGATTATATTTAGTGATTCTAAATTACATGCTCGTGTCCGTAACATTGTTGATCACATTCAAATGAATTCACGTTCAAAGGCGAATTCCGAATTCAATTTCGTACCATTTAGAACGTTGAATAACCGTCAAACAGAAATACTGCAAAAGTAATCTTTTCATGTTCCCCCTCGTGTTTTTTGTTGGAAGTATTAGGGTGGGAAATGTTTCATGTTTTTGTAATTTTAATTATATTTCGGAAGCATCGTGAGATTTTCAATTAACGCTCAGATTGTACGGACCGCGTTATTTATTTAATGTTCTACTTTTGGTGTAATTAATGTTCAGCTTAATAAATATCACTTACAAAATAATTAACATTACCAACAATTATTCTGACATAAGGTGAACGGACTAGGTCTTTGACTAACATCCAAAAGTTCAAACTAAAGGTTTACCAACGTGCTATGGAGTGTGCAGCATACAGAGTTAAATTAACAGGGGCCTTACCATAACATGTTAACGCTGTACTTACACCCTATAATAGCTCCATCCCTTTTTTTTCGGATGGGAAAATCATCTAATGACATCCCCCGCTCTTGGGCGGAGCGAGAGATAGTGTCAGACTTTTACTGACTAAAAACCCACTACTGTTCCTTCTTTGCCATTGTTCCAGGGCACCGGGATCTCTTTCGCATCACCCATAGCCCCAGTAGGCTTTGACATCTCCTTGAGGCGCGCGTGGAACACTACGCGCCGTCGACGACTTGGGCTCGGTCCGGACGGTTACCGGACGATCGGACGGCGAGCTACCCATTGCTCGCATATAGCTCCATCCCTTTAACAGTTCAGTTTAAGTCGTAAAATGGATCGCGTTAAGAGGTTCGAAACACTACACTGCGCTCCAAAACGCAAATAGTTTATTTGGATCGAAAAGCTGCCCAATTTAAATGTAACTGGGCAGGACATGTCTGCCGCATGTCTAACGAGCTGTGGGCCCGTAAGACACAAGATTTGTGCCAAGACACAGCGACATAAAGTCGCGGCAGACAACGAAGGATATAATGGGATGACTTAGATGTCTTTCTTAAAAATTGGAAAGAGAAAGCGAGGAATCGTGATTGTTGGAAGGAATAGAGGGAGACCTTCGCCCAGCAGTGGGACAGGACAATAATAATAATACCAACAAAATTCCTAGTCATAGAGTTCTCAAGACATCACAACGAGATGCGGAAATCTTCATAATCTTTACCACGTGTGCATCAGTCACAGTCATTTTTACAGACGTACAAGTCAAGTTACGCACACACTCACACGATGAGCGTACACACATAAACAAGGTGGCTTTGCTTGGTTCCTAGAGTAATTTATCTATCGTTTGCAATTGGCTCTGCAGAATATTCTATTCTACAATAGGATATTATTGTTTTGTCTCTCACAAATATTCTGTAACCGTCGAGAACATTTTTCTTTGAGATCTGTGATTTATTAAACTATTATGGACATACATACCAGTTTTATTTTTAGAGATTTACACGAAAACGGGTTTTGCGGGATGCAAATCTAAACTTTATTCATGTACTTCATCATTTGAAGTGGAGATATTTTAGAAATACTAGCAATTTTAAATTTGTTTGCTTTTTTAGAGATCGACCGAAGTTTCGGTTTCAGCCAGTTTCGGCCATAAAAATTGATTTCATTTTGAAAAAACTGGGCAAGTGCGAGTCGGACTCGCTCACTGAGGGATCCGTACAAACAGTTCAATTCCCAAATCGAGTTACGAAGATTTTTCCAAAACGCAATGTTTTCTGTGACGTAACAAATTTACAGTTTTCCGATTTTTTCCTATACTTGTGCTATGAGAGCTGTCGCCTGTGCACAGGCACAGGCGGAAGTACCCTATAAATTTAGATTCCCTTGAGAATGTCGAAATACACGTTTTTTGCGTCATAAACAGCAGTATCTTTTTTTTTTCATTAACTCAGAAGTTTGATTTTTTCACAGCTTTAAGGGACTGCAATTCTGAGTATATGGTTTTAATTTCAACTCGATACCTCCACGCGTTCCCGAGATAAAGGGTCTTGACAGACAGAAAGACAGACAGATAGATAAACAGACAGACAGACAGATAGATAGATAAACAGACAGACAGACAGACAGATAGAACGACCACAAAGTGATCCTATAAGGATTCCGTTTTTTCCTTTTGAGGTACGGAACCCTAAAAACGACAAAAAAGGCGGAACACTCTGTTTGGGCAGTAATTGCTTTGACTTACTATATTATTTATCACGAAAATACTCGTATCACTGAATAAAAAAATATATAGGTACAGGTGTACCTATCTTTAATTAGACAAATGCATTTAAAAAAGGCGGAAACAGAAACTTTTTTTTGAGTGTGTGATGGGCGAAAAATATAATATATTTTTTTATATTTTTAAATGTTTTTTTTATTGAAATATTTAAAAATATTATTGTATGATAAAATGATGAATAAACAAAATATAATATAATATAAACCTTCACCTTTATATTAGTGTGATAAGTATTTATATAACATAATCATCATAAAAATACAATACAAGTGGGTGAGTCACCAAGTTTTTCTCAGAAATACTAACAGTCTTACAGTTACTATAGTTAATGAGATCGTAAAAATCGATCCGTTATGGATGAGACGAGAGTTTTAAATGGTTGCTTTCTGAGCACTTTAGAGGCTAATCGCGAGTTTTAAAATATAATATGATCCACTGCAGTAAACAGAATCAGAAAAATATATGTTATTCTTCAGGATAAGTGCTAGATAGATAATGTGAAAAAAAAAATAGATTATACATAATGTATTAGGTTTACACCTTTACAGACGCGTCCAAAGCGATATCATAATGAACACTTAAAATACATAGTTAAAATAATATTAAATTAATTATGATTGTTAATTATTTATCAGTCCAGGCCATTTGCAATAAGTATTTGAGCCGCTTTTACAAATTTCGGTAGGTTTTGGCTAAATATGTCCTCTGGTACCGATATCTCATTAACAATACGCATGGCTCACTATATTAAATATATTCACGATAATTATGCTAGTTATATAGTGTATTCAAAACATAATACAATAATATAGGATAGAAAAAAATCACGAAGATGCCTCTAAAAATTACTTTTATCGATTAAAAACCGGACTAATACACATGCAGTCATTCTGATTGTTTGTCAAATTATTCTACAAGCAACGTTTTACAGTTAAGATGTTTTAATGTTAAAATCAAATCTGTAGATTGTTAGTAAGTCGCTAAAATGCATTCATATTTTGCAAGCAGAATAAAGAGATGCAGTAAGACACAATGTCAATGTCATGCTCATCTCTTTATTTCGTATGCAGTCCGAGAGTGACAGCGCTTTAGGTGCTCTAGTCCTCTTAAATCTGACTCGTGCCGAATTTATTTTTTTACCCGTTTGCAAATATTATTATTTTAAGTTTATATATTATATATACCTATGAAGTTATTAATATTGATTAACTATCAAAATTAATACATGTATTTAAATGAATAGAGAAAAATAAATAAACCTCAGATACAACATTATCAACTTAATGGTCCATCGACCGTACACCAAAACAGTCAACCATATCAAATATCAAAACATTTAAAAACGTATCAGGTTTTGAAACACACCCCAATTTTAAACAGGTTGAAATTGAGGGTTGAGAGACCCTCCCCTTGTCAATAAATAACACTTGATCAACTCAAACAATGGAACCCTAAAATTAGAAAAAAGTGCAACATTATTATAACAAAGGGTTCCCAAAGTACGGTTTCAGGTATCAATTCCAATATCCGGGGTGTGATGGGATGGGATAAGTGTGATTGAAAATAGGTCTTATGCCCAAGTAACAGTGTTCGTTTTAGGTTGTTTTCTGTATTGATGAGTGGGTGGTCAGACAACACAGATGGTCAGGAATGTTTTTGCAATATAAGTTAAATTGGTTTATGCTAAAATGGTATGTTACTGCCTCCTACAAGATTTAAGCTATATGTGAATAAAGAATACGAGATAATTGTCATAATTAGTAGTGTTGCAACAGAACTCTGCTTCCGCTTCCGCTTCTGCAGAAGTTCCACAAGCTTTTTCACTTCCGTTTCCGCAAAATTTATAACAGAACTCTAAACGGAAGAATACAGCGAGGAGCGCGGGTGTGGGGGGCGCGTGGACGACTAGACACATCGGAAGAGGCGCGGGGGGGGGGTACACAAACGTGTCACAACGAGTTTCTTTATTATTATATTTTTTGGTTCATTCTGCGCATCACCGCGCCTCGTGACGTGATTACGACATATACCTTTTGTTGTTTTACTTCCGCTTCCGCATCCGCGAAGATTTACTTTTGACATCTGTTTCCGTTTCCGCTTCCATTAAGACACTTCACATCGACACATCACTATTATTAGGCAACTGTGTTCTGTGGTGCAACTCAGTTACGCCCAGTTCACGTATGGCCTGACAGATTGCTGTATTTTATTGTGCGTCTATTCGGGCAAAATAAAATGTTTTCTTCCTTTCTTTTATGTTATTTACCTCTTTAGACGTATGCGGATTAATATATCAAGTCTCACGAAACTCCGTTAAAAAAGAAGGTTCCTCTTACTAGACATGTGTTGTGTCTGGTGGGCAACTGCTCAATAGTTGATTTCAGGCTGTTGTATATGTTCTAATCGCGCGGAGAACTCTAAACCCTTGGGGTTTAGAGTTCTCCGAGTTCTCGAGCGCCGGCGTTCGCTCTCTCATTGTCTTTCTATTGTGTCTCTAAATACGGTATTCGAAAGTTTAAACCCCAAGCGAGCGTTCGTTCTCTCATTGTCTTTCTTTTGTGTCTCTAATTACGGTATTCGAAAGGCTAATATCGCGATGCAGAATTTTGAATTTTAGTTCCTAGGTGGCGTCCCAAATGGCGGTTCACTTTTATCTAGATACTTCCTTAGATTTTGTGCCGATATGAAAAAAGAAATTAGATTCACACAGAGCCACAAACTGTAACACCTTTTCCCTACAGGATTGGTAAAAATGGCGGTACGCTCCATATTAATACTACCACGCTGAGTTTATTGACCTCTAATATCGCAAATAGACGACCTAACCGTCCCCGTAAATGTTCAAAGGGATGAATAAAGGATAGCAGGAAGGCGGGCAGACCCGTCTGTGAGATTTTATTAGGTTGAACGAGATGAAAAATAATCCGGCTGTCTTTTTTAGATCTTTGACAATCGTTACGGGTAGTCAGACGTCCGAAAGTCGGACAAATAGTCGGACCAACGGATACCTTTTTTTTGGGGGGGTAGGAAATCTTCAAAATCTTCTTCCGCTCTGGGTGCTCTAGGTTCACCCGTAGCGGGAGGAGACGGCGAGAGGGAGTGTCAAACTTACTGACTAAAACCCAGTGTGTGTAGTTTTAGTTACCTTATGTTTTGTTGGGAAATCATCAAATAGCTCCTCCCACTCTGGGTGGCGATAGGCGCGAGAGGGCGTGTTAGATTTTTTTTTCTTCTGACTGAAACCCACCTGTGTTCCTTTAGTTGCCCTTGGTTTTCCAGGGCTGCGGCGAGTCTTTTAAATTGTGGGGTCTGTCTAGGCACGTATTATATTCTGTAACGTCAGCGGTTAGGAGCAGTCGCTCGCTAACCGCCTCATGTATCGGTCGGACAATAAATATTGTATTACGTAGCCAGTGATTTCATTTACCAGCCCCCAGAGTACCTAAAGTGGTGACCCCGACAATAAAATAAAATGAACAGTGCAGGAATACAGTGAAACAGTGACAATATATATTTTTTTTTTTTTGGTACTACGGGCAAATAACGGTGTAAATTTTTTCAAGTAAAACTTAGCGGAGCGAGCGACTCATTCAGGATGTTTACCACCCCGCCAGCGCAAACAGCGTCAGGTGGTGGACAAGCACCTCAGCCAAGGGCAAAAGAAGAGCAGGAGACCTCGGGAATAACCCTAGCTGCCATCAGCGTGTCTTCAAAGCTGCCGGACTTTTGGGTTGATATGCCACGTTTGTGGTTCGCCCAATTTGAGGCAGTCATGGCTCCACAAAAGCAAGGAGAGGAGGCGAAGTTCAACATGGTCATCTCAAAACTGACAAAGGACGCTATCCAGCAAGTAAGCGATCTTGTAACGACGCCGCCTACAAGTAACAAGTACGCCACGCTAAAAGAACGCCTACTCCAGGTCTACGAGGAGAGCGCCGAGCGGCAATTCCAGAAACTCGTTTCTGAGCTGGAGCTCGGTTCACAAAAACCTACTCATTTACTACGCAGGATGAGGGAGCTAGGCCGCACGACACAGGTGTCGGACCTCACGTTGAAGAGCCTATGGATGTCCAGGATGCCTTCTGCTGTCCGCGCAGTTATCACGGTGTGCCAAGATCAGTCCCTGGACAGTTTAGCAGCCATAGCGGACAAGATAGTAGAGAACAGTAAGTCGTACGAGATAGCTGCGGTAAACCATAGCACAGCGTCAACGTCACAAGGAACGCTGGCAGAGTTGGCTACCCAGATGAGCAAACTGATGTTGGAGGTTGCATCTCTGCGCAACGAGGTTCAGAGGCGAGGGCGTCCAAGAAGCAGAAGTTTCCAGTCAAATAGGAGCAGGTCCAGTTCGAGAAAGAAGAAAACACCCGGAGACCCTGGCTGGCTATGCAGATTCCACTATCGGTATAGAAAGAACGCGAAACGCTGCGAGCAACCATGTGCTTGGCGTGAGAAAGAGACGGAAAACTAAATGCGGTATGTTCGGAATCGGTGGACGGATGTATCCAGAATCAGGTAGTCGAGAACCATCGTTTATTAATTAGGGATAGTCATACTAAGCTCACCTTTCTGATTGATACCGGTGCTAACATATCGGTATTACCAAGAAGGTGCGCACAAAAACGAATTACAGAACCATGTGAATTTAAATTGTACGCTGCTAACGATAGCGAAATAAAGACGTATGGCCTATGTAATCTAGAGATAACTTTTGGGTTAAGACGCGTATTTAAATGGCCCTTTATTGTATGTGACGTAAAGCAGCCCATAATCGGGGCTGATTTCTTAAGAAATTTTAAGTTAATGGTTGATTTGTTTAATAATAGGCTAGTAGATTTAGTCACTAATTTGTACGTTTGTGGATCAAAAAGTTTAGCTTTTGAAGGTACTATAAAATGTATTAATAGTAATCACCCTTACGCCGATTTACTGGAAACATTTCAGGACATCACGCGACCCCCTAGTTTTAAAGACATTCCGGAACACTCTGTTTACCACCACATCGAGACAACAGGTCCTCCCGTGCACTCCCGCGCAAGGCGATTGCCACCACACAGGTACGAATTAGTTAAAAAAGAATTTCAATTAATGCAGGAACTTGGAATATGTAGACCATCGAATAGCGAGTGGGCGAGTCCACTGCACGTAGTGCCGAAGAAAAACGGCGACATCCGCCCTTGCGGTGATTTTAGGATGCTTAATGCCATTACGAAGCCAGATAGATATCCAATTCCGAGAGTTCAGGATTTCACGTACGGTCTACATAAAAAAAAAGTTTTCTCAAAAATCGATATTTGTAGAGCTTACCATTTCATTAAAATAAATCCGGAGGACATACAGAAGACGGCTATTATTACACCTTTCGGGCTATATGAGTTTCCAAGGATGACGTTTGGGCTTCGAAATGCCGCCCAAACTTTCCAAAGATTTATAAATAACACCGTTCTAGCAGGTATAGAAACATTAGATAAGAATAACCAAAACAACATAACAGGACAGTCAGTGGTATTCGGATTTCTCGATGATGTCATCATAGGAAAACCGAAATTCGAAAGTTTTCAAAATCTCAATGAACAATAAAATATGTAATGTATCGATAGATAGACTTAAACCTGCATACATATTAGATGACTCTTGTGTTACCGTGAATAGCGATTTAAATCAGCATCAGCGCGACAATGTAAACGTAGCCTTAAAAACAACTCGCAGTGGTCGCACTATTAGGAAGCCACTGAGGTTCAATGATTTATAATGAATCGGCTAGAATATGTAAGTAGGTAATTGCTGTGTTAGCAGTCAGAATACACAAATAAATGTATTAATTTTAAGTTATATTAAGAGACGCATTACCAATTTATTGTTATAACAATAATTGCATTGTTCGGAAACAAACACGGTTATAAGTACCATAATTCACTAAGTGAACTGAGTCTGCAATAGCAAACTGAGCAATCTATTCAATATGGGTACGACATACTCGATAGAAAAAAAGCAAGAAGAAGTGGTAATTGCCCAAAATGGGGCAAATCAAGCATCCACGTCCAACACTGAATATAAGCTGGAAGTGTTGGGAATCATGGTCTCCATAATGGCAGCCATAATTTCGATAGCATTAGTTTTAACAGTGTGTAAAATATGTGCGAGAAAAACAAAAAGAGTTTTACGTCAAGAATTGAGTGCGTTTCAAAACAATAGTGTCGCAAGTGTGATACCTCAACCGGTACAACGGTCGAATTACGATGTGTAATAAAAATAGTTAAACGGATTGTTACAATTATGTTTGGAAGTGTATAATATTAAGAGTTTTATGTACCTATGCATAATATTTTTTTTTAGAAAGGGGTGTATGTGGGGTCTGTCTAGGCACGTATTATATTCTGTAACGTCAGCGGTTAGGAGCAGTCGCTCGCTAACCGCCTCATGTATCGGTCGGACAATAAATATTGTATTACGTAGCCAGTGATTTCATTTACCAGCCCCTAGAGTACCTAAAAAATAATCCTGCAGGCCTACCAATAGACACCTAGTTACCCATAGGTTATGGACCTCAGACATGCAACCGCTATATTAGTATTCTGCCGCATCTGGTTAGACTGGATGCCGAGCCTTAAGTAGTTGGGAAAAGGCTAGAAAGAGTCATCATCTTCCTGCCCTTATTCCGTGTTATTTAGGGTCGGCGCAACACGTTTTTTTCTTCCATTCTGCCCTGTCACTCGTCATGCTATCACCACAGAATAAGAAATAGTACATATCACTAACTTCCTTTTCTTCATATCACTCTTCTGTATGCTCATAACACTTTTAGTAACATGCGTCTCATCCCTCCTCTTCACATGACCATACCAAGAAAATGATTCCCCTTCAACTTTTTCAAACTTCCTCTAATATACTCATTTCTCACTTTATCTGTTCTCGTCACACCACACATCCATCTCAACAAAAGGCAAGAAAACTCTTTCTTGCCTTACTACTCAGTAGAGCTAATTTTTAAGGAGTTTGTTCTAGTAAGGCTAGGCTCTTTGATCTCGAGCTGGCCCACTACTAACGGTTATCGAGCTGGGGCCTTACCATCACGTGTTATAATGTAAAGCGTGCGAGCGAGAAAAAGGGATGGAACTACAGACCCTATATAGCTCCATCCCATTAACAGTACAGTTTAGGTCATAAAATGGATCGCTTTACGAGCTCGTGGTACGGCCTCTGAGCTGAATGGTTATGATGGCAAATTAAATTGATCTCTAAAACCAGTAAATGTGTTCAATTGACTGGCCTGTTGGTCTAGTGATCTGTGGCCCTTACTGCTATGCCGGAGGTCGTGGGTTCGATTCCCACTCAAGACAAATGTTTGTGTGATAAGCACGATCATTTGTTATGTGTCTGGGAGTAAATTATCTATAATCACTACTACGTAGTATAAAACAAAGTCGCTTCCCGCTGTCCGTCCCTAATGTGTGCTTAGATCTTTAAAACTACGCAACGGATTTTGATTTGGTTTTCAATAGTCTGTCCGATTTTGTCTCGACAATCGAGTCTACTTTTGGACAGATCAGGAAAGACATATAAATGTCCATAAATCATTGATGAGGGTCAGGGGAAATTGTCTATAGACTAGATCACTACAATCATCCGGTTCGAGAAACGGATGGGTGAGAAGGAACCAGAATCGTGAGAATGTTTATTTAACACTAGCTTCAGCCAGCGACTTTGCTAAAGTGAACTTTGGAAATCATTTACAGGGACCATACAACCAGGTTGTTATTTCGTATGCAATCCGAATGTGACCGTACTTTAGGTACTGTGGTCCTCTTAAATGTGGGTTGCGCCGACACTAAAACTTAAAGAAACGTTGAGAAAGCCAAAGCTACCGTGGTCCTGGAACACAGGGCAACTGAAAGAACACGTTTGAAGCCCTCTTGCTCCACCAGGAACAGGAGTGACCGGCTGGGATTCAATCGACATACAACTAGACACTGAGTTGCAAAATGCAAAAAACTTTATAAGAATTTATTTCAATTTCGCGGGCTTCCTTTGAGCATCTCCCTTAACATCGAGTTCGTTCAGTCTACGGAATTTAAGAGCGTCATTCCCGAGGTACATTTTCATACAACCGCTTTTACGTGGTTATGAAGTTATTACATATTTTCCTCTAGACATTTTGGAAACACAGATAATTCAGTAAAGACCTCTGAAAATCTACTACTTTACGTGAACTTTCGCCCTTCATAATAAAGAAAATATAATCAAGATTCTGAATGATGATGTCATAAGTCTTATGTCTGAGTATGGTTTCCGCACTTAGTCCTATGCGGATCATTGTACGTGGGCCATGGCGGCCATACCTTAGGTGGGCTTATTCAAACCAGCCCACCTCTCTCCAAAAACAGATTAGGCCTCTCAGGTTTTTCAGGGCATCGATGAGGGAGTTCGGGGATCCTAAGGTTCGTGTGCGTATTTCAGTGACACCTGTGCAGTCTAGGAGCACATGCGCAATTGTCTCCTCCCCCTCCAAGCATGCTCTGATCTGAATGTTGATTATTTTTTCCAAAAACTTTTAAGGGTTTTAAAAAAAAAAACTCGGAAATACGAGGTTTTTTTGGTACAAATTTTTTGAAATAATCGAGTGAGTGACGGATTTACCGAATAGAACGAATATTACGTAGGATGAACTAAAAAGCTTTTAAACCATACTCAGGTTGACGAAAGACGGATCGGGATGGGCCCTGTTAAGTTAATAAAATGCCTCTTTACAACTGACGGTTACCCAATCTTACTAAGCAGAGTCACTGTGTACAAGGATGTATAAATGAAGTATACAAGATAAATGAAGTATAAGAATCATAGAACATTTTTAGCCTACCCCATGGAACAAAGGCGTAAGTATGCGACCTCTAAAACCATCGTCTGAACATTCACAAACAAGTTCCTAGAATCGCCAATCAATTAAACTTTCATAGCACGTTCTATATGGCCTTGTTGCCGCGTCTGTCAGGCCAACTACAGCAAATTGATGTCAAATGATACGTCACATTGGTGTCAGATCTTGTGTCCATCGTGTGATGAGAATCAGGGGCTCGGTAAAGGAAACATGGGAGATTTTTGGTTAGTCATATCTGTCTACTAGTTTCTGTCAGAGTCGAAAATGACCCCAAAGAAACGCCCGTATCTTCACCTCATTCAATAAATAATTTTTTGACCTCCTATCCCCCGCCCTTGTCGCCTGGTCACATTTTTGGGGGAGTCCCAAAAATATGACCCTCTGACATTATTTATTTTGTAATTTTACATCTAGAAAGGATTAAATTTAAAACAGCAGTTTCGAAATTAGCTTTATTTCCATCGTGTCACAGCATTTATCATCGAAATACTCCGAAACGGCTTGACCGATTTTTATGAAATTTTTTGTGTACCTATATTTGGTAGGTCTGAGAATAGGTAGTTGACTACTTTTTACCCTCTAACTCCCACTGCCCTTTTTTCTTCGATGATTCATAATGGCAGAACAACGTTTGTTGAATCAGCTTGCTTTTTATATGTAAGATCAACATCAAACATAAAAAAAAAAACCAACAATAACGGCCACCCTTTATCTCGTTGAAATGTCCACCCCTTGTCCCGTTTTACATAGTCTTTTCCCTGCAGTCACTAAACCGACAGTTTTAAATCCAACAAGGAAACCGAAGACAGATCGGTGTCAAATCTATCATGAGAACCATTTGAATGGAAGATGTACTTACCTACTTGACTCATTTCCAGTTGTTTAGCTCTGTCTACAGCATGTTTGAAGCTTAGGTTGGAATTAAATGGAGTGTAAGACTTTCAAACAATGGAAAATTTATTGGACTGTGCATGGATTGTCCGTTTTCCGTTAGTTTTAAACAGTAAATGCCTAGTTTCGAGAGTTAACGAGAGCAAAACTTGAGAATACAGAAGTACATTTTAAAACAAGTGGAAAAATATTTTCCTTGCGACCGAGGTGGACCCGAGCCGTAGGTGAGGGTGTTATGAAGTCAAGTGCTGCAGAATACACTTACAAACTAATAAATAAACGGGGATTGACGTGCGACAATAAATTTTGGGGGCGAGCACGCACACTTATCAGCACTAGTGCGAATAACAGTAAATTGTCTTTCTAAAAGAGGTAGGGAGAGTGGGTTTTCGAGTAAGTGTATATTTTCAATATAATATATTTTGTGTCCAGGCAATCTCCGTCCATTCCAGGTTGCCTGGAAGAGATCGCGGAATGCGATAAGGCTGTCAACTGTAGGTATATTTTTTAGTTTAAGATTCCCATTGTATTTTTGTAAACTATCTTGGTGTACAATAAAGTATATTAACCATGGAGTTTCTTGCCGGAGTTCAGAATGAAGTTTTTTTTTTTCTTCTCCAAAGGAAACGACCAATTGGAACCGTGACTAACTTCTGACGTTTTATGAGTGGCTATGTAGGCATATGTGAAATAAAAACATTTTGAATTTCAATTTGAAAAAATAAATAAATAATTTACCTGACTGTTTAAAATGGAAAAACGAAAGCTGCTTGGGAAATTCAATTTGGACGTAAGAGTGCTGAGCGCAGTTAATATTTGATTCGTTTAAAGCATCGTGATTCGTTCATCGTGTTTTATTATTCAATGCGACTTAGGATCCCTCATTTCGTAGCAATAATGTTCTAAAATTGTTCTACAGGACACAACAATAATTTATTTGTTATGTCATTGTCGCAGCGTTGTCACACTGTCTCGTCGTGGGTTGCATGTTTAACCTGATATTACCCAAATTTGCAACTCCCTTTTAATCTTTTTCTGATAGCAATGATTTCGTATAATCTTAAGAGGACTACAACACCTAAATTGCGGTCACTCTCAGACTGCATACAAAAAAAAAAAAAGATGCGCTAAAACACAATGCCAGCAAATATGAAGCATTTTAACAATTTACTAAAAATCTACAAACTTGATTATAAAATTAAAACACTAAACAGTAAAAACGTTGCTTGTAGAATAATCTAACAATCAGAATTATTTTGCATGTATATTAAAGCGATTTTTAATCGATAAAAGTATTTTTTGAGGCAACTACGTGTTTTTTTCTATCGTACTAAATTTAAGTGTTCGTTATGACATCGCCTTGGACGCGTCTGTAAAGGTGTAAACCTAATATGTATAATTTAATCAATAAATATTTTTTTCACACTATCTATCTAGCAATTATCTTGAAGACTAACATATTTTTTACTGATTCAGTTTACTGCAGTGGATACTTATACTTTTGCGCATTATAAAACTCGAGATTACCACGGAAGTTAAATTATCACGGATTTATAAATCATCTTCTTAGTTTGTCTTACCCAATTGAATACCTATTTCAAGATAAAGTCACTCAATATGGTTGAAAACTTTTAATTTCGCGGGCTGCCTTTGAGTATCCCCTTAACAAATCACATCTAAGTCGGTCAATCAGTATTTAGTCTAATATATCTAGCAAATGCCTCCGATATTACGAACAAATCCCCCACTAAGCTCCTCAGTATGGAAATCCTACTTGACCGATTTCTATTTAATAATGGAAATGGAAACATCGATCGCTCTGCGGTTTCGGATATCGGATCCGACTGTGTTTGTTAGCAGATCGTTTGTATTGGTTTGCTGCACTTTCTGCGGGCCTTTTTAATTTCAGTATCCATCCATTTGTGTTTGCGGTTGCTACGAGTATTTTTGTTCCAGAGAAATAAAACCACGGAATCGAAACTCCAATTCGATTATCGAAAACTAGCGACCCGGCCCAGCTTCACACGGGCGTTAAAAATCTTTGAAATTCTGGCGTTTCTCTACTACAATATACATGTATTATTACCTTAACTTTTCTTATGAATCGCTGTCTATTAATAAAAACTGTATGAAACTCAGTTTAGTAGTTTTTGAGTTTAACGTGTGCACACGTTACAGACAGACGCGGTGGGAGACTTCCACTTCTCACCGAATTTTAAAGGCTGAGGAATTGAAGATTCACTGGTACTAGATGTACTTAGGTACTGCTAATAAAAGTACCCAACGTCTATCAAAGCCTCCTTTTTTTTTATATTGGAAAATCATCAAATATCTTCTCTCGAGAGCGTGTCCGATTTTTTTATTTTTAGTAGTTATCTACACGAAGTACATTCAACATTCTATGCAGGTGTACGGGTACCCAGTTCGCTTTAGTAGATATTATGTACAGACTCCAATGCTGTAGGCAAACTGTAGGTGTCTGTATGCATTTGGCATAGTGTGCCTATAGGCTAGTGCTAGTGCAAGCTACCGTAGGCGCAAGCTTGCGGACGACGAGCAAAGGGTAGGTCGCCCTCCGCACGTCCTATAAGGACCGAGCCGGAGTCGTCGCCGGCAAAAAAAAAAAACAACGCCTCTGGAAGTAATGATTCTACCTGTCTCTACTAACTCTGTCTGTACGCCTCTGGACAAAACATAGAGGATCTACCTATCTTTAACACCTCACACTCTGTTGTAATCTGACCTGTTTACAAATAAATTATTCTGATTCTGATTCAACATTTATGATTGGCTTTTCTTTTCTTTATCAATAAACTTGTTTCGTGCCTGGGAATCCTTTCCTCTCGATCCTATCGGCATTAACTTTTATAAGCACAAATTCTTCGAGTGGAAAAAATATAATTTATAACAGTCACTTGAGTGGAAATGGGACCTAACCTAGGGTTAGACTTATGTTAGGTATCACCATTACCCCAATTTAGTGCGGGTTCGGAGCAGTATCTCTCCTAGTCGACATTAACCCTCTTTCTAGTTCAATTTCAAATAATTCAATCTATTACTTTATTTTTGCGGAAGATGTGTAGCTGTAAGTCTGGGACGGTATTTGTGTCGATAATCTTGCGTCATTTCATCTTACTAACTCTTTGTGCTGTACCTTCTGGCACTGTCATTGCGGTTGCGGAGAACCTGAATCGGAGGATATATAGCTACCTAGTTTTTTTTTTTTTTTTTTTTAAATATAAACTTGTGCTTGACTGCGATCCCTTTTGATGGTAGGCAGTGATGCAATCGTTGATGGTGAATTACAATAGTTTATTAGGACCCTATTCACTCTGAGCTTGAAGACACCTAAATTATAATAGGACAGAAAGACCGCTGCAAGCAAATTGTTCCAATACTCCGATGTACGCGGTATAAACGACGAGCCTAAACGCTTAGTCCGGACCGTAGATGTGTAAACAACGTAAGGGTGGACACTCGCCGTACGTCGGGTTGTCCGATGGTAGAAAGGTGATGGCGGAATCATGATGTAATTCCTGCGCACACTCTCTAAAATGCATCCTGTAAAATACAGAAAGGCTGGCTACCCTACGCCTGTGCTTCAGGCTTTTTATATTTATGTTAATATATTCTGGATCACCAATCAGCCTCTTCGCACGCCTTTCCATTGAGTCCAAAAGTGCCAGATGGCATTTTATATCACCAGCCCATAGGTGGCTGCAGTACTCCAAATACGATCAGACCTGTGGTTTATATAACACTAGCTTTTGCCCGCGGCTTCGCTCCCGTCAACTGACTACTATATCCAACTCTACCCAACTCTACCCTACACTACCCTACTCTACCCTACTCTACCCTACTCTACCCTACTCTACCCTACTCTACCCTACTCTACCCTACTCTACCCTACTCTACCCTACTCTACCCTACTCTACCCTACTCTACCCTACTCTACCCTACTCTACCCTACTCTACCCTACTCTACCCTACTCTACCCTACTCTACCCTACTCTACCCTACTCTACCCTACTCTACCCTACTCTACCCTACTCTAAAAAAAAAAAAAAAAGTAAAGTAAAGTATCCTATGTCCGTCTCCTGGTTCTAAGCTACCTCCCTGCCAATTTTCAGCTAAATCGGTTCAGCCGTTCTTGAGTTATAAGTGAAGTAACTAACACGACTTTCTTTTATATATATAGATTAAAAGCTGTCCCGATGTTAAGTGCCGCCGGTCCTTTGCAAGAACGCCGAGATTCCTAGCTACCTTGGCTTTAGACTCAATGAACAGCCCAAAGTTAAGGTTTGAGCACTCCATGGAAGTTTGCAGGAGTCAAGATGAACGCGCTCCTTTTCGCGGTGAACCTAGTTGGTAGTCACATTTTCCGAGTCCTCTTGGGCTGAGGGGTCCAAGTGCCATACACTATTTTTATATACCTATTTATCCAAACGCCTAGTTGACGTTGCGTGTGACACAAGGGCTGACTTTTACTCGGCCAGATTTATTTATTTAACAATTTATGTACACACACAGAAATAAAAGATTCGAAGAAGGAAACAGAAAAATAGGTACAAAGGTGGTGCTTATTTCTAATGAAATCTCTTCCAGCACACCTGCGAAAGGAGAGTTGGAAGAAAAAAAGATATGTAGACACCGTGTGTAATAAACAGATATTAAACTTTGCCATACAATATGGCAATTCCGCAAGTCTTTTGAGTGCACGTTTGTTTGGCTCCATATTTTAAAATAGATAGATAGATATATTCATTATTGTACACCAATAATAGAAATTACAATAGGAACTTAAAATTAATAGGGTGTCACAATGGGCGGTCTTACGTTAAAAGCGATTTTTTACAGACAACCTTTTTGAGTGTTTGTTTCAGTTAGGTTTTTTAATAATGTGTATATTCTATCAAATAAATTCGCTTCAATCTATTTCAATTTCACGAATGATGGACAGTCGCGGACAGTTAACAAGATACTATTAATTCCCCTCCAACTGAACAGTAATTTTGAATGATGAAGTAGAACCTGGGTGGACAATCCATCACTAGCAATGAATAGGTGTAACCGTGTAATATACACACAGTGGCACGGTTCGGGTTGGCTACATGATTAACTGCGGTTGCTTCGCAGATACTGCCAACTATAAGTAACGGGTTGCTTTGGGAACATCAGTTATTGTGAGTGTTATCGAAACTGTGAAAATGTTTAACTACTGGGCAAAAGTGTACCCTTAACTTTGAGACAAGATAAAACTTGAAAACTTGAAGTTTTTATTTTATTAAAATGGCACGTTTTAGCACGACTGTAAGTGAATTATATTAATGGGTTTAGTTATGTAAATACATACATGTCATTATAGTATATCTATAATATAGTATAATTAACCTTATAAAGTTCCCACTACTGGGACTCCTTCCAGAAGAAGGAATGGTGCCATAATCCACCACGTGGGTCCAGTTTGATAGAATAAATTATACAAAGTAATGCTCCAGGCTGGGTTCGAACCCGGGAACACGTAAGTCAGGGCCACTAGGCCATCACAGCTCTTCACTTGTCATTCAACATCATCATCATGATTTCAAACGAAAGACGTCCACTGTTGGGCATAGACCTCCCCCAAGTGTCCCCATAATGACCGGTCCTGTGCATCTCGCATCCATCAGATTCCCACAACCCTCACCAGGTCATCGGTCCACCTTGTGGCAGGCCGTGCCAACGCTGCGTCTTCCGTCTTCACATGTCATTACCGCAAATCTATTTTATTTACCTTAGCATAGCATAGCATAATCAGCCTTTTAATGTTCCCACTGCTGGGACTCAGGCCTCCTCTATCTAGGAGAAGGAATGGGCCGTAATCCACCACGCGGGCCCAGTGCGGATTGGTGAATGTCACATGTCTTCGAATTTTTGGTTCTCGTACATGCCGGTTTCCTCACGATGTTTTCCTTCACCGTTTTGAGAGCAGTGGTGATGAAATAAATTACACAAAGTAATGCGCCTGGCTGGGTTTGAACCCACGACCTATAACTCAGTCGGGGCCGTTACCGCTCGGCCACCACTGCTCTACATACATGTCATGTTTATTTACCTTACTATCCGATACTGAACTGCAAAAAAACCTAAAATACTTGGGCCGGCCTAGCGTAATACGCAGTTTCAATCAAAATGAAGAGAGCAGCTGATAATATTGAAAGACGGCAAAAAAAGAATATACCACGTTACTGGAAAGATTTTTCTTCATCACTATAATGAAAACCAACAAGAAAAGTAGGGATTCTAAGCAATATTTATTTATTAAAAAAAAAAAAACTGAGCAAGAGTGAGTCGAACTCGCACACGAAGGATTCCTTACTACAATATTAAGATCGAGTAAAAAAAAAAATTGTTTGTTGTTGTATGGGAGTCCCACTAAAATATTTATTTTATTCTGTTTTTAGTATTTCGTCGGTTTACTGCAAGAATTCATTAACTGAAAACTTTGAAAAAAGACACTTTTAGTAAAGTGGCTTTATTCAAAGTTTTGTGTTTGTTGTTATAGCGGCAACAGAAATACATCATCTGTAAAAATTTCAATTGTCTAGCTATAATTTATCAGATACAGCCTGGTGACAGACAGACTGGACAGTGGAATCTTAGTAATAGGGTCCCGTTTTTACCCTTTTGGTACGGCACCCTAAAAAATATCGAAATCAGGGGCGCCGACTCCGTGGGTGCTCCGGGGCTCGAGCACCCATGAAAAATAAACAGTGATCAAGACACAAGATCACAGACATCAAGAAACAGATCAGTAATCGCCTTTTAGGGATGGGCGTTTTTCCATTTTCCGACGATCCGTTTAGCGCAGTGGTTTATAGCGCCGGTTGAGACGCAAGGGTCGCGGGTTCAATTCCCGCACCAACAGAAATGTTTGTTGATGGAACAGATATTTGTGTTAGGTCTTTGTGTTTGTGGTACCTTCGTTGTTCCGCAGTATGTAAGTAGGACATTTATTTATTTGTCGGTCGATATCACTGTGCATTTCTGTTCTCACACTTCGCAACTTTTTCGAGCCATCAAATGAGCATGAGCACCCATGAGGTTTTCTAAAAGCGGGCGCCCCTGATCGAAATAGAATCTTTTAGTTCTAAACACAGCCACGTGGCGTAACCTTTAGGTTTCCACCTGAACAATCTATTATGTAGAACTAGTCTCGGCACGAACCCTTTAATTTAGGTAACTGTGGGTTTAATTTAAAAGCAGCAAGTACCTCGGACGGATTAAAACAGTATTTATTACGGTTTTGTTTGTTTTATGTACGAACGTTGTATACCGTGTTTCCGTTGATAATTTGGGACGTTATTTGTTTATGTCCGTCAATAATTTCCGATTAACGCTACATTTCTCACTAATATTTTATTGTCTTGTGTACTAGTGTCATACTCAAAACTACTATTATTAGTTAAGGAGTACAGCCCCCCTAGCCAAGTTGCAAACGATAAACGTGAACGCTTAGTAATCTCCAATAGATTTTCAACTTTATACCTAAGAGCATAAAGTTGAAAATCTATTAAAGACTACTGAGCGTTAGCGACCGGAACGAACGAAAACAATATGTAATCTTCAATAGATTTTCAACTTTATATCCAATAACATAAAGTTGAAAATCTATTGAAGACTACTGAGAGTTTACGTTTATCGTTTGTGACTTGGCTAGGGAGGCAGGGTAGTCCGCGAAATGACTCTATAACCATTAAATTGAAGTGTTTTTTCTTTCTTTGCCTTTGCCTCACAATGAAAATGTCTTTATTGTGGGCATGGGTTATATACAGATGTTAAAACTTAATAATAAATTATAGTTCCATTATGCCTAGGCATCCAATAATCTATATATATATAAAAGCGAAATACCACTCACTGATTAATCACGAAATCTTAAAAACTATAACACCTACAAACTTAAAATTTGGCAGGTAGGTATCGCAAAATTTCAGATAATTTTAAATGAAATCCTGGATCGTGTAGTAAGAAAATTTATCAGTTTTGATACATTCTCAGGTTAAAGTAGAGTTTGAGAAATATTCAATTTCAAAATATGCTTAAATCAGAAATCGGGGATCACGGGTTAGTGTGGAAAAGACTGGGCAAATGGAACCACGATGCTAGTAGCTTCAGCCTTAAATATAACAGACACGATTTGCCATTTAATGTTCCCGTTAAAAGAACCCAACATGGTGGGTTAAATTGAGTCAAATTGAATTATACCCTACCCACATACCCTTACATACCCTTTGCGTTCAGAGTTCAATATATAAAAAAAAAATAACAAGGTGGAGGGCGTCGGAAGGGCGTTGCTTGGCTGGACACTGATTTAATTATGAGTTACTGAGTAAAATGGACAAGACATTATTTACATTTATTGATTTATTTCGGGAGTGACATAAATGGTGATCTTATTATAGAATGTACAAGCTTTTATTTAACTTGCAATGCTTGTAGTACATGCTGCAGCCGTATCGTATAACACGCCGTTTTACATATAGACCCGCCGAATTGAAAAACGTCCCCGTTATGTTATGTTAAACGCGAGCATATGCATAAAAAAAATACATAACGGGGACGTTTTTCAATTCGGCGGGTAAGCAATGAAGAGGTCGACAATAGAGCAAGCTTGCCTAGAAGTAACCTATTCACTCTTGACTTAGACCCCTAGGTTGTAGCTATCAGAAAACACAGATTCCGGCTGGAAATTCCATGCCTTATCTGTACTTTATTTTATACAACCTATGTAAACACGGTCGTTATGACGACACTTGGGGGAGACCTATGTCCAACAGTGGACGTCTTTCGGCTGAAATGATGATGCTGATGGTGTAAACAACAAAAAAATCTCAAATCAAAAAAATATATAACAAAAAACAAAATACATCCTACATACACGAAAATCTTTTTGTGACCATTTCATATACCTAATAAAGTAATAAAATACAGCTGGTATACACTCATTATGATACAACAAAAAACTGACCTAAAAAAATAACTTTCAAAAGGTTTTACTGTTGTATAAGGGTTATTTATAATTAACATATGTACGGTACGTTCGTTAACCGAATGCTTGACGAGATTCCGACGATGTAGAATGTTGCTTGATGACTAATGGAAGCCGCGAAATGTATAAAAACTGGCGAAGTGCGAGTCGGACTCGCGCACTGAGGGTTCCGTACAAACTTACCTATGAAAACAGTTCAATTCCCGAATTGAGTTACGAAGATTTTGCTGAATCTTAACTCAGAAGTTTCATTTTTCACAGCTTCAAGGGACCTCAGACCTAAGTATATGGATGGTTTTAATTTCAACTCGATACCTCCATGCGTTCCTGAGATAAAGGGTCTTGACAGACAGAAAGACAGACGGACAACAAAGTGATCCTATAAGGGTTCCGTTTTTTCCTTTTGAGATACCCTACAAATACGAGATTGTGAGCTTCGGGTCGAGTATATAATGAGGTTCCGTAGTGATTGCTTGTATTTATTTATTTACTAGCTTATGACAGCAGTTTCACTCGCGTGAAAATAAGTGGTGAAACAGGGTCAGGCCTGTTTGAGATGAGAATGTTGAGATGGATGTGTGGGTGTAACGAGAATGGATAAAGTGAGAAATGAGTATGTATATTAGAGGAAGTTTGAAAGTGGCGCCAGTGACTGAAAAGTTGAAAGGCAATCGTTTGTCTTGGTATGGTCATGTGATGAGGAGGGATGAAAAGGGAGTTAGTGATAGTGTGACGGGTGACAGAAAAGAATGGAAGAAAAAAAACGTGTTGCGCCGACCCCAAGTAATATGGTATAAGGGCAGGAAGAAGAAGAAGGTTTCAGAGGTTGAATATTTGGTTATGATCCTTTGATTCTTCTATAGTTCGTGTGTCAAAACGAGAATCGGATACCTCAACAGCCCAGAGATCTTGCTTATGGTGGATATACCCTAAAAGGGTAGCCATAATAAGCATATATATTTAGATTACACTAATATTGTAAAACCGAAAGTTAGTGAGTGCGTTTGTTACTTCTTAACTCTCAAACGGCTGAACGGATTTGGATGAAATTTGCACACGCACACACACGCATTTGGCACACGGGTAGAGCATGTCTTGGAATAACACACTTTTGATCCTGGTAGTGATATTCCCTTGGGATAATTATCTACTTTCACGAGAGTGAAGTCGCTAGCAGCAGTTTTTTAGCGTGTTTTTAAGCGTTTTTCCCAGTTTCTATTGTAATTTTCATCATTGGTGTACAATAAAAAATATATCTATCTATCTATCTATCTGTTTTTCCTTCAGTTGCCCTTTGCGTTCTGGAGCCGGACTTTTGCGATACTACCATATAAGACTTACAAGCAATATTATTCATAAAATGGTGTGATCGAAATCTTTTGACTGCTATAAATCGCTCGTTGGGTCTCCTATCCGCATGCCAATAACTCAACTTGGATATGCCGATTTAGAAATGTCAAAATGAACAGACATTTCCGAACAGATGGCAATCTTTAATCCCAGTTTCGTCCTCTTAGAGGTTTTTAGGTCGGACGGGCAGCCGTTCCGTGTAAAATACGGGTTTTATCAGCGTCAGGTTAGCCAACATAAAGGCTACGCAAATCGATTGACGCCCTAACCATGGATTCCAAGACCATTTCTTGCCGGTTCTTCTCCATAGGAAACGACCAATTTGGAACCGTGCACTAGCTTCTGACGTTTTATAAGTGCCCATGTAGGCCTATATGAAATAAAAATATTTTTGTTTTTTTTTTTTATTTTGATTTGCCATCTCAAATAATTATGTATGAGTTTACATTGTCTGTGAAAAACGCACGATACAGAAGTAATTCCTAGTGTGAGACAACGGTTTTCTTTTAAAGAAAAGAATTAAGAAAGTACAGTGGAGTTCGCTGGTTCACCACGGAACCCTAACTAGATACCAGTATGAAATACTTGCGGTTTCCATAGTGGCGACTGCTGGTTGCAGTAAAAAGTTGATATCTCAGTATCTCTACTTTTTTTAATTACAACGATGTATGGCAGGGGTAAATAACCGGTCACAACAACAGTAACCGGTTATTGGCAATGGCCAATAAAACAGTGACTATTACGTAAGCTACAATAGTTAAGTTAGTTATAGATATCATACATCTATTATGTTCGGGTAAAAAGGACGTATTGAACGAGCCTCAGTGAAGATTTGAAAATCTCGCCCTGGGCCCTGGTTCACACCATCGTCCGGAGCGAGAAGGAATAGAATGCGGTCGTCTCCTTCTGCGAAGCAATAATGCTAGCAAAGGAGATGTCTGCAAACGTGGGGGGACGGACATCCTCACGCTCCATAGAGTTAGATCAGATAGGAGCTGTCAGCTGGAAAGTCCAAGTCTATTGCTGCAACTGCATTCCTGTCATCATTATCTTTCTGCCCATGTCTCATCTCAGGCTATCGTAGGCGCGGGCAATGGGTTGCTCGCTGACCAGACGTCCCGTAAGGACCGAGCCCGGGTCGTCGCCTGGAACGCAAAGGGCATCTGAAGAACACAGGTGAGTTTTAGTCAATAAAAGTTTGACACGCCCGCTCGCTCCACCGTAAAGCGAGGTTTAATTGGATGATTTTCCACCTCAAAAAACTCCCATTACGTCCTGTCAACATTCATTCTATCATAAACTGCCTAATTGCCGATTCTATTTATAGAAATTCACAGAAATTAGTCTACTAAAATATGGATACGAAAACATACAGAGCGTACACCAATGTTCGAACAGGTATCGATCGTCTGTCTGCGAACTTGAAACCCTTTAATTAAACACACACACTCATATAGGATTCTCATTTAGTCCTCTTTTTATATGCTCCGGTCGAATAGCCGATGGCGAAGTATAATATCACTATGGAGCATTCATACGTACCGGAACAAACCCCTCGGGCGCCCCGAGGGTATTATTATTACGTCATTGCGCGTTTTTACGTAAATCACCAAAAAAAAAAAAAAACATAATAAAAAACAACTTTTTCTGGATTTTTCTAGGAAAAACAAATATATAGAAACCAAAATTTTCGGCTAAAAAAAAAATCGTACAAACGTGTGTACAAAACGACAATTAGGTAAGAGTTTTTCAAGGTCATTCAAGTTGTACAGACGTATGTACAATCGGCGCTCGAGGGGACTATACCTGCCAACATTGATGTAAGTATGCCAAAGTATATTCGCCAGCCGACAAGTTGCAGTTTACAAGCATATGAAAGTGTCCGAATATTACAAGTTGCTACCATAGCCCATTCTACCTTCAGAGCATCAACGCCGAGTTGCTAGCCTGTTTTCTACCGGTTGTATCCTGACAACCTAAACTATAATAATAATATTTATAATAATAATATTTATTTATTTTCTCCCATACATAATAAAATTTATACAATTTATAAGAAACAGTTTACAGACGGGAGACAGGAGCCCATACTAGGTGAAACCTGTGCTACGAGTCTCCTGGTCTCCTAATCTCGAAAACATCATAAAAATCCAAAGTCAGAGGATGCATTACACTGTTAAAGGGATGGGGCTATATAGGGTGTAAAGCTGCATCCCTCCTTCTCGCTCTCACGCTTGACATTTTAACACGTCATGGAAAAAAAAAACACGTCATGGTAATAAGGCCCTTGATGTGACTAATCTGAACGTTTCGTGTGTCCGAGCATCTGGCAAAGCGGCATTTTATCAGCGATTGATAACGATTTCCGTGTCGTGACGTTTTGGTGGCCCAAAGTTATTGGACTCACTAATGGCTAATGGCATGGCGCTCAGTGTGGTCTGGTCAGATCGAACAGTCGCAGGATAAACAGTTTGTAATAGGCTTTAGTAGAGGACTGGCCCTTTTCATGCCGATAATATGAGGACACGGTTATAAAACCCGAATATTAGCCTTAATTCTGTCTCATGTGCAATTAAAATCTCCGATCCCGAAAATCACCGATCTACCAATAATCGCCTACTACGATGTCTCACATATCGCTCTGGGTTTATCCAGTCCTCCTTCTTTATCCAGGCTATCTCTCTTTGGAATGCGTTCCCTCTGAACATCAGGACGGCTTCCAGTCGGTTCACTTTTAAGGTGAAGTCACGTGAATACATTCGCAGGAAGTTGGTGTAATCATCACAGGGTTGATTTGTTGGATTCGTTTTTCATAATTACATTGTTAATATGTATGTATGTATCTAAGTAAGTATATATTTATTATTGTATTTCTAATCTAGTTTACCATTATGTTGCACCTACCATGTTATATGTATATCATCTGCACCACTCTCGACTGCTAGAAAATGCCTAAGGCAATAAGTCCGCCTTTGTACAGTGTTTCTTACTAGTGCATAAAGTTTTAATAAATAAATAAAATCGGAGAGCCTGCAATCATTTTCAGGCAACGAGAGCGGAAAATATGCATCCACGTGTACGTCCCACACAGAGGCACGAGAATCGCAATAGTGGTTGTATAGTGATATATATTTGCACCGAACGTCGCATGAA
This sequence comes from Mythimna impura, assembly GCA_905147345.3. Classification (NCBI taxonomy): domain Eukaryota; kingdom Metazoa; phylum Arthropoda; class Insecta; order Lepidoptera; family Noctuidae; genus Mythimna; species Mythimna impura. The sequence goes on along the minus strand of LR990369.1, from coordinate 7,506,653 downwards.
TGTTTATATAAGCCGGTAGGAATTAAAATTGTAGCAAACAGCCATATTTTCATGTTGGTATAATAATTAATCACAGCATAATGAGAGCAGCGGTGGTCCAGTGGTTGCGGCCCGGACTTGCGAGTTGTAAGATCGCGGGTTCAAACCCAGTGTAATTTATTTCATTACCATTGCTCTCAAAACGTCGTGAGGAAGAGAACAAGAACAAGTCTTAAAAACAAAATTAGAAGACATCCACCAATTCGCACTGGGCCCGCGTGGTGGATTACGGCCCATTCCCTCTGGAGGCCATTATCAAGCGTGCGAGCGAGAAAGAGGGACAGCCTATATAGCTCTATCCCTTTAAAGCCGGGTAAGTGTAGACACAACGCGCGCACGATCCGAACATGTCATCAACACACCCTCGGAATCCTATGCATCACACACGCACATATCGCTAAACACAAAAAAAAAAGGATACTACTCACTACCTTAGTAAATAATTGTCAGAAACGAATGTAATAATTTATTACCTACATATTTTGATAAATTGTACAATATAGAACATTCACTCTGTTGGCACATATTATTGTATAAAATTAAGCGAAATGGCACTGATAATCGTAATACAGGCATTGCCTAGCTCGGATACAGAAGCTACATCCAATATCTTAAAATTATCTGTACCTGTAATCATAGTACTAAGATCTTTTGAAAAATAAATTATTATTATTATGTATCTACTCACATAGCTGAAATGCTCTGTTCGCGCGCATAGTTTGCAGTGCACGGTTTGCACGCGCAAGGCGTCCGCACTATGAGAATTCTGTTACATTGCATGTTCGTTACAGCAGTTTATACCCGGCTTAACAGTTCAGTTTAGGTCCTCTGAACAAAATTCCTTACCTATTCCTCACTGTAACAAAACCACTTACAAGTGACATGTAGTTTTACTCTGTGACTAATGTGGCAATTTAGTTTTAAACTCATTAGCAACGTCGTACGTTTTGCAATTCCCATGGCTGTGGGCGTGCTCCGAGTTCAATACTCTACAAAATGTTACGGTGGATTTTATGCTGAATACCATTGAATCTACATACTGTGGGTGAATTTGATGTTATCATGTAATACATCTTCTTCTTTTCGTGTCGATGTACTCTAACTAAATTTTATCTGACCAGTATTTGTGCAACCTCTACGGCTCTGTTATTAGCCTCGTATAGATCCTGATAACTGCAAGTGGTTGTGCAGGATGGACAGCATAGCAAATGACGCATGTCCTGTACAGCGGCTCCACACTGGCACTGTGTTAGAGATCGGTCGAGGAAGCCCCATTTAGCCAAATTGTTTTTACAGCGGCCAACCTGAGTCCGCAGTCGGAGATTTCCTGATTGTAATACATCTGAATGAATATTTTGCTAGTCAATGACAGGCAAGGAATGGAGTTTTTTTTTTACTGGATGTTCTATCAAGAATAAACATGTTTTCTTTCTTTCTAGAATTACAGACTCCAGTCTTTGAGCCAAGACTCAAGAGTGAAATTATTCTTTCTAGTCAAGCGCGTTTCATCGTCGTCTTATTGATAAGTTTTTTCTTCATTAGATTTTTATGTTTGTGTATAAGCCATTGATTTTCTCAAAAATTACTGCTACCACAACTGCATCTGGGTGGGATGATGTTTTCGTTATTTAAGTGCATATTTTTCAGGGGAGGTTTTTTAAACCATTTACCGCCTATGTCTGATAAAACACTCGCGTTTATTCCGCCAAAGTCGCACATCTACGATCAAAAACTCCATCTCGTCAGCTCTTCTGTCACCTATGGAGATTGAAAAGCTAAACGAGATGGAGTACCCAGACGTAAACACACAACCCTGGTAAATAGGACGCGAAAACACTTGTCGGCCCAATCCAACGCGGGCTGCTAAAGGGTTAAATACCAGTTAGAAACACTAAATTTTGGCCACTGCAACAGAATATTAAGTCTTCTTCTTCTTTTCATGTCGATGTACTCTAACTAAATTTTATCTGACCAGTATTTCGCAACCTCTACGGCTCTGTTATTGGCCTCGTATAGATCCTGAAAACTGCAGGTGGTTGTGCTACGACGTCTCAAACTCAGAATATTAGTAACTTGCATGTATCAAAATTTGACTACATTTTGTTTATCTAAAAAGCTGCCCGTTTTGTTTAACGGTAAAACAGAATAAACTTTACTGTATAGACACCAAAATAATAACAAAAACTTACTAGGTACGGTATACGGTACTTATATTATAACGTGTGGCTCCAATACCATCATCATCTTCCTGCCCTTGTCCCGTGTTATTTGGGGTCGGCGCAACACGTTTTTTTCTTCCATTCTCCCTGTCACTCGTCATGCTATCACTAACTTCCTTTTCTTTCATATCACTCTTCACACAATCCATCCATCTTTTCTTTGGTCTCCCTTTCCCTCTCCATCCATGTGGCTTCAATACCCTAGAGTATTTAATATCAAACTATGTTTGTTACCTCACTATTGACTATGAATACGAACAATCTGTAGTTCGTATCCTATGGGAGTTTCCGTGGCAGAATCAACACAGTTTCGAGTTTCTACTAAGCGTATCTGGAATACCGTAGTTTAATTCCGAATAGTGTATGTTGTGTGCATATCCATTCTGGTATACTTTGTATGTTCTATTTCGCGTTATTTCACTAGCAGACTCTACCGGTGCATTCAAATGGCAACCAGTAAACTAGTTATTGCCTGCGACATGAAACAAAGCAATGCCATTTGGTCTCAATTTTAAGTTTTTTTTTTTTTGCGCGTAACCCTCATTCTTCTTCATTCTAAGATTTTTTTAAATTATGTTGTTTGTTGTTGTTATCTTAATTATCTAAAGTTTATGTTAATGTTATATTAAAAATGATTACGTGAATTTATAACGGGAAAAATGACTGATGCCTAAAAGTTTTGTGGATTATTTTAGTTGATTTTATTCTGTCGTGCTGTGAATTGAGCGAATAAATACGCATTTTAAATTATTTATGCTATTTATTTCAGTTATATCAAATCAACTTAGAACACTCAAAAGTTCGAAAAATCCGGAGAATCCGGATTTTTATCGGACGAGGGTACAGAAATCCGGATTTCTAAAAAGTCCGGATTTTGCAATCCCTAGTTCGGACCGAACCCAAGTCATCAACGGCGCGTAGTGTTCCACGCGCGCCTCAAGTAGATGTCAGCAAATCCGTAGGGGCCCAGCAGGGTCAAAGCCTACTGGGGCCAAAAACATTTTCAACCACTGAAACCAAAACCCAATAGTTTTCCTTATTCCCAACGCCCGAACGGTACTCATTAATCAAAAACTCCTGCATACTAATGAAAACTATAGAGTAGCTTCGTGTATGAAACTTTCCGTTAATGTTTTCCGAACTTTATAACTAGTACTTACGACTACGGTAATGTTTATGCTTTAAACTTTATTTCATTAACATTTAAAGTTGCTTAAGTATTTCGTGACTACGTTTCAGTTCTATGATGTTTTTGTTGACTTGTAGTGTACATATCGTAGCAGTTTGTAACGCCCGGAGGACACGGAGCAGCACACGGTAGAGGTGTGCCCCGCTTGGGCAGAGCACCGCCGTGTCCTCGTTGCTCGCGCGAGGGAGCGGCTCTTACGCCCCAGCCGCCGGGATCCCGATCTCGACGGCGAGCAATGGGTAGCCGCCGGGATCCCGATCTCGACGGCGAGCAATGGGTAGCTCGCCGTCCGACCGTCCGGACCGAACCCAAGTCGTCGACGACGCGTACCCACACACGCCTCAAGATGTCAGCAAACCGTAGGGGCCCAACAGGGTCGAAGCCTACGGGGACCAAGGGTATGTTTCTGAAAGAACAACTCGGCCCTGGGACGATAGCAAATAAGTAACAGGAGTGGGTTTTTAGTCAGTACGTCTGGAACGCCCAAGAGCGAGGGATGTCATTGAATGATTTTCCCCCCTACAAAAAAAAAGCTGTTTGTAACTATATTAAAGACTAGTTACTTCCCGCGGCTTCGTTCGCGTGAATGTTGGTTATTGCGGAAGCGAAGTCGAAGATAGATAAAGAGTAGCCTATGTCCTTCCTTGGGGTTCAAGTTTGCTCCGTACCAAATTTCATCAAATTGGTTCAATATTTTAATCGTGAAAGCGTAACAGACAGACTGGTTTGCTTTCACATTTATCTATATATATAAAAGGAGAAACTGACTGACTGACATTTCAACGCACAGCCGAAACTACTGGGACTAGGATCGTGAAATTTTGCACAAGGTTTCCTTTTATGACGCAGACGAGGATTTTCCAAAATTCACCCCCTAAAGGGATGAAACGGGAGTAGTCTGTATGGAAAAACCTACTTTTACGCGGGCGAAGCCGCTGGCAGAAGCTAGTCTTGTATATAAAATAAGAAACTGACTGACATATCAACGCACCGCCGAAATTACTAGGCCTAGGAACGTGAAATTTTGCACAAAGCTGCCTTTTATGACGTAGGCGAGCACTAAGAAGGGATTTTCGGAAATTCAAATTTTAAGGGGGTGAAACGGGGGTCTAAAGTTTGTATAGAGAAATTTACTTTCATGCGAGCAAAGCTAGAATTCTTCTTTACGTGTAATCTAACTGCTCTTAAACGGCTTGACCGATTTGGATGAAACTTTGTGTGTATATTTGAGTAGGTCCGTTGATGGTTTGAAAATATGGCACTGCAATCCAGTTCTTAATTTTTTTTTTTCTGACAAAGTGCCAACTTTCGGGCAGGACGACGCTTGTAGGGACCGCTAGTAATATCATAGTATGGATTGTTTGATTAAAACAAAAGACCACGAGGATGAATCAATGTAGAGTAATGTATTTGGTTGCATTTTGGAGAGTGTGCGCGGGAATTGCATGACTTGATTCCGCCATCTCCTTTCTACCATCGGACAACCCGACGTACGGCGAGTATCCACCCTTACGTTGTTGAAACTTCAACGGTCCGGACTAAGCGTTTCGCTTCGTCGTTTATACCGCGTACATCGAAGGACTGGAACAATTTGCCTGCTGCGGTCTTCCCGTCCAACTATAATTTAGGTGTCTTCAAGGCTAGAGTGAATAGGCTCCTAATAAACTAGTGCGCCTCACCATCAATGATTGCATCGCTGCTTACCATCAGGTGGGATCGCAGTCAAGCACTGGTTTATATGAATTATAAAAAAAAAAATGTAGATATTTGCTACCTATATGTAGATTTAGAGTTTAGCTTAGTCAGAAATCACAATTTGTAGTGCCATAGTTAAGATTCAGAACACACAAGTCGTAAATAGAGAGTAAATTATATATTGCCCCAAAGTTTCAAGTCGCATTCGGTAAGCAAAGAGGCAATTCTTGTAGGGGAACGTTCACATTCCAATCTTAATCTATGACAATCATTTCTAATTTACTTATAGTTTAACAAGTCTTTAATATTTATAGTGGACAAGACGAAATTCAATGCAATTTAATGATAATCAAATGTAATTTAAATTAATTTAATTTTAACATTTCATTGTATGCAATATTTTATGATATATATTGTCTGTATGTGTTTATGTAACTAAAATGAGTCTTTTGTACTTGAAATAAATAGATAATAAAAAAAAAAGAAATTGCAACTTGAATTTGAACACATTTCTGAGTAGGTAGAGGTACCAACGAGAATAAATAGAAAGCATTTTCTAAATCCGTTCAAAATGAAGTAAGTAAAGTTAGAAACCTTAATTAGACACAGGTTTCAGTCCAAGTCTGATACACCCTCTCGCACCACACAGAGCAGGAGAAGTTATTTCATGATTTGCCACCTCAAAACGTTTACCCCCTAACAAACATCACGATTAAAATCACACAATATTCTATAGCTTAATGCTAACACATTGTAGCGACATCTATGGCGTCACATAAGAACTAATTCTACATCGCGCAATTAAAGTTTTCCGCGCGACACGACGGACAGTTGCCCACCAGACATAACACCCGTCTGGTTGGAGGATCCTCCCTTTTCAACGGAGGTTTGCGAGACTTTACTCTCTGTTTCGCATACCTCCAAAACACCTATATCTATATATATATTACAAAAGCTTTTAACCGACGCATTCAACCAGAACTATTGACGGCCAGCTCTTTAGGTGCGACTAAATTAAATATAGCTCCAGGTATTTAGGCGGTATTTTCGGAATGTGCAGCCAAATATACGGTTAAAATAAATAATCCATATCCATACTAATATTATAAATGTGAAAGTAACTCTGTTACGCCTTCACAGTTAAACTACTGAACCGATTTTGACGAAATTGGTACGGAGGAAGCTTGAACTCCAAGGATGGACATAGGCTACTTTTTATTTATTTATTTTATAATAACATTCACGCGGACGAAGCCGCTGGCAGAAGCTAGTATTAAATACTTAGAAACGGAACAGGTTTTTTATGTGGGAAATCATCTAATGACATCTCTCGCTCTTGGGCGGAGCGAGAGATAGTGTCAGACTTTTACTGACTAAAAACCCACTCCTGTTCCTTCTTTGCCATTTTTCCAGGGCCCCGGGGATCTCTTTCGCATCACCCATGGCCCCAGTAGGCTTCGACCCTGCTGGGCCCCTACGGTTGCTGACATCTCCTAGAGGCGCGCGTGGAACACTACGCGCCGTCGACGACTTGGGCTCGGTCCGGACGGTTACCGGACGATCGGACGGCGAGCCACCCATTGCTCACCGTCCGCAAGCCCGCGCCTACGGTGGCCGTCGATATTATGTTTAAGCATCTACCTCCAAATTACTGTACAGGGCCCGCGGAAACTCTTTCGAATAATCCCGCACAGCCCTGGAGAAAGCAGCTACCTCAAGGTTTCTCCTTAATTGATTAATAACCGAGCCTCTAAGATGGGAAGGAGGTTCAAGGAGGCGGTCAAGGTTCTTTACCTAGGAGTAGGATAGAACAAGTAAGCAAAAACAAAGCGAAAAGCCTTTCGAAAACCAGATTACCATTAGATCCAAAAATGACAAATGTCCTACTAATGACATGCCTTGTTTGTCTCGCTTGTCTTGTCTACTACAAATCCGAGGGGACGAGACGAGATAACATATTATTCATTAATTTCTCAAAACACCCCTGTCATTGTAATGGAAGATGCGTGTTGACATGTTTATTCGTGGAATTCTTTTTTTTTGTAACCTCAAGGCATGAAGGAATATTTATGAAAAAGACAGCTTTATTGTGTTTAGGATAAAATCTTTCCTTTTCATCATCATTTGAGCCGAAAGACGTCCATTGTTAGACATAGGCCTCCCCAAGTGTCGCCATAATGGACGGTCCTGTGCGTGTCGCATCCATCGGATTCCCTTGCCAAGTCATCGGTCCACCTTGAAGAAGACCGTTTCTCCAGCGAGTTCTCCAGCGTATCGGAAGACACAGCGTTTGGCCTTCAAACGCTGCGTCTTCCGATACGCTGGAGACGCTGGTCATCATTTTAGTCCGCTTCATTTTGTAGGATTGGAAGCAGGGTAACTCCTCTGCACCCATCCACATAGGACGAACACATTTCGCCAGTCATGTTTAATTTCTAATCAGTCACTGGTGAGGCTAACCCAATTAACGTAATTAAAGGCAAAAATCAAACTTTGACTGTGCATTTTTTTTTAATAATACAAACTAGTGCTTGACTGCGATTCCAACTAATGGTAAGCAGTGATGCAATCGTTGATGGTGAGGTGCACTAGTTTATTACGAACATATTCATTCTAGTCTCGAAGACACATTTCCAGTTACACGTTACCAAACCTAGGGAACGGTCATAACACCCCAAGGTCTATCGTGCTTGCGAGTTGTTGAGGTCGAGGCCGCATACGGCCACAATTTAGGTCATGGACTGTACCAACTGGAAGCGAGAGATTATCCGCAGCATCAACCTGGCTGGGAATATCTCTAGGGTGTGGAACTGCGTTGTCGTGGCAGTTGCAATGATTGGGTCTATCGAGCGTCTGGTCCTGGCCTTTTTGGCACAGGTACTTTCCGAAACACCTATGCCAGGATCTCTCCTGGTATAGGTTCTCACCTGTCTGTGCCAACCGGTAAGTAAGAGCGCCATGCCTTCTCTCCAGGCACTCCCTCATGACGGGCCCTGGATTGCGCACTGTTATCTAGTGGAGCTGAGCCATATACATGATGAGGCACCAAATGCTCAACATTTGTCCCACCTGTACGCAAAATACGCGCTTTAGTCGTGGAGTCCGATATACAATACAATACCATTGTCTCTTTAAGGCAAAGTTCTGACTCATCCATACCCAGCCCGAACCCTTGGACCCAGATCGCTAAAAATTTGCACTGACGTTCCTTTTATGATGTATATGCAAAAAACAAGACAGGATTTTCCAAAATTCAAAAGAGATGAAACGGGGGTTCAAAGTTTGTATGGAGAGTAAAGTACTTACCACGCGGGCGTAGCTAAATAAACTCGAAAACTACAGGACCGATTTAAAAAAAAATCGGTTGTCTGTAAAGTCGGTTTACTGACGATAGTTGAACGTGACAACGTGTTACATTTATTTGTACGCATAAATACAAATAAACAATTAACACGACATTCACTTTTCACTGCACTATAGACTTGACGAAAACATGTAAATAATGTAATCAGAAATCAGAAATCAGAAATCAGAAAGGTTTATTTCAAATAGACCAATTACAGGCACTTTTGAATTGTCAAAATGTCAGTCAGTCAAAAAAAAAACACGTGAAGCTAAATTGCACGTTCCAAAGCGTAGATCTCTATGGAGAAGAACGTGCAAGAAACTCCATGGACACTCTTTTAAATCATGTTATGAATTACATAAATCTTGGTTACATATTTCTTGTCGCTTCTAATATGTGAGCACAATGTAGATAAGTAATAATAATTAAAATAAAAAAATATACTTAAAAAAGACTAATTAAAAAAAAAAAACTGGCAGCTAAGAGATGACCAGTCTCAACTGACGGCACCCGTTCACGAGCATGACGCGCGCATCAGCCCCACTCAGCTCAACCATTTTTAAGGGAACCGAATGACCCAATAACACGTGCCACCATCAGCGAGACATTTGAGTGAGCATGACAAACTCTCAACTGCCATGCTCGTAATGTCAAACAAGTTGTAACCTAATAAAAATGCTCCATGGTACTTCACATTCACAAAACTTGAAAAACAAAGTGCTTCTACATTATACAATGCTACTGTTTCCAAATACAAAAGATAATAAATTATCATAAGCTCTATTGAAATAAAATAAAATAAAAATAAAAACATTTCTAAAACAACAATACAAAAAGGGGAACAGTATCTCTTCCAAAATTATAAAAAAAAAAACTAATTTGAAGGTAAAAGTGGCTGTGGCTGCGGAGCAGGACCGGCATTTAGCCAAGCGCTTTTATCAAGGATATAATCTTCCATTTTATAATACGCTTGTCTACATAGTGTGCGTTTAATGCATGCTTTAAATTTGGACTCATTTAGTTGTAGAATCTCAAATGGTATTTTATTATAAAATTTTACACAGTACCCCATGAAAGAACTATGTACTTTAGCTAATCTGAACCGAGGTTGATCTAATTTGTTCCTGTTCCTAGTATTAAAATTGTGCCTGTCACTTATCTTAGTAAAAAGATGAATATTTTTCCGAACATACATAATGTTTTCATAAATGTATTGACAAGGGACCGTCAGGATGTTTATTTCCTTAAATAGTTCCCTAAGAGAATCGCGTCTGCGAAGATTATATATGGCTCTGATAGCTCTTTTCTGCAGAATAAAAATAGACTCTATATCTGCAGCCCGTCCCCATAGCAAAATACCGTAAGACATGATACTATGAAAGTAACTAAAATAAACTAGTCGCGCAGTATCCACATCAGTAAATTGACGGATTTTTCTAACAGCATATGCTGCTGAACTAAGCCGACCTGCCAGAGATGTTAAATGAGGACCCCATTGTAGCCTCGAGTCAAGCGTGATCCCTAGGAAAACCGTATTCTCGACGAATTCAAGTTTCTCCTTGTTCAATACTATGTCGGAGTAATTACTTTTAACATTCGGTAACGCAAATCTTATGCACTTAGTTTTTTTTCCATTTAACACTAAATTATTAACAGTAAACCAGTTTTGGACTTGCTGTAAAGCATCGTTTACGTCATCAAGATTAGTGGAACGTCTATTGATCTTAAAAATTAACGACGTATCGTCAGCAAACAATACAATATGTGGTTGTTTTTTTAATAGATGCGGTAGATCATTTATATATACTAAAAAGAGGAAAGGACCTAATATTGAGCCTTGTGGTACACCCATTTTGACTTTCAAACCCGGAGAATTGACACCGTTTATCTGAACTTGCTGTTGCCTGTCAATTAAATAAGATTTCACCAAGCTGAGTGCAAGTTTACCTAGTCCATAATGTTCTAGCTTTAAAAGCAAGGTTTTGTGATTAACACAATCAAAAGCCTTTGAGAGGTCACAAAAAATTCCTATCGCATCTTGGGCTTCTTCCCACGCTGCAAATATATGTTTTAATAAAGTGACACCAGCGTCAGTCGTACAACGTCCTTTGGTGAAACCATACTGCTGATCATGAAAGATTTTATTGCTGTTAAAATGGTAAAGCATTTGATTAAGCATAACTTTTTCAAACACCTTACTGAAAACCGGCAATACTGATACAGGTCTGTAATTATTAGTGTCATTATGGTCACCGGATTTAAAAAGTGGTATAACCTTACTGTACTTCATTATATCTGGAAAGACTCCTTGGTCCACACACAAATTAAATATTAAAGCTAAGTACGGTGCTATGGTCTCAATTATAGATGTGCATACTTTAACAGACATTCCCCATAGGTCTTCGGTTAATTTGACTTTTATTTGCCGGAAAGCCTTTATGACTGTCAAAGGGTTTATATGTTTGAATTGAAATTCAACCGGACAGCCTGGCAAGTTTGCTTTCAATAAAGCAACTGAATCTTCAGGGGAGGAATTTAGAGCTTCCGTTGTCCTAAGAGGTATATCGGTGAAATAATTCACAAACTCTTGGGCTACTTCTATGTAGAGCTTTTGGGACCATGTGAAGTCTCCAACAAAAAATCCGTATTGCGCACTTTATTCCTACCAGTTTCATTATTAATAACTTTCCACACAGTCTTTATTTTATTGTCTGCCGATTTGATCTTATTGCTAATGTACAGGGCCTTTGCTACCTTGCAAATCTTTCTGAAGAGTTTAGAATATCTATTTACATATTTATTAAAAGTTTCAGTGTTGAAGAATGGCTTAAGGCCATACAGCTCATATAGTTTTTCCCTACTTACCCTAATACCTTTAGTCGCCCAGTCACTAAATACAAACTTAGGGAAAATATTTTTAGACTTCTTTTCAAAAGCTGTATTAAATTCATTGAGTACCACTGAAAAGAAATTATCATAAAATTTATTGGCATCATCAATATCATGGCCCAGAACATTTAACTTATTTTCTAAGTTACTATTAAATTTTTTTAATTTGCTTATTGTAATTTGCCTAAATTGAATTTGCGTTTTTTTCAAGGCTGCTTGATACTTAAATGCTACCGTTTGTCCACTATGATCAGACGGAAGATAATTAACTATAGCTTTATCTACATAATCACAATTGCAGAAAACATTATCAATACAAGTTGCAGAGGTTGGAGTTATTCTAGTTGGTTCTATAAAAACATTAGTCAAATTAAATGATTTAAAAAGACTTAAAAATCTGCTGCTATTTGAATTGTCGTGTATTATTCTATAGCAGTTGTCACGACGCAGACGCATCGCTCACTCAAGTAGGAGAGACAGATGTCGAACACTGCCGAACGCGGAGGCCGAACGCGCTCTCGCTTGCACTTCAAGCCTTAAATGGAACGCCTCAGAGCGAGGTAACGCCACATGCGTCATACTTTTTCGTGCGTGCAGCCGGCTCCATCGAATTATAAGACGTTGTCACGTCAAAAAAATCGGTAGAATGCTATTTATTACTGAGTAACAAAGGCATATAGTATGATTTTGTTACTCAGTGATATTGTATTATAACGTGGGCGAAGCCGCTGGCCGAAGCTAGTTTCTTGTATTTATACTCTCGACGTACGTACATATATTTAGTTCTTCTCAGTTCTCTTTGAACTAAGGTTGAGAATCTTTAGTTTAGATCTACGTCAGACTATGTGGCACCTGGTGGCTGCGGTCACTAACCCGTTCGTATAGTAAGGAGGACATCGACATCGCATACTTTTGAATTTGTGGTTTGTCTTCTCTCTGGACTGACAGAGCAGTTTTGTAAGTCAATGACTGAAGCTTCTAAAGGTTTTATTTATCGTATTTCACATGTAAGTACACATTTGGTTTTCAGGGTTAAGCAACGCTTGCCGAGGACGGCTCGTGGATGGGTGACTATCGCTTACTTAACGAAACTCCCCGTGCCGGGAAAGTCAAGATAAGCCGTTGGTTCTGGCTATCATTTGAAGATCTTATGAGTAATCGCAAACCTGAACAACTGACAACCAGTGTTGCCTTGCTGGAGGGCTTGCGGACAGCGAGCAATAGGTAGCTCGTATTCAGGCCGTCCAGTAAGGATCAAGCCCGTGTCGAAGACGCGTCAAAAAGATGTCACCAAAACTGATGAGGCCAGTTAAAGCCGATACCTGCAGGACTGCAGATTATACGAAGAAGTTAGCGCAATTCAAAAAGGCAACTAAAGGAATTCTATGGGTTTTCGCCAGCAAAAGCCTGACACTCCCTCCCGCTCCTAAAAGTGTTGATAAGGAGCATCGAGTTTTCTAGTTACTGGGTTATGGAGGTCTAACGGGCTGTATAGCTCCATGAAAAATGCTGCTAGTCTAGCCGATGTTAGCAAGAATCAAGAATCAAATTTTTTTTTTCAAATTCCAGGCACTTTTGAATAGTCAAGAATATAACTTGGGAAAAGGTTTGGTGGACAGATTTAGATACATACCTACATTAATTTATAACGGTTTGACAGCAGATTTACTTGCTCCATGTAAAATGCTGATAGTCTAGCCGATGTTAACAAGAATCAAGAATCAAATATTTTTTTCAAATTCCAGGACTTTTCTCAAGAAAAGCTTGGGAAAAGGTTTGGTTGACAGATTTAGGTACATACCTACATTAATTTATAACGGTTTGACAGCAGATTTACTTGCTCCATGTAAAATGCTGCTAGTCTAGCCAATGTTAACAAGAATCAAAGCATTTTGTCAAATTCCAGGCACTTTTCTCAAGAAAAGCTTGGGAAAAGGTTTGGTTGACAGATTTAGGTAGGTACATACCTACATTAATTTATAACGGTTTGACAGAAGATTTACATGCTCCATGTAAAATGCTGCTAGTCTAGCCAATGTTAACAAGAATCAAGAAACAAAACATTTTGTCAAATTCCAGGACTTTTCTCAAGAAAAGCTTGGGAAAAGGTTTGGTAGACAGATTTAGGTACATACCTACATTAATTTATAACGGTTTGACAGCAGATTTACTAATCAATATTCTAGCTTCCAGAAATCCCGCATCAATATAATATTTCTAGACTTATAGATAGACCTTGAAAATGATTAATTGATATTACTCAATACCTATCTAAAACTTCCAAAGGCACAAAGCTTCTTACAGACAAAGGAAATGGCATTAGCACAAGCAGCAGAAAAAAATCTTGCAAAGGTCATAATCCCTTCTAATAAGCCTCACCAATCAATGTCAACTATTATCTGAGACCGGTCTAGAATACATTACAATGAATATGAGCTTTATTACCTTAGCAGTAAAGATTAGAGTGAACGCATAGAGCATTATTGTAATCGTTCTCTGGTAATAAATATGATAGATGTTTAAGGATTGGATGTGGCGTAGGAGAAAATTTTGCGACGAGTATGAACGTTACTAAGTGTAAGCATTCATTCTACGCAAGTATGAAAAAAAAATCGATTAAAAACTACACTATCGCTGAGCGGATTCCATGAATTGATTGGATTGCACAAAAAGGATCTTCATCATAATGTTCCTGCCTTAAACCTAGTTTATCTTGGTGTCTATTATGCTTCACATAATTATCTTCTATACTAGGCCTCAGATAAATTTACATATAAGTTAGTGTTAAAGGTTTGTTACTATTTTGATGTACAATAAAGTTTGTTCTATTCTGTCCTCTTACCAAGGCGTGAGGCAGATAAAGTACATTCAACTTTCCTAATATCAATACCCAAAAAAGTAAAACATAGAACTGTTTTTCATTACTACAAAATGTAAAGGATCACGATAGATGTCGATTCTAGACACAGCTTTATGTCTTTATTTCCATTTCGTAATTAAGAATCTCAATAAATGTAAGAGTGTCAATTACCTAGCTCCTACTAGCTTAGTCCTATACAAACAATCAAAGCATTTATTTCAAACTAGCTTCTGCCCGCGGCTTCACCCGCATGAAACTAGGTTTCTCCATACAAACTTTGGACCCCGTTTCATACCTTTAGTGTGTGGATTTCGGAAAATCATCTCTTAGGGCCTGTGCACACCACGTTTTTTAAAACGTGCCGTTTAAGCGCGTTTGTAGCGATACAGACACGATACACACGCGAGTCAGACGCAGCCTGTAGACCTATAGGATAAAAAGGCGCCGTCGATGCGCGTTTCTAAATAGCGCGTCACCGGCGCGTTTAAAAAACGTAGTCTGCATAGGCCCTTAGAGTTCCCATACGTCATAAAAGGAAACCTTGTGCAAAATTTCACGTGAATTCCTAGTCCCAATAGTTTCGGTTGTGCGTTGATATATCAGTCAGTCAGTTCCTCCTTTTATATCTATAGATAAACCATTTACAGGTACTTTTGAATTGTCAAGAGCTCACCCCTGTCACCCGTCATTTTTGTTCTCAATCTAGGTATTAATATCATCTTTGAGATGATCCCTATATCATGTCGTTGCTCCATTATAGAGGAAGCTATACTCTGGCAGTAGAGGGTTTTTTTTTTTCTTTTTTTTCCGGTGGGAAAATCATCTTATGACATCCCCCGCTCTTGGGCGAGGCGGGAGATAGTGTCAGACTTTTACTGACTAAAAACCCACTCCTGTTCTTTCTTGGCCTTTCGTACCAGGGCCGAGTCTTCCTTTCAGAATCAGACCCTTGGCCCCGATAGGCTTCGACCCTGCTGGGCCCCTACAGTTGCTGACAACTCCTTGAGGCGCGCGTGGAACAACACGCGCCGTCGACGACTTGGGCTCGGTCCAGACGGTTACCGGACGGTCGGACGGCGAGCCACCCATTGCTTGCCGTCCGCAAGCCCACGCCTACGGTGGCCGGAAATCGGGATCGGAATCCCGGCGGCGGTTGGGGCGTGAGGACCGTTGCCTCACGCGATCGGCCGCCTCCTTCGCTAGCATTACTGCTTCGCAGAAGGAGGCGACCGCCTGCCACTCCTCCTCGCTCCGGACCATGGCCTGTACCAAGGCCCGGCGCGAGAGATCGCCGCCGCCGATCGCCCCCACGAGGACACGGCGTTGCTCTGCCCAAGCGGGGCACACCTCCACCGTATGCTCCACCGTGTCCTCCGGGCGGTCTACACAGTGGCGATACCCGGGCGTCGCTTCCGCACGAATCCGGTGCAGGAACTTCCCGAACTTACCGTGTCCGGTGAGGACCTGCGTCATGCGGAAGGTAATGACGGCAGTATAGAGGGTGTGTGAATTAAAACCGTATAGAATCATCCAGTCTTGACCCGCCGCGAGGATTAAGTTAAATATGTACAGAAATGGTTAACTCCAGATTACCATATAGAATACTTTCGTAGCTTAACGAAAACGCTTTTGATTGATAAAGGTTTCGGCGACGAAGGTCGATCCGCTATCCTTTTAATGTATCGAAAGCTTAACTGGATTTTACTTGTAAATACTGCGATATTACGAAAATTACTAGATTTTCGCTTCGCTCTCGTAGTGGAACCGTGTTTTTTTTTTTCCGAGATGAAGTTTTTACGTAATCAAATACTTCCAGAGATTAGCTCGTATAAACAGTTTTTCCTGATATAATAAAGTTTTAATGTTGAACTTGGTCTTTTACGTAGAATTTATTTTTTTCGAGGTGGGTAATTAATAAATAACTTTTTCCGTCCTGAGTGGAGCGACTAGTTTTAGTCTGTAAAAGTCTTACACGCCGGGCTCTCGCTCCACCCTAGAGAGAAGAAGAAGAGACGAAACCCGGGAGAATGCATTGGATGATCTCCTACCCCGTACGTCTATTTCCTCTCTTTCAATTCCCACGTTACATCATCGTCATACAAAATCCACGACATTGACTTTTACGTCGCGAACGCAAATATTAAATGTTTGACTATGATATATTGTTTGCACACGTACGTAGGTTTATCATCTCAGCAATATTAGATGGCGCTACAAATAAGAATTAGGTAGTTGACTCAATTCTCGTAGAAAGTGATTTTATCCCAAGCGGAAATAGGATTTTGTTTTTCAAATTTCTTCAATATTCAAAACAGCCCTCATCAGAAGGCTTTTAGGGGTATGTGGAACAGAGAGTAAAGCCTCATACCTCCGTTGAAAAGGGAGGATCCTCCAACCAGACGGGTGTTATGTCTGGTGGGCAGCTGCCCGATAGATGATTTCGGGCTGTCGTATATATTCTAATCGCGCGGAGAACTTTAATTTCGCGATGCAGGATTAGTTTTTATGTGACGCCATAGATGTCGCTACAGGCTAAAGTCACCTAAATGGCAATGGAAAGGGCTATGCTCAGTGTTTCCTTGCGTGATCGCACCAGGAATGAAGATATCCACAGGAGAACCAAGCTCGCCAACATAGCCCGACGAACCGCCAAACTTAAGTGGCAGTGGGCAGGGCACATTGCTCGTAGATGGTCGATGGGGCCGAAAGATTCTATAGTGGTGACCGCGCACCGAAAGACGACACGTTGAAAGGCCTCCCACGAGGTGGACCGATGATCTGGTGAGAGTCACGGGAATGCGATGGATGCGAGAAGTACAAGACCGTTCTTTGTGGCGACACTTGTGGAGGCCTATGTCCAACAGTGGACATCTTCCGGCTGAAATGATGATGAACCGGGCGAAGCCTACGGCAGCACCTAGTGTTACAATACTCGAAGATCACGTACAGTTAGCTTCCGTATAACCAAATATGACATGTGACCCAATAATTAAATTAACCTAGATCCTGTTCCACTCACGACCTATTTCAAAACAGGCTTTATCGATTTCAGCTGAAATGTCCTTGACACAGCTCTAGGCTGCAAACTGTAGCACAGCCGTATTCAACCTTTTTTCTTCTCGGGCCACATAGTGCTTCTACCATTGCATTGTCGTAATGATGGAACCTTCAGTAAAATAAAACTTTACCTACACTTAATATTTTCTACATGTATTTTTTTTTTAGTTGATAGCTTTCGATAAAATTACTTCATGCTATGCTATGCATGCTTCATGCAGACGTAGTTCAACTTTTTCGTTTTGTTAGCGGTACCAACATTGATCGACACATCTCAAGGAGTGAACTAGTAAGCAGAGTTCCGTACAGTAAAACTGCTACCGAGATACTGAATTAATAAAAAACATTTTACAAAAAAAGTCGGTGTTTCTATAATAGTTTTGTCTTTTCGTTATTTAACACCGACTTCCGAAATTAAAGTTATTATGCACTTTTCAGTGTTTTTTTCTACTTTGAAGTCGGTTGTATTTTTTTTGTAAAAAGTTTTTTATTTTTCAGTTTTTAGTTATGCTGTACGACCACTAAAAAGTACCCCTCAGCCAAACTTAAATACCTTATAGCCAGAGTGCATCTCATGACAATTCTAATAATCCCAAACACGGTTAGATTACATTAATTTATTACAGAGTTCCGGTGCCTAACTGCAGGCTTCATCATCAGATCAGTTCGATATATTTCCCCTCTACTTTCAGTCAGTCATCTACACGTATAAACAAAGCAATTTTACTTTTTACGACGGTTCTGCTGTGATCCTGTGAGGAGTTCTGTTCCATATCTTCGAAGTTCACGATCAGATCATAACAAAATTTCTATGGGACCAACTCGGAAGCATAACCTTTCAATAAAAAAATAATTTCAAAATCGGTCCACAATTGACCGAGAAATCGGTGAACATACATAAAAAAAAAAAACACATTCAACCGAACATATAACCTCCTCCTTTTTGAAGTCGGTTAAAAAGAGGTTATAACACCAAAATTGTGCTAGGCTACAGGGCCATTCAGAAATGCTTGAAGGCCCACATGGGGCCCGCGGGCCGCAGGTTGACTATAGCTGCTGTAGCATATTTTGTGAAACTGAATTTGTTACGGATGAAAAACAGTTTCGCGTGAAATTCATGCGATATTTGTGAAGATTGGCCGCCCTAGGCGGACTTGAAATATGGCGGTATCGTAAATAAATTATACTTGAAACATTTATCACGTTTACGATAGAAAAAAGTGTTAGTGTTTAGTGCCAATATTGGAATAAGTATCGATTGTCAAGGGTTAGGCAAGCGTACTCCATTGTCGACCACAGGTGACCATTGTGTGTCCCACTGCTGAACAAAGGTCTCCCCTTTCTCCAAACCTCTCTGTCTACGTCTAGGGTGATCTCTGGTCAAGTTTGCCCCGCGAACATGAGCAGATCGTCACATCGTCCGATTATAATTTGGGCGTCTTCAAGGCTAGAGTGAATAGGCTCCTCATAAACTTGTGCGCCTCACCATCAACGATTGCATCACTGCAGTCATGCACTAGTTTATATAATTTAAAAAAAAACACCTTCTCCGAAGAGTAGTCTTCCGAGCCAACAAAGAGTAAAAAAAAATGACACAAAATATCAACGCTACAGTTACGAAATGCTTCTCTTATGAGTTAAGTTTATAAAACTACACGTCTTTCACTACAAACGTATCTATTTTCATACAGGATGGAACACATGGAAACTTCCACTATTAACTAAGAAGACAGACCGGTACGGTGTGGACTTCGGGATTGATCGAAAGAGTTATAGCACTGAAGAAACACCGATGGGTTTTAGTCAGTAAAACGGAACTTCAGTTAAAAACCAGGATCAGGCAACTGCTAGTTATAATCATGTCTGGTTTTATGCTGAATTGGATCTATTTGGCACAGCCATGAGACACATAATGTTATTTTTAGGGTTCCGTACCTCTAAAGGAAAAAACTGAACCCTTGGACGGGTCTGTCTGTCTGTCGGTTGGAGTTGAAATTAAAACTATGAACTCAAGTCTACGGTCCCTTGAAGCTGTGAAAAAATCAAACTTCTAAGTTAACGGATACAAAATATACGGCCGTTTATGTAGCAAAAAACGTATATTTCGACACTCTCAAGGAAATCAAAATTCATAGGGTACTCTTCCCGTTGACCCAGAATCCTGAAATTTGGCATAAAGCAAGGTCTTATAGCACAGATATAGGAATAATTCTGAAAACAGTAAATTTGTTGTTACCTACGTCACAAAAAAAGAATAGCGATCGGAAAAATCTTCGCGAACTGAGCTATTTACATAAGTGAGTTTGTACGGAACCCTCAGGGCGCGAGTCTGACTCGAACTTGCCCAGTGTCTCCAGGTGGTCCCAGAGTGGCAGAAGTTATGGCGTGATGATTTCGCAACCAAAAATAAAAAACAAAAGCCTGACACAGCGTAGGATTAACGCTCTCATGACCGTATCAAGTAAAATATCAATTTAAACATAAAACCCAAAGCAATTGTAAATATTGGTCTTCATTCGAAGATAAAATCTCTTTAAAATGGCCACTTGGCTCATATTATCATCTCGGGTAATGGGGGTTCAATTCAAAAGCCCTTTACGGCGATGCGAGCTTTGCATTAACCACGAACCAAAACGTTTAGCTACATGAATCCAACCCTAGCTATCTATCTAGCCTATTAAGGCCCCGAATGTCAGGGCTCATAATGTATTTACCTCAGACAGGAGCGAGTCATCAGCAATAAGCCTGGCAGCATACGGGCCACTGATCACAACCAAAAAAGCTGCCACACCGTACGTACTTAATCAGTGAATGTACCTACAAACTAGGGAGTATATAAAAAAAGTTTCTTTGGGAAAGTTGTTTGTAATCATGAGTACAATCATGTGTTTAAGTATCGGTCACTAATTACCAGTCACCTTATATTTCTCTTAGTTTTGATACATTTTACATGTGCGAGAGGTTGCCACACGCTACAAATCGTTGCTGCTCGCTTCTTGTGACCGGCTTCGACCACTATACACCGACACACCACTCGCGCTATACCCTACCCGTCTCTCCCTTCGGTTCATTTAACCGAATTTTCGAATCTAAGTGAAGGCACGTCCGTGGTTCTTTTTAACGTTGATTAGAATAATGGATATGAATGAATAGAGAATTAGCACTAGATTCACTAGATTCGGGTATTCTTCTTTTTCTTCGTTCTAGTTTGTATTTACTCAAACTTTATATATTTACGTTTATCGGTATGTATTTGTATAAAGAATTGTATAATATGTACCTAATGCTTAATATTGCATCTACCACAATTTGTCTCTGTATCACCCAAAGGTTGACTATACCTTAGTAGCCCAGTACCTCTTGTGTGCATAGAGAAATAAATAAATCAATTATTTATATCAGAAATTCAATCCAGTCAAGCATGGGTTAAAAAAAGCGGACAAGTGGCTGTCGCGCCCGTCAGCTAGCTTTGTAGTCGCTTCTCGCTTCAGGTAGAGGCAATTGTGGCTGTTGAGTGTAGTCCGTGTGCAGCCAGGCTGAATAACCCACCTATCAGAGGTCCACAGCCTGTCTACATTAGCCAATCCAATGTGTTTATAGTACGCGGGATTAGGGAGCATTGTCTGAGTGTTTAATGCTATTGTCTGCCCGTGCCACCTGGGTTTTCGCTGATTGAATAATAGCGTGTGTCATTTTGTCGTGTTAAATTATATTATTAACTTATGTCAATGGCCTTAAAGTTTTTAATTATTAAACAAAACAAGGTTAAATAGATATTAATAGATAAAAACTACAATGAATCATCTAACTTTTTAATATAAAATTAACATGTTATACATGACTATTTGTGGAACATTGTTAAATGATGTTTATTTTGCAAATAGGTTGTATATAACACTTTTATACGTCAATTTTTTTGTTAATTTAAACTAGATGAGGTCAGTATTTCCTAACTGACTACCCTGAGAAGAAACACCGAAACAAACTCAGAGGTCAAAGTCTCTTTTAAAGTTCATAAACATTTAATGGTTAAATCGTATTAGAATTATGCAAATTAGTGTGTCTGAGATGGTTTTTTGAGCAAAGACCGACATAGATTTGAGTGGATCGGTCCAGTCAGTGCAAGCATTTGTCAGTACACGTGTAGCTCAACTTAGTCGACTATATTTGTTTGACTCAAAGAGATTTAAAGAGATACAATAGAGACGGCTATCAGAACAAATGTCTTAAGAAAAAACTGTCATCCTATGTCTCAGTGACGCCATCTGGCTTTGAATAGCAAACACGCGAATTAAATTTGTCAAAATTTATAATTATTTAACTATCGCTCGGTAGGTGGCCAAGGGCCTTACCAGGATAATGTTAAAATGTCAGTCGTACGAGAGAAAAAGAGTGATGGAGCTATACACCCTATATAGCTCCATCCCTTGTAACAGTTCGGTTTAGGTCGTAAAATGAATCACATTATGAGCTCGTGGTAGAGCCTCAGTGTGTGATAAAGGTAAGGTTAAGCTTTTCAGCAGTAGATGGCGTTATCACAAAACCAGCAAATGTTCTAGAACTATTTCTCAAAATTATTGAATTTTAATTAATTACTTCGTAAATACCAAAAATGTTTACGAAAATAAACCGAAGTTAGGTCCAGTCATTTTATCATAACAAGATTTGCAATAGCGTAATGCGCAGTTCGGCATATTTTCTCAGAAAATGATTTTCTTTTAATGCATATAGCGGATACAAACACGACTTGACGTGTAGGGGCGTCATACTAGACTGAGCGACTTATGACCACTAGGTAATAAGTATCGGAGCACGATTTTGTTCGCTATGTCCTGTTTATTGGTAGTATATATTTAATGTCTTTGGTTTGACTATACTATTATTGTATAGGTAGTTTTGTATGTGGCCAGCTAAAGATCTATAGAACACAGAACTATAGGCTCGTGTAGGATTCGTTCCATTCCCTCAATTACAACTAGGAGACCTGAGTCCTAGCAATGAGAAGCACACCGTTCAGATAAGCCTTTGAAACATTGAATTAGAAACTATAAGACCCAAATGCTCTTAATCCTTTCTAATGACTTGATCCAAAGGCCTAAGCGTATTAATTTGTTAGGATATCTCGAAAATCAACGTAATGCTTAGCATAATGCTTCTAATGTTGCTTGTAATGTTACTTTTCATATAAATCCGAGGACTGTAGTGCCGTTGAAAAGAGGACCAACGACCTTATAGGTCGTTGACTCTTTCATAGTTTATTTGGTTTATAATGGAAAATGTTTGGCTACTGAAACTGATCGATTGGTGGCTTTTAAGCTTTTGCTATTATACTGTAATAAATATAGGTAGATAGATCTACTTTTCACGTCCGTTTAGTATTTTTATCAGAGATACAAACTTTGCTCCGCTCCTTCAAGAGTGGAATTTTAGAAACGTTAAAAGGTTAAAACACGTGTTTCTTTATCTTTAATTGTTAGCCTGAAAACAAAGTTTAAGATTACATAACATCACGCTATCGCTACGCCTACGACCAATGGAAGAGGAGCAGAAACGAAAGACGCGGGTGAAACAAGTCCTATTAATAAGTTTTTTCATACAATGTTTTCGTTATTCATTTTGACAGGAAAGAAATTGCGTTTAACAAATAAGTGTCAGTCATGAGTCAGCATTAAAAAAATAATATGATATACGCTACGAGTGCATAGACCAAAGAGTATGTATGTACAAGTCTTTATATGTTACTTTTTTATTGATAATTATGTATGTGTTGAATTATGTGCCTGAGTATCCAGACATTTTGAGAATCTGACGATTTGCTAAATAGACTTTCTGCTATAAAGACCATTTGCTAGTTGGACGTTTTGCTACATGGGCAATTCGCTAATTAGACTTACTGCTCATTAGACGTTTCGCACTGTTGGACGTTACCTTCTGATCAGGAAGGATTTTTTTTTAAGTTGAGAAATCATCTGATGACTTCTTCCACTCTAGTGTGGAGCGTGAGGGCGTGGCAGACTTTTATTGACTAAAACCACACCCTATGTTTCTTCAGTTGCCCTTTGCGTTCCAGGAACACGGAGTTCCCTTTCAGAAGTCAAAAAATAATTAAAATCATAGTAACCTAAATTAAATTATCAGTATTTTTAACGTGATAAATTATTATGAAGGTACAAGTTTTGATATTCTCTCAACAACTAAGGCGCTTATAATATTCCGATGTTATAAACTTCCTAGAGCACTATATAGGTACCTACTTTCGTTAATCCTGTTTTGAAAGGTGAATATTATATTTTAACGTCATGGAGAGAGAGAGAGACTGAAAGTAATTTAAGCTTACATACATAATAAAACTTATTATTTCTACCTAGATAAAGTTTCCTGCTTAACGTTACAAATGTGAAAGTCTGTATGTAATGTATGTTTGTAAATCAGTTAAACCTCGACGGCTGAATGGTTTGGAATGAAACATAGCAGATGGATAGGCCTTAACTTGGATTACCCTGGGTTTCAGGGCTGCGGGATTGCTCGAAAGAGTCACCACGGCCCTAGAATGCAAAGGGCACCTGACACAGGTTGGTTTAAACAGTACAAGTCTGACACACCTTACCCACTCAGAGCGAGAGAAATGATATAGTGATTTTCGATTCCAAGGTTCATCATCATCATCATTTCAGCCGAAAGACGTCCACTGCTGGACATAGGCCTCCCTCAAGTGTCGCCACAATGAAGAGTCCTGTGCGTCTCGCATCCATCGGACTCCCGCAACCGTTTTCAAGTCATCGGTCCACGTTGTAGGAGGCCTTCCAACGCTACGTCTTCCGGTACGTGGTTTTCAAAGTATTCCAAGGTTATTTTAGGTTAATTTCCAATGTACACGTTGGAATAGCCTACTGATGATGGAAAGCCTCGAAATACATTAAGAAACCAAATGACTCCCAAAATGACGCACGACGCTGTCGAATATACCGCGTACATCGAAGGACTGGAAACTGGAACAATGTGCCTGCTACGGTCTTCCAGGTGTTCAAAGCAAGTGTGAATAGGCTAATTAATAATAAACTAGTGCACTTCACCATCGCAATCAAGCACTAGTAGATTGAGCGTTGCGCGTCATATTGGGGGAAAATTTGCTCCCTAATGTGCCTGAGGCTTGAAGCTCACCGACTCAAGGCATTCGCATAAAAAAGTAATACAGCAGAAATTTTAAATCGTAACTCAGATGAAAAACACGTTACGACAACGGCAAATGTTTGAATTATACGGGTTGAGACGTGTGACAAAGGTGAATATATTTAATATTTTGAGGGTGGAAGCACCCATGAATAAAAACGTTATAAGGGGTTTATGAAACTCGGTTTTTGTTCAAGGCTGTTCATTGATGAGATTATCAAATTATCAAAAGTATTTTCATATATTTATGATATTATTATTATATCTTATCTTATTATTTATCTTTTAGGCTAGAGTGAATAGGCTCTTAATAAACTAGTGCGCCTCACCATCAATGATTGCATCGCTGCTTACCATCAGGTGGGATCGCAGTCAAGCACTGGTTTAAATGAATTAAAAAAAAAAAAAAATCTACCCTATAGTCCCACGGCTGGGCAAAGGCCTTCCTCCATTCCTTCCATTATTCCCGGCTCTGAGTCACTTTTTGCCAATTCCTAAGGAAGACATCTAAGTCTTTCCGTCATCTTTTTCTTGGTCTCAAACTCAAGGTTTACCAACGTGATATGAAGCGCAGTATACTAGGTGTTAAAATAACGGATCGCGTCCGCAACACTATACTGCGCTCCAAAGCACAGATCATTGACGTGGCTCAGAAGGCTGCCGAGCTTAAGTGGGACTGGGCTGGACATGTCTACCGCATGCCGATCGAGCGGTGGGCCAGTAAAACACGGTTGACTGGTAGAAAATGCCTTAAAAGGTTGACTGGTAGAAAATGCCTTAGGGCATTAAGTCCGCCTCTGTACTTTTGTGTGCATAAAGAATAAATAAATAAATAAAACACAAAGTTGCTGCCCTGAAATCGCACGATGGAGTCGCGGCAGACCAAGAAAGAGATTTACATATAAAAAATCACTAATTAGAAGTGAATTTTACCAACTAAACTAAACGCTATTGGCACATTTAACTCTTAATGTCCAAGAGCCGTCAATGTCCATAGTCAAGATAACACTGATGACAGTAATGACATTGACAGCTCGTGTTTGAGCATATAAATGATTATGTTATCTTAAAATGCGTCCTAAAAGTGAAGGCCTAAGGACCGGTTTCTGAATTCAGTATTTTGAGTTAGGTTAAGAGTGAAACCCTACTTATGTGCCAAATTTTGACAGCTTTTCAGTCTAGATTTCAAGAAATAAACTTAAAATCAGAAATCGGGAAGAAGCCATTCAGCGTTGCAATGCTGCCAGTCTTCTGGGCACAGTTCCGGATGACAGCGATATGGAGGAGTACTTTGATGCCAGAGTGTATTTTGTGTATTTGTATAGTATGTTTTATAGTTAGGTTAGGTAAGACAACTCAAATTACTAACTAAACTAAGTATTTATACTAAAAAAATACTTAGTTTAGTTAATATTTAACTTGTGTGGATTTAATAATAAGAAGATTTAGCTATTAAAATCGGGGTTAACAATATCTTAAAACAGTCGCAACCGGCTCGATGGTCATAAAAACATTAAACGTCAAACATAACGGTAATTGCTTCTCCCGAGGAGTTTCTGCCCAGTAGTAGAAAAATTACCGACAGCATAAATACTAAATTACTTAATATGAAAAAAAGCCTTATCTACCAAATGACATCGCGAAAACGTCTGCATAATATCACGTTCCCCAAAAAACAAAGTCGTGCTATTATACGACAAAATTGTATGGTTCGACTTACGCTGCATATGTATGTGCTGCTTGGGCATTTTGTAATCGGGCGGGTAACATCGCTCGTAGAACTCTAGGTCGCTGACCTGGCATACCTCAGGCGTTGGTATTATCAGACCAGTGCCTGATATCGCTCTCTGGAGATGGTGTTCCTGTGGACAAGAGAAAAATTGTTAGTTTGGTTTTGAAAGGTTTTTGGCAGAGACAAGACCGTAATGATATGGAAACCGGTATGTCCTAGAACTGAAGACATGTGGCATCCAGCATCTCTGCACTGGGCCTGCGAGGTTGATTTCAGCCCACTCTCTCACAAATATGAGACCTCTGTCGGTTAAGTCGCATCTCGAGGTCCATAAATTGCAAGATGCTGAGATGGGAATTTGTCGTGGGCACAAAAAGTCATGGGTGCCAAGATCGAACTAAATCGCCATTTTTTTTACGTGGTAAATCATCAAATAACTTAACCGCTCTGGGTGGAGCAGGACGGAGTGTCAAGACTTTTACTGACAAAATCCCACAAAAAAGGGCCTTCAGTCGCTCTTTTTTGCGAGGGCTACGGCAACTCTATCAAACAATCTGCAGCCCTGACAGGCGTCGGCTCTAACTGGCCCCTTCAACTTTGCTGACATCTCTTTGAACCGCGCGTGTTACACAACACGCCGTCGAGCCACGCTTGGTCCTTACCGGACGGCGAGCTATCCATGGCTCGCCGTCCGCAAGCCTGCGCCTATGGTGGCCGGTAATCCTCCTGTGACTCCAGATGCACCACAGTTGGCGGATTAAAACTTAGGTTGATTAATAGTCATAAAAAAAAAAATAGAGAATGCCTAAGGCATTAAGTCCGCCTTTGTACATTTTGTTGCATGAAGATTAAATAAATAAAACGATACCGACTGCCTGTGGCTGCTCATAATTATGATTAGTCCCTAACATCACTTCCTACAAAGCAATAAGGAAAACAGCTTCACGATTGCGTATTTTTTTCATCTGTCAAGCTTTCTTCGAACTAGGTTAGGTCCCCAGTTGCGGTAAAATTATGTTTATTTCCACAAACCTAAATAGGTTAACAAAATAAGCATGGGTAGGATGACAAAACAACGAAAATATGCATCTTTATGATGAGGGAAAAGGGATAAGTAGCTACATTGTATGAATCCGACAGCTGTCACCCGCACCATCCCATAGTAATTGTAGTGTAGTAGATTAGCTCGGCTTTTTTTTTTGGCTTGGTCACTAAGTTCTTTGAGCCATGTCTTCGTATGAACAGTTAGTTACTATTACAATATAGATTTACATATTCTAATGTTTTTGCAGTATTTGGCAGCCTGTATCAAGTCAACCTTCTCGGCAAACTTCGCTGAGGTATAGTCAACACTGCAGTAAAATTCTCAACTCCATTTTACCTAGATCGCGCCTGTTTCAATGATTCCACATATTGTCCAGTTGCAGACACTTGAGATTTTTTATTTTTTATTAATGATAGGCTCGCGTTCGACTACCATCTCACCTGATGGTAAGCGATGATATGGTCGACGATGGAGCACGCTTGCCTAGAAGTAGCCTATTCACTCTTGACTTACAAAACTTGAGATACATAACTACACCAATTTTACATCAAAGTATCCAATAGGAATCAATTTGCACATATTAAAACAGCCACTGAACTTCACTCAAAAAAATCCGGCCAAAAACTTCCTAGCTCGGCTTTATTGATTCGGTACAAAGAGTATTATTTTTTTCATACAAAAACTGTTTTAATTATTTTTTTCACCATTATTTCAGAATGACATGGCGACCTAGACGCGTACCACAGGGGCTGGATTGACGAGACACGGAAAAGAGTTCATCAAAGACAATCAAAGATTTTCATGACAACAACTATGTTTTTAAGTGATTCAATCATCTTGCATAATATCCACGTTCAATGACATCAAAATTGTTTTTATTACCACATAAAAAAAAAAATGTCATAACCCGTTAACGATTAGGTACTTGAAATTATTTTACAACAGTTATGTTAGTTTTAAACAATGGATTATTTACATAATCAACATCATTAGTGGTTACGATTGTTTGTTGATGGTCTTTTCACAAGCCTTATATGCAGGTTACATCAGGGATCGTTTCTAAATGCATAATCGGCCCCCCTAGTCAAGTTGCGACCGTTTTGTTCCGATTCTCTTGCGTCGAACGCCTCGAGTAGGCCACGCCTCCGATTCCTTTATTCTGACGTCATCTCAACGCTCAGTCACGTAATCAAAACAAAGAAATCGGAGGCGTGGCCTACTCGACGCGTTCGACGCATGAGAATCGAAACGAAACGGTCGTAACTTGGCTAGAGGGCAGAGTTGCACATCATTTTCTACTTTTGTATTCTGCAAAGGAAAGTTACCGATGCCAACCAAGTAGTACAAAAGTTACCGATGTCGTCAATAATTGATAGTGCTCCATCAATTGATGGCATCGGTCAACTTTTTTTTTATTACTATGGATAGGATAGGGTCACGTTTGACCACTATCTCACTTGATAGTAAGCGATGATGTGTCCAACGATAGAGCACGCTTGCCTAGAAGTTACCTATTCACTCTTGACTTAAAGACCCCTAAAGCTTGTAGCTCGTATCAGGAAACAGACTCCGGCAGGAAATTCCAATCCTTAGCTGTACGCATAATAAATGGGTTCCCAAAACGCTTTGTACGTATGGGTTGGATTGTCCACCATGTACCGGTGACGCAACGCCGTACGTCTAGTCGTCCAATGATGGAATGAACTTGGCGGAATTTAATTGTGCAATCCCAAAACACACTTCCCGAAATGTAAACGACAGAAAACGGACAGAATAGCAACTCGGCGTCGATCGATGCTCAAAACTTTGTAGTTTTGACTCTACCAGTGCATCATTGCCGAACAACTCAACTTGAAACACTATTTTTTAATGGATCATCAAATAAATCCTCCCGCGACACTGTCCCCAGCGACAGTGTTACTTTTACTGACTGAAATCTATTTGCGTATTATGGCAATTAACTTATTTAGCACTGTCGAAAAAAAATACTTCAAAAAGTTGGCAGTGTTGGCACCGATGTTCCAAGTTCCAAATGTTCCAATATTGGACCAACGTTTGCAGTTGAATTTAATATCAGTCTAAGTATTTCCCACGACTGGTTTTGAATATGAATAAGTCAAAACTTATTGGACTGGTTCAATGCCAACGAAACTAATGATGCATTAAAGATGAGTAATTTTGACTCATTTTCAGTTAAATTTTGTTCAAATTTAAATTTATTACAGTGCTCCATTTGTTTCGTGGCCTGTCTCAAGTACTGATGATCATTTAGGAAAGTAACGTAAATTATGAAAAAAGTCTCAGTTGATACTGTGGCAGGAATTTTTTGAGACTAATCTCTAGAAAATGAAAATATGTTCGTTAGTCTCGCTAAAACTCGAGAATGGCTGGACCAGTTTGGCTAATTTTGATCTTGAAATATTCGTGGTAGTCCATGGTAGTTCAAACGGTGAGAAAAAATGGAAAAATAAAAGAAAAAAAAATGGAATTCCGTTTTTTTTCCTTTTCGAGGTACGGAACCCTACAAACGGCATGCTTGGTGGCACACACACTTGACCTCAGACCAAACCAACTGCAGGTAGTCCATCTGCCTACGCCTTCCTACGATATGAAGGTTTCCATCAAGTGAAACGTTTTTTTTTTTTTTTATTCTTGATAGGTTCGCGCTTGACCGCTATCTCACCTGATGGAAAGCGACGATGCGGTCGACGATGGAGCGCGCTTACCTAGAAGTAACCTATTCACTCTTGACTTAAAGATTCCCGGGTTGTAGCGACGGGTGACTTGAACCGCCTATAATTAGCAATATATGAAACCATAGTATTAACGAAAGCAGGTCCTGTGTGACAAACGAAGCGAGTCTAACACCACCCTGACAATTAAATCATAGAATCCATAGAGGATTGCGTAATTATAACATTAATATGAGTATGAGGCTCTATTGAGCATTGTTACACTGGAGGAAGAATACAAATTAGTTCGAGTTGGTGCAAAGGAAAAGCATAATAAACTTTCAAGTAGGTATCTAGGAACTTCGTGTATGAAACGCCACCTTATATGAAGATTTCATTCCTAATCAAATATCAAGACAGTATTTTTATTTTTTTAATAATAGGTATAGACTAGTGCTTGAATGCGATCCCACCTGATGATAAGCAGTGATGGTGAGGCGCACTAATCTGGGTGTCTTCAATGCTAGAAGTGAATATACTACTAATAAACGAGTGCGCTTCACCCTCAACGATTGCATCGCTGCTTTCCATCAGGTCGGATAGTGGTCAAGCACTAATTTATATTATTAAAAAAAAATTGTAGCTAACTGGAGGTCATCATCTTGAGATGATGATGCAAGCAACAACAGCATTTCACCCAACAATCTAATCAATAACCGACACGAGTAAACGATAACCTATCGATATTACATATTACCGCATTGTCATACGTTAGCACTAGCAGTGACTCTGTGACGTAACGCTGCGGATTCGAGATGCTGTCGACTTGTGGGAACGTTTCCAAGTCGTGTGGATGAACGTATGCAGCTCAATGGTTTTCCTTGAAATGTTGCGCTAGACACAGTTTGGTAATCATAGTTGAGCGTTTACACTTAACTAAGAAATAACAGCCTCCTGATTTTAGCCACCGTAGGCGTGGGCTTGCGGACGGCAAGCAATGGATAGCTCGCTGTCCGGCCGTCCGCTAACCTTCCGGACCGAGCTCGAGTTGTCGACGGCGTGTAGTGTTCTACGCGCGCCTCGAAGAGATGTCAGCAAAACCGTAGGGGTCGAAGCGTACTGGGGCCGTGGGGTTGTGCGAAAGAGAAACCCGGGGCTCTGGAACGAAGGCAAAGAAGGAACATATGTGTGGGTTACAGTCAGTAAAAGTTTGACATGCACTCCCGCCCCACCCTAGAGCGGCAGAAGTCATCGGATGATTTCTCACCTTAAAAAAAACGGATCAGCCTTAAAGATTAAGTGGCACTCCAGTACCTGGATGAGTGACCATTGCACACCAATATTTATCTTTTCCAAGAATAAATAAAAAAAATAGGTCTTTAAGTCAAGACTGAATAGGTTACTTCTAGGCAAGTGTGCTCCATCGTCGACCACATCATTGCTTACCATCAGGTGATGTAGTTGTTAAAGGCGAACTTATCTACACTAATCAATTATTACTTAGTATAAGACCACAATGGTCGTGTCTAACTCCGCTAAGCTCTGGGTTACCACCTGGTGGTTATCTCCAGGTGGTGGTCCAGGTGGTTCACATTTAACGTAAGTAATATGCCGGCGATTGCCTTAGAACGAAAATAATAAGTATTATTTTCGTTCTAAGGCAATCGACAATGAAATGGTAAAAATGGAGTGCTAATAGTTGAGACCATACACTTCAGAGGCGAAATGTGCTTACTTAGGACATAATCTGAACATTTAAATTTAATTGAAGCCAAGTATGCTCAGCGCAATTTTATTGTAGGTATCATTCTGTAGGTAGCCTACCTATTACTTTTCTCTTTAACTTTGTGCACGAGAGAGTAGTAGACTCATGTGAGTGCTCATGTGTTGTGTCTATGTCAAATAAACGTATATTATTCTATTTTAAATTTTCACGTTTTTGTCTCGAAATTATAACTATCATAGCCGTGCATTCGTACTTGCACATTAGCGTTCCATTTATTCTTAATCCATGTCGCAGTCGTAAATCATTTCACTTCTCTAGCCTCCTTCATAGTTTCCTAGCCAAGTTACACCCTAACAATATTAATGTTAACATTCATCCACATTATTAGTTAGGTACTCTTTGCAGAAGCGTTTTTCGCATATTTTTCTAAGAAACCTCTCGGGAACGCTGATATGGAAATAAAGTGGAGGAAACACTTAAGAGCCATTTATTTCAATATGGCAGCGTCTGACTGGTAATAGTGTAGAGGCCAAACTTTTGCGAAGTATAACTAGATATTTTTCCAAGAAACTTCCGTGACATAGCCATCCAGGTCAACCAAACTTATGTGATTGACCCGCGCCATCCGAAACTTGAGTATTTATCATCGTGTGGCATTGTAGATACATACGCGTATCAGGAGCAGTGCTAGCCAAGTGGTAACTGCCCCGACTTACGAGTTGTAGGTCGCGAGTTAAAACCCAGTCAGGTGCATTACTTAGTGTACTTTATTTCATCACCACTGCTCTTAAAACGGTGAAAGAAAATATCGTGAGAAAACCGGCATGTGCTTGAACCAAAAAATGGGCCCACTTAATAGATTACGCCCTATTCCCTCTCTGAAAGAGGATACCTGAGTTCCAGCAATGGGAACAGTTTAAGGCTTATTATGCTATGAGTATTTGTCAAAAAATACTTTAGCTTGATCTGTCAAACTTTGGCATTAAAGCAGGATTTGGCAAGTTCAAACTCGAAACACACAATTCAGAAACCTGATTGATTATGAAGCGATCATTATTGATTACGATCGTAATCATCACCTCATTCAGTATAAGCAAGCTGCTCTAATTTTCACAGTACATACAAATATAAGCTATTATCGAAAACTCACAGTTTATCATCATGGAAAAAAGTTTAATTACCGTGATGATAAACGCAAACTTTATAAAATTGTAAACATTTTACCAGAAGTATTTTAAGCCAATACATTCCGAATATCGTGCCAGCGCCGCATACAATTTCTTTAATACCTAAATCTGCATAGAACCATTACAATAAATCTTCGTCCCCAATTTTTCTAAATAAATCTAGACACGAAATGACCGTAGTCTATATTTTAATCAAGTCCATACAATTTCTAACAGAAATAACTGACCCAAACTCCTCGAAGTCACGCGAGCCTTCGGGTAAATTTAGTCAAAGGTGAGTTGGCGTTTTGTTGGAACAAACGAGTCACCCTTATGGCATGTCTTCTTTGGTATTGGCTAACGAAACTATAACATTGCCTAAATGGCCTTTATACCTGTTTCTGACAGCTAGTTTTTAGGGTTCCGTACCCTAAGAGTAAAACGGGACTTTATTACTAGGACTCCGCTGTCCGTCAGTCTGTCTGTCCGTCTGTCACCAGGCTGTATCTAATGAACCGTGATAGCTAGACAGTTGAAATTTTCACAAATGATGTATTTCTGTTGCCGCTATAACAACAAATACTAAAAACAGAATAAAAATAATAATTAAGTGGAGCTCCCATACAACAAACGTGATATTTTTGTTGCCGTTTCTTTGCTACGGACGGTACGGAACCCTTCGTGCGCGAGTCCGACTCGAACTTGGTCAGTTTTTTCGGCTCTAGCTGAACCCTACTCACTTCGCTGGGCGTCAAAAATTGTTGGCGTAAAAAAAATATCAATCATAATCACAGTCAAATACGGACTGTCACTCAGGAATAATGTAGCTTTCTACTGGTGAAGAGGTAGACGGCTCAACTTGAAGCTTGTGTATAGGGCTCGAGTCGCTAATGGAGCTTTGGATATAAGGTTCGAGGCTAAAACTCGAGCCTTTAGCCTCGAGCTTGAATTTAAGGCACGGTGGCTCAAGCTTTATAAAAACATAAAAAAAAAACTTACACAGCCGAAGGTACTAAACAGTTTCGATCAAAATCTCCCCACCTTAATGCAATTACCGTTGATCACAAACAAACAAACAACCTAACTAATCAGTAAACACTACAAGTTCTCCACGCCCAAGTGATCATATGAAAAACATCTATTCGGCTCCCTACTCAAGTTGGCTCATTAGCGAAACGGGAAGAAACCGAATTAAGTAGCAGCCAATAGAAAAACAAACAGGGGATTGTTGTTATATGTTAATTAGTCTAGATGCTGGAGAAAACAGTGATCAGACGGATCGATGTAATCTAGCGTCCCAACAGAGGTGACCATGCTTTTTGCAATCCGTTAACACAATGGTTGGCTTGGTTTGCAATCCACAAGTTCCACCAAGGTGACCACTGTTGGGACGCTGGATTCAATCCCTGTGGCCCTCGCTCAATGGTCGACGATATAGTTTTTTTAGTAAGTTTTTTTTGTAAAAAAAAACTTTTTACAAAAAAAAAAATACAACCGACTTCAAAGTAAAAAAAAAAACACTGAAAAGTGCAAAATAACTTTAACTTCGGAAGTCGGTGTTTCTATAATAGTTTTGTGTATAACAAAAAAAAAAAAAAAATTAAAATCGGTTCACAATTGACCGAGAAATTGGTGAACAGACATAAAAAAAAAAATCAGCCGAATATAGAACCTCCTCCTTTTTGTAGCCAGTTAAAAATCGTGGACTTGGATACTGATGGCTTAGGACGGAATTGCATGACATCTTTCAAGAGTATCACCTTTTCCCAACTAGTCTAACCAGATGCGGATGAATACCCGTGTATTACATGGAGCAACTGCCTATCAGACCACAACCCAGTTACTGGGCAATGGGCAGTACGATATTGCTTGTATAAACTGAATGGTCAGACTTTCTGGCGTCTGTAACCCTGTAACGACTGTTAAAGATCTGCGAATGAACCGGGACGAACAGTTTTAACGTGCGTGCGTGAGATATCTTTCAAGAGCAATGTAGCATAACAATAAGCTCTCTACAATATGCTCTCTTTGGAATGCGCTCCCGCTGAATCATCACAGTGTTGATTTGTTGGATTCGTTTTTCATAATTACATTGTTAATTTGTATGTCTGTATTTAAGTATATTTTTATTATTGTAGTTCTTTTCTATTTCTTTACCATTAAGCTGCACCTACCATGATGTTTCTGCACCACCCTAAGGTCGACTGGTAGAAAATGTCTAAGGCATTAAGTCCGCCTTTGTACAGTGTTTATTACTAGCGCATAAAGTTTTAATAAATAAGCATAATTACTAATCAGCCTTATAATGTTCCCACTGCTGGGACTCAGGCTTCCTCTATAGGAGAGGGAATGAGCGATAATCCACCACGCAGGCCCACAGTGTGTTTTGGTAGATGCCTCATGTCTACGATTTTTTTGGTTCTAGGACATACCGCTTTTCAGATGATGTTTTCCGTTACCGTTTTAAGAACAGTGATAATGATACCTAAATTAGATTACACAAAATTTAGCGCCTCCCTGTGTTTGAAATCGCGACGTACAACTTATAAGTTGAGGCCGTTATCACTTTACCACCACTACTCGCTAGAGACTAAATCTCAGTCACCTTATTCACCATGATGGTGGTTTAGGCTGAATATAAAAGCAGCATATCGTTTATACATTTCGGGGATGCATTGGAATTGCACAATTTCATTCCGCCAAGTCCGTTCCATCATCGAACCATTAGACGTACGGCGTTGCGTCTGTGCGTCATCGGTACATGGCGGTCATCCCACCCAAACGTACAAAGCGTTTTGGGAACACATCCATTATGCGTACAGCTAAATTCCCTGCCGGCGTCTGTTTCCTGATAGCTATAACCTAGGGGTCTTTAAGTCAAGAGTGAATAGGTTACTTTAAGGCAAGCGTGCTCCATCGTCAGCCACATCATCACTTACCATCAGGTGAGATAGTAGTTGTTGTACAGAGATGTTGATTTTACTGAAGTCTGTTTTAGCCGGGGCACTTCTCTTCCGTGGCTATCTTAAGAACCATTTCAGATACAAATACTAAATATGACGTTTATGTTTCCTTCTCATAGTGATGCAATTTTGAAACGATGGCAACATGGGTCCCAAGTTACGTTCCGCTAATAAATACCTTTGTTTCCACCAAAACAACGAGCTATTAAATCAAATGAATCACAAATTGAAAGTAGCAATTCATTCGAATTCGGTTTTATCAATGGAAATTAATGGGTGTCTATAAACCACAGCGATGTAGGCGATCCCCTGAAACTAACCCCTAGTCGATAAATTGATGTGGTTCAGAGTTATTTACCCTTTTGTGCCATTTAATTAATCATTTAGTTGTCTTTTGTTTGTTTGTTAGTTGGTTTTCTGCTTTTGTGGACCTTCATTTGTCTGAAGCAGCAAGTTGGTGAGATTAGATACTGAATTTGTTTCAGGACTATAGATTTTTTGTTCTGCGATTCTCTAGTTTCCATCTATAATGTTCTCTCAGCTTTAGTTGGTTTTACATAATGTGATATCAGAGAAGATTGTATGGGTAGTGATTGGTTGTTGTTCTTAGTTAATAAGAACAATAACCCAAACAGGCAAAATAATGATAATTTTAAGGTTTAAGCTGAGTATAGAATAACTGTTCTAACTTGATGGGTAAAAAAGGAGTTTGTTTTGAAATGTCAGAGGAGTCAGGACTGTTGTCAAGAATAGAATAGTTAGTAGTTTCCTGATAGCTAGGAGTGAATAGGTTACTTCTAGGCAATCGTGCTCCATCGTCGGCCACATCATCGCTTACCATCAGGTGAGATAGTGGTCAAACGCGAGCCTATCAATATTAATTTTAAAAAAAGAATAGAATAAACTATTGTACACCATAACACAACTGACACCGCTACTTTCTTTTTGTATTTTGGAATAAAATATACTGTGATTTTGACCCAGAGAATATTTCCTTCCATTGCTCACTGGCAGACCAGTATAAGTATTAACATATTTTTACCCCTACACCATTTTGTTTTACATAATCTTAAAAACATTCAAGCCACATTGTAAGCCTGGCGTCTGTCATTATTGTAGGTAGGTACATATTTTACTATCAAAACATTGTAGAGTAGAGATAAGAGCATATGAATGGCGAACGTACTAATACTTTATCATCCCACGCAAGAGTCAATTGAGTTTAATAGGTAGCGGTCATGAGAGATAGGTTTTATCATGTTTGTTACTTATGGTATGTCTTCTTGCATGCCAGTAAGGCCTAGGCACAGTATAGATAATGGAAAATTACGGAAACTACCTACAAATATTCGAAACGGCACACTCACACAAACATACGCATCGACGGGAATCCTAAGCGGCATTCGCTTCTGACAGGACCGCGAGAAACGCTTAGGAGTCTCGTCGATGCGTATGTTTGTGTGAGTGTGCCGTTTCGAATATTTGTAGGTAGTTTCCGTACTTTTCCATTATCTATACTGTGGCCTAGGCGTTGCTTGCTTTGATGTGGAGATGCGCAAATCAGTGCGTACAATACCTATTTGTTTATCATATGGACCCACCCCAACTTCTCACGGGGGTTATAAATCTTTAAAATTCTCGGTTTTTCTGTTCTATAATATACCTACATGTATTATAAACATAAACCTTGCTCATGAGTCACTCTATTGGTAAAAACTGCATGTAAATCCGTTCAGTGGTTTAGGAGTTTATTGCGTTCATACAGACAGCAGACGCGGTGGGAACTTTGTTTTATAATATGTAAGAATATACTAGATACTTCTTTGGAAAATGTATAGTGGTACATTATTGGTATAACCAATAATAGGTATACCTATAGTGGCGAAAAAATGTAATGACAAAAGTTTTTTAATTAGAACAAAATAATCGAGAACCATCTTTTGACCTTTCCTAGCAATTTGACCTTTTTCGAATAATATTTTCGATCAAACTAATAAGTTAGAGTTATATTTCTCGTTCACTGACAGACCTTAAACAAGCCTATATTTTTCAATTACTTAAAACGTCAATTTTTTGCGCTCCTCCCAAAATTGTATTTCAGAATAAAGAATTTGAAATTCCAAATGCTTCTCAAATTGATCCTTAAAAAAGACAGAGAAGAGAATGCATAATCTCAAGCTCCTCAAGACGTAAATAGGACGTCGCGAGCAGACGAGACGAGAAACAAAATAGTTCAGAACAAACTTCCTTCAACTTGGGACTTCAATCCAAAAACATGCGTCTTGTAATAATACGTCCAACTTCGGCCCCGCTGGGGAGAACAGATATAATAAATAACATAAGTACAGTGTAACCAACCTCTCGAAACGTCTCGAAAGTCTAATATTAAGGGAATTACAGGAGCTAATCGCGAGTTTTGTAATGCGAATATATGTAGTAAATAGAATCAGAAAAATATTATGTTATTCTTCAGGATAAATGCTAGATACTCGTAGATAGTATGCTACATCTAATTTAGTATGATAGAAAAAAAATAAACGAAGATGCCTCTAATAAACATACATTCAGCCGAACATAGAACCTCCTCCTTTTTGAAGTCGGTTAAAAATTACTTTTATCGATTAAAAACCGGACTCATCATTCTGATTGTTTTTTAGATTATTCTACAAGCAACGTTTTACCGTTACAGTGTTCTAATCAAATCTTCAGATTATTAGTAAAGCAAGCATAATCAGCCTTTTAATGTTCCCACTGCTGGGACTCAAGCCTCCTCTCTCTAGGAGAGGGAATGGGCCGTAATCCACCACGCGGGCCCAGTGCGGATTGGTAAATGTCACATGTCTTCGTGCTGTGGTGTGTGCTCTTATGGACGAATATATACGGTGATATTCAAGGAGCTAGCATGATGACTTCCACTAATCAGAACTCGTTATGGCACACTGAAATACAAGCTATTTGCATACTTTTATGCCAGCTTTAGGCATGTGTATCACCACCTTTATTGAAACAGTCCTTCAGACAGTACGGTTTAACTGATTCTGTCGTTTCGTATTAGACTGTTAATTCACCTGAATAAAGCAACAGCGGAGCATACTCCGTGGTCGCAAATAGCACTTAATTTATTTCAAGAACCCCTCTTATGGTAGAACTTCTTCAACAAGCTCTTCTAAAATGAGCTCAAGTGTCTTCAAGGCTAGAGTGAATAGGCTCTTAATAAACTAGTGCGCCTCACCATCAATGATTGCATCGCTGCTTACCATCAGGTGGGATCGCAGTCAAGCACTGGTTTATATGAATTAAAAAAAAAAAAAAAGTTCTACTCTAGTTTTCGTGCATATAGAATTCTAATCTGTGGCTTCTTGCAATAGAACTCAAACTCTAAGCTATTTCGGAACTTTGTGGTTTAGTCACTCGCAATCACAATCTCAAGTCTCTTAGTGCTCGTTGAAGCGGGGTATCGCGTGTCGCGTGTAGCGTGGCGTCTTGCGGCGCGTCAGGCGTTTTCACTGTTTAGAGAGAAGCGGCGCATTGTATGTTCGTATGTCGCATACAAACGCCGAGGGCCCCGCTGCGGATGTCGCTACGTTTTACGGTAACCGGAAAATTGCAGAAATAGCTCGCCACAACAGTCGTCGTGCGTGCGAAGCCGCGGTGCCATCCGCGGGTACCGCCTGCATTTCAAGCAAACGCGTGTAAACTCGCTTCTTGGTAAACGCTCCCACACAACGCCATGTTTGAATTTAGTGCGACGCCCCACGTCTCCGTAAACGAGGCCTTAGAAGCCAACAAAAGGTTCAGACGAGCGAAATTTATGAATAAATACCACACAAATTACATAGTCCTTCCACAACTCCAGAAGCAGACTGAAGTCCTCCAAAGGTGCGTTGAAACGTGTCGGTAATTGAACCAGGCAGACGGCACGGTCCAACGCATACAGTGCCGTCAAGTACGACAAAATGGGTCTTGTTTGGGTGCTTGCGAGATTACTGGACGGAAATGAGACTTGGACCTTGTTAGGGATACTTGGGTACTTGGATTCGGGGGGGTAAGAATTATTTCTGTTTATATAAACAGACTAGTTTTTGCCAGCGGTCTTCTCCGTGTGAAAGTAGGTTTCTTCATATAATGATAATAATAATATTCCACAACTTTAACACATCGCCATCTAGTCCCAAACTAAGCAAAGCTTGTGCTATGAGTACTAGACAACGGATAAACACATAAACTTCTAAATAAATAAATATAGATAAATTACAGCCAGACACAGAACAAATGATCGTGCTCATCACACAAACATTTGTCCTGGGTGGGAATCGAACTCACAACCTCCGGATATTGGATAATGCTTTATAAAATAAATTTCTATGCAAAATTTCAGCGTTTTAGGTACAAGGTTTTGGACTGGGCGTCGATGACTTTGTGAGTGAGTCAGGACTTTGTCTTTTAGGTACACATATACAGATAAGAAGATATACTTAATACATAAATTTTCTTATCGGTGAAGCCGACTAATTTCTTCTGTCTAAATTACTGGCACACTGCTTATGAGAACCGTATACTGCACTTTATTTACGCTATAAAATTAAAACTAATTTCTTTAGAGAAACAAATTTTATGGCACATTAAAGTGACGGTAAAGTTAATTATTTCTTAAACCAGACGAACATGGCTGACGATGTTTAGATGTAAATCAGTTTTCAGATGCGAGTGCGGTACTCCTGACCAGACGATGGCCCACTTATTAGAGTGCCCAAAAGGTCTCTACATAGAGCACAACTCTGTCAAATGGTCTAACAATATGTCCCGCGACCCGTGAATGCGTTGTTAAATGTTGGGTGGCAAGTTGCGGGACAGTGTGCAACGTTGCAGCGTCACCTTGATTAAGCGTTACGCGTCATGTAGGAGGACATTTTGTCCCCTAATGTATCTGAGGCTTTACGTATCCACCAATCGATATGAAAACATTGCACAGTTGAACTTATTAGGATACTTTTTCTCGGATCGATGGCATTTTTCCCCTCAAAATTTTTGGGCCCGTACGTAGAAGGACATTGTGTCCCCTAATGTATTTAAGGCTTATATATTTAATAATTATAATTAATAAATTAATTATAAAAATAATTATAACAGTAACATTGAATATCTCAATAAATCAAAAAGTTAAAGAACTTTAAAGTTAGGCTTGTAAGAATAATTTCGTTTCATGCGGCGCTCCAGTGTGACGTCACAAGACCTTTGAGAAAGTTTTTTTAGGTGGGAATTCATCTAATGACTTCTCACGCTCTAGGGCGTCTAACGTTCCTTCTTTGTCTTGCGCTCCATTACCCCGAGTTTTCTTTTCAGAAGCGAACCCAAGGCTCCAGTAGGCTTGCTGGGCCCCTACGGTTTTGCTGATATTTCCTTGAGGCGCGCATAGAACACTACGCACCGTCGACAGTCGCGGGATCGGTCCTGACAGCGAGCTACCCATACGGGTAGCTCGCTGTCAGGACCCCGGTCGGGTTCCCGGCGGTTAGGGTCTTCGCTTACGCGTGTGGTCGCCTCCTACGCTAGCATTACTGCTTTGCATAAGTAGGCGACCGCCTGCCATTCGTTCTCGCTCCAGACCATGGCTCGTACCAGGGCCCGGCGCGAGAAGTCGTTGCCGCCGATCGCCCCCATGAGGACACGGCGGTGCTCTGCCCAAGGGGGGCACACCTTTACCATATGGTCCACGGTGAGCGCTAGAGGACTAAAGACAATAATTTGTTGTACAATTTTTCAGATACTCTCAGATAATTTCTGTAATCGAGTGGTTCTGCTGACAATTCTCGAATTAAATGTGCATGCGATAACGCTTGCCTTTTCTCAATCCAAATTTTTAACCTTTACTTTCGGGCGTTTTGACTTTTTTTTGTCTTAATTTCATGTTGTGCTATAATACCAAGATAACACAAAGCTTCTGACTCTAAACAAGACATGTTAACCTCAAACCGACTACGACACGACTGTTTTACTCGCTAGTCGATCAGCACCAACGAACCCCGATTAAGGCCGACGTTCTTTAAAAACGCGGTATAGGCTCGCACGTCGACCACCCTCTTTAGAGACCACGTTTCGGAGTCGTATGTCATCACTTAGGATGGCCTGTTGGTCTAGTGGTTAGTGACACTGACTGCGATGCCGGAGGTCGTGGGTTCGATTCCCACCCAGGACAAATGTTTGTGTGATGAGCACGATCATTTGTTCTGTGTCTGGGTGTAATTTATCTATATATGTATGTATTTAGAAATATATAAGTATGTTTATTGGTTGTCTAGTACCTACCCATAACACAAGCTCTGCTTAGCTTGGGACTAGGCGGCGTTGTGTGATAGTTGAGGAATAATAATATTTAATGCTGGTCCAGCTCCACTACCACCGGGGGTACAAATTTATTAGTTTTGAAACTATTGAGTCTGTGGTCAATTGGACCCGTTCGATTAGTGTCCGCGGGATCACTCGACCCGGTCCCATTTTGAATGGGTCGATTGGACCCACTGCCCAATTTTATTATAAGTACAGTCACGGAAGAAAGTCGAATCTTTTAGTTTTCAAAGTCAAATACCTGAATGGGAGCCAAATAATGTATCAATGGATTTTGAAGTTCCAGCTATAAATAAAATACTTTCTAAGAAGTGAAAATAACGGGGTGTTTCTTTCACTTTTGTAGAAGTCTTTGGCGGAAAGCAAAACAACTGGTCCTATCTAAAACACTAACGGGTAGGATGCATGTAAAACTTTGTGCTGCTTTGTCGCATCTTCCTCCAGAATCTATTGATAAAAATTGGTTTTATATCATGGGAGAAAGTTCAGCTAACGACAACATCATAAAATTGAACGATTATTATGTATTACTATTCTTTAATGTTTTTTTTTTTTTTTTGAATTTGTTAAATTTGTAAAGTATTATGGTAGTTAATTATTATTGTATTTAGTATTGTATAATGTAGAAGCATTTTTTTTAAACTTTGTAAATGTGAGTACCATGGAGCTATTTTATGGTTTTTAGGTTACTATTGGATTTGTTTGACATAAATGAGCATGGCAGTTGAGAGTTTGTGTTGTTCGCGTGTGTTGGATCATTCGGTTCCCTTCAAAATGGTTGAGCTGAGTGGTGCTATTCGCGTCAGGTCCGTGAACGGGCGCTGTCAGTTGAGACTGGTCATCTCTTAGCTGCCAGTTGCTATTTTAATATCTATATTTAGTTTTTATTTTTACATTATTGACATTGTTCTCACATGATAGCGACAAGAAACATGTAACAGAGATATTTGTAATTGCAAAACATGATTGAAAAGAGTGTCCATGGAGTTTCTTGCACATTCTTCTCCATACCTAGAGATCTACGCTTTGGAATGTGCAATTAGCATAATTTTTTCTGACTGACTGACTTCTTGACATTTCAAAAGTGCCTGTAAATGGTTTATTTGAAATAAATGCTTTTGAATCTTTAATATCTACATCTATTGGCACCACCACGCACACGCACGATTTCATTTATTAAATGCAAAGAACGAATGAAATAGACAGAACTTATATTTAAAATATTTCAATTGTTGTTCCTTTGATATAAAAAACTAAGTGGCTATTATAATGGAAGTAAAATACTGAAAACAAGCTTAGGAACGAAGCCATATTGCTGCAAAAGACAATGAAGAAATACTTTATTTTTTATTAGGAACGCCAGGTGTTTCCTGCAGCTCTACCAAGGTGTGAAGTTTTTATTGTTATAGGGCTTGAAAATCTCTCTCTTATTGTTTTAAGAAATTTGTTTGGCAGTATCGTTTATTATTTTACTAGCTTTTGCCCGTGACTTCGTCCTCGTGAATTTCGGTTATTTTGGACGACAAAAAAGCGAAGCCAGATAAAAAGCAGCCAATGTACTTTAATGGTGTTCACACAACTCATAAAACTAAACAGACGTGAGTTTTAATTTTTTACATAAATCGGTCCAGAAAATAACCAAAACAAAAAGACAGACAGACAAAAAATTTTGAAAACCGGTGTTTTGTTAACAGTATGTACCGTATATACTTCCATATGCATTTAGTAAGAAAAAGTTGTTACTTTGACATTACAAACAGATACTTAAATTGTATTTATTTGTATGTGTAGATAAAATAATTAGACTCTGACACATAACTGATAAGGAGGTACATTTTCACAATCAAAGCGTTTACTATGATAATCTTATCTTGGGAATGGTTTCAAGCTATTTGGAAAAGGATGTCGCATTTGCGTACTTATTAAAATTGTAGCAAGAATCAATGTAAATCGTAAGAATTGTAAAAGTAAAGGAGGCATCGTTAGGTGGACTAAGGAACCAGGGTTGTGGAATTGTTGAAAGAGTTACCGCGGCCCAGCTACGCAAAGGGCAAATGAATGAACTCGGGTGGGTTTAAGGCATCGTTCACACCAAACGTATTGTCCTTCGTGGTTCCTAAACCTTATTGTTTGCGAGTCACTGTGGCCCTGGAACATAAAGGGCCACTGTAAGAACACAAGCGAGTAAGAAGACAGGTGGGGTTTAGTCAGTAAAACATTCCCTCTCGCTCCACCCAGAGCGCGAGAAGTTATTTAATGATTTCCCATCTCAAGCCTTTTTTAGCAGAAATATTCAAATGAGAATACGCCTTGATTCATTAGTAACAAAAGGTATAAATATAAGCACTTATTTCAGGATTATTAAGGTCTGCATCTTCATTCATCATATTCTACTATACATCATGGTAAAGCCCCAGTTCACAGCCCATAAACGCTACCATCTATTCCTACACCCCTAGACAAGATGATAATCTGCTATC
The DNA here is from genome assembly GCA_905147345.3 of Mythimna impura. Taxonomy (NCBI): domain Eukaryota; kingdom Metazoa; phylum Arthropoda; class Insecta; order Lepidoptera; family Noctuidae; genus Mythimna; species Mythimna impura. Next base: position 7,462,060 of record LR990369.1, on the reverse strand, counting down.
GTTAACGCTAGTCGAAAACTAATCAAATGTATGGAAATGACATCATCTCAACGTTAAATCACGTGGTCAGAACAAACGAATAGACAATTCGTAGCCAAGTTCACATCGTTCAAAATGATAGAATGAATTGTTATCGTTTCTACAATGGTCAACGCTTCATCCTTTGTTATTGTAGAACGACATTTTAGAACGAGCGGCCGACTCAGCCCCCCTAGCCAAGTTGGAAACGATAAACGTGAACGCTTAGTAATCTCCAATAGATTTTCAACTTTATGCCTAAGAGCATAAAGTTGAAAATCTATTAAAGACTACTGAGCGTTAGCGACCGGAACGAACGAAAACACTATGTAATCTTCAATAGATTTTCAACTTTATATCCAATAACATAAAGTTGAAAATCTATTAAAGACTGCTGAGAGTTTACGTTTATCGTTTGTGACTTGGCTAGGGGGGCAGGCGCGTCAACATGGCTACCAACTTATCGTTTTCTACAATTGCTGACACCGAGGCGTTACCGATTGGAGAACGGAATTCGACACGAAACGGTTGTAACTTGGCTAGTGGGGCTATAACAAAAATCCTTATAACCCAAACACACCACAAAGCCAGCCTACACTCAACTACAAAAAGTACATCACATCCAGTCCTACAATGTCATCGACCTACGTCATCGGAGTGTAAACCGCGGAATAAGGCTGCGGAAGGGGCTTTACGCTCCGCTACTCCTCTCCTGCACCATATTAAGTTACATCTATCTAGTTTTTTTCTTGAGGGAACCTGGAGATGGGGCTTTTAAATTGAATAATGTTTGTTGCTTGCACAGGCTAATGTATATTGCGATAAATCTCTTTAGATTATAACGTTACCGTACATTAGGAATTACTCTTGTCTCGAAAGTGCATTCACAAACATGTAAATTCACGTACTTATATCAATCAAATCAATCGATCAAAAATATTTTTGTTTCACATAGGCCTACATGGGCACTTATAAAACGTCAGAAGCTAGTGCACGGTTCCAAATTGGTCGTTTCCTATGGAGAAGAACCGGCAAGAAACTTCATGGTTACTCTTTTATTAAAAAAAGTGGTTGTTTACAATATTTTCATATTGCAGTATTAATAGATATTATGTAAGAACAGTGTAGACCAGTCAATATTGTACCCAAAAGCACAATAAAAATAATCATATTAAAAAAAGTGAGTCGTAATAGGAAGTAATCTAAGAATTCGTGGAGTCTACAGTGTTCTCACATTCACATAATACAAGACAAGTACATCCGGAACAACTATTTGCACACCATATTTTTTTTTTTAGTTGATAAATCATCCAATGACTTCTCTCGCTCTAGAGTGAGCCGGGAGGGCGTGACAGACTTACTGATTAAAACAACACCTGTATCCTATAGTTGCCCTTTAAGTTCTAGGACCACGGGTTTCCATTTCAGAAATTCCCCGTAGCCTTAGCGGGCCTGATGGGCCCACAAATATTTAGATGTCGGCAAAACCATAGGGTAGCCACAACATCGCTAAATTTTCGCTTCTAATGTATCCACACCATATTTTGCTCTTCCAATCGCATCGCAAATCGCTGGCCACTGTAGTAGCCTCAGTGTTAGGCTAAGGCTACAGTGGCCAACGGCGATGATATAGCTACATTACGCATATGCTTTACAACAAATTAGATGAGCAATTCATGCGTCTACACTTCACATTTGTTTTTTTACATTTTAAAATACAGTTGTAATGTATCCACTAACATAACAGACACTTAAATAGAAATGGGTATTTTCTTAGACAGATCCATCAGCGATCAATTTCATTGTCTGTCGCCGTTGACGATATGCGTAATATATAGCCACAGAGATATTAAATAGCACTGTTGAACTTGTCGCGTGAGTGAAAAATCTATATATATATATAAATGAATCCCTATTTCCCTTGGTCACGCCTTCACGCGTGAACGGCTGGACCGATTACACGATTTTTTTTGTTGTGTTGTTATTGTCAGAAGGTTCTTGAGAAAGAAAAAAAAATAAAAAAAATTGGGTGTAGTAGAGTAGAGTAGGGGAGAGAAGGGTAGAGTAGGATAGAGTAGGGTAGAGTGTGGTAGAGCAGAATAGAGTAGTCAGTTGACGGGAGCGAAGTCGCGGGCAAAAGCATTCGCTTAAATGCTGATAATTTGATGTAGCCGATCCTATGTTTACAGTACTGTTGTTCCAATCGCTTACAGAAATCAAATATCGCTAGTAATATTTGGCGTACATACACTGTAAATAAACGCCATAAACACGAATATCAATTTTTTGTTTTAATCACTCATGTATCGCCGGTCGCATCGCGGTCTAATGTAGCCTCAGCATAATGAATCATTGATTCAAGTATGAAACCATGTCCAAGATATAAATATAATAAAAATGTTAAATATAGTTTTTGGATCCACGTCTTTTCTTCGAAAAACAGCTTTCATTTCAAGCCAACAGAATTAAAAAGAAATGAATTAGAGCCGGTTTGCGGCACGAATAAAAAATATACCATTTTTATACTCAACGGGATAGGAGAAAATTGTTTTGCAGCTATGAAATAACATTGTAGCCTTATTGCACAACTTTATGCTGTGGACTTTCTCTAATCAGAGTTTGTTTACTTTGTGGAATGGCTGAGGATTTATTTAATTACTTATATTTATCAAAAGAAACGGTCTACAATATACCTTACACCCGGGAATACATTAATTATACGTAGGTACAGTTATGGAGAGGAATTCCTTGCCGAAGTATGTGTTTCCTGATAGCTATAATCTAGGGATGTTTAAGACAAGAGTGAATAGGTTACTTCTAGGCAAGCGTGCTCCATCGTCGACCACATCATCACTTACCATAAGGTGGATAGTGGTCAAACGCGAGCCTATACAAAATAATAATAATAAAAAAAAACAATATCAATGATTTCCTGATAAATGCTTTCGTGAAACGTGTTGCATTGAATTCGGACCATTAACACTAGGTCTTAAAGAGGATTTTAAATTAAAAAAAAAAGCCATCGACGCGCTAGGAAGTACCTACATGGCGGATATCCCACTCGGACGGACTTCAAATTCAAATCTAATGACGATGACATATGGACGCGCGTTTCATAGAGGAATGGCGAAAGGCTATCGAAGTTACTCAGGTGTACAGAGCCTATACATCGCTTTTCCGAGCACTCAGTAAAAGAAAAATATTTGCTTCAATGAACAACATTTTCGAACCGAAATATTTTATCAAGATTTTCTTCGAGGCCTCGTTCACCAATGAGAATAGGAAGCTGAAGAAATAGCAACATAAAGCCGTATATTAAGAACACACGAGTGAACTCATATTCTCGAAAATATTGCCGCCTTCAGACGTCCTTGCGGTCTCCTTTCCACCTATACAGAAAACGGTAGTTAGGCTACGAAGGCCACTAACATAAGCTTCTCTCTTTGAGGAGTACTTATAGTACAGAATCAAACAAAAGGTTGATAAATTGTAGATATATTATCCAGTATCTTTTATATGGCGCGGCGTTGCGCCACTGGTACATGGTGGACATCCCAGCCATACGTACAAGCGTTTTTGGAACAATTTTATTGTGGGTAGAATTAAGCTGTTGATCCCCGCACGAACGCCGGCGGTCGTGCGCCATTGTCTTACTATTGTGTCTCTAATTACGCTACTCAAGAAGTTAAACAGCTAAAGAGTGGAATTCCCTGCCGGAGTCTGTTTCCTGATAGCTACAACCTAAGGGTCTTTAAGACAAGAGTGAATAGGCTAATTCTAGGCAAGCGTACTCCTTCGTTGGTCATATCATAGCTTACCATCAGAGACTGGGTCAAACGCGAGCCTAGCCCTTAATAAAAAAAAATCTGGCAACAGCATCAAAATTGGTTTTTAAACGAAGCAGCAATTAACATTTCAAATATTGTTTTATGAGGCAGAATGGGGGCGTTGTGGGAATATATCCGTTATCTCTTTTGACTACGCGTAACCTGATGACGATGACGTCACATTTCAGTATGTGCATTCTTATTCTGTTACTTGACAGTTTCCGCTTGAACCAGATTAGAAAGGTTTCTAACTTACTTAACATTGAATGGATTTGAAAAAATCCTCTATTTTTGATTTTAGAAAAAGTTACTATTTATTACAAATATTTACAAAAAAAATCGGGCGAGTCGGAGTCGCGCACTGAGGGTTCCGTACTAACTTACCTATGAAAACAGATCAATTCCCAAAATGAGCTACGAAGATGTTTCCGAATTGCAGTTATTTTTTGGGAGGTAACTACAAATTTACAGTTTTCAGATTTTTTTCCTATACACAAGTATAGGAAAAAAATCTAAGCTAAAAGCTAAGAGAACTTTTCTTCATGTCAAATTTTAGGATTGTAGGTCAACGGGAAGTACCCTATGAATTTTGATTCCCTTGAGAGTGTCGAAATACACGTTTTATGCAACATATTTTTTTCGTTAACTCAGAAGTTTGATTTTTTCACAGCATCAAGGGACCGCAGACCTGAGTATATGGGTTTAATTTCAACTCGATACCTTCAGACAGTGAGACAGACAGACGGACGGACAACAAAGTGATCCTATAAGGGTTCCGTATTTTCCTTTTAAGGTACGAAACCCTAAAAAATGAATCAATTCCCTAATCATGTCATCCGTCTAATGTTAAATAGAATTAAGTATCATTAAATACTTACCTATGTCTCGTGATGGGCACGCGGCTGAAATAAGACAGCTCTTTAAAAAACTATGCGCGTGCACCTATTTTCCCGTCGTTTTACGGAACCGACCTTCTGTACTTATTCTGTGGCAGTACCTACCGAATTATACCTACAGTTTCCAAAGGAATTAGAAGTAATTACGACGAAATGAGAAGACTTAAGAGTGTTTTCATCATAGCTTATTTTGTGTCATTAATAAAAACCTTGAGCGGGAACGAGATTATATTAAAAATGTGATTAGAGTAAAATTCTTTAGCATATCGTTTAGTCGAAGATGGGAATTAAGATTAATATGCCTATTTACGGTTTCTGGCAAACAGGGGGTGGGAGGTTATAAGATATTTTTAAATATCAAATAAGGAAAAAGTATGTATAAAAAAAAACATTGTTAGAACGCTCCAGTACATGTATAAGATTTAGTATTTTACGTAACGAATTGATTAAGAAGTTCGAATTAGATTCTTGTCAATCGTTTTGAAAGGGCATCACATCACATCACATCACATCACATCACATCATATCACATAATATCATCTATACTAATAAAGAAGAAAGAGTTTTGTATTTTTATACTAATCAAAGGCTACTGGACCGATTATAAAAATTCTTTCACCAGTATAATGCTACTTTATCACTTTGTGACATAGGGACACGGGCGAAACCATTGGCAGAAGCTAGTTATAATATAAAGACGGTTACAATATTAAAATCGAAAAAAAAAACACCGCCAAATTAACGTTTCTTGTACGGACCTTTAATTTTTTACTTTATTTTAATTTTGTTGTAGCGATAATAATTGAAAATACACATTCTCTGTAAATTTCAGCTAACTCTTACGGTTTATAAAATCAGCTCGCTGACTGACGGACAGACAGACGGAATGTCGAAACCTCGAACTAGCGGAGGTAATAGCGTCCGGTTGGCACCCTAAAAATCCAATACAATTTATTATATGATTAAGGACTCCTCAATGAATTTTTAGTTATGTTAGCAGTGCATAAATGACCATATATATATTCCCTTTTTTATTTTTAGGTGGGAATTCATCCAATGAGTTCTCTCGCTTTAGGGCGGAGCGTCCCGGCCGTGTCAGACTTTTACTGACTAAAACCCACTCCTATGTTCCTTCTTTGACTTGCGTTTCAGGACCCCGGGTTTCTTTTTCGGAAGCGAACCTATAGGCCCCCCAGTAGACTTCGGCCCTGCTGGGCATGGCTCCACCGTGTCCTCCGGGCGGTCATCAGAATAGTGACACCCGGGCGTTTCTGCCGCACGAATAAGGTGCATGAATCTCCCGAACATACCATGTCCGGTGAGGACCTGCGTCATGCGGAAGGCGAGGACGCCGGACGTTTTTCCAGCCACTCCTCAAAGACGGGACTTACCGCCATGATTATGGCGTGCCCAAAAGCTATATTTGTCACGATCACAAATCATATTTTAATGAACACAGAACCTGACACTGACTTAAAATATGCTATTCCTCAACGAGTTGTTAGTCATGTTAGCACAAAAACGATGACCCTGTATATATACACTCTGGATAAGTCTTTCAAACGCTAACCATGACTCAATCTGCAGCCTATACTTATCCACGCTTTCTTATCTCAGAAGGTTGGTCACGGCGGCAGTAAAGGGCTTCAAAAGGAGCGATAAAATTAAATAGTTAAGTTTTATTATAGCACGATAGGTGTAACCTTTTGAAGGTAACAGGGATTTTCTAACACCGTTTCAAAGGTTTTATTAGAATTGAATAGAGTTGAATAAACTTTATAGTACAACAAAATAGTAACATAACCTTTAAATAAACTTGGGTACAACGGCGGTCTTATCGTACAAGTAACCTTTGGATAGATTGTAATAACTTAAAAGTTAAGCGTTCTTTTCTTTATCAAACACTAGTTTCTGACAACGGCTTCGCTCGTGTAAAAGTAGAAAATAAATGCCAATGTCACTCAGTGATAAGGTAGCATTTTATTGCTGAAAGAATTTTTTAGAGTTGGTCCAGTAGTTTTTGAGTTTATTCATTACCTACATACAAAAATACAAACATACAAATCTTTCCTGTTTATTATATTTAGTATAGAAGTATAGGATACCTTCTTAAACTTGCTGGCGTAATAGAGTGGGTTTATTTTTATCTATCTATATATTCGTAGGTAATACATACAAAAATCGCTAAAACTTAAAAAACGATCTGATCAATTTTAATTTTTTTTTTGTTTCATTTCTTCTAATACATGAGTAAAGCCCATAAAAAACAGTAGAAATTTTGTATCATCATCATCATTTCAGCCGAAAGACGTCCACTGCTAGACATAGGCCTCCCAAAATGTCACCACAACGAACGGCCCTGTGCATCTCGCATCCATCGCATTCCCACAACTCTCACCAGGTTATAGGTCCACCTTGTGACAGGGCTTCCAACGCTGCGTCTCCCGGTGCGCAGTTGCCTTTACAGAATTTTGTATGGAAATCGCCTATTAAAGTACTAATTTCACGGATACGGAGCCGCAAACGGCAGTTAGTGTATCATATTTTATCCATGACTTTTGATCTATCACGTCCACAAAGTTTTTATTGACCATTCTCTAGAAAAAACCAAACCAGAAGCTTAGATTGTTGATTTTTTCCGCAGTCTGTCATGCAGTATTTATTATAATCCCGTTATATTTGACCATTATAATTAATCATCACTAGCGAGATCAATTAATCATCACTAGATTATCGTTATTATTGAAATTAACATTTAAAATGATTTTTTCGCCAAACGTCAGAACATGTAGCCAAAGTGCAATCATTACTAGTTAGTTTATAATTTTAGAATAAAAACTTTTATGTACTATATATATTATATTTATAAAATTCTCGAGTCACAGTGTTGGTAACAAAACTCCACCGAAACAACTTGACCGATTCTTATGAAATGTTTGTATGTTCAGTAAGTCTGAGGATAGGACATAAACTATTTTTTGCCTTAAAGCAGGAGGTTATCAATTCCGTTAATTTTTTTTTTATATTTGTTACTTTAGAACTCTGTCGTTTATGGACAGATTTGCAATTTTTTTCCCCTTAAAGGATATGCTTATTTCAAAAATAAAAAAAACAGTTCTAATAATGGGATCCATGAGGAATCGAGAAAACTCCTCAAATATTTATAGGCAACCATATAGTGATTTTGGTATTTTCATCGAGAACTTAAGCATTTACAGTAAAAAAGTAACAAGGCCAACGGAAATCCATATGCACATAGATATATCACAATGAAGATAGTTAAGCGACTATGACAAAACAAATAAATAAATGGATCTGAGTAGTTATGTTGAAAATGGTATCATCGAATTAATCTGATGATGATTACGGAGCCGGGAGATAGGCATTGGAATTCCGTAATTAATCCATGTATCCTAGTCGTGTTTGGCCTTATTAGAATTGTCATGAAATGCACTTTGGCTATAAGGTACTATCGAACTGATCTGATGATGAAACCGGAAGGTGGAAGGTAGACACGTTAACTTTATAATAAAACAATGTATCCTAGTAGTCTTTGGGTTAATTGGAATTGTCATGAGAAATAGGTACTCTGATACTCTGGCTACAAGTGAATCGCAACTAAAAAGTGTGAAAGCTTTTTTTTTTAAAAAAAAAAACCGGCTTCACTAAAAAAAACACTAAAACGATCAAAATAACTTGTCAAAGTAAATGTTCAGACGGGATACCGGCAATTGTTCTGAGAACGTGTGCGCCTGAACTGTCTCCGATCCTGACACGCCTATTTCGGCTTTCTTTTGAGGCTGGAAAAGTGCCGATTGCATGGAAGCAAGCTAACGTACAGCCCGTGCCCAAAAAGGGTAGTCGGGCTGACCCGGCTAACTACAGGCCAATCTCAGTAACGTCCATTCTCTGTAAGACAATGGAACGTGTACTCAACAGTAAGCTCCTGGCATCCTAAGTGACCGACAATACGGCTTTCGCCGAAATCGGTCAACTGGTGATCTTCTAGCGTATGCCATCCACATCTGGAGTGAGGCCATCGAGAAACACGGGGAAGCTCTTGCCGTCTCCCTCGATATCTCGAAGGCTTTCGATAGGGTCTGGCACGAAAGCCTTATTAGTAAGCTTCCTTCTTTCGGATTACCTGCTGGTTTGTGTGCTTGGATTGCAGATTTCCTGAGTGACCGGTCCATCCGAGTGGTCATCGATGGTTGCTCGTCCGGTCAAATGGCCATTAATGCCGGGGTCCCTCAGGGGTCAGTGCTCTCGGCAACATTGTTCTTGCTGCACATAAATGATCTGCTTAAGCCCGGTACCTTTGGGTATGCAGACGACAGCACTGTTGCTGAGAGTTACATATCCAGCGCGCAGGCTAGTGGGTCACAGATCCAGTCTCTCCGAGAGGCTATGGTCGAGCGCTTGAACTTGTCCTTGGAGGCAGTCTCTGAATGGGGCGATGCCAATTTGGTCAAGTTCAATGCTGCTAAAACCCAGGCGTGTCTATTTTCCGCTAAAAGGAGCCAATTCAGCCCTGCTCCAACTTTCCGGGGCGTAACCGTGCCAATAACCGACCATCTTGATCTCCTTGGTGTTACGCTGACGTCAACACTCAACTTTGGGCCATACATCGAAGCAAAGGCTCAACTGGCAGCAAAAAAGCTGGGAATCCTCGCGAAGGTCAGACGGTACTTCACGCCCGAACAGCTGCTCAAACTTTATCAAGCGCAAGTTCGATCGTGTATGGAGTACTGCTCTCATCTTTGGGACGGATCTGCCCGATACCAGCTTGATGCACTTGAGGCAATTGAGAGGCGAGCCAAGAGGATCATTGGCAATGATGCACTCGTTGAGTCGAGGCTTCAAAGTCTTGAGCATCGACGCAGAGTTGCTAGCCTGTCGGTTTTCTACCGGTTGCATTTCGGGGAGTGTGCGTCGGAATTGCATAACCTAATTCCGCCTAGCCCGTTCCATCATCGGACCACCAGGCGTACGGCAATGCGCCACCGGTACATGGTGGACATCCCACCTATACGCACAAAACGTTTTGCGAACACATTCATAGTGCGTACAGCTAAGGAGTGGAATTCCTTGCCGGAATCTGTTTTTCCTGATGGCTACAACCCGGGAATCTTTAAGTCAAGAGTGAATAGGTTACTTCTAGGTAAGCGCGTTCCATCGTCGACCGCATCGTCGCTTTCCATCAGGTGAGTTAGCGGTCAAGCGCGAACCTATCAAGAATAAAAAAAAAAAAAAAAAAAAAAAAATGTCGGAAGTCGGTGTTAAGTTATTTGGATCGTTTTAGTGTTTTTTTTTTCAGCGCAGTCAGTTATTCTTTTTGTAACAAGTGTTTTATTTCTTTCCAAGGTGACCGCTGCGCTTCTAGCGATGATGCTGTAGCACTGGAGAAGTTTTGAACTAACAAATCTTGTACTATGTACGTTTGTGCCGGCGAGAGTATAACTTGATCAGCCTAATAATGTTCCCACTGTTAGGACTCAGGCCTTCTCTTTAAGAAAATGAATGGACCGTAATCCACCACGCGGGTCCAGTGCGGATTGGTAGATGTCACATGTCATTAAATTTTTGGTTCTGGGTCATGCCCGTTTCCTCACGATGTTTTCCTTCACCGTTTTGTGAGCAGTGGTGATGAAATAAATTACAGAATGTAATGCGCCAGCTTGGGTCTGAACCCGCGACCTACATCTCGTAAGTCGGGCCATTTCCACTAAGCCACCACTGCTCCGATCTCATTTAGAGATCAATATCACCATCATCATCATTTCAATCGAAAGACGTCTAGAGCTGGACATCAGTTTTATAGGTAGTAGCTTCTGCCAGCGGCTTCGCCCGCGTAAAAGTAGGTTTCTCCATATAAACTTCCAATCCCCGTTTTTCCCCTTCCTGCACCGAATTCGTGCAGAAGAGACGCCCGGGTGTCGCCTTTGTGTGGACCGCCCGGAGGACACGGTGTAGCATATGGTACAGGTGTGCCCTGCTTGGGTAGAGCACCGCCGTGTCCTCGTAGGGGCGATCGGCGGCAGCGATCTCTCGATCGGACGGCGAGCAATGGGTGGCTCGCCGTCCGATCGTCCGGTAACCGTCCGGACCGAGCCCAAGTCGTCGACGGCGCGTAGTGTTCCACGCGCGCCTCAAGGAGATGTCAGTAACCGTAGGGGCCCAGCAGGGTCGAAGCCTACCGGGGCCATGGGTGATGCGAAAGAGATCCCCGGGGCCCTGGAAAAAATGGCAAAGAAGGAACAGGAGTGGGTTTTTAGTCAGTAAAAGGCTGACACTATTTCCCGCTCCGCCCAAGAGTAGGGGATGTCATCAGATGATTTTCCCACCCGAAAAAAAAAGTAACCCCCTTAGGGGTGGAGTTTCGTAAAATCCGTTCTTAGCGTATGTCTAACCTATTATGTCTAAATTATTATGTTATCTTGTGTATTATGTGTGTGTCTAACTTATTATGACCCGGAACCTACCTGCCAAATTTTGAGTTTGTAGGTGTTGTAGTTTCTGAGATTTCGTGATTAATCAGTGAGTGGTATTTCGCTTTAATATATATAGTTTTAAACCAAACTTTTTCTTTTTACAACAATCGGATTATCAATTTCACAACTTAAGCCTTTAAAACCGTAAAAGCTTATCTCCTCAACTAAAAAAAAACATCTAGTCTAACATTTTTTAATCAGAGTGGAAAGGATCATTCGTGCGGGCCGAAGGCTGTAATAAAAAAAAAAAACTTCGGTTGCACAACGAAAACTGGCTATTATCTATTCCAAACCACTGGTTTTTATGTTACAGGCTTGTGCTGACAAATTACAAGGATTTATTGAGTTTCAGAGGAGTCTGTGAGTTTTCAGAACGATTTAAAATGCTTAAACGAGTAGAGTGGATGTTCGCTGTGGACTTGTCGCAATCCTTGAAAGAAGTCTATAGTTATCTAGCAGTGGCATTTGGCTGAAATGGTGATGATAGTTAATAGAATTAATAGGAGTTTCGTGTATAAGCTGATGGTACTGGTATTGATGGACCTAAAAATTACATGCCACAGAAATTCAAAACGGTATCTACTAAGTATTGCGTCGCACCGAGTAGTGTTCAGTATCTGGTGTTTTTTTTTTTTAATCTACGCAAGTTGAAAGTCTCGTTATTCCCGAGATTGGAGGTGTCTGTATCGAGTCTCAAAAATGAGGAAAAGTCGTCGAGACTCAATATTTTTGTGACCGAAATTCCCGGGATGAGAGCCCTACTACCTCCACTCAAAAAAGATAGTTTAGGGAGATGGACGAACTTCCCTGACGGGGAAGTTTTTAAGCAAGACTTGCAAGATCAGCTCTAGTTCCCCCAACCTTGCAATGTATGCTGTCCTTGACCAATTAAATTGAATGTAGGTACATAAAAACGTAGCCAAAATATAGGAAATTAACATAAAAAAACGTTAAAACTATAATGAATACTGATAATTGCATTATGTGTACATACTGCTGGCCCAAGCTCTCAACATTTCTGGAACATCTCCTTTTAAATTTTATTATTTGTTGCAGCGGCAATAGAAATTATACATTCTGTAAAAATTTCAACTCTCTATCTCTTAAGGTTTATGAGATACATCCCGCTGACAGATGGACGGACAGACATACAGACGGACGGATGCACAGCGGAAGTTTAGTAATAGGACTAGTTGGCACCCTTCGAGAACCATAAAAAGCGGCAAAAGCCCTTGCAATAAAAAAATAGGGTAAAAAGTTAGAAAAAACCTCACAAAGTATGTTAAAAATCCACTACAACAAAACACAAACTGTTATTTACAATCTAACAGCGTTTTCCCGGAACAGTACAGTCATTATTCTTTATGAATAATCGTTTTTACCCAAAATATATATCACACAGCGGAATTACGAGAGTCAACATAACATGAATTAGGGCAATACCGACGCACTTTTTTCGCTATTAACCCACTTTCATAGAGGATGACAGATCTGTAGATTATTCTCAGTGGGGAATAAAGAAACAACATGAGAATAAATTGCTATACTCAATCAAATTGCTAAGCTCCATCTCTATAGACTTGAGAAATAACACGATTTTTCTTAGGATATAATGACATAATTATATCTCAATCAATGGTCGGATGTTTGCTTGCGATACAAACAATATTTATTTATTGTTGCACATTTACCACCTATACGCACAAAACGTTTTGGGAACACATTCATTGTGCGTACAGCTAAGGAGTGAAATTCTCTGCCAGAGTCTGCGTTTTCTTGATAGCTACAATCTGGGGATCTTTAAGTCAAGAGTGAATAGGTTACTTCTAGGTAAGCGCGCTCCATCGTCGACCGTATCGTCGCTTTCCACCAGGTGAGATAGCGATCATAAACGAGCCTATCAACAATACAATGATGAGTTTGTTTTTTTGTCTTTTATATATAATAGCCATATAATATAATTTTATATCTATGTATAGACTATACATAGATATAAAATATATATTTTTAACTTAATTTTTCATTTGCAGTACACCACAGTCTACCCCTTTTTTATGTTAAGTTCTTACAGTCCATTCTTAGGTTGTCTGGTAGATATCGCTGTTAGCGATAAGACCGCCATTGTACCCATAGATTAAGTTAGTTTAAAAGTTTTTGTTACTATTTTGGTGTACAATAAAGTTTTATTCTATTCTATACAAAAAGAAAAAAAAAAATCTTTTTAGGGTCCTATTGTACCCAAAGGGTGCCAAGGGGCCCGTTGAGAGTTGGTATCTTCACAGAATGTGTATTTCTATTAAGGTCCGACCGAGATCTCGGTCTCGGTCTCGGTCCAGTCATTCTCGGCTAAAAATCAGGCCGAGATTCTCGGTCTCGTTCTCGGCCTGATTTACGCCGAGAATCTCGGCCATGGCCGAGACTTCTTGAGGTCCAACAAATCATTTATTTTCCCTAGATTTAGAGCTTATCGCTCCATCTACCGACAGATGGGCGAATTAGGTACAGGTTTGACGTTACTCGCGTTTCTGTTTACGATTGCTGATTGATTGGCTAATGGCATAACGTCAACAAGCGCTGACTTGTCGGGGAAATACCTTTCGTATCTCATTTGTTTTTTACATGTATGTCAATTTATTGTCAATATTTGGAATAGTGATTTAAATAAACATAATTCACGGATTGTTAGCATAAACATAAGCATAATCAGCCTTTTAATGTTCCCACTGCTGGGACTCAGGCCTCCCCTCTCTAGAAGAGGGAATGGGCCGTAATCCACCACGCGGGACCAGTGCGGGTTGGTGAATGTCACATGTCTTCGAATTTTTGGTTCTAGGACATACCGGTTTCCTCACGATGTTTTCCTTCACCGTTTTGAGAGCAGTGGTGATGAAATAAATTACACAAAGTAATGCGCCTTGCTGGGTTTGAACCCGCGACCTACAATTCGTAAGTCTGGGCCATTACCACTCGGCCACCACTGCTCCCACGGATTGTTATTTGACAAGAATTATTGTTAATAGATAAGTGAAAAAGTTGCGTGCGAATTGAATTGGTTTGGTTTATGTGAGTTTAAATTGGTAAGTAGGTATCTAGTGTTATTTGATTTCTTCCTTTTTTACTTGTTGTGTTGTTGTAATTAGCGGAATGGTATCATTATTTCATATTTACATCTGTCGATCGGCATTATTTAATAATTATGTGAAATACATACGCAGCTTTTTTAAAGACTTACTTTTTAAACACGTCGCGCGTCGATCGTGCGTTTACCTATGTACCTATGCTTATGTACCTATTCGGTGCCTAAGTGTTACCAAGTGTTTTTAATATTCTCAATTTTTTTTTTCTATGTTAAAATATAGTTCTGTTCGATTTTGATTACGAAGTGTTTTTAATATTCACAATAAAAAAATACATTTTTTATGTTAAAATATAGTTCAGTTCGATTTTGATTACTAAGTGTTACTAAATGTTTTTAATATTCACAATATTTTTTTTTTTTATGTTAAAATATAGTTCTGTTCGACTTTAATTTCTAAGTGTTTTGAATACGTAAAATAAAAAATTGCTGAAACAAGCACTATTTCGTATTATTTCGAGATTTAACATACTAAATGTTATAGCGCCATGTCTCGGTCTCGGTCTCGGTCTCGGCCGAGAATTTATTTTATTCTCGTTCTCGGTCTCGGTCTCGGCCGAGACAAAAAAACAAGGTTCGGTCGGACCTTAATTTCTATAGCCGCTACAACAAATGATAAAATTAAAAAAAAACTTTTTAGAAAAAAAAAATAACCGACTTCACAAAAAAAAACACTAAAAGGATCAAAATAACTTTAATTTTGGAAGTCGGTGTTTCTAGGTATTGTTTGTTTCTTATTTAACACCGACTTCCGAAATTAAAGTTATTTTGATCCTTTTAGTTTTTTTTTTAGTGAAGTCGGTTATTTTTTTTTTCTAAAAAGTTTTTATTTCACACTTTTTAGTTGCGATACACTTATAAACAGAGTGCCTATTTCTCATGACAATTCCAATTAACCCAAATACTGCTAGGTTACATTGTTTTATTATAAAGTTCCTGTGTCTACCTTCCTCCTTCCGGCTCCATCATCAGATCAGTTCGATAGTACCTTATAGCCAAAGAGCATCTCACGACAATTCTAATATCTATATCTTATACCTAATTAGCACAACGAAACAATTGTTATTTAATAGAGGAAGAGCGAGGTTTATCCCATCACAAGTATCTTCGGATTACTTTCTGGGAAGCCCCGGCAACTTAATTGTATAGATTTTTAAGATAATAAACACATTTTTTTTTTTTTTTAAAGCCGCTTTACACAAAGCTTTTACCATTTTGTGTGATTGACAAGATTTTAAAATTAAACGCATTGCGCAACCACAAAAATACGTTACTATAACTATAGGTTTAACATTACCACACGGGAGCACTGCATTATGTGGAATAGTTGGATCGGTAGGTACTTACCTGAAAATAGATAAAAAAAATTATTAATAACAAACCAAAACCGTAAATAACCACATAGAAAATTTAATTATCAGTTCAGCCGAAAGACGTCCACTGTTGGACATAGGCCTCCTCCAAGTGTCGCCTCAACAACCGGTCCTGTGCGTCTCGCATCCATCGGATTTCCGCGAACACCACCAGGTCGGACTACCACCTTATGGGAGGCCTACCAATGCTGCAATTCTCCGCGCGATTAGAACATATACCTACAACAGCCTGAAATCAACTGTTGGGCAGTTGCCCGGCCCAGACTCTCCACACCTGTCTGGTTAACACTATGTTCCGCCTATCTCTAAAAGCTATTTGATGATTTTCCAACTCAAAAAAAAACTTATAATGTTAACTTCTGAGCATGACTGTCTCGGCACCAGTTAAAATGTAATCACATCACGCATCACAACATTTCAGCCGAAAGACGTCCACTGTTGGATATAGGCCTCCCTAGAGCATCGCCACAACGACCGCATCCCGCGACGCTCACCAAGTCATCGGTCCACCATGTGGGAGGCCGCGCCAACGCTGCATCATTCAGTACACGGTCGCCACTTCAGAACCTTTCGGCCGCATCGACCATTTGTTCTGCGCGCAATGTGCCTTGACCTACTGCAAATTTTTGGCCATTCTTCAGGCTACGGTCGGTAACTTTGGTTTTCCTGCGGATATCTTCATTATACGTAGAGTGGTCGATCACATCCAGATTTAATAGGCACACATTGTTATCCTTTAAACACCCTAACCATTTAACGCGACGCGTAACAAAAATTAACATTATGTAAAGCAGTGCTAGACATGCCTGAGGACCGTACGACACCTATTAGCATTCTGAAATTAAGACAGCTTTATTTTCTTTGAATATTTCGAGCTAATTTAAAGTTAATTTACACGATGTTAATTAGTGATGTTCTTTTTGAAACATACAAAAAAACTTTTTACTTTGAAGTCGGTTGTATTTTTTTATTTTACACTTTTTAGTTATGGTACCACCACTAAAAAGTACCCCTCAGCAAAACATAAATACCTTATAGGCAGAGTGCATCTCATGCCAATTCTAATAATCCCAAACACGGTTAGATTACATTAATTTATTACAGAGTTCCGGTGCCTAACTTCAGGCTTCATCATCAGATCAGTTCGATATATTCCCCCTGTTCTTTCAGTCAGTGTCATCGACTACACGTATAAATAAAGCAATTTTACTTGTAACGACGGTGCTGCTCTGATCCTATGAGGAGTTCTGTTCCATATCTTCGAAGTTCATGATCAGATCATAAAAATATTTCTATGGGACCAACTTGGAAGCTTAAATAAACTGAAGACTCCTTCTTCCTCGACAAGCACGTAAAGCTGTTGGTTGCGGCAGACATTAGTAGATCTTTAGACAGTCGTTATCAGATAGTCAGACAAACAAAATATTGGAAAGGAGTGTTATTTATTTTATTGATTTATTAGGATCGTCAACATTGCAGAAAAGGGAGTTAGTGATAGCATGACGGATGACAGGACGGAATGTAAGAAAAAAAACGTGTTGCGTCGATTCCAAATAACACGGGACAAGGGCAGGAAGATGATGTCAACATTGCAGACACTTATAAGTAGACTACATAGCTGCCCGCGCAGACCCGTAAAACAGCGCGATGCGATTTGGTCACAATTTCTAGACTTTTTTTTTTGTGACGAACCCTATTTCTTTTTCTAAAGTTTTGTCACTCCTAGTAACATCAGCTATCCACCAGTGAAAGTCCCGTCAAAATCAGTACAACCGTTTTGGAGATTAGCCAGATCAAACAGACATACCGACAGACAGAAATTCAAAAAAATTGCACATTTGTTATAGGTATCGATTATACTTTCATTATACATTTAGTAACATTATTTTGATGTTATAAATAGACTCTTAATTTTTTATATGTAGTTGTTTGTAGATTGTTTTAACACTATTCAAATGTTATGCTGTGAGATAGGCAATCCGTCCATGTTAAATACTCAGATGCATTCGGTCAGACTGGATGCTGACCTCAAAGCCTTTACCCAGGCTAAACAGGATGAAGTACTGCGATGAGGAAGTGTTTAAAGGAAACCGCTGTAAACGAAATTTTATCTGATGAAGCGCTTTAGAGCAGCGTTCTTTCCGCTTAACCTACACTAATATTATAAAAAGGTAAAGTTTTTTTTTTTTTGTTTGTAGGAGGTAATCTCTGAAAGTACTGGTCCGATTACGAAAATTTTTTCACCGATAGAAAGCTGCTTTATTCCGAGTGACATAGGCTATGTTTTATGTATGCGGGCGATACCAAGGGCAAAAGCTAGTGTAATACAAATCGGAAATCGGAGGTAAGATGAGGGTGAAAATTCAAACGTTAGCAATTTCTATTGCACTTAATTTGGTTTTTGTCTCTGTTACAAATATTAAACAAATCGAATTATAATATTAGGAACGTTTAATAGTCGTGCATTTTATTTGTTGCATGCAGTGGTGACCCAGTGAATACCGATTCCGACTTACGAGTGCAGGTCACGGGTTCAAACCCAGCCACGCGCATTACTTGAATGTAATTTATTTCATCTGCTCTCAAACGGTGAAGGAAAACATCGTGAGGAAACGATGACGTCATCGACGTTGGAGCTCGCTCGCCTAGAAGTGGCATATTTTCTTTTGAATTAAAAAGCTCGAGGTTGTAGCTATCAGGAAACAGACAACGGCAAGGAATTCCACCCCTTAGCTGTGCGCACAATGAATGTGTTCCCAAAATGTTTAGTGCGTATCCATGTACCGGTGACGCATAGCCGGGCTAGTGGTCCGATGATGGATCGGGCTTGGCGGAATTAAGTTATGCAATTCCTACACACACTACTCGAAATGTAAGCGA
Organism: Mythimna impura; assembly: GCA_905147345.3. Taxonomy (NCBI): domain Eukaryota; kingdom Metazoa; phylum Arthropoda; class Insecta; order Lepidoptera; family Noctuidae; genus Mythimna; species Mythimna impura. Next base: position 7,443,439 of record LR990369.1, on the reverse strand, counting down.
TAGAAAGCCAACAGTCTGGCAACTCGGCGTCGATGCTCAAGACTTTGGAGTTCCGACCCGACCTGAGCGTTGATCCTCTTAGCTCATACTTCAATTGACTCAATCGCATCAAACTAGTTCTTGTCAAAGCTCTAATCTTAGATAATCTCATTGCTTACCAGGGACCTTACCAGTCTTAGCTAGGCGTGGGCGAAGCGGCACCTCCCCTCGCACCTCAAGGAGCCTCGCGCTAGCAGGGTCTTAAAGTGTACCCAACTATTACTAAAAATCACAATTTTTTGCGAGAATGAGAGATGAAATGTATAGTTTTTTTTTTTATTGATATAAACCAGTGCTTGACTGCGATCCCACCTGATGGTAAGCAGTGATGCAATCATTGATGGTGAGGCGCACTAGTTTATGAAGAGCCTATTCACTCTAGCCTTGAAGGCACCTAAATTATAGTTGGACGGGAAGACCGCAGCAGGCAAATTGTTCCAGTCCTTCGTCGTTTATACCGCGTACATGCGGTATAAACGACGAAACGAAACGCTTAGTCCGGACCGTTGAAGTTACAACAACGTAAGGGTGGATACTCGCCGTAAGTCGGGTTGTCCGATGGTAGAAAGGAGATGGCGGAATCAAGTTATGCAATTCCCGCGCACACTCTCCAAAATGCTATATAGCTCCATCCCTTTATCAGTTCTGTTCAGGTAGTCAAATGGATTGCATTAAGAGCTAGTGGTATGGCTTCTGGGCGCTGAGTACAGTTTAAAGCGGTGTCTCAACGTAATTTGCTCCGCTTAAAATGAGTCCAATTCACGAAACATTAACGCTTGTCTGGCACAACCCTTAGCGGAATTGTTCAATTTCGAGAATTCGTTTAAGTACTTGTACTTCAAAAAGCAAAATATTACGCCTTTGCGGCTTTGCTTCTGATATTCGTAGAAATACTTGTTACAACAGCAGCATGTTAATTTCTATAGCAGAAAATGATATGCTTATTTAGAATTTCTGAAGATCTCTCCAACTCTTGGTGCCGCGTCAGTTGAGACTGGTAATCTTTAAGCTGCCAATGGCTTAATTCAATTTCTATCTTTTAATTATTTGTATTTTTTATTACTTATCTACATTAGAGCAGTGGTGGCCGAGTGGTAACGGCCCCGACTTTCGAGTTGTAGGTCGCGGGTTCAAACCCAGCCGGGTGCATTACTTTGTGTAATTTATTTCATCACCACTGCTCTCAAAACGGTGAAGGAAAACATCGTAAGGAAACCGGCATGTCCTAGAACCAAAAAATTCGAAGACATGTGACTTCACCAACCCGCACTGGGCCCGCGTGGTGGATTACGGCCCGTTCCCTCTCCTAGAGAGAGAGGAGACCTGAGTCCCAGCAGTGGGAACATTAAAAGGCTGATTATGCTTATGCTATGTTATGCTATCTACATTATGCTCACATAATAGAAGCAACAAGAAATATGTAACCAAGATTATATGTAACTCACAATATAATTTAAGAGTGTCCATAGAGTTTCTTACACGTTCTTCTCCACAGAGTTCTACGCTTTGAAACGTGCAATTTAGCTTCACTTTTTTTTTGGACTGACCTACATTTGACTATTCAAAAGTGGCTGTAAATGGTCTATTTGAAATAAATTTCTCTTGGAATTGGCCCACTCCGTTATTGGAAAAGTGGATAGTTAGTACATCCCGCTTCCCGGAAATTTATCAATGGTTTTGCTAAGTATCTTTAAGCACCTGCTTTGTCTCCACTACTCTTGGTGGACAGAGAAGAAGTATGTTTCTAGTTACAAGGTATTGAGAATTTGATGGCACGGTTGGAGTAGTGGTAGAGAGGCTGGCTGATGCGCTGCGTATCACGGGTTCGATTCCCGCACGGATCAAATATTTGTATGGACTACAGATAATTGTTCCGGGTTAGGTGTCTTTTGTTTGTTTGTGAGTTTATATATTTGTGAACGTATCTAAGAGCAGTGGTGGCCAAGTGGTAGCGGCCCCGACTTACGAGTTGTAGGTCGCGGGTTCAAACCCAGCTAGGCGCATTACTTTGTGTAATTTATTTCATATTCATAACCACTGCTCTCAAAACGGTGAAGGAAAACATCGTGAGGAAACCGGCATGTCCTAGAACCAAAAAATTCGAAGACATGTGACATTCACCAACCCGCACTGGGCCCGCGTGGTGGATTACGGCCCATTCCCTCTCCTAGAGAGGAGGCCTGAGTCCCAGCAGTGGGAACATTAAAAGGCTGATTATGCTTATGCTATGCTATGCTTATCTAAGAAACAGGAGTAACTTCTAGTGTGGGGCAAGATAAAAAAAAAACAGGTTTATTTCATCGAATAGCACAGACGAAGAATTTCGAAAACCTCTCCTAATTTCCCGTATAATGCCATTATATTGATTTAGTGTCTTTAACACGTTCAGCCTATCACGAAAAAGCTTTGAAGGTGCTGAATAGACTAACGCCCCATTTTACCAAACAAACCATAAAGGTAGAACTCTAGAAACAACACCAGCCTCCACTTAAACCTATAGCAATAACTCAAACTCCCACATAACAATATTATAACTATGTAACAGTCAATAAAATAATATTCATAGTCCGTCTTTCCCCCGGCAACGTATCCTTAAATTCGGGTGTTACGTAACTCCGGGGTCAACGCACTGAGGCCCGGCCGAACCGCATGGCTTGTCGCGGACTAAAGTTTAGCGCGGATCGTGCTCAAATTATTTTGCTGATGTTTATTTTTTGTGTCGTGTTAACGATTTTCGTGGAGCCAGGGTTTCGGAGATTAGATATAGATTATTTTGATTTTAAAATAATATTTACTCAAATCGAAAAATTCTCTCAGATTACGTACGATACCTATATCATCATCATCATCATCATTTCAGCCGAAAGACGTCCACTGCTGGACATAGGCCTCCCCCAAGTGTCGCCACAATGAACGGTAATGATACCTATATCTAAGTCTGTAATCGTCTAAGGGCTATATTTCACCGGGACACCATGGCGGCGCGACCAGTTGCGCCGCCATGGTGTCCGTAAGCTACCAAACTAAACACCATACTGATACCAGAGTCGCTACACCACACTGAGACAGTATCAAAATGAACCTTAAGTGCACGCGTCCGAGCTGGTCGCGCCGCCAAATTGGTTGCGAAACCAAACAGACACCGGGTGAGTAACTCTCTCTAAAGCTGTATACATTTTGTTGGAAGCGGCGACTGGTCGCGCCGCCATGGTGTCCCGGTGAAATATAGCCCTTATTAAATGTAATGTGAAATAAAAGTGATTGTGAAGTGAATTGTTATTTTAATTTTACGCATAAACCTGCTACCAGAAAACCTTACCGTTGACGGCTGTACCGTTAATTTTATTTATTTATCAAACTTGTTTGTAACTATCTTTACAGGAAACCTAATGCGACAGTACAGCCAGTAAAACTATACATAAAATTTATTACTAAACCTAGGTACTTTATAAGATAGGGCGTACCAAGGGCGGGGGATGTCATAAGATGATTTTCCCACCGAGAAAAAAAAAAAAAAAAAAAAGGTACTTAATTGAATTACAATAGCACATAACCGCTAGCGCCACTCTGTTAAATTAACTCCGAGTACAAATTAATAGGTCTGACTTGCTTGAATTTATCGCAATCGCCTTCATATACATCTAACAAAATGGATCTGAATACCAGGATATCTTACACAAATGCGTTCGCAATCAGGCGGGATGCTTGCGACAACGACGGCCTACAGCGCATGCGCATCAACAACTTTTCGAATGTGAATTTTATTTTCGCATGATCGATTCGCAATAATGTTCCGTCATATCCCTGACTAGAATTCTTAAAGCGACTAATCAAACTATTTTTCACCAGTTTCCTATAACCAAACTAGCTTCTGCCAGCGGCGTCGCCCGCGTGAAACTCGGTTTCTCCATACAAACTTTGGACCCCCGTTTCATCCCTTTAGGGGGTGAATTTCGGAAAATTCTTAGCGGATGTCTAAGGAACCTACCTGCCAAATTTTAAGTTTGTAGGTGTTATAGTTTCTGAGATTTCGTGATTAATCAGTGAGTGGTATTTCGCTTTTATATACAGATAACTAGGTGGCACTACTATTAACTGCTTCGTTGGTCTTGTGATGGTATGTGCGACTGCTGATCGTGAGGTTCTAGTTTCGACTCCCATGTGGGACCAAAAGTGCTATCGAGTTTTTCCATTACGAATTATTCTGTAGTGTCTTCGTGCCTCAGAAAGTACGTAAAGCTGTTGATCCTACGCCTGACCTCTCCACGGTCGTGTCGGATTGACATGCCGTACTATCGGACTATGAAAGTAAAATGTTTTTGCGCCGTTGAGTTCGGCGAACATGATCGATTTTAGGTCTAATATCTTTATTACATCCATCATATAAACTAGACTGAATACGCTATATTCCTCGTCGCAGTAGATAGGTACTGTGATATCGAAAGGAGATCGCATGAGGTAAGTTAGCGAACTGGCATCTAAAATATATTTCTAAGGATTTTGTTGTTCTAGAATAGGTTTAAAAATTGAATAGAACAAAATAATGTCTAGTTTTTTCAGTTCGGACGCAACCGTTGTAAACTGATGTCATTACGCGTAAAGCAATACAAATGTTCAATAAAATAAAAGTGTTTCATTGCTAGAAACCACGAAGATCCTGATACCGAGTGCGACAGTACCTACTTATTTATTTATTTTTTTATTATGGTTAGGCTCGCGTTTGACCACTATCTTACCTGATGGTAAACGATGATGTGGCCGAAGATGGAGCAAGCTTACATAGAAGTAACCTATTCATTATTGACTTAACGACCACTAGGTTGTAAGTTGTAACTCACAGAACACAGACTGTTAAGTAAAGATGACTCGATATCTTATAAAAACACTTCTCATCGATGAATAAAAAACAAAACAAAATATAAAGTTACAATGATGTTTCCTTTGTCTTGCCCTTGCAAAACAAACGGTTGGCGAACCAGCTGACGTTACAGACGGCTTGCAAGCGGTCTCGTGCCCTTAAGATTGAATTCTTTACATCACGATTCACGATACAAATTCTTGCTTGGAACCAACGATGTATGTTGAATAATATAACATGGTATGTTGTTAGATCACTAATGAAGTTTATTTATAATCTCTTATCTATATAAAACACTTCATTTACGATAGCATTAGACAAAAGAGGTTCATCATAGAAGCAGGTGTGCACAAAATTTATTTTTCGAGATAAATTCAAACAAGTTTTTAAATAATGGTTTCAATATAAAATTTTAACATTACCTACTTAGATAAATTTGATTATTGTAAAGTAAGTAAGTACTTACATTTCAAACAATTTTACATTTTTTTTTTAATGGCGTATCAACAAGTTTCCTCCTTACAAAACATATGAATTGTATACACAATACAAGGCAACAAGATAATTATTTAACATTCATACAACTAGAAATAACAAATATTATATAGTATAATGAAAAACGTTACAGGTATTGACAATCCCTGCATCTGGTTTCAAATGAATTCATATATATAAGTATAAGGGATCCGTTTTTTTTTCCTTTTGAGGTACGGAACCTAAAAACGCGTTAAGAACATTACCTCAAAGGTGGCGTGAAGGCGTGAAAACGTGTGCATATTATAACGATTACCTCTTTCAACTTTTTGAAACATTGTGTCAAAAACGGTGGCTCTTAGGAAAAAAGTATTGACACATTTTAATTTTTAATTATCTGATCTACAGTTTTTATCTGGGCTAATTTTATGATAAATCTTACCGTTTTGCAGAAAATCGCGAAAAACTCGTTTTTGTGACCGTTGACCCCGAGTATTTTTTTTCCATGTGTCGGATTGATGAGGACTCTTTAAATTTCATTTATGATGGTGTTTTGAACAATCCCACCAATTTTCAGCTGGGTGCGAATTATTGTAACCTTGCCCCTATTTTTTGGTCTAATTTAACTGGACTACTCTATCAATCAACTTTTAACCGTCAAACTTTTCTAAAGGCAACTAATGAAAACCCACAATTTTCCCTTTATCAAGAAAGGTTATTATTAGAACCCTTTTTATATAGGAACGACAGAATTTTTATAATGTTTGAACTAAGAGTTGAAACTTGAGTACATTTGGAAACTTCTTTTTTTGTATTATTGATAGGTTCGCGTTTCACCATTATCTCACCTGATGGTTTTTTTTTTATTTAAGTGGGAAATCATCCAATGACTTCTCTCGCTCTAGGGCGGAGAGGGAGCGTGTCAGACTTATACTGACTAAAACCCACTCCTATGTTCCTTCTTTGTAATACAGGTTTTATAGAGACCTGTCACAGGCACCAACCAGTCTCTCACAAAGTTAATTCCATGTTCGTGCTCCACTTTAACCCTGGCATTAAGTAACTTGTGTAGAGAAATATTATTCTTTGTCTTGGGTTCCAGGATCCCGGGTTTCCCTTTCGGAAGCCAAGCGAAGCCCGGGGCCCCGGGATGAAGGCAAAAAAGGAACAGGAGTGGGTTTTTAGTCAGTAAAAGTCTGACACTATCTCTCGCTCCGCCCAAGAGCTGGATTTGTCATTAGATGATTTTCCCACCTAAAAAAAAAAAACCATAGCACCAGCAGGCTTCGATCCTGCTGGGCCCCTACGCACCGTCGACGACTCGGGCTCGATCCGGACTCGTCGTCCGCAACCACACGCCTACACTCTCACCTGATAGTAAGTTCTCGACTATCGATTGATCTATCGAGTACGCAGAGTCGGGTAGAGAATCCCAATAGGTACTTAGCTGTACGCACAATGAAAGTGACCAAGAATAAAAGAAGATATGTAACCAAGATTTATGTAACTCCTAATATGATTTAAAAGAGTGTCCATGGAGTTTCTTGCACGTTCTTCTCCATAGAGATCTACGCTTTGGAACGTGCAATTTAGCTTCACTTCTTTTGACTGACCGACATTTTGACAATTCAAAAGTGCCTGTAATTGGTCTATTTGAAATAAACGTTTCTGATTTCTGAAGTGTTCCCAAAAACATTTTGTGCGTATGAGTCGAGCGGGATGTTCAGTATGACACCACGTTTTGAGTACATATCGACTTGGATGGCAATGCAGTAAGGCAAGTCTAAAGGAGCGATGAATAGAATGATGAATGAAAAACGACGTTCGTAGTAAAACCTGGATGAAATAAATGTCACATAGAAGAAAAAGTTCAGACGCTAGAAGGAGTCTTAATTTCACAAATGACATGAACTTTTATAATCAGTCCTACACTCTTCAGAGACGAAGAAACTTCGACCGTACCTTGAAGTTGCAAGTTCGGGAGTACTTACAACTGCAACAAACTTGTGCTTTTAGAGAAAGCAAGTTTATACTTTGCGAGTTAATAAACTTTTAAAAGTTTTAAATTTATATTGTACTTTCAATATTCAACGCCAGGGCAGAATTCAGAACTTATGTATCAGAAATAGTAGTTTTAAATGTATTCAAAGAAGTATGGGGTTTAATAAAAAATTAAACGATGGAGAAAAAGGTGAAGGTAAGAAAAAAATGAGACGTCCCGTGCGTCGCATGACAATTCCCAGCCAGCGTAGGCGCGGACGCGCGCGGCTTGCGGACGTGAGCAATGGGTATCTCACCGTCCGATAAGGATCATGCCCGGTTCGACGGTGCGTCGTGTTCCAATCGCGCTTCAACGAACTGTCAGCCTGATTGATGAGGCCAGTTTGAGCTGATACGTGCTAGAGCTTCGGATTGTTCGAAAGAATTACCGCAACCCTGGAGCGCAAAGGGCAGCTAAAAGAATACTGGTGGGTTTAGTCAGTAAAAAGTCTGGCACTTTCTCTCACTCCTCTTAAAGTGGGAGGAGTGAATTTATAACTTCCTATCCAAAAAAAAAAACCTCGTTTACGATGAGGAGTGAACCAATTACAGTTACACCGCACGCACCTAAATGTACAAGTACATACGGCTAGTCAGTCTAACACGTTACAATTGATTTCAAGGCATTAGCAATAAGCAAACCAATCTAATCGGACGCGGTTACCTATTTGAGTTGCGGTACGTCACGTTCGTACATTCCGCGAAACAAAGTGCGATTGCTGTGCTGAAGTATTCGATGCTAGCGATCTGGCCCGGTGACGCACGGGAATAATTTAGTTTGCGATAGATTTAAAAAACTGGGCAAGTGCGAGTCGGACTCGCGCACTGAGGGTTCCGTACAAACTTGAAAGGTAAATTGCGGTTTACGATTTATGACGTATTAAAAAAAAACTACCAACTAGATCTCGTTCAAACCAATTTTCGGTGGAAGTTTGCATGGTAATGTATATTATATATTTTTTTTTAGTTTTATCATTCTCTTATTTTAGAAGTTACAGGGGGACACACATTTTACCACTTTGGAAGTGTCTCTCGCGCAAACTATTCAGTTTAGAATAAAATGATTTTAGAAACCTCAATATTATTTTTAAAGACCTTTCCATAGATACCCCACACGTACGGGTTTGACGAAAAAAAAAAAATTGAGTTTCAGTTCTAAGTATGGGGAACCCCCAAATTTTATTGTTTTTTTTTTTTCTATTTTTGTGTAAAAATCTTAATGCGGTTACAGAATACATCTACTTACCAAGTTTCAACAGTTATATATAAGTCTTATAGTTTCGGAAAAAAGTGGCTGTGACATACGGACGGACAGACAGACAGACATGACGAATCCATAAGGGTTTCGTTTTTTGCCATTTGGCTACGGAACCCTAAAAAAGACAGCCTTCTCGGTCAAGCCGTCCTCAAGTGATGCTCAGTCATACATTATTGTGTCAATTTACGAGTAGTTTGCTTCTATGTTGAGATGGATGTGTGGTGGTGGGATGAGAATGTATAAAGTGAGAAATGAGTATATGTCTGAAAGTGGCGTCATGACTGAAAAGTTGAATTGGAATCATTTATCATGGTATAGTCAATAAATAATAATATAATATTCAATAACTTTTACACACCGCTATCTAGTACCAAACTAAGCGGAGCTTGTGCTATTTATAGTAGACAACGGATAAATATACTTATTAAATATATTATTTCTAAAGACACACATATTATAGATAAATTACACCCAGACACAGAACAAATGATCATGTTCATCACACAAACATTTATCTTCAGTGGGAATCGAACCCACAATCTCCGGTATTTCAGTGTCAGGGCCACTAACCACTAGACCAACAGGCCAGTCAGTCAATAAGATTGATGTAGAGGAAGAGAGAGGCATAAGAAAAGATGGATGGATTGTATGTGAAGTCAGGGATAGCGTAACGGGTGATAGGACTGACTGGAAGACAAAAACGTTTTGCGCAAGCCCCAAGTAACATGGCAGAAGCGCAGAAAGATGATGATGATGATTTTATTAGTTGTAAGGCCAAAGGAGATGAGATCACAAAATCGGGCGAAGATATAGTTTTTGTGTTATAAAATTCCCAGTAACGGATCTGTGTCTGGATACACACGCGGTTAACTACAGTTAGATCATGTGACACCCTCCACAAGGTGGACTGATGACCTGGTGAGGATCGCAGGAATATGATGGATGCGAGACGCATAGGAGGGGTCGTTGTGGCAACACTTAGGGAAGGCTTGTGTCCAGCAGTGGACGTATTTTGGCTGCAATGATGATGATGAGAGTAGGTGATAACTGACCAAATGCGAGTCACAAGCCCCAATCAAAAATAAATGACTACATAAATGGAAATGAAGCTTCTTATTTTAAGTTCTTACGATCCATCCTAAGGTTGTCTGGTAGATATCGCTGTCAGCGATAAGACCGCCATTGTACCCATAGATTTCAGTTTATGTAGGAATAAGTTGTGTTACTTTTTTGGTGTACAATGAAGTTTATTCTATGCTATTCTAAATGTGACGAAGACGAAAAAAGTTTTGAAGTAGTAATACAAGCATTACAAACAAAGTAATCCTTACGAGGATAGCAACACAGCTGTTCCCTCTGTAATAGGATTGTCTTAACGACTTAGTTTTATGCAAACATTCCAGCTTTCAAAGCTTGCTAGAGAAAACACCGATTACAAGCGCTTTTTAATGCTACTACAAAACACTTTCATTGTAATTCATTATTCAATTAGCCTAGCCTTTTCTCCACTGCGTTTGGGATTAGCGTCTAGTAAAGTCGGATACAGCTGGATACAAGTATTTTACATGGAGCGACTGCCTATCTGCCCCCTATCCAAATTACAACCGTTTCGTTTCTCTTTTCGTTGATCGCCTCGAGTAGGCCACGCCTCCTATTCCTTTGTTCTGACCACGTGACTGAGCGTTGAGATGACGTCAGAATAAAGGAATCGGAGGCGTGGCCAACTCGAGGTGATCGACGAAAAGAGAATCGAAACGAAACGGTTGTAACTTGGCTAGGGGGGCTGATCACCACAACTTAGTAATTGGGGTTTTTAGGTGGGTCTAATGATTTCTCCCGCTCTGGGGCGGAGCTGGAGGGTGTGAACGACTTTTACTGACTAAAACCCACTCCTATGTTCCTTGTTCACCTGGTTTTCCTTTCAGAAGCGAACTCACAGTAGGCTTCAGTTTTGCTGACATCTCTTTGAGGCGTGTGTAGAATACTACGCGCCGTCGACGACTCGGGCTCGGTCCGGACGGCGAGCTACCCAACGCTCGCCGTCTACAAGCCCACGCCTACGGTGGAACTTAGAAGGTAATTGGGTGACACGATACCCTTTAGCAAGACTGGTGTCAGATTCCCTGGATTCTGACTATCCATAACGACCGTCAAAGATCTACAAATGACAGCCGGGAACAACGGCTTCACGTGCTTTTCAAGGTACGGAGGAATCTAGTTATGTTATGGTTTCATCCATAGCCCGACCTCGGCAAGTATTGCTTATCCTTGGAGATAGACCTGAGTGGCTGTTATTATTTAGCCAGAAGCTAATAAAAAGAGATGTCAGCAAAACAGTAGGGGCCCAGCAGGACCGAAGCCTCCCAGGGCCATGGTTTGACTTCTGTAAAGGTTACCCGTAGTCCTAGAACCCAAAGGGCAACTGAAAAAACATAGATGTGGTTTTAGGCAGTAAAAGTCTGACACACCCTTTCGCTCAGCCCTATACTCCATCTGTTTAGGTAATTAACTAAATGTAAACAATCTTGTCATGTCTTTTATCCGAAAATGGTCTAAAAATTTTATTTAAAAATGTTTACAATTTGTTATTTACCTATACCGATGTTTGGTAATTAACTAAATTTAAATAATCTTTGTATGTCTTTTATACGATTTTTTTTAAAATAAAAAGTCATATCAAGATTGTTTACGTTTAGTTAACTACCTAAACAAATGGGAGTATAGAGCTGGAGAAGTCATTAGATGATTTTCCACCTTAAAAAAACCTACATGCTCAAAAGTAAAGTTCCCTTTTAAATCCCTCAAAAATTTTACTGCGAAATACATTGATACTGTTTTCTTATCAATGGCTACCGATAAATGTCTATTATCACACCACGCTCAGCCAAGCCTCGTGTATTGATAATAGTAATTCGTGGTATGACACATACTACACCCACACATCTTTGTTATTACATAGTAATATCTATAAAACAAGGAGAGTTCCGCGTGGAGAAGATTAAGAAGCGAGACTGTAAAGTACAACACATTGTTGTTGTCGGCCTTTCTTACCCCCTCCCCCCTTTTTGTGGGGGAAATAATAATAGTAATAAATTTTATTTGCAAACAAGTGTCACTAATTACATAAATGCTCTGCCTCCTGAACTAGGTAGTGAACCCTGTATCTCAGGAGACAGTTCCCTTCCTATACATATTACAATTTGTTTACAAACAATGCTAATTGATATATTAAGAATTTTAAAAAATGTGATAAAATAAGACACGTAAGTATATAAAAAAAAAATTGATCATGATATAGATTACAAAAAAAAAATAGTACAAAAATAATAATAATAAAATGGTTACTCATGTAGACGTGTGGTGTGGTGTGTTATCCATGATGGTGTGTTTTTTTACGAGTTCTTAAGAATTATGGTGTGTTTGTGTGTGTGTGGATGTCTTCAAAGTACAGTCCTTTTATTTGTTTGGGTTACTGGTGACTAGATTTTCTATCTGTTGAAATCATCAAATAACTCCTTCCGCTCTGGGAGGAGTGAAAGGGAGTGTTAGACTTACAAACTAAAACCCATCCGTGTGTCTTTAGTAGCCTATTGCGATCCAGAGCCACAGTAACTCTTTCGGAACAATCCTGCAATACCTGAGTCTCTGTTAGATTTCACATAATCTGTGTTCGATTTTTTATCTAAGTATGTAATAACTTAATTTCTCCAAACATATTTCATCACTGGACCACAAGACTTACTGCGATGCGCCACCGGTACATGGTGGACATCCCACCCATACGAACAAAACGTTTTGGGAACACATTCATTGTGCGTAAAGCTAAGGAATGGAATTCCCTGACTTTAAGTCTTTAAGTTAAGAGTGAATAGGTTACTTCTAGGCAAGCGTGCTCCATCGTCGACCACATCATGACTTACCATCAGGTGAGATATTGGTCAAGCGCAAGCCTATCAATGATATTAATAAAAACCGGGCAAGTGCGAGTCGGACTCGCGCACTGAGGGTTCCGTGCAAATTTACCCATGAAAACAGTTCAATTCCCGAATTGAGTTACGAAGATTTTTCCGAATTGCAAAAGTTTTTTTTTTGTGACGTAACTACAAATTTACAGTTTTAAGATTTTTTCCTATACTTGTGCTGAGACCTTGCTTCATGCCAAATTTCAGGATTCCAGGTCAACGGGAAGTACCCTATGAATTTTGATTCCCTTGATAGTGTCGAAATACAAGTTTTTTGCGACATAAACAACCGTAAGTATCTTTTTTTTTCCTAACTCAGAAGTTTGAATTTTTCACAGCTTCAATGGACCGCAGACGCCCACGCTTTCCCGAGATAAAGGGTCTTGACAGACAGACAGATGGACAACAAAGTGATCCTATAAGGGTTCCGCTTTTTCCTTTTGAGGTACGGAACCCTAAAAAAAATATGTTTTTCTCACACTATGAGATCGACGCGTAAAATGTTACTACAATCGTAGGCCCGTCGACCTTGAAAAGGCAAGATACCTATGTATTACCTACATAGCAAATCACGGTCGTGTGCTCACCATTACATTGCATCAGCTCCATGACACACATTATTTATAATTAACTGTATAAATACCTTATCTGTCGTTCAGAATTATCGTTAAATACTGGATGGATTGTGTGAGGAGTGATATGAAACAAAAGGGAGTTAGTGATAGTGTGACGGTTGACAGAATCGTCATCATTTCAGCCGGAAGACGTTCACTGCTGGACATAGGCCTCTCCCAAGTGTCGCCACAACGAACGGTCCCGTGCGTCTCGCATCCATCGCGTTCCCGCAATCGGTCCACCTTGTGGGAGGCCTTCCAACGATGCGTCTTCCGATGCGCGTTCGCCAATCCAGAATGTTTCGGCCCTAGCGACATCTGTTCTACGAGCAATGTGGCCTGCCCACTGCCACTTAAGTAAAATACGACCAACACAGACAAGAAGAAAAACAGTGTTGTGTCAACCCAAGTAACATAGGACCAAGGCAGGAAGGTGTCGATGAATGGTATTCAACTCTGCAGTCTTTTTTTAGGGCTTCGTACTCGAAGGATGCCAACGGGACCTCCTTATTACTAAGCCTCCGCTAGCCGTCCATAAACCGCATTATCGCATTATTTAGAAAAGATATAATCGCTGATATTTCCTGAACTAAATTGAAAATAAACAAGTAGACAACTATACAAACGCTCAGCTCAATTGTATAATAAAATTAATAAATACGTGTACGTGCATAATAAAAACAGGCAAAACTGTAAAAAAAAAGCTTAATAAGCTGGATTAAAGCACTTTCCTATGAGAAAACAGAGGCTCTGTTACATCATATTGTTTAATAAGACAACTCACACACTGTTCATACACCTCACACTAAGTATTATCTCACATCAAAACACACACATCACAATGTACATCAAATTCATCTCACCACACACACCACTTTTACTGTTACGTCACACACACCACTTTCACATCACAACACACACCACACATCACGCTTCACGTCACGCGTAAATTAATTTACCATTGTTATGGAAGCGCGGAGCCTCCTAACACAGGCATTATTTACCTAAAAGGAGGCTTCAAATAAAAACTTGTAATATTACGCTGATTGTGACAATAAACTATTTTTATTTTATTTTATTTATTTATTTATTTATTGCATCTCGCTAGCTAAGAGGTAGAGAGATTAAAATTTTCACAGAATGTGTATTTCTATTGCCACTACAACAACAAATTTATAATAAAACTAGCTTCTGCCAGCGGCTTCGCCCGCGTTCCTCCATACAAACTTTGGACCCCCGTTTCATCCCCATAGGGGGTGAATTTTGGGAAATCCCGTCTTAGTGCTCGCCTACGTCATAAAGTGAAACCTTGTGCAAAATTTCACGCTCCTAGTTCCAGTAGTTTCGATTGTGCGTTGATATGTCAGTCAGTCAGTTTCTTGTTTTATAGATATAGATTAAAATAAAGTTAACATTAAAGGGGGCTTCCCGTACAAGAAACGGTAAATTGTTGCCGTTTTGCTCAATTTTAATTTTGTATTTCGGAACCCTTTGTGTCAGACTCCGACTCGCATTTGGCTAGTTTTTTATTCATGACTACCCGACCCGATAGACATATAGCTAGCTAGCTGCTCAGATAAGGATTATGAATTGCCTTATCTGTTGCGATCGTGTGCCATTCTATTAAAAATATTTCGGGACTGTCCAAATACTTCCAATGACCTTGCAACGTCATCGAATCGAGCAATACGAAAACCAAACCGATCGGGTAAATCCCGATACATAACGACAAACCGTCAACTATCGTTTTTTATTTGTATACACTCGAGCAAGCCGAAGCTGCGGTGGTGAGCGTTAAAACCATCTGCGATGATAAGCTCGCGTGGCGTGGGGCCGCCCAAACCCCGCAGCGCCAGAGCCGTGACAGAAACAATGCTTGCTGCATGCTTGCTTGCATGCTGCATGACTGCTTGCACGCTGCATGCCTGGTTGCATGCTGCAATAAATCCTCTGCATGCTGGAAAACGCATCTGTCGGAAGTATGTTGGGGGCAATTTTCTATTATCCCGGCGGGTGAAGCTGTTAGTATATTGTACATAAGTCAACAAATTACAATAAAAAAAAAAACTTATAACACCGTGAAAGTACCACTGGCTAGTCACAAGTCACAGACCAGAGAAGCTTTGCAAAAAAGGAGGAGGTCCATCTCGAAGAGCTTCGAGACAGCACGGAAGAAGAATGTCTGAAAGAACTTGGGAGAGGCCATTTACCCAGCAGTGGAACAGTAATGGGTAGGAAAAAAAAAGAAAAAATGTCTGACACGTCCTCTCGCTCCACCCAGAGGGGGAGGAGTCATTGGCAGATTTCACACGTAAAAAAAAAACGGGACGCCTGACGTAGGTTTAAGTATGTGCTGCGCAGTTGTGGATACTACATATTTTAATACACCTATTTACTGGTCCTGATGAGAAAAGTTCCTGGCAAAGGGCGACTGGTCATAATCAAGGCGAAGTTTCGAAACAACCTGTACATGCGGTTAACAAGAGCGAGAGAACTATTTCTCTCCGGGGAGACGAAGGTAATACGCTAAGCTGATGTTTCAAAAGGGATAGTGGTGCTATATTTACAGCTTCGATAGGAGTCGGATACAACGTTGAAAATTGATTACATGTATATATAGGGTGACAGGCAATTAGTGTACCATACTTAAACACGTGATTGTGCTCATGATAACAAACAATTTTTATTATGGGAGCAAAGCCGAAATAGCGAAAAAAATATCAGCTGTTCAGTACATTAGGCAAACATAAATGTACTGAACAGCTGATTTTTTTTCGCGATTTCAGTTTGTTCCCATAGTAAAAGTTGTTGGTTATCATGAGCACAATCACGTGCTTAAGTATCGTACACTAATTACCAGTCACCCTATATATTATACATATTTTGTAGGTTTCCGTACCCACAAGGTAAAACGGGACCCTATTACTAGGACTCCGCTGTCCGTCCGTCTGTCTGTCTGTCCGTCTGTTACCTGGCTGTATCTCATGAACCATGATAGTTAGACAGTTGAAATTTTCACAGATGATGTATTTCTGTTGCCGCTATAACAACAATTTCTTAAACATAGAATAAAATAAATATCTAAGGGGACTCGCATAAAACAAACATGATTTTTTTGCTACGGAGGGTATGAAACACTTTTTGCGCGAATCCGATTCGCACTTGGCCGGTTTTAAATATATATTTTTATTCGCTCACACACTTACAATAAACACATCTAATGTATGTAATAACTTAGCCCTCTTCCTATC
Organism: Mythimna impura; assembly: GCA_905147345.3. Lineage (NCBI taxonomy): Eukaryota > Metazoa > Arthropoda > Insecta > Lepidoptera > Noctuidae > Mythimna > Mythimna impura. The sequence continues at coordinate 7,426,943 of LR990369.1, read as the reverse complement.
ATAGCATAGCATAGCATAGTCGGCCTTATAATGTTCCCACTGTTGGGCCTCAGGCCTCCTCTTTAGGAGAGGGAATGGGCCGTAATCCACCACGCGGGCCCAGTGCGGGTTGGTGGATGTCACATGTCTTCGAATTTTTGGTTCTAGGACATGCCGGTTTCCTCACGATGTTTTCTTTCACCGTTTTGAGGGCAGTGGTGATGAAATAAATTACACAAAGTAATGCGCCTGGCTGGGTTTGAACCCGCGCCCTACAACTCCGTAAGTCGGGGCCATTACCACTCGGCCACCATTGCTCTCCTATCTCCTAATTTGAATGTGAATAATATATGAATGGTTTTTTTTTATTGTTGACTAGTTGACCCAGCGAACATGTTTGACTATATCGAAATATGTTTCGATATAGTCAAACGATTGCGATTAAACAAAGCCTGAGTAATATATCAAGTAACACACAATATTAATGTTTTTTTTTGGGACGAAAAATTTACAAATTTGTCGTCGACAAAAAACTTGCTTTAGATATCGGCTAAAATAGGCCACCCTATACTTTTCTTTGTGTAACAAACACCTGCCTTTTACCAAGCGATGACTCCACCGTACTTGTAACAATTTCTACTCGATTGCCTTTACATTTTAAGGTTATTAATAACCTTGTAAATAAATATGCAAAATATTTTGAGGATAATACTGTTCGAGAACCACTAACATATAAATATACAAAATCGTATACCTATGTTATAAAGTACAGTCACAAGCATTAACCTTTTGAGTGCGTAATTAGAGACACAATAGTAAGACAATGGCGCGTAAACGCCGGCGTTAATGCGGGGATCAACAGCTTAAGATATATATGACATGGCTACATTTTCTGTCTAGCTAACTTGCTAGCTCATGATAACCAACAACTTTTATTATGGGAACAAGCCTGAAATCGCGAAAAAAAATCAGCTGTTCAGTACATTTATGTTTGCCTAATGTACTGAACAGCTGATATTTTTTTCGCGATTTCGGCTTTGCTCCCATAATAAAAATTGTTTGTTATCATGAGCACAATCACGTGTTTAAGTATCGTACACTAATTGCCAGTCACCCTATATAGTATAACTTAATGCTTGTGAATGTACACGTAAGTCGCCCCGAAGTTGTACCGACAAGGAATACAAAAATAGATATTTTTCCTTATGAGCAAAGTGTATAAGGATTCAGGAGGAAAATTGTGGAATGAAAATGAAGCCGTATCTTGGTGGGTTATATATAAAGAGGAAAATATCACCACGGGGAGCCGTTTATGTATCAAATTCCCCGAATGCCAAATTTGAAGCTTCCTCTATCCTAATGTATACTACTTTGTTGTGCCTGACCGGGTCCATAATGATCTAACTATGATTTAAGTTTACAAGTTAAGAAATGCAATAAATGATTTATACTAATACTAGGTTCTGCCAGCGGCTTCGCCCGCGTGAAAGTAGGTTTTTCCATACAAAACCACGTTTCATTCCTTTAGTGGGTAAATTTTGGATTCTGTGCTCGCCCAATCATAAAAAAAAATTGTGAAACATTTTTCGCTCCTAGGCCCGCTAGTTTCGGCTGTGCGTTGATATGTCAGTCTGTCAGTTTCTCCTTTTTTAACCTTTTGAGTGCGTAATTAGAGACACAATAGAAAGACAATGGCGCGTTAACGCCAGCGTTAATGCGGGGATCAACAGCTTAAATATAGATTATAAAAGTGAATGTAACGGCCTGTTCAAGACTTCGGTCTTAGGCGGCATCGAAGACACACGCAGGCGCGCAACACTATAAGCGGCGTCTCGTGGCGTGCTTCAAACATTTTCACACTTTTGATCTTGCCGCTCGCCCGCCCCACGCTTAGCTTCCGCTCACAGCGGCAAGATCGTGAAATGGGCCGAAACTCGGTCCAAAAACTGTGAAACAAATCGGAGCAGAGAAGATGAATTTCGATAGCCTTTAGTTTATTTTCTTGCTGCTCATGATTTCAGAAACAGGGTTTAAGCATATCATTAAAAAAAAAAATGTGATTATAATTATTTTATACTAGCTGCTCTATCAGCGGCTTCGCCGGAAAATTATACATATTCCCGAGGAAAGAAGTCCAATGTGCTATTCCAGGACATGGTCTACCAGTACCTACCCGTGTACCAAGTTTTATCAAAATCCGTTCAGCCCCGTCGAGTTTGAAGAAGTAATAAACATACACACAATCACAAACTTACGCATCTATTTAATCAGCGCAGATTAGGATCGTCAACATTTCACGCACTGGGAATTTACAGGATCATTATATAACTCTATTCAAGTGCTGCAACACTTAGAGACAATCACATTATCATAAAAAATAGTTCATTAAACCCCGAGCGAACGCCGGCGTTCGAACGTCATTGTCTTTCTATTGTGTCTCTAATTACGCTACTCACAAAATGTTATAGAATGATTTCTTTTCAAATAATGAAAATGTGCACTGTACACAACAAATTAATTAAGAAACGTGTACAAATAAAACATTAAATAAAATCGTATCACTCAAAGTTGTAATCGTTAAATGTCGTCTGTCGTAAATGGCTCTCAGGAATAATTATCCGTGTTTATTGCAGACTACGAAGGCAGCACTGTTATATTGTTTTAAAACAGTATACCTACTGACATACAGAAAGTGTTTCTGTAACTTAGAGAGAGCCCAACTGGTTATACTATTCCCATATAACCGCTCTTATAATGCGTTCCAAATAAGAATAGGATCGATTGACAGGTAGTGACGTCACGTCATACTGTCAAATCGAAGAATTATTATGGTGAGCAAAACAAGAAAATTTTAAAATATAATTTATTTACGAACTGTGAACGAAAATTATTTAATCCGCATCCAGTTCTTTAATTTTGCTCATATCCGAGTTCTTCAATTTTGTCCAATTTCTTGCGATTTGACAGTATGACGTGACGTCACAACATGGCAATCGATCCTATTCTTATTTGGAACGCATTGTACGTGATTATGACGTTATTACACATCTTTTCCTAGATATTTTAGTAACACAGATATCTTGTAGATAATATCTAGGTTTCTATTGAAATAAAAACATAGTTTTGTGTAAAACTTATCCAGTAAAGACCTCTGAAAGTCTCCTCATAAATTGCGTGAACTTTGGCCCTCTATAATGTACACATAAAAAGTAAACAAAAAAAATATGTATAAAGAAACCTCTCACATTTAATCCAGATTCTGAATGACGGATATTTTTTTACAAAAACTTTTATGATTAAAAAAAACACGTATGTCCTCGACTTTGTTTTTTTTTGTGAAATATTCGAGTCAGTGACGGAAGTTACCGAATGCCAGAGCGTTGGGGCGTTTTCTCTCATTTTCCGCGTTGCCTCTTCATCAAACATTGCATTGGATTACGTTGAATGAAACAACAAGCTTCCAAACCACGCCCACGTTGATGATAGACTGATCGAGATGAGACTTCTTAAAACGTTACTAAATTGTTGTTAATTTTTAATTGTTGTTAGTAATTGTTGTATTCTGCGAATGTTTTTCTTGTTTGGTAACTGGTAAGTTCTTCAGTCTCCGTGCTGAATGACAATAAGCTTTGTAATATACTAGCTTCTGCCAGCGGCTTCGCCCGCGTGTGAGAGTTGGTTTCTCCATACAAACTTTGGGCCCCCGTTTTATTCCCTTAGGGGGTGAATTTTGGAAAATCCTCTCTCAGTGCTCGTCTATGTCATAAAAGGAAACCTTGTGCAAAATTTTACGCTCCTAGGCTCTGTAGTTTCGGCTGTGTTTTGATATGTCAGTCAGTTTCTCCCTTTATATTTATAGAAAACATACTTAGACTAGTCTGTAGTCTCCCGCGGTTTCACTTAGAATAGAATAGAATAGATGAAGAACGGTTATAAACACAAAATAAAAAAGAACAAAGTACAATGTACGCCGAGCGTGCCCGCACCGAAAGGGTGACCACCTCAGCATTTGCTGGGCGTTAGACACCCAGCGCTGGTTTTCAGTTGGTACCCCGCAGTGCCGCACGTCGAGGGTAAATATATATAAATAATATATACCTTATAAATAATATTTTATAATATATAACTTGCATCTGTGGTTTCTGCTCTCTCTTCTTGGTGGTAGCGTGATGTTATATCTAGCCTACAGCCTTCTTCGGTAAATGGTGGATAAATCCAGCACTAAACGAATTTTTCAATTCGAACCAGTAGTTTTTGATATTATAATTGTAAGCTAGTCTTAGGATTTCGTAATTTCCCATAAATAAATTGTCTTTATTTCTTTTCTTTCAAATTAACTCATCAGCTTTATAATATAACTATAGAATAGATATAATTAGTTACAAAAGCAACAGCACTGCCTATGTAGTGTTCCACCCGCGTCTCAACGAGATGTCAGCAAACTGTAGGGGCCCAACAGTTCCAATACCTGCTAGGACCATGGGGAAAAGTATGAAAGAGATACTCGTGAACGTAACCCTAGAACGCGCGCGTGGAACAGTACGCGCCGATGACGACTTGGGCTCGATCCGAACGGTTACCCGACGGTCGGACGGCGAGCCGACTGACCGTGAGGAAGATGTCAGCAAATCGTAGGGGCAGCAGGGTCGAAGCCTACTAGGGCCACGGGTAGTGTGAAAGCGAAGCCCGGGGCCCCGGGATGAAGGCAAAGAAGGAACAGGATTGGGTTTTTAGTCAGTAAAAGTCTGACACTATCTCCCGCTCCGCCCAAGAACCTGACAACCTAGAACGTAACAGGCAACTTAAGGAATATAGGTGTGGTTATAGTCAGTAAAAGTCTGACACCATAAGCGGGAGAAGTTATTAGATGATTTACCACTTAAAAAAAAAACTGCCTACCATAATACAAAAATGTTGTTATTTTCCTCAGATATTAGAACATACATTTCCCAGAAATGAATATGCTTACTGCAAACATAAACAAACTCACACCCTCATCCCATGAGAATACGAAGATAATTCTCAACGCCTGCGATCTTTCTACTGAATTGGTTTTTCTTTTTCTACATTCATACATTGTATCGATCACACTTAAGCAACGTGATCAACATTCTCGTTTTTGGGATTTAGATCTTTGTCCAACTACAGAATAGAATACAAGAGTCAAGAGTGAATAGGTTACTTTTAGGAAAGCGTGCTCCATTGTCGGCCACATCATCGCTTACCATCAAGTGAGATAGTGGTCAAACGCGAGCCTATCAATAATAATAAAAAAAAAAATTAAAAATCCTACTAATATTTTAAACGCGAAAGTATGAATGTTTGATACTCTTTAACGCAAAAACTACTGAATGGATTTCGATAAAACTTGGTACACGGGTAAACCAAGCCCTGGAACAGCTCATAGGATATTTTTTTATTCCGGGAGTATGTTCCCTTAGGATAATTACGGCGAAGTCAGCTGGCAGTAGCTAGTCTATATGTATAAAAGCGAAATACCACTCACTGATTAATCACTTTGGAGGTAGGCGGAACAGAGAGTAATGTCCCGCAAACCTCCGTTGAAAAGGGAGGATCCTCCGACCAGACGGGTGTTATGTCTGGTGGGCAGCTGCCCGATAGATGATTTCGGGCCGTTCTATATGTTCTAATCGCGCGGAGAACTTTAATTGCGCGATGCAGGATTAGTTCTTATGTGACGCCATAGATGACGCTACAATCACGAAATACCACTCACTGATCAACCACGAAATACCTAATCACGAAATCTCAGAAACTATAACACTTACAAACTTAAAATTTGGCAGGTTCCTTATAGGGTGTAGACATCCGCTAAGAACGGATTTTACGAAACTCCACTTAAAACGGGAGAGAGACTTCAAATTTTGCACAAAGCTTTCTTTTATGACTTTGGCGAGCATTTAAAGAGGATTTTCCAAAATTCACCCACTAAAGGAATGATACGGGGTCCAGTTTTTTCAGAGAAACCTACTTTCACGCGGGCGAAGCCGCTGGCAGGAGCTAGTATATAATATATGTATTTTTATTGCAATCAATACACACAGCATATACACAGAAGACAAATTTATATATTTTAAGTGCTAGTTTTGTTGAACTCTGGTACCCAAATTAAGATTCAATTAATTGTAGATACAGCAAGATTTTGACCCCAATAAAGCTGCAATGAATTCATGACTTAATCCACTTTTTATCACTGTGACAATTAAATATTTACATATAATAAAATACCTAAACTTTAAAGGTCATTTTCGGTCGGTGACCATCTCAACGTTTACGATATCCAGAATGAGTTAAAATAATATAGTTTTAATTTTCAAATCAGAATTTTTATTCTAATGTAGCGTTTTAGTTTGTTAGTAGTTTCTGAGTTTATCGCGAACCGACAGACAGATAGACGCGTTAGGGGATTTACTTTTATAATATACTAGCTTTTGCCCGCGGCTTCGCTCCCGTCAACTGACTACTATATCCTACTCTACCCAACTCTATCCTACTCTACCCTACTCTACCCAATTAAGTATCCTATGTCCGTCTCCTGGTTCTAAGCTACCTCCCCACCAACTTTCAGCCAAATCGGTTCAGCCGTTCTTGAGTTATAAATAGTGTAACTAACACGACTTTCTTTTATATATATAGATAAATAAGCAAGGATTAATGTCATCATGATACAATTGAAGAAAAAAAATGGTGCTATCGGTCATGTACGTACAGCTGTCACTTCCTAGCATTAGAATTATCTGACCTCCAGACCTGACAATCAGCACAACTAGCTCGACCATAGAGGCAAAAGCTGAAAACACTTGACTAAAGGAAATGAATCAGCGATACGAAGACCTAATCGATGGCCTGGCCCTGGCATATAACTACATATATATATCAACACTACATAGGCTAGGCAATACATATATAGTCGAGACTCGAGATCACGTTTGGCAAACATACTGCGAACGGAACAGGACCGCCGTTCATTATAGCTGTCTGGGAAAGACGTAGGTTTAGTTCTGGACGTTATTCTAACCTAATTTATTGAATTATTATAGATTTATCTTCATCTCAAGAAATATAAGGTTACCTGCTTCGTGTTTTTTTATGGAGGAAACTTAGTATTTATTCGTTGCTACTTTTCTTTTATCAGCACGAAGAATAGATATAACAGTATACCGTCACCGCATATTATATGACCAAACTAAGTTAATTTATAAAACTTCGCAGATACCAAGGGTATCGATATCTAATGATGTTAAAACGAAAAAAAAAATATATATTTTGTGTAACTACACTACCTAGAGTCTCCAAATTGTGTAGGGGTACGGGTATCGTGTTGCCGAGTACCGTGTGGAGGAGGTGTCGCTCCATGTAATATTGCACGGGCACAGTATAGATAAGATATGGAACAGTACGGAAACTACCTACAAATGTTCGAAACGGCTCACTCACACAAACATACGCATCGACGAGACGAGACTCCTAAGCGGCATTCGCTACTGACATGACCGCGAGAAACGCTTAGGAGTCTCGTCGATGCGTATGTTTGTGTGAGTGTGCCGTTTCGAATACTTGTAGGTAGTTTCCGTACTGTTCCATATCTTATCTATACTGTGGCACGGGCCTTCAACCGCATCTGGTTAGACTAGAAGCCGAGACTAAGGAGACAATGATGACTACCAAGGGTCTCCAAGCCCCTTTTTTTGAATTGAGAAATCATCAAAGACATCACATTACATTACATCTTACAGGGCCACGGTGACGCTTTCCAACATTTCGCACCCGAAGGGTCTCCAAATACGAGTTTTTTTTTTAATAGTGTTTTCTCTTAAATATCTGATATAAAACGAAGTCGATGTGTGTCTGTTTCTGAGCTTACTGCTTCTAAACCACGCAACAATAATGGAATATGGTCTGTGTATATAAATTGCAATCGTGTGAGGTTTGAGAGAAGTGGCAGATCGCAAGAAAAATCCAGCCAGCATGTAGATAGTGTGCCTGACTCCAGAGTGTGCTCGTACATTTATGTAACACCATTTATATATCGAGCTGCTTGAAAACTAACCCGCACAGCACAGTGGAGAAACACCACTCACCACCACCCGACTTCCTTCAACCCTAGAAATATCATTCTCTTGGACGCGATCTACATTGGCCTATATGGAAAGCGACCGAGCGAATAGCCTGAGCACCTATTATTATTATTATTATTATTAGTAGGCCGTCAAACACAACCTGGCTAAATGGGGGATGCTACACCCAGTGTGAGTGCGGTGCTCCTGTCCAAACGATGGCCCACTTATTAAAGTGTGCCTAGAGTGTCCTTACATTTGCATTTTAGCGGACCTTAAAAATGCCACTGAAGCTGCTACAAACGTGGCCACCCACTAGGCCTAAATACTTTAAGGGAAAAGAAAACCATCATCGATTCGAAAAGAAGAAAGAAGAAGTAACACTACTCCACATTCCATTTAAACTTCAAAAGCTATTAAACAGCTTCCAAAATAAAGCCCTCTTACATTTGCTCAAAATAATTGCCTTAGACACAACTGAAGTCAAACTCACGAGACAGTTTGAAAGCGTCGAAAACACGGAAATGAGACGTCTTAGTTCCGCAGAGCTGGTTTGAAGAAGCATCTGCAAGTGTACGAGGCAGTTGCGGTTCGTGGCTTCGCGAACTAAGCTAGTTTAAGACCTTTGCAACAGGTAATTTTGATGTAATAAAAGGGAGAGAAATTAGAGCCTCTTAAATACTTATTTTTTTAAGTTGGCGAAGCTTATGAGAAATTCTAACCATTTTTTTTTTTGACACCGTATATGCGTTGAGACTTTGGAGTACCTACTTGTCAATATTTCTTATAATTTCGAATTGCGTTACGCTGTATAATAAAAGCATCGCATTTTAATAATAATAATCACGGGTTTCGGCTCCTCGTACGCCTTCCAAAGGTCCCAGGACTCCCATAATAATAAGGCTTTTTTATTTCCGTGTAAATTACAATCTAGTTGCTTAATAAAAACAATCAAGCAATAATATTAAGTAATTTGTACGGACCCCTTTCGAACAAAAGCTTCCTTAAAAGACTGCCAGTAATATTTATTGCTGGCAGTGTTATGTTGGTTTTGACCTGCCATCTCGACTACTTCATCTACCCATCTAGCGCTTGACCTGCCTCTGCTTCTAGTGCCTCGTGGGCCAGACCATTATATTGCTCTCCTGGTCCATCTATAGTCTTTAATCGTGTCAGCGTCAAGCGTCAAAAAATCAAAAGCGTGCTCTTAGTGCCAACGAGGAACTCGGCGATCTCATCCTTTAGCACTAATAAGAAAAATAATACTTTCTTACAAGATTTATTAGCGCTTAAGCCTGTCATGTAGTCGTGACCGTGGCGTGCTGGACACATTTTGTTTTATACATGACTGTTTCGGTTAAAAGGTTAAGCGGCGAGACCTACCTACTTCCATTTTCTTTAGAGTGAGAAGATATAGCTTTACTGTAGTCATTATCTGATGTGGAACAATCGATTATAAACAGCACATACAGCCTTTTTAATCAGTCTCAGCCAGAAACATCATGTTTCGTCGTCGCAAGCATTCGATTTTGTCTCCGAACATCTATGAATTAAGATACATTTTCGCTAGCGTTACAAAAAAAAATACAGTTTTGGTACAAGCAATCACGGTTAGCTGTAGTGTAGTTTCTTGTGGAGTACGTATATTGTGTTGGCTTTTAATAAAACCTCCGTATTGTGATATAATAGTTCGAGTTTAATGTCCTATGTTATCCGATTTTTAGACCATTTTGGTGGCTACTTTATTTTACAATCGAAATCTGTTTCTTGTAATAAAAAAATATGAGCAACGATAGTTTTGTTGACCATTATCTGTTTCAACGTTGTTGTATTTGTTGACAGGTTGTCACTGTTCTCTAAACATAGCACGATTTTTTTTAAATTGTAGCTACAATTAGTGTCTTGCCAATTCTTCTAGCACCATTAAAAAGGATAGAAATAGGATAAAGTATTTTTAATTTGATTTCATTCATATTGTGTAGACGCCTAAATAGCCATTACAAAACTGATTTATTTACGTCAGTCACGTCACAAACTCAGGTCAGAATAAGGTCCAGTTGAAAACCAGCGTCAGGCACTAGTTATCTGCCATTTATGCTAAACTGGCCCTACGTGAGGCACATTATTTTAATTTTAGCTCCGTTAACACCTAACTAGTGTTTGTGTACCCAGTATTGTGCCAAATAAATCTATAAATATGGTAAGTTTTTTTGATACCAAGAAGCATTGATGCTCACAAAGATGCTCCGATACCGGTATCATTTCCGATCAAGTTCCGGAAAGAAACCGTACCGTAGAGAAACCGTATCAAGAGCAACCTATGCGAATCGATTCTCAACATCTTCATTTTATATTCGAAGATATAAAACTATATAAATCTTTTAGGTTGGTTCTAAATAACAGTGTAGTTGAGTTGTGAAGACAGGCGAGCAAGTAGATATTCGAAACTTTTAGGATATTTTTTTAAAAGGAAACAAAATTGCCTCGGGTTTTTGAGAATTTCTCATTTAAATCTGTTATGATATCTCAAAAGAATGGTTGAAGTAGGTAATTCAAAAGTGTTCAAGTTACTTCTAGGAAAGCGTGCTCCATCGTTAGTGGACCATAGGCATGCGGATTGTTAGAAAGAGTTACCGTGACTATGGAAAGCAAAGGGTAACTGTAGGAACATAGGTGAGTTTTAGTCAGTAAAAGTCTGACACGCCCTCACGTTTCACCCAAAGCGACATCTATGACGCCCCATAGGAACAATAAAATTCAAAAGCCTGCATCGCGTTATTATAGTTCTTCGCGCGATTAGAACTTCAACAAACCGTAATCAACTTTAGGGCAGTTGCCCAGACTAGACTCACTCTACATCTGTGTCTGTTCGTAGGATCCCCAATTTCAACGGACCCTGTTCCGCCGACCTCTAAACGCTATTTGATGATTTCCTTCCTCAAATAAAAAACTCATGTTGACTTCTGTGTATGAAAGTCTCGTCAATGAAATAACCACAGCCAATCAAATCACTTGACACGGCACCAATTATAATCACATCACGCATCACAACATTTCAGTCGAAAGACGTCCACTGTTGGATTCCGGCCTTTCCCAATTATCGTCATAATGACCGGTCCCGCGACCCTCACCAGGTCATCGGTCCACCTTGTGGGAGGCGTTCCAACACTGAGTCTTCCGGTACGCGGTCGTCATTCCAGAACCTTTCGTCCCCATCGACTATCTGTTCTGCGAGCAATGTGCCCTGCCCACTGCCCCTTAAGTTTGGTGATTCTTCGTGCCATGTCGGTAACCTTGGTTCTCCTGTCAAATATCTTCATTTCTGATTTGATCACGCAAGGAAACTCCGAGCATAGCCCTTTCCATTGCTCTTTGGGTGACTTAAGCCTTTTGTTGATGATTTAATAGGTTTTCAGATACCTGCCCTGCGTTTAAAACTGAGGTTAGAGTTAACTTTAATGACGTAATTAGGGTAGATACTCTACGCTCGCATTTTTGAACGCGAACGTAGAGTTCAACTGTCAATGCCAAGTAACCGTCATTCCTGCCGCTTACACCAACCTACCCTGCTCGAAGTTAGTGTTAATTAGTGTTAGTTAGTGTTAGTTAGTGTTAGTTAGTGTTAGTTAGTGTTAGTTAGTGTTAATTGGGTTAACTCCAGAATAGCTACTCGAGTTATAAAAGAACGACCCAGGGTTGCAACTCGAAGCATTTTTGAACGGATAGAGTAACGACCCTACCCTACTCTGATTATTTTTGAACGCAGGGCGAAGGTTGCTGGCAGATAATTAAAGTGACGGTCAATACAGATTAATCTAAAACCAATAAATAGTTTAAAAAATTCATCATAATCGCGATATCGGTCGAATGAACACGGATCCGATTTATTTTCGGTACCAATACGATATAAAGCTTGATTCGTCTATTTGGGCATGAACGTTGATTTTATCAAACGCTATCGGAATCCTCTTTACCGATACAGTTTTATTCTAGGAATGAATAAAAAAATGTAAGGATTATTGTTGTTTATGTTAGACATAACGTAGAAATTGGTGAAAGAAATCCTCTTCAATAGCGAATTTATCCGTAAGCTTATCAGCTAGCGCTGCTAGATTGTTTGAAAGAGTTACCGTGGCCTGAAACGGAGAGGGTAACTGAAGGAACACAGGTGGGTTTAAGTCAGTTAACAAATAGGACACTCCCTCTCGCTCCACCTAAAGCGGGAGGAGAAATTAGATGATGCCCCATCTCAAGAAAAGGCTCATCAGCTACCTGATGCGCGGTTCTCTGACGTCCAGCAATTGCTGAGTTGGAGACCTTTTCGGTTCAGGCACAGCTCAGTTCAACTGTATTGTATTTCTGTACTCTTTTTTTATCTTTATTTTGTGTTGTTGCCTATTGTATTGCTTGCGTCGAATAAATTCTATTCTATTCAATTCTACCTACCTTAAAAACACGTTGGCATCATAACTGTTAAGTTCTTTCAACTTTATGATAATCTTCGTGCCCTGTCCCATGATACTTAAGGTCGAGGCAACACGTTTTTTTTCTTCCATTCTCTCCGTTTCTGTTCAATATCAATTCCTCACACGATCCTTCTATGTCATTATTAATGGCTATAGCTTCTATTTACTCAGAATATTTCGGTACTTGTATTCGAAAATATTGGATACTAGAGACCCTCGCCATCTTCGCAAGAGTGCAAATTATAATACATGAACCTTCTTTTTACCCGACTACGGAGGGTTTTGATATATAATGAAAACCGCATCAAAAACCGGATGAACGGATAGACTGCTGACTGAATAGTACATTTTGATACAAGTGCAAAAAGTTTGTCATTGCGGCCGAGGTGGAATTCGCACGAGCCGTAGGCTAGTGTGTTATGGAGCCGAGGGCTGCTGTGACAAACTTTTTGCACACAAGCTGCTGGCAGCAGTCTATCCGTTCATCCGGATTTTGATGCGGTTTTCATTATATAAAAGAAGGTTCATGTATTATAATTTGCACTCTTGCGAAGATGGCGAGGGACGCTAGTATTCAATATTTTTTTCAATACACTTACGAAGAAATGAATAAACGGGGGTTGACCGGCGACTTGTGGGGGTCGACGCGCGCCCGCCTTATACGATACATGTACTTAATAAAATAGTGGCGGGGGAGAGCACGCGCACTTTTCTGCACAAGTGCGGAAAACCGTCTATTGCGTGCCTAAAAGCGGTAGGATAAGAGCGGGTTTTCGAGTAACTGTATTGAACAATTATTATCGAAAGGACAACATACTTCCTCCCTCCTCCTCCAATTAATGTACTCCTGGGACAAAAATTAGGTATCCTATGTGCTATTACAGCGTGCCAAATTTCATCTAAAGCCCTATAGCAGTTTCAGAGTGAAGGAGACACGAACATAGACACAAGCTTTTGCCTTTATAATTATGATTATTTCACTTCATAAAATGGCCAAGTAAAACTGGCCAGATCGTTTTAAACGTTAAAGTTTGATGACATTTCAATCCTCGTTTGGCCTACTTTCTTTAGACCTTTTATTGTCATTGAAATCATACATCAATGATATGGTCAAACGAGGATTGCATATCATCAAATGTTAGCGTTTAAACGATCTGGCCAGTTTTAGTTGGCCATATCATGAAGTGATCAATTCTATGGTCTGGCCAAGACATATATAATGTATTCGTTTGACTATGTAGTGATTTAGCTTGCAATTTTAAACACCACACCCTCTATTTGATATACATTATAATAACTTGAAACTCGTGAGGCCGACGATCCCTCTTAAAAAGTTGATCGAGTTTCGAAATACGAACCCTCTTTACACTTGCTCTTTGAGGATTAAATTCCAATCCCGGCAAATAAAATAGAACGAGCTAAGTTTTTGCGTGTTTCTTTTATCGAATGAAGTTCGGTCAAAGTTGTTTTACTTTTAATTATTATTCGCAAATTGATTCTAAATAGATCTTGTTATGTAAAATTGGTGTAGTTTCATTTCTCAAGTGTCTACACAACTGAACAATATGTAGAATCATTGAAACAGACACGGTTTCGGTAAAATGAAGCTTAGAATTTTATTGTAGTATTGACTACCTCAGCATAACTACCTATTTATACAGCCCAATACCACAGTATAGATATATGGAACAGTACGGAAACTACCTACAAATGTTCGAAACGGCTCACTCACACAAACATACGCATCGACGAGACTCCTAAGCGGCATTCGCTACTGACAGGACCGCGAGAAACGCTTAGGAGTCTCGTCGATGCGTATGTTTGTGCGAGTGTGCGGTTTCGAACATTTGTAGGTAGTTTCCGTACTGTTCCTTATATCTATACTGTGCCAATACTGTATTTTTATTATTATTATTAATATAAACTAGTGCTTGACTGCGATATTACCTGATGGTAAACAGTGATGCAATCGTTGATGGTGAGGCGTACTAATTTATTAAGAGCCTTATACACTCTAACCTTGAAGACCTAAATTATATAATGGAATTGTATTGGCGCATTCTAATAGAAAACAAATGGACTCGATTCTGTATTAAAAACTAAATACAACTTGACACTAGCTATAGGCAAAAACTGTGGAAAGCCAAAACAAAAAAAAAAACAGCGAACATTTCGTTAGAATTTCGAAATTCAAAACTATTTTTTTTCGTTTGCTGTAAAATATTTATGCCAAAAACAATTTCTATTCTATAAAAATGCTGGCTGAAAAACAAAAGCTGCAGTTGATACTATGAAGGTTTTACGTCCACAATGTTTGGCACAGGCCGTTGAAAATAAGTAGGGTGTTTTATGACATGGGTGGTGGGCACAGAGCGCAGGGAATGCCAGATCGATGGCTAGAAAACACGCTTGACGGGAATTCCAAGTAGTTTTTTTAAGGTTTCATCATGGTTTTTTCCCGGTAATACGTTTGGAGTGCTTTTAAGCTTTATAATAGTTTTTGAGCTTTGTGTTATGTATGTGACTAGAAGACATCGTTTAGTTCTTTTTTTGCATTGTATTAACATTCTGGGTGCCAAAAGAGCCGTCAGAATAAGAATATAATATAAATACTAAAAGAGTTCTGAGTATACACGTTGTCTGAGTAGATGGATGGAGAGGGAGAGGGAGGCCAATGAAAAGATGGATGGATTGTGTGAGGAGTGATATGAAAGAAAAGGCGAGTGCATGACGAATTTTGCAACATAATGCAGTGCAGTAGGTTTTCGTGATAATTTTAATCTTATCAAATTATTGTTGTGCATGACGACACCTTCATTTTATTTGATTGCAGATTATTATTACCTTTGTGAACCTCAGAAACTGGATAATTAAGGTTCGGTTTCTTTTAATTTTTAATAGTTGTTCATTGTTTTATAAAACTGCTAGCTGACTCGGTAAACGTTGTTCTGCCATATAAATTATCTATGGCAATAATTAGGGGTTGGGGTAGGAGGGAAAAAATAACTAACCTAGCGAGGGAATATACTTTGAAAAACAATAAATGTATCGTAACTCATATATCTAGTCTTATTTATCAGAATCCAGAAACTTTCAGTATGCCCCACGTATACACAAAATTTTATAAAAATCAGTTGAACCGTTTCGGAGGAATTCGATAAAAACACTGTGATACGATATTCTTATATGTCAGATTATAGTGAGTATCGAAGTATAAGCCATTGAGAATTTATCTGAGGACATTAGAAACTGCCCAATTATTGAGTTAGTATTATTCTCAACACGGGACCGATACATCAAGTCTCAACGGAGACGAGATGTTAAGTGCAATTTAAATTTACTTAAAGAAGGGTATACGTTAGAGGAGCCGAGCACAAACCGAACTCAAATTCATGTAGTGTGGACCGACTCTAAAGGAGCCGAGCATGAGCGACACTACACGCTCGAGCTCGGCTCGTGATCCGCTTGTGCTCGGCTCCTCTAACGTAGACCCATCTTAACAAAATATTTCCATCATAAATTCTCTCTCATACAATTTAAATTCCACCCTGTACATTGCGGTTTACTGTGAGTAACCGTAAACTAGAGCGTGTTCATATTATAATAAAAGGCAAAGTTAAAATGTTTTTGCATCAAAAGCGCAGCAGACGGTGTGGCATTCTAAAAATGTTTGCTAGAATAACTCTAGTACACATTTACGCTTCGAATAGTATGTTTTAAATAGAAACAAGAGTTATTAAATAATAACTTTGTTAGTAAAAAGCTTTTGAAAGCTGCTCTACACAAAGCTTTTACCATTGTGTGAATGACACGATTTCAAAATTGGACGCAAGTGCGCGAAAAGTAAACATTTTACAATCTTATAAAAACGTTGACTATAAAAGTATAGGTTTAACATTACCATACGGGAGTACTGCATTATGTGGAATAGTTGGATCGGTACTTACCTGAAAACAGATAAATAAATATTAATAATAAACCAAAAATTAAACAAGAGTACACGAAACACAGAAAATTTAATTATCATTATCATTTCAGTCAAAAGACGTCCACTACTGGGCATAGGCCTCCTGCTACTGTCACCACAATGGTGATCCTGTACGTGACGCATCCATTTTATTTCAGTGACTCAAGTTATCGGTCCACCTTTAGGGAGACCAACGCTGCGTCACACGGCACACGGTCGCCACTCCAGAGACATCCGACTATTTCCGGGCAGCTTGTCGTCCGCCTGTCCGGTAAAGACCAGGTCCAAGTCGACGGCGCGTAGTGTTCCACGCCCGCCTCATAGAGATGTCATTAAAATTAGCAGCCTAGTCAGCTGGGCCTGCTGCTGCAGCTGCGTTTGAAAGAGTGGCCTTGGCCCTAGAAAGAAAAGAGTAACTGAAAGTCATAGGTAGGTTTTGGTCAGTAGAAGTCAGATACGTCCTCTCGCTCTCGCTCCTAGAGTGGGGGAAGTCACTGAATAATTTCCCATTTCAAAAATCATTTAAGTTTGAATGCGATGGTCGCTCACCATGAAATCTCATCTCATAAAAAACTTAAGACACCCAAAAGGCAATGGAAGGTGTTACGTTCAGAGTTTCCTTGCGTGAACGAATCAGAAATGAACATATCCACAGTCACATTGCCAGAAGAATCGGATGTATGTCTATTTAAAAAAAAAAAGGAACATGTATAGGTAATTTCTATTAATAAGTTATACTATGACATTCATAACAGATAAAACCAAGTAACAGTTATCTCCATTATAAATACGTTATCAGTACATAACATTATTATCGGTTACTTTATTTCTTATCATTTTATCTAGAGTCCGGGTAACGACAACATAATAACATTAAGAATTTCAACATTTTCCCACGATCTTCTGAGGTTAAAACCATAATTCTTCACTGTCAGAAATCGCAACGTCCCCTGAGGGCTGATAGAGGATTATTTTATTAATTTATATTCCACAGGGTAGCGGTTTAAGAGGCTTCAAATATAGCATAGCATAGTATAGTATAGCATAATCAACCTCATAATGTTCCCACTGCTGGAATTCAGCCCTCCTTTCTAAGAGAGGGAATGGGCCGTAAAACCATAATCCACCAAGCGGGCTCAGTGAGGGTTGGTGAATATCATATGTCTTGGACTTTTTGGTTCTAAGATATGACGGTTTCCTCACGATGTTTTCCTTCACCGTTTTGAGAGCAGTGGTAATGAAATAAATTACACAAAGTAATGCGCCTGGATGGGTTTTAAACGCGACCTATAACTCGCAAGTCGGGGACGTTACCATTCGGCCACCACTGCTCTAAATATATTTATTACTTACTGAAACTTACGAGAAATGTTTATAAAAAACTCATTCAGTAGATTTTGAAATATACGCTCGAGATGACAAATATAAGGATGTAAGAAACCTTGTTCCTGGAACCCTTGAGAGCGGCCAACCCGACATACGTTTCCATACAACCGCTCTTACGTGATTATGACGTTATTATACATCTTTCTTTAGATACTATATAAACACATCATATGGATGTTATCTGGATTTCTATTTAAATCAAACCATAAATTTGTTTAAAACTATTCCAGTAAACTACCCTTTATAATGTACTTATAAATAAAGAAATTAAAGTAAATATACGAGCCGTGGTAGCCAAGTGGTAGCGGCCCAGAGTGCCTCGACTTACACGAGTTATAGGTCGCGGGTTCAAACCAAGCCAGGCGCAATACTTTGTGTAATTTATTTCATCACCACTGCTCTCAAAACGGTGAAGGAAAAAATTGTGAGAAAACCGGTATGTCCTGGAACTGAAAATTTGAAGACATGTGACATTCACCAACCCGCACTGGGCCTGCGTGGTAGATTACGGCCCATTCCCTCTCCTAGAGAGGAGGCCTGAGTCCCAGCAGTGGGAACATTATGCTTATAACTGTAGAAACCTTGCACATTTAATCGAGTTTCTGAATGACTAATTTATTTTCCAAAGCTTTTTTTTTTTAAAGGTTTAAAAAAAAAACACGTATTTCCCCGAACAAGTTTTGTGAAATATTCGAGTGAGTAACAGAATTACCGAATGCTAACAGAGCGTTCAGGCGTTATCTGTATTTTTTCGCTGCCTCTTTGTCTTTTATCTTCTCAGGGTAGTCAGCTAGGAAACACCGCGGCATCCTCAGGAAACCTCTAGTTTAAATTAACGTATAAAATAGTTATTTATAATCTGTTTGCATAATAAATACCATTTATGAGAACCGTTATTCATTTCTTGACTCTCACTAATTTAAGCCAAAACTATGACATGTTATGTCATGCGAGTGATAAAGAAAGACTGAGCTATACACACTTGACCCTATACAACGTGTTATTTGTGATATCCCATAACTCAAGTTTTATATTCTATAAAGAAAAATAATTCTAAAAGTCCTAGAAATATGTTGTCCAAAAATGCATGGTTTCGAAGATATCATCAATCATAATTAATTTATGTATATCAAAAATTGTCACCCGTATGACAAATCTTCACTTTTGCGACGTTGCCAAACTTCGCAGTAGTGTAGTAAAGATATAAAAATATGAGTCATATTTTAGTGACAGACAGATATTTCACGTAAGGGTTGTTTTACATTAGTAATCGTGAACTTTATGAAGGTATGGAAAAAAAAAAGATAATTGAAAAATAATTCATATGCCAGTTGATTCTTTGTTAGGGCCTCATTCATACCCTAGAATTATGGGATATCAAAAAAAAAAACACTTTGTATAACTCGGTCCCTTTAACAGTTCAGTGATTACGTTAAAAGCTACGTGGTAGGGCGTTCAGTAAGAAAAGATACGAACGAAATCCATATCGCCGACGATTTTAAATAAAGGGATCATTCAGAAAACCTATTTAATTTGGATTAAAGTTCGTTTTAAGCCAGACCCGACGCCGACTGCCTAAAGTCTTTAAGATAGTTAATTACTTAGAAATCCTCCGTCTTATGAGATAAATCAAAGTTGGAGGTCGCGGGTATAAGAGCTACGTTAAATACAGTTGAAATATGTCTAAAGATACTTTTTTCCCGGGAGCAGGTTTCCTTGGAACAATTTTCTACTATCACTTGGGGGAATCCGCTAGCAGCAACTATTTCAACTATAAAAACCATCAAAGCACTCATCATCCCCAAGTCCCCAATTAACAATCACTACTTCATAATGACACAACCAATTTGTTACCTCTTCAAAACTCATTCAATATTCAAAATTTAATATGGATATTCGAATCTCTAAAGAATTCACATCCCAGTAGGGTAACTAGCTGGAAATTGAATTCGTAACAAAAAAAAAAATGTTTTCATAAAAAAGTTTTGCAATTTTGTCGCAAAACATAACCACGAAAATGTTGAAAAAACAAATTGAGTTTACAAAACCACACCTCAAAGAGATGTCAGGGAAATTGACGATGCCTGCCAGGGCAGCGAAAGCCAAAGCGGCCCTGGAGTGCAAAGGGGAACTAGAGATACTGTCTGACACAGACACAGGCAGTGTCTCTCTCGCTCCATTAAGAGGGGAGTCAGAGAGTTATTTGATGAATTCTCACTAACAACAAAAAAAAATAACAAAAAGCTTTTATCCAAATCCAGGTCTATTGATTGATAAACAGGCGGACAATGAAGTGTTAATGATAGGGTCCCGTTTTTATCCTTGCGTACGGAACACTAAATGTCTGTTATTGAAAAATCGAGTGATTTTCAAAATCCAACCGAAATCCTGTTAGTGGTTAAACTGTACTTACGCAGTTTTAAATTTCAGCCACTAACATAGTATGGTTAACATAGTAAATATTAAAAGTAATCAGAAATAAATGAATTTTATTTTATATAAGCTTTACCTGTGTCCCGGTGTTTGTCTGTAATCAAATCTTGCAAATTAAATTTGATCCACTTCTCATCTTCTAAAATTTTGCATACATGTGTAAATCAGATGACAATGCAAAATTATTATGACATGGAGCTCATCTGATGACGGAACCGGAAGGTGGCCATAGGAACTTGGATAACCCTATCGTGTTTGAGCTTTTTGGAATGGTGTTGATGAGTATTAATTATATAGGTATATATCGCGCTATAAAAGCTTGCTATAAAAAAATGATTTTCATTGAAAACTTGATTTATTTTTAATTTATAATTCAGAAATTTCAGTACAGATCCTTAGCTTTGTTAACCCTACATCCGATCAATGTGGCACGTAATGATGGCACACGAGGGGATCGTCGCTATGGCAACCAGACTAAACGGCTAATATACCTCTACATGTACATCGTGAATCAGATTGGAGGTATTTTGTAGCTCAGTGCACCCTCAAAATGTGTTTTCGGAAAATTTGTTTATCGGATTTTCCGGCGAGTGAATATAAAAAATTCCTGGATGCGTGTTATTTAGTTTTTATCTATAGTGATAGCTGAAATTTTTTTAAAATGTCTGTAAACTTATCGTCAATTCACTATGGGTTACTTTATGAGCCTGAACTCTCTCATTGGAAGTATGCTCAATATATCATTTTATTTGCTATTAAATACCTACAAAATGCTACTGAATAAATACTATGAAGATCAAGCTTAATTTTGGTTAAATTTAATTACTTATGTGACATACGAAAGACGACAATTTTTTTTCGATAATATTTTAAAATATTTTCTACAATATCAGATTGTAATGTAGGACATCTATTTGTCGCTTAAACTTGTAGTTGGCATTCTAGCGATTTACCATTAGCTTTTACCAGCAGCTTTGCCCGCGTAAAAGGCGAGATTAATTCCACGGGATTGATGTAAACGGAACCTGATTAAAAAAACTAAAGCAAGAGCGAGTTGCACTCGAGCACTGAGGTTTCCAACTTAAATTACCTATGTAAATATGTAGTTCAATTCCCGAATTAAGTCTCAAAGATTTTTCCGAATCGCAAGTTTTTTTTTTTTGTGACAGTAAATTGGTTTTACTGTTTTCAGATTTAATCCTATACCTGTGCTATAAGACCTTGCTTTATGCCAAATTTCAGGATTCTGGGTCAAAGGGAAGTACCCTATGAATTGTGATTCCCTTGAGTGTCGAAATATACGTTTTTTGCGACATAAACGGCCGTATCTTTTGTTTTCGTTAGCTTAGAAATTTGATTTTTTCACAGCTTCAAGGGACCGCAGACCTGAGTATATAGTTCTAACATTAACTCGATACTTCCACGCGTTGCCGAGATAAAGGGTCTAGACAGACAGACAGATGGACAACAAAGGGATCACATCCGTTTTTTCCTTTTGAGGCACGGAACCCTAAAAACATGTAAACAAAAAGGTATCCACATTTACATATTAGCAGGATATTGTCATATTTTACCTGGTTAATTTCATAGATTCCCTAGAAACCGCAGGCAACATGACTAACTTAAGTTTATCAGTGTAAAGTTTTGTATACCCAAGGGAATAATAAATTGTAATGGAGAAATAATGTCTGTAAGCTTTGCTGTAGTCATATAAAAATGCTTGAAAGGGTTTTGTGTGTTATAACACAAATACCAAGTTCATCCTTGAAATATATAAGTCCTAACTCAAGGTTCGCTAACGAGCAGTGGAGCATAGAACAGGTGTTAAATTAACACATCGAGTTCGAAACACTATGCTGCGCTCCAAAACCTGGATAGTTAGTCTCAAAAGACTGCCCAACTGAAATGGAACTGAGCAGGTCATGTCTTGCATGCCCGACAAACTGTGGGCACAAAGTAGAACTAAGTTGGTGCCCTCAAACATTGCGACGGGTTCGCGGCAGACTACGAAAGAGATGCTCATGGTCATTAAATTTAAATCCGGCTCGGATCATTTAAAGAGTTATGAGTTTACATGTGGATGGATGGAGAGGGAGAGGGAGACCAAAGAAAAGATGGATGGATTGTGTGAAGAGTGATATGAAAGAAAAGGAAGTTAGTGATAGTATGACGAGTGACAAGGCAGAATGGAAGAAAAAAACGTGTTGCGCCGACCCCAAATAACACGGGACAAGGGCAGGAAGATGATGATGATTTATGGCGTAGAAAGGAAAAGGTAAGTAAAAGCTCTTACACACGATCGGCATGTTGCCAACGGCAGAGGTAACTGCCGCCGTCGACAAGGGGGCGGCGGCAGCAGCCGACACTTGACACACACCGACGTCTGCCACTGATCTTCATTTGTTGAAATGGCGACGGCCGTCGAGCGTCAACAGTTGCCGCCATGTCAGCGGCGGCTGCAGTTATCTCTGCCGTTGGTAACCTGACGCTCGTGTGTTTGAGCTCTAAGATATATATTTGTCTTTGCTATTCTAACACCATCTCACAGAAGTTGCAATGGGATATAATACCTACTCAAAACCACAAATGTGAAACGTATCTGTAATACATTTGTTCCCAGCTTAAATCCTTCACTCAACATTCAAGATACTGCCGCAAATCCGACAAAACCTAAACTTGGCAACTATACATTATGGATCTAGGTCTTAATCAAGTTGCTAGATGAGCCAAATCGATTCAACATGGACGCTCAACAAAAGAAAGACCGTCTTTCATCTCGTTAGGCTGAGCTAAATGATCCTTGTAATTTGAAACAGTATGTTTTTGTGACTAGAGAAAATATTTGTTGAAATAGCCAGACAGTGGGTAGCGGAGGGCTACGATCGGCGTCACATGTAAAATAGTCATGGTACGTATGGCGCATCCAAGTTAGCCCTTTCAACGCAACAGTCCCATATTTGTGACAAATAAATTTGGTGCCCGTGCTGCCATAGTCAGATGAGACAAATAATGGGTTGAAACAAATTTCGATTTTTATGTCAAGATTAGCTGTTTGTTGCCAACTGGTTGGGTTTTAGTCAGTATTTAAAAGTATATTTATCAGTTCTCTAGTAGATACTTGTTGGGGGCAGAGGATGTAAATAATTACACAACACAATGGTCACGCTTGAAAGGCCTCAGCCATTTATTTAACACGTATAAATAACAAGACTTCACATAACACGTGTAAATACTTTCACAGAATCGAGTCCTTTACGTACATACGCGTGACGCTAACTCACAAATAGTTCACAGTTACTTTACAATACTTCACTGACTCTAATACGTTAGATAACTTAGGAAATCTGGAAATCTAGGGCCGCTCCAGGAGCGTAGGGTGCCAAGACAAACTGTCGTAGTGACGCTTCAAGTCGAACTGCAGAGAGAGAACGTCGTCTTCAAGGAAAGTGTAGCTTAAGTACTTTTTCAGCCGGTCGCAAGTCGTGGGAGAGAGTCCCTATCCCTCTCGTCCTGTTCCCTAATCCTGTTGAGGCCGGCTGACGTACACCTCCCGACCCCCGCATACAGCAAGCATACTATTGGTCATCAATAGTGGCGTGATTTTCTCCGTTGTAATCTACCAATAGAAATCCAGATTATTCTTAACGGTTTTTCTGCGCTATTTACTTCTAAGAACCGCATTATGTACTTCTAAGAACTCAGTACATAGCCTTATATACTATCCCTGTAGCCGATTGGACAATAGTCTGGCCTCTGATTGGCTTGCCCTCTATTATGTACAGCGCGTATGTACATACATTACGCATCTATGAATGACGTAATGTTGATTATATTTAGTGATTCTAAATTACATGCTCGTGTCCGTAACAATACTCATACCACAAGCTCTGCTTAGTCTGGGTCTAGATAGCGTTGTGTGAACCATTCTGTCTACTAGAAATAATCTTAGAGATCAATATATTCTTAAGAATCTTTTAAATAAATAAAACTAATATTATCAAGGCGAAAGTTTGTGATTGTGTGTATGTTTGTTAGTTTTTCACGCTCGAACAAAGTCCGATTTTGACAAAATTTGGCACACGGGTAGACCATGTTTTGGAATAGCAATATGATACACAATAACTCATTTATATCCCAGGAGTATGTTCCCTTGGGATAATATAAATAAGCCGCAGGCAGCAGCAAGTAACATCAATCACAGACTAAGACCATCATAAATCCACTTTTTGAAACATTAAGTAGGGATTAAGTTTTTACCCAGCCGTTCTCATAAAACATGAGACTACGTTATAATTTCCTGCCCTACTAGTAAAGCCCACTTGGAAAAGTTCCGTTGACCTCATGACACGCACTTTGTTCTATTATTAGTAGAACAATGTCGTCATTGTAGAGGCTCGGGCTTGGACTGTCAGACGAGCAAGAGAAAGCAGTAACTCAGATGCAGGTACTATCATCGGTATTGTCTGAAATATGTTACATTAAATGTGTCAAATGTATAAAATCCGTCATGGAAAAACCGAAACTGTAAACGACAACAGATTACTAAATACACACATATTGTAGATAAATTAGACCCAGACATA
Organism: Mythimna impura; assembly: GCA_905147345.3. Classification (NCBI taxonomy): domain Eukaryota; kingdom Metazoa; phylum Arthropoda; class Insecta; order Lepidoptera; family Noctuidae; genus Mythimna; species Mythimna impura. The sequence goes on along the minus strand of LR990369.1, from coordinate 7,402,051 downwards.
GAACATTTGATCGTGCTTATAACACAAACATTTGTCTTGTGTGGGAATCGAAAAAACGACCTCCGGCATAGCACTAAGCACAAGACCAACAGGCCAGTGGATGGAAGAAGACATTCCCCACTGCCCACAAATAATTGCAATTTGGGTAAACGGCAAGATCATGAATACACCAGAGGGTTTGAAACTCGAAACACAGAGCTGAAAACCTACAAAAAGTAATACATACGATAGTTTTAAACGAACAGTAACTGTTAAAAACTAACAAAAGCCACGCTTAAACTCCAATTTATCTTTTCAAAACTCTCGTTTGTACCGAGCTTCACGGCAATACGAGCAACTAGCGATGCGCGATGGCGAGAGGTTTTATTCGATTGTTTCGAAGATCTCGATGGGTCCCGATTGTTTCGACTTTGACTCGAGTCTGACTCGGTCTGTTATTGCAACTGACTGACCCCTCACCCCAGTAACCAAGCGAGACTCGGCGAGTGAGAGAGACTGATTCGTACAATCGATAACTAGCGGTCGATTCCGTTGACTCGAAATTATCGAAAAACATCTCTATTATTTTTTAGAACGGCGAGTCGATGGTTTATTTTAACGACTCCGATTATTTCGATTGTTAAAACATCTCGGAATCGCTACGAGCAACTTGAATGGTCTATTATTTTATTTGTAGGCACAGACCGGAATTCGGATCCCGTGTGCCGAGTAACGCTTGAAAAAGCCGGCTTTTTTCGTTGAAAAAGTTGTCTAATTTGTAAGGGAATCAAACGAGTGGATTCGACAAATGAAACTCGTTTTGGGTGATTTTGAATGGTGATTACTTTTTCCTTCTTGCTTCTTGGTCGCTGAGAAACGTTTTTGTGATTCAGTTTTACACATTTTTAAAGCTTGCAATTGCAAAATAAAGTTTTTTTCAAATTATTCTTAGAAAGTCTTAATACTAATGTGATGTTGCTGATGTTATTAGTTGTCTTAGAACCTCTCAAGAAAAACCTTGTTTTAGCTGGGTCATGCTGCGCAATTCGTGTTCTCTCGGAGAGATTGATGACTGTGGAATTGTCGAACAAAACTAATACTTCAAAGCTTTTGAAAGCGACTGCATGTTTGAGGTTTAGTGTAAACTTTTATCTGATCCTAGCTTCAAGCAGCAGCTTCAACTGCGTGAAATTAAAAAAGTATCCTAAGGAAATATACTCCCGCGATAAAAAGTAGCCTATGTGCCCTGGACACGGTCTAACCGTGTGCCAAATTTCATCCAAATTCCACCATCCAAGCCACCGGTATATGGTCGACATCCCACCTACACGTACAAAGCGTTTTGGGAATACATTCATTATTGGCCGAGTGGTAACGGCCCCGACTTACGAGTAGTAGGTCGCGGGTTCAAACCCAGCTAGGCGTATTACTTTGTGTAATTTATTTCATCACCACTGCTCTCAAAACGGTGAAGGAAAACATCGTGAGGAAACCGGCATGTCCTAGAACCAAAAATTCGAAGACATGTGACATTCACCAATCCGCACTGGGCTCGCGTGGTGGATTACGGCTCATTCCCTGTCCTAGAGAGAGGAGGCCTGAGTCCCTGCAGGCCTCCTCTCTCTAGGACAGGAACATTAAAAGGCTGACTATGCTATGCTATATGCGTACAGCTAAGGAGTGGAATTCCCTGCCGGTGTCTGTGTTTCCTGATAGCTATAACGTAGACGTCTTAAAGTCAACGAGTGAATAGGTTGTTTTTAGGCAAGCGTGCTCCATTCGGCCACATCATCGCTTTTCATCAGTTGAGATAGTGGTCAAACACGAGCCTATCCATAATCTACATTTACACTAAATGGCGTATTGTGACAGGTCTGTTGGTCTAGTGGTTAGTGGCCCTGACTGCTATGCCAGAGGTCGTGGGTTCGATTCCCACCCAGGACAAATGGTTGTGTGATGAGCACGATCATTTGTTCTGTGTCTGGGTGTAATTTATCTATTTAAGTATGTATTTTAAAATATATATGTATGTTTATCAGTTGTCTAGTACCCATAACACAAGCTCTGCTTAGCTTGGGACTAGGCGGCGTTGTGTGTTAGTTGTGGCATATTATATATTATTACACTACGCGATATTCAGCACACGATATTCAGACTGTCTTATTTTTTGTTCCGAGTAAGACCGGCCTAACCCTTATTACACTACGCGACATCGACTATGACTGTCAGAATATCGAGTAGTGTAATAGGTCCTTTATATTATAAAGAGGTAGTTTGTTTTTTATTTTTATAATTTTTTGTTTGTAGTCCGGAGGTAATCTCTGAAAGTATCGGTCCCATTGCTAAAAAAATTTCACCGTTAGAAAGCTGCTTTATTCCTGAGTAACATAGTAGACTACATTTTATGTACGAAGCCGCGGACAGTAGCTAGTATTTTTATAACATCCACTAGCAACACGGAGCGCATACAAAACACTCAATCGAAAAAACTGAAATCAAGTTAAAACAACGCATGGGACTTCGTTACTAAATTCTGCAGCTTTTATATCCTTTATACAGACTGATTCAATTATATTAATTGGATTAATCCCTGGTAGTGCCTGTGCTGTGCCGCGTGTTTGGCTGTACTCGGAAAACCGGGAGATATGTAAGTCGACCAATTGACTATTCAGGAATGGAATGAAAAATATTTATAGCCTTTATTATAAACAAACAAAAAAAAAACTAGGCAAGTGCGAGTCGGACTCGCGCACTGAGGGTTCCGTTACCAACTTACCAATGAAAACAGTTCAATTCTGTAACGAAGATTTTTTCGAACCGCAAAAAAAAATTATGACATAACTACAAATTTACAGCTTTCAAATTTTTTCCTATACTTTGAGACCTTGCTTCATGCCAAATTTCAAGATTCTAGGTCAACGGGAAGTATATGGACCCTATGGTCATTGTAAAAATAATTAGTTTGTGTGTTGGAGGTAAGTTTTGAGACTACCGATGTCAATTTATTTCTTTTACTGATAAATAGCTACATACGAGTATAATATATACTTTGTAAGTTTTTTCGAAAGAGTTACCAAAGCCCTGGACTACAAAGGGCAACTGAAGGAACACAGCTGGATTTTAGATACCGTAAAACGGGGTTAATAAAAATAAAACTTTAATAGGGATTGTCACATTATTGAAAAAAATTGTAGTATTTGAGTACTCAAAATTATAGAAATGGTATATAAACACATTACTTTATTGAAACTAAAATTAGATCATAAATCAAAGTAAAAATCTTAAAGTTTTGTTTCCATTGTTTTTCCAATTTACAACTTTGATCGGCGCTACATCTTTGCTTGTTCCACATCTACCTTATCAAATGGAAAAAGTGTATTTTAAGGGTGAAAACTTTTCACCCCGATTGACTGTAAAAGTCTGACACTTCTTGATCCGAGTAAAAAGAAAATAACCTGTAAATACACTTTTTTTATTTGATAAGGTAGATATGGAACAAGCAAAGGTGTAGCGCCGATCAATCAAAGTTAGCATGGAAACATAAAGGGGCAAGAAGATGTACAGTCCTGGCATTGTACTTGTACGTTGGTATCTAAGCGCAAACAAGGATGCGGGTCGCTTAATGTTGAAGCAATCATCCACCACCGCCCATGGATATCCGGAACACACGAGACTAAGGTTCAACTCACACTGGCGCAGGGTCACAGCGTCGCATCGCGTCCTGTGAGCTGAGTGTGAGTGAGTTGTTTTTACGATAACACAATCGAAAAGTTTACTGATTAGTTACGAGTTTGGAGGGGGCCAATCGGAACGCCGAACGTCATAAACGTATCGATTGCGCACTCGCACTAGGCGCTCTGTTTTTCAACTGCAACGCGTGGCGACGCGAGACTTTTCGAGACGACCGACGCTCGCATTGCAGTGCAGGTGTTGATTGGTTCTGTCAGACATTCATGAATGACGCTCGCGCTCGTGACGTGCACGAGCGTCATTGTGATCGTCAGCGTGCGTTACTCGCGTGCAGTGGCACACATCGCGCGGTAAAGCGTGGAACCGTTCTCATAATGAGGAACGACGCGCGAAGGCTCGCGTCACCGAGGGGTTCAATTTTTTTTTTAATGTTGTATCGAAATAAAGAAAACTCGAAAATCTGAATAATTGATAATGGAAAAACAGAGATGATTATGCTATAGACGTAAAACATGCCGCGTCGCGACGCTTCGACTTTGCGCCAGTGCGAGTTGAGCCATATTATCTTATGGATTACCTATCCTTGTCTGTGTTTCGGTACGTTACGTACACGTTCGAACGTATACGTAAGGCAAATTCAGAGCGTCAACAAAGGGAGGGACGTTGGTTTAGATTACTATCATGTCCACACGACGCCAAAGCTGGTTTATCCACAGCGTCTATGCGACTATATCAATTCCACATGGTAAGGTTCCCTTAGGATCACGACTGACACGAGATTAACGGAATATTGGCATATGCAAACAGTTTCACAGAAACACTGATGGCGGCAGTTTGGAGAAATTACGATGTTACTGTTGAACCCCTTAACTTAATCCCTTGTTTGCTGCCGAACATATTACACTATAAAATGTGGAGTTGACGATACGAGGATAAAATATGCATAGAGCATAATCAGACTCAGGCCTCCTCTCTGGGAGAGGGAATGGGCCATAACCCACCACTCGAGCCCAGTGCGGGTTGGTGGATGTCACATGTCTTCGAATTTTTTTTGGTTCGAAGACATCTCGGTTTGCTCACGATGTTTTCCTTCACCGTTTTAAGAGAGGTTTGAACACGCGACCTACAACTCGTAAGTCGAGGCCGACAATAAATGTTATCATAATTATAATTATGAACAACTTTTCATGGAACCAAGCCCGAAAATGTGATATTAAGCTTATCTTTTCCATCGTGTCTGTTCCCTTTTTTGTTTGACGTTGATAAGTCAACAAATAACTTCTCACGCTCTGGGTGGAATGACAAGCAGTGTCAGACTATTACCAACTAAAAACCCACCCGTGTTCCTTCACTTGCCCTTTGCGTTCCATGGCCGCGGTGACTCTTTGTCTAGAGTCTAGACAAAGAGTCACCGCGGCCATGGAGACTAGACTCTAGACCATACCCTGGAAAAGCAAATAGGCTATTTTATATCCCGAGAGTATGCTCCCGTGGGGGATAACAAAATATATCTAGTTTCTGATTTTCATACTAGAATAATGTTCAGCACTAGTGGTCTACAGGGCAGCAAATTCAATTTCACTCACAAATAAACCGTAACCTAGCTAACTAAAAGTCCAAATAGAGCTTTAAACTAAGCTAATTCGATTTCCAATCCGCACGGGCGAACGAAAAGGTGCAAACATTTTCTAGACCAGAATCGTGTGTACTGAAAGCTCCCGAGCTTATAATCAAGCTCCATTTATAAGCATTGATAAATAAATAGTACTCCCACGCTTTAGTTGAGATAACGTCACCTCGCTACGTCATAGCTTCGACAAGGTTGTTTTGATCAATCAATTGCCTATTTTTTTTTTTTTTACCCGACTGCGTGCCACTAATTTTTAATTAGTACAAATACTTAAAGGGCTTATTAGAAAAGGTCTTGTTGTTGTTCAAGTAAAGTCTCAATAAATAATCTATATATAGGGTGACTGGAAATTAATGTACAATACTTAAACACGTGAAGGAACACGGGTGGGTTTTTAGTTGGTAATAGTGATATGAAAGAAAAGGAAGTTAGTGATAGCATGACGGTTGACAGGATAGAATGGAAGAAAAAAACAAGTTGTGCCGACCCCAAATAAGATGGGACAAGGGCAGGAAGATGATGACTTAAACACGTGATTGTGCTCATGATAACAAACAATTTTTGTTATGGGAGCAAAGCCGAAATCGCGCAAAAAATATCAGCTGTCAAACATAAATGTACTGAACAGCTGATTTTATTTCGCGATTTCAGGTTTCATATAAAACTGAATAGCTGTTCGTTAGTCTCGCTAAAACTCGAGAACGGCTAGACCAATTTGGCTAATTTGGTCTCAAAATATTCGTGATAGTCCAGGCAAGGTTTAAACGTTGAGAAAATATGGAAAAAATCACGAAAAACGAAATCCGATTACAACGCCATCTCTAATTAAAATATCATTATAAAATGAATTATGCTGTTCTGGTAATGTCAGTAGATGGCGTTAACCTTACTATTAGGCGGTACGAAGTTCGCCGGGTCAGCAAAAATAGTGGTGTATTATCTTTGGTATGGCCCAGATTCTAAACGGCTTGTTGTATTTTTTCTTGAGAGGTGTCGATAATCATTTTATTTGCGAGAGTGACACTGAGTACATCAAAATTATAATGGCGGATTTTTGGCGCAAAAAAGTTTTTATATATTTTTTCGTAAGGTTCGTAACATAAGCACCTACTCAAAGTAAAGGGCTCGAAAAGGCGATTTCAAAAGTAATACTCACGCTTTCAACATCATCAGACTGCCTTAAGTGACTTGTTTCGAGCTCTCTATTCGTTTTTGGGACGCTATCAACTATTTATTTGCTAACTATGGGGGAGGGGGGCATGGGTGATGCGAAAGAGAACCCCGGGGGCCCTGGAACGAAGGCAAAGAAGGAATAGGAGTGGGTTTTTAGTCAGTAAAAGTCTGACACTATCTTACGCTCCGCCCAAGAGCGGGGGATGTCATTGGATGATTTTCCCACAGAAAAAAAATCCTATGGGGGGGGGGGGTCCGGAAGAAGGCTGAAGTTCCAACAGTGGGAACAATACAAGGCAGAATATTGTGCTTATAAATGTCGGGGTCAGCTTCCAGTCTAACCGTATGCAGCTGAATAGTAGTATTTATCAAGGAGCAATTGCGTATTTGACATCTGCAGGCCATACAAATATTTGTTCCGGGCGAGGAACGAACCCGCAACAAGCAGCGCTGCAACTCACCGCTCAATCGTATCGACCAACCTATAGGCACTAGCAACACCAAGAACTTAGCCAAGGCGTTCAAGCATAGAGACGAAGCCTGTCATTGAACAGGCAACGATATATTTCAAACCGGTACACAGCAATGTTGCTTGGGCAACTTAAGTGGCAGCAATTTTATGGACTTTCCATTTGCTGCTGTAGTCCTGCCAGGGCTGTGGAATTGCTCGGAAGAGTTACCATGGCCCTGGAGCGCGAAGTTCAAATGAAGGAACAAGGATGGGTTATAGACAGAAAAAGTTTGACACTCCCTCAAAAAGCATGTATTCTTCGAAGCGGTAGAATAGAATCTATAGGCATACTCAGATTTCGCCAATTATATTTTATAATAGTGATCATCACAAGTGGATGTGTGGCTGCTAATGAGAAATTATAGATGGAAAAACCTATCCGACCCAGGAATCGAACTCGGGACCTCATGCGCAACAATAGCGCTTCCAACAGAACTGCAAGCCTAAGCTCTACTCGAGTCGACGGCGCGTTGTTATCTAGTCACGTCAGCAAATCTGACAGAACCCGCTAGGACCGATGCGTGCCAGAGCTGAGAGAGAGAGGAATTGCTCGCAAGAGTTACAAAGGCCCTGGAACACAAAGGGCAACTGAAGGAGAATGGGTGGGTTTAAGTACGTAAAAGTTCGACACCTCCTCTCGCCCCCCCAGAGCGAGAGAAGTTATTTGATGCTATCGCACCAAAAAAAAAAATACCACTAGACTAACGCGGTAACGACTAATTCATCGACCACTAAAAACAATTTATAACAATTACAAGTACTTTAAAAGGCAAATGTATTCAAAACGGAGGGTAGTAGAAGGTACTCGACTATCTCGGTTGCACGATTCGTTTTATGGATGACAAACACAGCAATAAAAACGTTTGAGACACTCCAACGATTGTTAAATCAAATTAAAACCGACACGATAAAAGCACCAAGTGATTGGCAATTAGAATTAATTACTTTAGTGCGCTACGAGTGGACTTTTCTGGCTTCTGCAGAAAACGTGGAAGAGAAAATGTTCGCATATTATAAAACAATGTCTAAAACTTGCGTCAAATTTAAAATCTACATATAGACACCAGCCGACTGTTAGCCTTTTGGGTACATTATTATCAGTCGACAGCGATGCGGAGGAGTTTTTCGTCGCCATACTTTAGATTGCTTTTAGTTAGTTCCTATAGATTTAGGTCAAAACCGCAACCGTAAAGGCCCAGTATAAATCTCGGGATTTAATCGTCATGTTTATGATTCTGGGATTTTAGAGAAGGTATTAAGCGAATCGTTGCGCTCTATAACTTGCCTCGAAAAAGTAGCCAGGTTGAAGTGAGAGCGGGAATCCGCCCGCGACCCTCACCAGGTCATCGGTCAACGCTGCGTCTTCCGTTACACTCCAAAACCTTTTGTCCCCCTCAACCATCTGTTCTGCGAGCAATGTGCCCTGCCTACTGCCACTTAAGTTCGACGATTCTTTGGGCTATGTCGGTAACCTTGGTTATCCTGCGGATATCTTCATTTCTGATGTGATCACGCAAGGACACTGCGTTATCTGGATCTTCGATATCTGGATGGATAGATGGCTTTATTCGAGAGCATTACGTAAGCTGATATATTTTATTCGGAAACCGTCAAGTAATTGCGAAGTAGGCAATCATCAGAAATAGCCTAGTTGATCTACTGTTGCATACTGCGTCCAAATCTGTTTATATCATACTTCGCAGAGCGTCGCTTGTTATAAAGGGCTCGAGATTCTACTTAAAATAACGATTTATTCTATATTGGATATCTCCTTTGGGATTTTTAAATAGCTTAAAGGAGGATGTTCTAAGAACTAATAAATGTTATGTGAATAAAGCTGTAGCAAGAAAAGCAATTAAGTCCGAGCCCGGGTTGAATAATTTCATCTATACAACATACACAATATAGTCATGTCTATCTTGAACAATGCACCTTTGAAACGGTATAATTAATAAATCTACTAGGTAAATTATTTATGGCTTCACGAAAGATATTTTGAAAGTGTTTTATCAATATCAGACTCTAAGAAAGTGCTATGGACTACTATAAAAGTGCTAAAGGACGCTATTCTTAGTTTTAACAAAACCTGTAACGTATAATATTAAGTTAGAGTTAAATTACTTGTTAGTCTTTTAGGCTAGATTGTAATCAATTATTAAGAAATTTGTTCTTAATAATAAAGAAAAAAAAAACTATAGATATTTTTAAATTGATATAAACTAGTGCTTGACTGCGATCCCCAATCTACCATCCCCAATCTATCAGCGTTCCTAATGTAATTTGTATTTTTGGTTTACAATAAAGAATATATCTATCTATCTATCTATCCCAATTCTGAATGGGATCGCAGTCTAGCATTGATGCAATCGTTAATGGTGAAGCGCACTAGCTTATTAAGAGTCTTGAAGATACCTAAATTATAATCTAGTATATTTTTTGTTCGCCAAGTTCGTTACATCAGCGGACATGAAAACGTATGACGAAGCGTATATATAAATACCTACATGGAAATGTACTACTCGTATAAGCTCAAAACTTATTGGGGAACACATTCATTGTCCCTGCCAGAGACGGTATTTGCGGAACGGGCCACCACGCGGGCCCAGTTGTACGGGAATTGGTGATGTCACATGTCTTTGAATTTTGGGTTCTAGGACAGTTTCCTTACAATGTTTTCCTTTACCGTTTTGAGAGCAGTGGTGATGATATAAATTACACAAAGTAATGCACCTGGCCGGGTTTGAACCCATGACCTACAACTCGCAAATGGAAGCCGTTTATACCACGTTTCCTGATAGCTTTAACACATATTCGAAGTCATGCGTAAATAGGTTTACTACCAGGCATGCATACAGCTAGGTACTCACCATCAGGTGAAAAAGTGTTTCATCACGAGTCGATATAATTATATGTCGTAGCCAGATCTTGATTGATCACTTCATGATGTGGCCTCGTTTGGCCATATCATTGATGTAGGATTTCTATGCTACTATAAATTCTAAAGAAAGTAGGCCAAACAAGGATTGACATATCATCAAACTTTAACGTTTAAAACGGTCTGGCCAGTTTTACTTGGCGACATCATGAAGTGATCAATTTCTAATATCTGGCCACGATATATATATATATATATATAATTGAGAAAAAAAAAAAACTATACAACATTACCGTAACGTAGCGCTGTGTTTTGTGAAATAGTTAGCTCGGTACTTACCTGAAAATAAATAAAAGAAACATTAATGACAATTCAAAACAATCAACAAGCTCTTCCATTGTACAGTACCTCACCGCGCCTGTCTATTCGCGATAAACTCAAAAAGTCCTGAACGGATTTTCATGTAGTTTTCACGAAAAGACAGAGCGGTTTATGAGGAAGGTTTAATTGCATAATGCATATTATAGGTAGTAAAGTAAAGCTGAGATACGTAAATCTGTGGGAAGCTGGGGCACAGTATAGATATATGGAACAGTACGGAAACTACCTACAAATGTTCGAAACGGCACACTCACACAAACATACGCATCGACGAGACTCCTAAAGTCCTAAGCGGCATTCGCTACTGACAGGACCGCGAGAAACGCTTAGGAGTCTCGTCGATGCGTATGTTTGTGTGAGTGTGCCGATTCGAACATTCGTAGGTAGTTTCCGTACTGTTCCATATATCTATACTGTGGCTGGGGTGGGTCGCTAAAATAATATATAACATTAGCTTCTGCCAGTGGCTTTGCCCGCGTGAAAGTAACTTTCTCCATACAAACTTTGGAACCCCGTTTTACTCCCTTAGGGGTGGAGTTTCGTAAAATCCGTTCTTAGCGGATGTCTACACCCTATAAGAAACCTACCTGCCAAATTTTAAGTTTGTAAGTTTTATAGTTTTTGAGATTTCGTGATTAATCAGTGAGTGGTATTTCGCTTTTATATATTATATATATAGATTTGAGAATTGTCTATCAAAAAGTAGGTATTATACAAATCGGTTTCCTAAAACTGAATATAGTCCTTTTGCTCTTACGCTAAAATACATCGTCAACAGATGTTCTACGCTGTAAAAACAGCATACCTTTTTCTAAAACACACGCACTTATCCTAATTTCAAAACACAGAATATCCAAAAAACCGGCCAAGTGCGAGTCGGACTCGCCCATGGAGGGTTCCGTAGCAGCAAGTAACATAATAATGCGGTTTATGACGTACTAAAAAAAAACTACTGACCAGATCTCGTTCAAACCAATTTTCGTTGGCAGTTTTTATAGTAATGTACATCATATATTTTTTTTAGTTTTATCATTCTCTTATTTTAGAAGTTAGAGGGGGGGGGGGACACACATTTTACCACTTTGGAAGTGTCTCTCGCGCAAACTATTCAGTTTAGAAAAAAATGATATTAGAAACCTCAGTATCATTTTTGAAGACCTATCCATAGATACCCCACACGCATGGGTTTGATGAAAAAAAAAATTTTGAGTTTCAGTTCTAAGTATGGGGACCCCCAAAATTTATTGCTTTTTTTCTATTTTTGTATGAAAATCTTAATGCGGTTCACAGAATACATCTACTTACAAAGTTTCAACAGTATAGCTCTTATAGTTTCGGAAAAAAGTGGCTGTGACATACGGACGGACAGACGGACAGACAGACAGACAGACAAACAGACAGACAGACAGACAGACATGACGAATCTATAAGGGTTCCGTTTTTTGCCATTTGGCTACGGAACCCTAAAAATCAGAACAATACCTACTACTCATCTACCAATTAATTAAATAATGTTTACCACATATTGTAATTATGATTCAGCGATCGTACATGATATAGATAGATACATTAGATACCTATAGGTATACATTAGCTTTGTTGCTGGACTTGGAAGGCATGTGGTATAAACCCGGTATTCCATTGTTCTAAAATACCGATACTGAAACCGCAGCTCAAACTAGGCAGCCAACCCTCGCATATTTTAGTACAGACGGCTTCAATGGCCAAACCATATTGAACTATGGCTCTAGTATTTAATAGACACGATCTTGTTGGTACACACGACAATAGTGAGAAGTGACCAGTAACGGGATAAACATAAAGCATTTCGACGATCAACTAAGATCAACTTCTCACCGTCGACGACGGCTGGTGCTGAAAATCAGCGCTGTGGCTCAGGCGCAGGCCGTTTTGCGCGGATGTGACGCGTATCCTACCACTTATATTATTACGTGCTGCGCGGCGACCTCCCTGACGGGGTCAGCGTGGTCTGCTACGCAGACGACACGCTGGTCCTGGCTCAGGGAGACTCGTACCAGGCGGTGGTCGAATTAGCGACACGTGGGGTTGCGATAGTCGTTGATAGGATCCAGCAGTTGGGACTCGAGGTGGCGCTTCAAAAGTCCGAGGCCATGTGTTTTCACGGCCCTCGGAGCGCGCCGCCTCGGCGCTCCCAATTAACGGTAGGAGGAGTTCACATCGGCGTCGGGTCGACGATGAAGTACCTGGGACTCGTCCTCGACAGCCGGTGGAATTTCGAGGAGCACTTCCGACGTCTGGCTCCCAAACTGAATCGGAATGGGGCTGCTCTCAAGCGGCTCCTGCCCAACCTCGGGGGTCCAGACGCCTCCTGCCGGAGGCTCTACGCAGGCATCGTCCAGTCCATGGCCCTTTATGGGGCGCCGGTGTGGGCGCCGTCACTGCGAAAGCGACCGGCGGCCCAGCTGAACGCGTGCCAGAGGGTCATGGCCATACGGATGGTGCGGGGATACCGCACGGTTTCCCGCGAAGCGGCGAGCCTCCTTGCTGGCCAGCCACCATGGGATCTGGTGGCAACAGGCCTTGCACGCATGCACGATCTGCGCGTGGAGATGCAACGTCGGGGCGAAACTCCGCTGCCACGACAAGTTGCGGCATGGCGGACAGAGCTCCGGCGGGGTCTCATGGTGGAATGGCGACAGCGACTATCGCAACCCAGTGCTGGGCACGCCATAATTATGGCGGTAATTCCCCTCTTTGAGGAGTGGCTGGAAAGGCAACACGGCGTCCTTACCTACCGCATGACGCAGGTCCTCACCGGACATGGTAAGTTCGGGAGGTTCCTGCACCGGATTCGTGCGGAAGAAACGCCCGGGTGCCACCATTGTGCGGACCACCCGGAGGACACGGTGGAGCACACGGTGGAGGTGTGTCCCGCTTGGGCAGAGCAACGCAGTGTCCTCGTGGGGGCGATCGGCGGCGGCGATCTCTCGCGCCGGGCCTTGGTACAGGCCATGGTCCGAAGCGAGGAGGAGTGGCAGGCGGTTGCCTCCTTCTGCGAAGCAGTAATGCTAGCAAAGGAGGCGGCCGATCGCGTGAGGCAACGGTCCTCACGCCTCAATCGCCGCCGGGATTCCGATCCCGATTTCCGGCCATCGTAGGCGCAGGCTTGCGGACGGCGAGCAATGGGTGGCTCGCCGTCCGACCGTCCGGTAACCATCCGGACCAAGCCCAAGTCGTCGACGGCGCGTGCTGTTCCACGCGCGCCTCAAGGAGATGTCTGCAACTGTAGGGGCCTAGCAGGGTCGAAGCCTACTGGGGCCAAGGGTCTGATTCTGAAAGGAAGACTCGGCCCTGGTACGAAAGGCAACGAAGGAACAGGAGTGGGTTTTTAGTCAGTAAAAGTCTGACACTATCTCCCGCCCCGCCCAAGGGCGGGGGATGTCATAAGATGATTTTCCCACCGGAAAAAAAAAAAAAAAAAAAAACCACTTATATTATAAGTCGTTATTATTATTTGTTTTTATTTTTTAAGGTATGCGCCATGTTCGACGTAAATAAACTCTTTTTCTTTCTTTCTTTCGTTGACAGAAATCAGTATCGCGTACGCATCCACTACTAGACGCACAGGACCGGTCGTTATGGCGACACTTGAGGGAGGCCTATATTCAACAGTAGACGTCTCTCGAATGATGATAATGAATCACTAACTTAATGTGTCAGAAATGAACACATATTAAGGACACTGGTTGATAAAATAACATGTATTGTCGTATGTTACGCAATGAAAATGACAAAACAAAGTTTCGTCAAGTATACACGCTCAAAAGCAGTCTTAAATATATATCTGTTGAATAACAAATCTCTTTGGGTGACAGTACAACACTTGTATGTTCAACATAATCAAATAGTACATTCATCTTGCTTGCCTTGAGCATCCAAAAATATCGTGAGTAAACAGAAATACAGCTGATAAATTAAAAATTATGACATATCAATGTTTTATCAGTAAGAGTTTTTGGAAGTAAAAGTTACACAATATTTTGTAAGTTAAAGATAGTGACACTTAGTTTATTGTAGTATTAAGGGGATGTAACTCGACACACTGTTTTTCATACAACCGCTCTTACGCGATTATGACGTTATTACACATTTTTCATTAGATATTTTAGAAACACAGTATCTTTTGGATATTATCTAGGCTTCTATTTAATTTATGAATTTGTGTAAAACTAATCCAGTAAAGACCTCTGATAATCTGCTATTTTGCATGCACTTTGACACTTCATAATTTACTCAAAAACTTAAAAAGTATAACAATAGAAAGAAGCCTTGCAAAATAATCAAGATTCTGAATGACGACAATGTTTTTCAAAAACTTTTAAGGGTTAAAAAAAAACACGTATTTCCTGGAACAAGTTTTGTAAAATATTCGAGTAAATCACGGAATGACCGAATGCTTTTCAGGCGTCACTCTTTTATCGCGTTGCCTTTTCGTCAATTATCGCGTTGGATTGCGTTAGATGAAGTAACAAGCTTTTAAACCATGCTCGATGTTGACGATAGGCGAGTGGAAAAGGACCCTCTTAAGAATAGAATCTAGGTTTGTCACAAGGTGAACTAATGACCTAAGAATCTGATGGATGCGAGACGTACAGGACTGGTAATTGTGGCGACGCTTGGGGGAGGCCTATGTCCAGCAATGGATGTCATTCGGCTGAAATGATGATGATGATGACTCTCCCATTTGTTTTTGAAAGTCGGTTGTATTTTTTGGGTTGGGAATTCGACTAAATAACGCCAACTTGAATGAGCTATTCTAGTTTAGGATGGGTGGGGCAGTGGTTCCATACCGTGCAATGTACAGCAGTGGACGGCTTTCGATTCTTCTTTTTCTTTTCGAGTCGGTGTACTCTAACTAAATTTTATCTGACCAGTATTTGGCAACCTCTACGGCTCTGTTATTGGCCTCGTATAAAGCTTTATGCGATTTACGACCTCTTCAAAAGACAGTGCAGAGGACGAGAGATGCGCGCTGTGGAAACAGAAGCACCCAACTCCTACACATTTCATCACCCCGTCAGAGCAACTCCCCCCTGGACGCGAATTGCAGTGGCCAATCTGGAAATCTCTTAACCGACTGCGGACTCAGGTTGGCCGCTGTAAAAATAATTTGGCCAAATGGGGCTTCCTCGACCTATCTCTAACACAGTGCCAGTGTGGAGCCGCTGCACAGGACATGTGTCATTTGCTATGCTGTCCATCCTGCACAACCACCTACAGTTTTCAGGATCTATACGAGGCTTTCGATTGAAACGATGATAATCATATAGGTCTGTCTCGAAATTTCTAGAGGCAGTCGCTCCATATTGGTATTCAGCAACGTCCGGTTAGACTGAAAGCCGACAGTGCCATAGTTGAGGCAAGTCTACGACGATGTGTCGAAGTTTTAATAGACTACGAAAATGAATCAGACATAATAGTGACATCATTCTAGGTGTTTTAGTTTAAATTGTTATTTTTGTCTGTTGTTTTTAGGGTTTCGTACCTCAAAAGGAAAAAACGGAACCCTTATAGATTACTTTGCTGTCCGTCCGTGAAATGAATCGTAATACCTACACTTTCCTTTGTAGACCACTCACATGTTTTTATAGGTACATTATCAGAAGAAAATCACGCATAGAATAGGCTCAAGAAGGTCAGATAACGATGCCAGGGCTTGATTGACTGGCCGGCATTGATTCGAAAGAGTCATAATATCTCAGGAACTTAAAGGGCAAGTGAACACGGGTATGTTTGTTTTTTCAAGTCAATTATTTGTAGATTTCCCACCCAAAAAAAGGGGGTCAGATATCATTGTTTTTTTGTGAATGTAAATTATCCAATTACTTCTCCAACTCTAGGTTGGGACGAGACGGCGTGTCCAGCCCTATGTTATTATCCTTTGGATTTTTTAAGAGCATGACAAGGAAGCCAATCCTAAACATGATTACATGATTATTTGTATTACCTACTTAAATCAAATTAATTACAAATATGTCCTGTTTATTAATATTTTAAATTATAAATGCAAACAACTAATATAAGAAAATGTAACCCTGTGGGAAATGGAACTGGTATCTTTAACACAGGTTACTATGTAACTTAGCTAAGATGCCAGTTGCGCTATATTCTGTGTCGAAAGCAATGATAAATGATATTTATTTTTGTAAATAGGTTTAAAAAACACTTTTACACGTCAATTTTTTTTTTCGTCATTTTTAAACTAGATGAGGGCGGTGTTTCCTAGCTGACTACCCTGAGAAGAAACACCGAAACAAACTCAGGGGTCAAAGTCTCTTTTAAAGTCCATACAGTAAATATGTAATGGTCAAATCACATGAGAACCATGCAGATTTGTCTGAAATGGTCTTTTGAAGAAAGAACCATACAGATTTGAGTGGACCTGTCCAGTCAGTGCAAGCATTTGTCAGTATTCGTAAAGCTCAACTCAGGACTACTAAGGAGCTCAACGACTTGACGAACAATACCAAGGAAAGGACATTTGGTTAGGCCGCAGAAAATACTCAAATTGCCAGACACATCAAAAATTACTGAAAAGGAAAAAAAAAAAAAAACAATCAACATAGTCCTCACGTTCACAATAATAAAAGGAAAAATATAGGTAGTTTACAAAATGTAATACTTTAGCAAAGTAAACATTTTTGTCAAAAATTAATAGAAGAAAAAAAAAAAAAAAAAAAAAAGTTAAATTGCAAAGTAAAAATAATCTACAATATCGAATTGTAATAAATAATAAAAAACACAATTGAAATAAAAACAAAAGAAAAAAAAATAATAATAAGACAACAGTTGCAGTGCGTACCTACTGGAGCAGGTCAATCCCAAGCCTTTTGGTCCTCAACATAGTCCTTTATAGTGTAAAAAGCCTTTTGGCAAAGTTTTCGCTTTACAAATAATTTAAATTTATTAAGGCTTAGTTGTTGAATATGACTAGGAAGTTTATTATAGAAGTGTATACATTGGCATCTAAATGAGCCCCCTATTTTTTTCAGCCTGGTTGTAGGAACCACAAATTTGTGTTTGTTCCTAGTATTAAAATTATGAACATCACTGTATTTTTTAAACATGTTTATATTTTTATATGCATACACAATATTCTCGTAAATATACTGTGAAGGTACAGTCATTATATTGATTTCTTTAAATTTATCTCTGAGGGAGTATCTGGGACTTAATTTGTAAATAGAACGAATAGCCCTTTTTTGCAATACAAAAATTGACTGTATTTCGGCGGCATTTCCCCACAGTAGAATACCGTACGACATGACACTATGGAAATAGCTAAAGTAAACTAAACGGGCAGTCTCTACATCAGTTAAATTTCGAATCTGTCTAACAGCGTATGCTGCAGAGCTAAGTTTTTTTGATAATTTGTCTATATGTGGGCCCCACTGCAGCTTAGCATCTAGAGTTATGCCCAAGAACACTGTATTATCTTCAGGACTCAACTCTTTACCTTTTAATTGCACACTAGTTTCTACTTGCCTAACCTGAGGCATGGTAAACTTTATACATTTAGTTTTTTTTTCATTAAGTAGAAGGTTATTTACATCAAACCAGTGTACTATTTTTGAAAGTGCTATATTTATATCGTCAGTAACCGGCTGCTGACGTTTAAGTTTAAACAAAAGTGAAGTGTCGTCTGCAAACAACACTATGTTATGGTTATCCTTTATGAGAATCTTAACCTTTTGAGTGCGTAATTAGAGACACAATAGTAAGACAATGGCGCGTGAACGCCGGCGTTAATGCGGGGATCAACAGCTTAAATACACCTAAGATATTTTTGTAATCTCACAACTGTTATTTCTGAGACTCAATAAAGCATTATTATTATTATTAAAAAAAAACCCAACTCAATATAACGAACCACAGAGGCCCTATAAAAAGAACATCATCACGAAATCAGCGGAAGTCTACACATTAATGCGTGTCCCCGTGGTGCAATAGTGCCACTGGAACGCTGCCCGGTATTTTTTTCTTTTATTGTACGGGTTCGTTCGTCTCCCCAAGTCGCATCGACAATTTACGTAACGTCTGGGCTTCAGACTTTGAAGGTTTAATTAAAAGCAGGTGCTTTTTATGTTGCTATTATAATTGCGTTTTCTTTTTTGAGGGGATGTTATTATATTTTCTCTTTGAAGTTTTTGATGTTCATCAGGGCTTTTGGCAAAGTGGCCTTAATTTTTTAAAAGCCGATTTTTGATTCGTGATTTAATTTGATCTGAATAAATATTAGACTTTTTTTAAATTTGAATTTTGCTCCATATAAACATGCAAACACGTCTTTATTCATTTTATATACATTTAAATCTAATAATAACGTAATTAAAACTTACAAAATAAAAATAAAAGCCCTAAAGTACTAAAAAAAAGCAATCTAAAGTACGGCGTCGAAAAACTCCTCCACATCGCTGTCGACTGGTAATGTACCCAAAAGACTGGCGGCATTGCCACGCTGAATGGCAATGCTTATCCTTTGTCCGAAGTGTTTGTACATGCAAACTCATGTTGTACAAAAGACACCCAAAACATGGAACAACGATCGGCCATAAAAATATTTTGTTTCATGCGTGAATCGAACCAGCGCGACAGCACTGCGTTAACCGTGCCGTCATATTTTAGATTTAACATATAAAATATGTCAAGCCGCCATAATAAATAATTAACATATTTATTCTTCAGAAAAAAATTCTATGACTGTTAAAAAATTGGTCCTAATACTAATAAATCCTATTAACCTCATTATTATTCCAATCATAGATCTAAGAAGATTTGTAGTTCGTCTTCGAATGGCGCAATCAACGGCATCTAGGGCACCTCCTGAGTGGAATTGAATAACTAAGTTTCGAACTTGTCAAAGTTACAGTCACCCCCGTTAGCACTTGAGCAAATTGACGTCACCTGCACCTGCATTAATTACGTTAGCACTTGGTGAAAAAAAAAAACATAACCCTTCTTGCAGTCGGGTAAAAAAATTTCGGTAAAGTTTCTGCCATTAAAGAATTTTGTTATTTATTTTGTAAATTGGCTGCAATTATAACACTTTTGAATGTAAATTTAAACTAGATGAGGCCGGTGTTTTCTAGTTGACTGCCCTAAACATAAACACCGATCCAAATGTAGAAATCAAAGTCTCTTTTAAAGTTCATACTAGTATCTACATATCTAATGCAGAAATGCAGATTAGTGTCTAAGATGGTCTTCTGAATAAGGAATTACATAGATTTGAGTGTTCCTTTGTACATAGGACATGTCTATTTTGTCGCACAGCTGGGCAAATACCACCCTTTCCTCAATTCCACACAACTCAGTCCTTTGTACTTTGCTAGTACGGAAAAAAGGTTATTGTTTATTTGTACGAGGTAATCTTTAAAAGTACCTTTTTTTGGTTGTAGGTTAATCATCAAATAACTTCTCCCGCTCTGGGTGGATCGAGATGAAATGTCAAATTCTTACAATTAACCACCCATGTTCCTTCAGTTGCCATTTACGTTCAAGGGCCGCGATGACCTTTCCAAACAATCCCGTAGTAGAAGTACTCATCATATTTAAATCATATAGTGGTGTGTTCCTCTGTGGCCGGACCACAGTTTAGTACTCAGATGCTATAGTTCGAAATAATACCTACCTAAAGTCTACTTTCATCGGAATATATGTATATTTTTAGTACCTCAAAAGATATCTTTTTAATTAACAATTTATGTGGTCCGGCCGCCAGGCAGTGCTCTCTGGCCGCGCCACCTCAAATTAAATAGAGTATAATGAACTATTAATAAATCAATATCCCGAAAAAAAACTACCTAAAGAGTACCTTGCATACGACAAATATGGTACAATAAACTTTATAAAAAGACCTGGACTTCATCTATAAACTTTTATTTTTATTACCAACAATGATTTTGAAAAAGGTGCACTTTTGGGTTTTTGTTTACCTATCTACCTAAGAATAGGTAGTTAATTTGACGAAGTAAGTGAAAATTTTGGTTTAAAATAAACAATAACTATACGAATAACAAATATATTTTCATAATCAAATATTAACAATTGTTAATACAAGGAATTGTAAATGACGGAAAAGTGTTTTAAATGACAAACTAAAGTCAATAGATTGAATTTAAGCATTTAACCCTTTAAACAAGAAATAACAATGAAAAAAAAGAGTGTACCAAAACCGCGTATTAAAAAAAAAGTAAAAAATGAGAATAGAACAAAAAGAAAAGTCGTAGTCACACGCTATTAAAGTGTTTCGATTATTACCTACCTATAACGTGTGACTACGGCTTTTCTTTTTGTTCTATTCTTGTTTTTCCAGTTACTTTGTTTATTTCAGCATCTTGAAAATCTTGTTTCATACTTTTTCAGCGTCTTTTTTTTTGTCGTAGTCGGGTTTTAGTTTTTTACTTTTTTTATTTGAAAAATTTTGGTGTTAAATCACTGTGCTTCTATACTATTTATTTTGGTATGAACAAGTGAAGTCCTTTCAAATGATACCAACACGACGTCATATTTATCTTATTTTTTTTAACACAATACTTTTTGTCCACTAGAGGGCGCCACATTAAATTTAAGCAATATTTTGGAAATGTACAAGTGAAGCCCTTTCAAATGATCCCAAACACGGCGTATTTATCTCCATTATTATTTTTAACGCATTACTTTTTGTCCGCTAGAGGCCGCCATATCGATTTTCGTGACACGTCACGGTTTATGTTTAGCGGACAATTAAAACAGTTCTAACGATACCTCATACGTCGAGTTCCGATAAGTAGATTAGGAGCTATGACGGAACAGATGAACATACATACATACATAGCCTGTCAAAATCATAACCCTCCGTAGTCGGGTAATAAAAATATAGTCAATCAGTATTACAAATAAAGGAGTTTTGAAGTTATTTTCCAACTTTAAAATGCAAGGCCTAAATTAAAAATAAACATTTTGATAAAAATAAGTTATAATTTACAATTTTGCGTATATAATACAATGAACATTCATTTGTTAGTTTTTAGTCCTCGTAACTTTAGTACTTAGATGATCATATGTTTCCCAAGTATCATCCAGACGCTTGCAGTGAGCGACGAAATGGCAAATATTTGGTAAATACTCAATCACTGACAACAGTGTAAATAATTTTCCTTGTAATGTCATAGTGTCTGGAATGTTATTTAAATCAACGCCTAAATCAATTTCAAATATTAATAAATCATTCATGTGTAGTTAATAATTTGTTTACCGGTACATTTTACACCGTCGTCATTACTTTTAACACATAGCACCTGAATCAATCTCTAACATTGTTTGAGCCGATTCTTCAAGGGCTGAAATGCCTTTATCAGACAAAATTAGTTCATTCAGTGGCATGTATTTTATACGCAAAATTGAAAATTATAACTTATTTTTATCAAAATGTTTATTTTTAATTTAGGCCTTGCATTTTAAAGTTGGAAAATAACTTCAAAACTCCTTTATTTGCAATACTGATTGACTATATTTTTAATACGCGGTTTTGGTACACTCTTTTATCATTGTTATTTTTTGTTTAAAGGGTTAAATGCTTAAATTCAATCTATTGACTTTAGTTTGTTATTTAAAACACTTTTCCGTCATTTACAATTCCTTGTATTAACAATTGTTAATATTTGATTATGAAAATACATTTGTTATTCGTGTATTTATTGTATAATTTAAACCAAAATGTACAGTTACTTCGTCAAATTGACTACCTATTCTTAGGTAGATAGGTAAACAAAAACCCAAAAGTGCACCTTTTTCAAAATCATTGTTGGTAATAAAAATAAAAGTTTATAGATGAAGTCCAGGTCTTTTTATAAAGTACTTATTATGCAGTTTTTGTTGGGATAAAGAAATAAAGCATATTTCGTTATATTCGCTGAAAGTAATCCTCCCTAGCCGCGCCACATACTTTAAAGATTAATTAATCAAAATGAATAGTTTCTTGAGAGAAAAAAGTATCAACGAAGAGTAGAGAAAAGGTACTATTATATAAATTGATTTATGGATAGTTAATATTAAATATTGCAAAATTGACTTGCTGCAGAGTGTACCTTCCAGCCGGACCACACCCTACGACCAATAACTTCTTAACTAAAGGGGTTTATTGGACCATATTTGTCGTATGCAAGGTACTCTTTAGGTAGTTTTTTTTTCGGGATATTGATTTATTAATAGTTCATTATAATCTATTTAATTTGAGGTGGCGCGGCCAGAGAGCACTGCCTGGCGGCCGGACCACATAAATTGTTAATTAAAAAGATATCTCTTGAGGTACTAAAAATATACATATATTCCGATGAAAGTAGACTTTAGGTAGGTATTATTTCGAACTATAGCATCTGAGTACTAAACTGTGGTCCGGCCACAGAGGAACACACCATATAGTGGCCGTTTTGCGCGGATGTGACGCATATCTTCCCTATCTATTGATTATGTTTGTTAGGTAATTTTAGGATTGCGTCATTTCGCGTAAATAAACTGTTTTTCTTTCTTCCTTTCTTTCATATTAAGAAAAACCGCGGGATAAGCAAGATTATGACTTAGTTGTACTTGAATAAGACATTTACTTATTTCTTTACATAATAATACTGCTATACTGGTCTGTGACTCTATTCAAGTGGAAAGTAGTTTAAAATAATTCAAGTGACTAACTTGCTTAGGTAAGTACTACAAACCAGTCGTTGGTTACGTCACACACACATTCATTAGTAATTCTCCTAGTTCACATTGACCTAGACATAATGTTCAGTTGGTACAGAAGTTAGACTCGTGTGTAAATCCTTGTATTTCTGTTTGGCTCAGTATTTATGTGTATTCTTGACATATTGTGAATATTTTGTTCTTCGATACGGGTCAATGGTAGAATGCATTGATTGAATATTAACAAGATAAGCTAAAAAAAAATATATCAAAATTGTTTGTTTAACATAAAAATTGGTATCCAGATTTGTTTAAGACCAATCTGCAAAACCTGGAGTACAGGCGTTGGGTAGTTCAGCCTTTCGGTATTTTACAGGATGCATTATTGAGTGTGCGCGAGAATTACATGACTTGATTCCGCCATCACCTTTCTACCATTGGACAACCCTACGTATGGCGAATGTACGCCTAACCATCAGGTGGGATCGCAGTCAAGCACTGGTTTATATAAATTAAAAAAAAAATGTCCGCCCTTACATTGTTGACACTTCTACGGTCTGGACAAAGCGTTTCGCCTCGTCGTTTATACCGCGTACATCGAAGGACTGGACTTGCCTGTAATGATCCTCCAGTCCGATAATATAATTTAAGTGTCTTTAAAGCTAGAGTGAATAGGCTCTTAATAAAAGTAGTGCGCTTCACCTTCAACGACTGCATCACTGTTTACCATCAGATGGGACCGCAGGTAAATCAATGCTTGATGGTTTATATCATAAAAAAACAGAACTATTTATATTTACAGCTGTCGTAACGTCGCGTGGCCTGTCTCTGCGAGAGCAATCCAACAAATACAAATTATTCCGCCAGAAAATGTAATAATACGCTTTCCCTACAAATTAATGTCGATTGCACAATGAGATCCGTCTAAAACCTAGTTAAATTTTCCAATAGCTTTCATCAGCAGACACAAGGGTCCAATAGAGAAATTAATTGGATTCAATTAATACAATGAAATCCGTTTCGATGAAAATTCAAAACCAATATAGCATGTCGTGTATCAAGTTTTATGAAAGATAAATAAGGAATATATTATGTTGTGAAGTATTCAGTTTTATGTCCTTTAATATTAGTTATTTTCTCTGTAGGATTGTTTAGATTGATATTAAGACTCATCATTATCATCATCCCTACAAACTTTAGATCCCCATTTCATCTTAGAAGGTGAATTTTGTAAAATCCTTTTTTATCGGGGGCGCCCGTGCGGTCCCGTTTTGCTACGTAATACATTAAAGTTCTCTATCGACACGACTACATGCACACCGTTAAAGTTGAAATAGCGACTTTGCTCACCAAATAATCCGGTTTCAGCTACGGGGACCGTTCTAGGTCCAAGAGTTCGGGCTGGGCGTTGACAAGTCAGTGAGTGACTCGGGACTTTGCCTTTTATTTACCTATGCAGAAGATTTGGGGTCGGCACAAAACGTTTTTTTCTATCGTTTGAGAAGTACTCAACTTCAATACCTTACCGCTGACTGTGTTTCCTGATAGCTACAACCTGGGGATCTGTAAGTCAAGAGTGAATAGGTTATTTCTAGATAAGTGCTCTTTATCATCGACCATATCGTCGCTTTTCATCAGTTGAGATAGTGGTCAAACGCGAGCCTATCAACAATAATAATAAAAAAAACAAATGCCAACATCAAAAATCGGGTTACAAGATATTTATTGAGTAGGTAACTGAAGAAGTCAGTTACTAAACATAAAGATTTCTTTCTATAATCAAGTTTAAAATGAAACCACTTTACCAATGAGACAACAGAAATCAGTATTCATTAATACACAAGTGCGAGAGTACTTTGCAACATATGTGCAAAATTTAAATGTATCGCCAAACGACTGAGGAAAACTGATGAGGAAACCCAGCACCGTTAATAATATATTCTGACCACGTAATATTGCCCTGACAACGGCTATAGGTGTATTTATTGGCTTTAGAACTTGCTACAATATTCACGGTGTTAGGTCTCGGTTTGATCTTCCAGGTCAGATGGGTTTTTCCGTTAAGAATCTGTTAGTAGCAGTCTATATTTTGTGCCTGGTTGTTGACAGCTCTCTACCTAGCCTTTTCCCAACTAGAGGAGGGAAATCATCTAATGACTTCTCAAGCTCTAGGGAAGAGCGGGAAGGCGTCTGAAACCACACCTATGTTCCTTTAGTTGTCTTTTGCGTTCCAGGTCCATGAGTATCCTTTTCATAACCGTTCCCATGGCTCTAGCAGGCATCGGCTCTGCTGGGTCCCTACGGTTTGCGGACATCTCTTTGAGGCGCCCCTAGGACACTACGACTCTCGA
This sequence comes from Mythimna impura, assembly GCA_905147345.3. Taxonomy (NCBI): domain Eukaryota; kingdom Metazoa; phylum Arthropoda; class Insecta; order Lepidoptera; family Noctuidae; genus Mythimna; species Mythimna impura. The sequence continues at coordinate 7,376,762 of LR990369.1, read as the reverse complement.
CTAGCCGAGACTGTCCGAGATCATCCAATGACAGCAGTGAATCTTCGAATGACAAATGACATTAATATAGCCACAAATCTGCCAAGCTCTTCCGGGGTAACAGGCATAGTTCTAAGTTATATTGCCGACTTCAAAATCGTATTTCTTAACCCAAAGAAAACTTGGTCTTTCTCATTCCAGGTTTCCTGGCCCACTGCCAGTCTTTTTGCTTAAAGAACCGCTTCTGAGCTTGGTACGCAAATTTACGAGTCTTAGCGTTCATTTCCATACTTCTAGGTCGAATTTTACGACAGAGTGAATACCGAAGAACCGAAGAGCTGAATTCAAGATCTTAAAGTTTTTTTTTATTGATGTGAATTTGCCATGTAGGCTTGTCTAAATAAGTAAATATCTACTTGGTATTGAGTGAGAATTTTTTCTACCCTTGTATTTGTTTTTTTTTTTTTTTTGTGGTGGGAAATTATCCAATGACTTCTTCCCACATTAGGGTGGAACGACTTATTTTTTCTGGCTACCCACCCATCCCATCATCCTTCACGAACTTTCCAGAACAGTTTTGTTTTCCTTAAATTTTCGGTACAAACACTTGTAAAAAAAAAAGCAAGCCGATAAACGCTTCAGCATTTAACAAAAATCCAACTTTCCTAAATGCACAAAAGCTACGTGCGCATTCCACCCTTTTAATAACGGCAATAACGGACCTGGAGCCGATCCAATAGTTCGGAGCGAAACAGTAACAGTTGTTTTGTATCGAGCCCTTGATAGCCTTCTAAACGTCTGGCCTGGAAGCTTTAGTGAAATTGTAACAATACTGTCATCGGCAGAACTGTTATACAATGATGGCGTTGACAAGCGCTGATTTTATGTTATTTTTGCGCTTGCTATGGAAAGTTTTGTTTTTGCAATAGACAGCTTTGTTTTGACTGCATTGGAAAAGAGTGTTTGAATACTACCAAAAATGTATTTTATGAATATTCAAAGATGTTAGGATTCGTGAACTATATACCTACTTACTCCAAACAAAATCGGTTAACATTTGGCGAAGATATCGCTGAACAGGTGCATTCAGCTGTATTCACAACCTGGTATTTTTTGTAGTCAGTAAAAAAACAATCGATCGATAATTTTTTTTTTAAAGTGTTTTTTCGCTAGTGCGAATATGTCACTCTGTTGGTATACAAATATAACAGTTAACAAAAAATACAGTTAGGTTTTGGGTCGGTTTGTCAGAGCGACCTTTATGATAGGGATTATTTTATCTGAAACAGGATTTGATAAATAAATTCAAAAGTTACTCCATATTCCTCTGTCCTTATCAGCCTAAACGTCATTTGTACCGACAAGAAGCCGCTATGGAATTTTTCTACTGTGACGTCAGATGATTGCAATGCTGTCTCTGTTTATCACCAGCTAGCTTCTGCCCTCACCCTCGTAATAGTAGAAAATATTTGTCTGTGTCACTCAGTGATAAAGCAGCATTCTAGTAGTGAAATTTTTTTTTAATCCGGTCCAGTAGTTTTTAGTTTATTCATTACAAAAAAAAATACAAATCATTCCTCTTTATAATTTTGGTTTAGATTATAGGCATTTTTTTATTATTATGGATAGGCTCGAGTTTGACCACTATCTCACCTATGGTAAAAGATGAGGTGGCCGACGATGGAGCAAGCTTGCTTAGAAGTAAGCTATTCACTCCTGACTTAAAGACCCCTACGTTGTAGCTATCAGAATTTAATCTTTAAATCAAATCGCTATTTTGGAGGGTAGATATTGTTTTTATCGAACAGAAAACTAGTGCGTATACACGAGGCGGACGGTGCTTTCAGCACTGTCGAAAATGTTTGAATTGTTTGGGTGTTACGTATTGTTGTGTCTGCTTCATATAAATATTCTGAACATTTCTTGTTTAGATTAGTGCGCGTTGTATCACAAAATAGATAGGTACAGAAGTCAATTTACATACAAAAGGCGCTCGAGCAACGCACACACAGACACTGCTCACGGACACTATATTTCAGCCCAGTTGGAACCAGTGCGAGCGTGAGTGCCATCCGTTTGAGACTTTTTTTGCAATAACCGAGTAATAAAAAATAGTTATATTAACTGTTCAGTGAACGGTTGTTTAAGCTGTTGATCCCCGCATTAACGCCGGCGTTCACGCGCCATTGTCTTACTATTGTGTCTCTAATTACGCACTCAAAAGGTTAAATTCAACATTAAGCTGTTGATCCCCGCATTAACGCCGGCGTTCACGCGCCATTGTCTTACTATTGTGTCTCTAATTACGCACTCAAAAGGTTAATTGGTAAATTATCGGTTTTTAAGCTACCAGTTGTTTCAGAGAGTTAAGTAGGTATTTGCTTCTATTTTTATTATTTGTTTTAACGTAGCAGGTAACGCAGAACAGTTACGTAAGTAATTACCTCAGCGGCCACAGCCCCGCGCCGAGAAACAAAGTGAACATGACTTTGTGGCCATGTAATATTTTTACAATTTATATTAGGTAATTATCACCGCACCCGAGAGCGCTCGGACGGAGCGGGCGGCGCCGACCCTAGCGCGACCGTCGAGCGTAGGCATGAAAACTGAAAAGTGAAGTAACATACATGAGATTGACTTCTGTACCTATCTATTTTGTGGTTGTATTGCCTTTGCTGAAATCTATTATCTCCTTCAATGATTATTTAGTTTATGTACTTACGGAAGATTGTAACAAGATTTTAGATGAGATTAGCAAACATTTTAGGTTATATTATGTAGCATTCTGGGTTATGGATATTTAAAATTGTTGTTATGTGTCGAAATACACCTCTATTATATTTATTTGTACTGATCGATTACAGTCGATAGAAATAAAGAACGACCCCTCTAGCTAGAGAGGTGAATACTGTCATGAAACTTGATAAAGATGGGCCGATCCTAAATATATTAGGATAGTGGACGATGGCACTGGCAGAGAGTAGAACAGATGGTCCATGAAGCCGGTAGATACGAGACGCACAGGACCAGCCCCCCTATCCAAGTTACAACCGTTTCGTTTCTCTTTTCGTTGATCGCCTCGAGTCGGCCACGCCTCCGATTCCTTTGTTCTGACGTCATCTCACCGCTCAGTCACGTGGTCAGAACAAAGGAATAGGAGGCGTGGCCGACTCGAGGTGATCAACGAAAAGAGAAACGAAACAGTTGTAACTTGGCTAGGGGGCAGTCGTTGTAGCGACACTTGGGAGATGCCTATGTCCGACAGTGGATGTCTTTCGGTTGAAATGAGAATGACGATGAGTGGAGGATGGAACAAAATTCTAGCACATCAGAAAGGTGTCTCGACTTCTATCTATCCCGGCATAATAAGTGCCTAGAAAGGAAAAAAACAACAAGCACTAAACATACGTACATTTATTAGCATGTTTTAGGGGCCTACGATTCTGAGAAGACACTTGAATGTTATCTCAAAGTCAAACTCGATTACAATTCAAATTGTATTGCCATCGTTCCACATTTACATTTTCGACATGTTTCGCTCATCTTCCAATTCAGAGTTTCAGATAGTTTTATTACAAGCAGTAGGTTTCTTCTACATTAGAGAATTATTCTCAAGGACACTTCAGGATTCTACTTACGAATATAAAGATGGAAGACAATTTTCGGAGAAGATAGTAGGCAAAAAAGAAATACAGGGATCCGAAACGATAGTGTTGGATTTCCATAAATATTTTAGCTTTAGGATTGAGATATTGGTTTGAAATATTGATGAGTTCAAACAGAAAAGTAGATAATATCTTACTCTCAGACGTTTAAAAGCATAATCAAGTCCTTTTTGAAAAAAAATTGAGGTAGGAGATCATCAAATATCTTTTTTTCAGGAGATCATCAAATAGTTTTAGACTTTTACTGACTTAAAACCCACTCGCGTTCCTTTCGTTGCCCTTCGCGTTTCAGGGTCGAACTCTTTCAAATAGTCCTGCAGCCCTGGCAGGCACTGATCAAATTCCTAAAACGTTTTATTTTTTAAATAATATAAACTAGTGGTAGACTGCGATCCCACCTGATGGTAACCAGTAATGCAATCGATGATACTGAGGCGCACTAGTTTATGAAGAAAGAGCCTATTCACTCTAGACTTGCAGACACCTAAATTTAAACGGACGGGAAGACCGCAGCAGGCAAACTGTTCAAAATTTCTGTTACCTGAATTTTTGCCTTAATTTCAATGCAAAACTAACGAAATGATGTTGATAAAATTGTCAAAACAAGCGCCAACTCCGTGTGTGTTCGGGAGCTCGAGCACCCATGAGAAATAAATAGTAGGTGCTGAGCACCCCTGACAATAGACATCAAGAAACAGATCAGTAATCGCCTTTTAGGTTACGTATAAATTATAATATTTCTTGATAATAAAAACTAGTTTAATTTTTATATAATGGTTTCATTTTATATTTTTATCAAACATAATTAGTAATTAAGTACGCAGTATGTAAGTAGGACATTTGTTTATTTGTCGGTCGATCAGTGTGCATTTCTCTTCTCACACTTCGCCACTTTTTTGAGTCCATCAAATGAGCATGAGCACCCATGAGGTTTTGTAAAAGTCAGCGCCCCTGAAAACAATTGATATTATATCGGAAAAATATCTCGAAGGAACGGTTACTTTATTACTGCAGTTTCGAACAAACAATTAAAATGTCATATTTCCCGAAAAATAACTGCCGTAGTTCCGTTTGCAATGTTTTGCTCTCCAGGGAATGCAGTCTCGCGCATTCGGGGTCATTTAAATTGTTTTCACAAAACAAAGGGGAAGGGATGACAGCGTGAGCGATGTTCACGGTGATGGGGATGACAGTTGAATTATAATGTGTGCTGGGTACTGACTAGAATGCTCTAAACTTTAAATATATCGAAGAGAAAATTGTGATCGTTATAAGGAATGGAGGAAGGACTTTGCCCAGCATTGTGATAATATGGGCTAGTAATAATAAACATAAATCTTTAACTACGAATGCAATACCTTCTATGGGACTTAGATAAAAGAGGTTTCTGTCGTACCGTGCGGAGTTAATTCCAAACTGCTAATTAACTTGACCAAAACAATCAACAAACAACTCTATTACAATAAACCGCAGAATGAGAATTAAATGTCCATTAGTTAAGTACAAGGAATTTTTACAGTACAAGTGGAAAAAGCCACACATCATAGCTATGCGTGTTACGAATGCCATAGAAATGAGTGTCAATCGATAGTTTTATTTTCTCTCTATATTTATTAAGGACTTGCAACCATTTACAGGTTATACCAGCCCCATCATATCCATAATACTTTCGGTAACAATAACACATATAAAAAGAGCTAACGCGCACTGGTGACTTTTATCAGGGTGACGATACATTTCTTGTAATTTTATACCCAACTGTCACGTGTTCAAGTGCGCGCACCACATGTTGGGTTCATAAACACGGTGACAGTAAACAAAAAGGTAATGGTGACTAAAGTCATCAGTGCGCGCTAGCTCTTATTCGTTCGCGTGCCTACAACCAGCCTCCCGAGCCATTGTTAAAAGATTTATGCAACTAACTCGGAGCACATAATATTAACCTGTATTACCCTAAGGCGGGTCTACGCCGAGCACGAGCTGAGCACAAGCCGAGCCTCTCTACTCATGGTGTCAAATGTGGACGTACCGACAATAGGCGGAGACAGTCGAGCACGAACCAAAGGCACGAAGCACGCTCGTTCGAGGCTTGTAAGCTGGCCCACACTACAGGAATGTGTTCGGCTCGTGTTCGGCTCCTCAAGCGTAGACCCACCATTACATATACAGAAGTAATATTATAAACCCGTATTTGACACCTAACATGGGCTGCACCAATACAATCTGTAGTGCTAGCTAAAGATATGTCGAGATAATCTCACATGTCTACAATGCACCGATTCTATCGATAGCAGACTGTCAATTTGTCTAATGGTTTTCCCGTACAGCTCGATTGTGTTCATCAATACCGTCGGGCGATGTAGAGCTGTCAGTTGTCTTTCAATTTCTCGATTCTGTTTGTTACAAGGCTCACTACATTAAGACCTACTGTCAATGAAACTCTAACGACACGACACGACGTTGCCGCTTCGTCGTCGACTTCGACTACGTTTTTATCCTATTAAGGGCCTGTGCACACCACGTTTTTTAAACGCGCCGTTGACGCGCGTTTGTAGCGATACAGATGCGATACACACGCGAGTCAGACGCAGCCTGTAGACGTTAGGGCCTGTGCACACCACGTTTTTTAAACGCGCCGTTGACGCGCGTTTTAGAAACGTGCGTCGACGGCGCGCTTTTATCCTAGTGGAGTCTACAGGCCGCGTCTGACTTGCGTGCGTATCGCGTCTGTATCGCTACAAACGCGCGTCAACAGCGCGTTTAAAAAACGGGGTGTGCACAGGCCCTTAATAGGATAAAAACGTAGTCTGCACAGGCCCTAAGCTGTGAGCAGGCGTACACCAAGCGTATAATGACGAATACGCGTCTATGAAGCTACGAGTCTACGTACATACATAAATGATACATGGTGTTTATTTAGTATGTTATAAACACGTCAATAATAATATGTACCATAATATGGTACATATTATTATTGACGTGGTCTGCGAAGAGAAGCCCCACATATTATGTGGGGCTTCTCTTCGCAGACCACGTCCCACCTTCCATCTTGCGTCACATGTCCTGTAACTTATTTACGTAGGGATCTAATGACAGCGTCAACGGCATTGCCGTAACCGAACACAGGCAAGGAGCTTAATTTTAAAACAAAAAAAAATTGCCACCCTAAGAAGATTCTTATCTCAAAACGTAATAAGCTCAAAGGCTCGACGAACATTATACCATAGAATATTTGTGTAGGCAATCTTGAATATATTTCTACAAAATATGGAGACTGAAGAAGATTGTTTTCCAATATTATTTAAGCCCTATTGAGGTACTGTTTTAAAATACGAAATAACATAATTATAGTGACTTAGTGTTTGAAGTGAACTAGGTATATGTATAATTTAATAATTAATTTTATTATCCCAAAAACCATAGTGTGAAGAGCCTGTGATACAGGTTTATCCTAGTACAGGCACATAACATAGCCGTACCTTTGTAATTATTCCTATGATTTTATATCTATTTTACCAAATTTTAACTCTGAATAAATATATTAAGTAGGCATTAAATATATTAAATGTTTGGTGAATAAAGATGTCTCAAGAAAGCCGAAGATATTTCTAGATTATCTTGTGTCACTAACATCTACGGAATCTGCGCCAGGCAAAACAGAATCTCCATATTTTTTTACCGTAAACCTGTTCCAACTTTTTTTCATTTAATATAATTATGTAATCGCTAAACTAATTTATCCCACCCATGTTTTATGTTAATTTGAGCAATAATATTCTAAAAAAACTTGCTTTCGACGATGGCATAAGTAATTCCATATATGGTGTAACATTATGGGACTTGATGCAATCGTGACCATTGGTGACATTCATTCTCGAAGCATTCAAAAATGAGGTTTTAGAAAATCCGTCCGTCCTTTTTTTGTCTGACAATATATCCTTGTAACTCTGACCTAAAAGAAAAGATACAGCCATCGACACAAAGCGAATTAGGTTCTAACATAAATACAGAAAAGTACGAAAAAAAAAAAACTGATGGCCCATAACGCGCAATTGGACATCAGGCGACTACCCAGCTCCATGCGCAATCGTTTACGTTACGACAATAGAAGATACAATTGTTTGTAAAAGAAACTTTGCTGATAGCCCACTACAATCTATCCTTAATTAGAAAACCATACAATGAAGACGAGGAAAAGTATTGTTCAATACACTTACTCGAAAGACCGCTCCTGCCCGTACCGTTTTTAGGCACGCAATTTACTGGTTTTCGCAATAGTGGGCCAGCGAGCCCCCGCCACAATTTATTGTATTTATTGCAGGGCGTGGGGCTACTTTAAAGCCCCCACTAGGCGCCGGGCAGGCCCCGTTTATTTATTTCTTCGTAACTGTTTTGAAAAGGATGATACACGTGGAAATTTGTCATTGCAGCACTCGGCTCCATAACATTCTCGCCGAATTCCGCCTCTCCCGCAATGACAAAGTTTCTACAGTTGTATCAAAATGTACTATTTTATAAATAACGTCGACTAGTTGGGTTAGCGCAGTGACGGGTTTCTCCATTTGGAAATCCCCAGTACAACGCCGGGTTTTGTTTTTTGCTACCCTCTCCCCCTGTTACATAGCACCGGCGAAACGTGGGTGTACTATAACTTTCTTCTTACACCCCCCTTCAGAGAATAGAGGCGTGATGTTATTTTTATATAACACAATGGTGCTTCATTAGTCTTTACACCCACAGAGCGGTATTCCGCTTCACCATAAAGTTAGCTACTCTCATTTTGCGTAGGCGACGAGCGGCGAAGGGATCCGAAGCGACTCATTCATACATTATTCAGAATGAAAAATGTTTTGTCTGGTCCGACATACCATTTTTGTTACCTAACAAATTAATTGACGACTATTAAAAATGCGCTTTATTTTGCTAGCTCATACCTATTTTAGCGTAAAGTACCAGGACGTTAGAACAAGCTAGGTGTTATGTAAGACTTCTAGAATAATTTAACTTGTAACTTGTACAGCCCGTGCATACAAAAATTCGGAAATAAAGGATGGTGGACGAGAGTAGTATATTGGAGAAGGTATAGTTCGCATAATGGACCGCATACAGATAGATATACTCTTTATTGTACACCATAAGGAGGTGTGCCCCTCTTGGGCGGAGCACAGCCGTATTCTCGTGGGGGCGATTGGTGGCAGCAACCTCTCGCGCCGGGCCCTAATACAGGCCATGGTCCGGAGCGAGGAAAAATGGGAGGCGAGCAACATAATTATGTAACCTTATTTTTTTTATTAGGCTGTAAAGTAGAAACTACGTGGAGTTGTCATTTTGCGAACTTGTCATTTCAAGAAGTTGACCATAAGCGAAGTTGTCATTGTGCGAAATGGACATTTTGAGAAACTGACATTATGACAAGTGGACATTCTAAGAAGATGACAAAGTGAGAAGTGGACATTTTGCGACCGGTTGACATTTTGAGAAGTGGACAAAACGAGACGTTACGAAATAAAATTACAGTAGGAGCTTTTATCGCTAAAAGCGATTTTTTACAGACCACCTTAGGATGGACTTGACAGAGCAGGAGAAAAAGATATTTGCGAAATGCACATTTTGAGAAATTGACATTATGATAAGTGGACATTCTAAGAAGTTGACAAAGTGAGAAGTGGACATTTTGCGACCGGTTGACGTTTTGAGAAGTGGACAAAACGAGACGATATGAAATAAAATTACAGTAGGAGCTTTTATCGCTAAAAGCGATTTTTTACAGACAACCTTAGGATGGACTTGACAGAGCAGGAGAAAAAGATACGCAGGTAGCACTGTGACTGTCGGTACTGCATACCCTGATGATGATGTTACAGAGTGTGACCTCGGGGAAGGTTACCTTAAAGGTTGTAGTAGTAGTAGTAGTTTCGAAAGACTTTTACAATTTTAACAGAAGACATCGAAAGATTACCGATGACTGAAAAGTGTGGGTTCACACGAAACCAATTCAAAGCGGCGCAGACTGGCTAGCGGCCAGAATTCCAAGGAACGTAATAATATTTCATAACTATCCAATTCTCTTTTAGTGATTATTAATTTTGTGGCGATGCATTGGTTTACTTTTTTTTTTAGTTTTGTATTAAGAATGAAAGATAGAGCATAGAAGGAATGACTATTGAGATGACTACGGAACAAAGCTGGTCAGATTGAATACGAATGGCCAATTAAGAAGACTAATATTTGTTGTATCAAATCACAGTAATATTATAAAGGCGCAAATTCTTGAATGTGTGTATGTTTGTAACTCCTTCACTCTGGTAACTGGTAGGTACACAGGTGGATCATGTCCAGAGGGCTTAGCCAAGTTGATAATCTACCATCGTTAACGCTATTATAGTAGAAAACTTCAAGTGTATGGCAATGACATCATCTCAATGTTAAGTCACGTGGTCAGAACAAAGGAATCGGAGGCGTCACCGACTGTAGAAACTGTAGAAACGAAACGGTTGTAACTTGGCTAGGCCTGCTTGAACAGCAATACTTTTTATCCCGAGAGTATGTTTCCTTGGAATAATCTTTACGAAGCTGCTGGCAGCAGCTAGTGGAAGTTTTAAAAAGACATGCTGTGTCGATGACTCAAAACTGTCACACCAGTGATTCAAGCTTCAAGGATCTACCTACTCTTCAGTAGTAGCCTACCTAGACTTCTCCCAACTATGTTTGGGTTGGCTTCTAGCCTTACCAGATGGAAGCCGAAAACCAGTATTTTCTTTAGTCCACAGAGTACTTCCACCAGCCGTACGCTGGTCAATATTAAGACTACGTGTCATGCGCGTTTAACTCTATTAACTGTTAACTTGACCTGTCCTGTCAATGATTATGGTACGGCCCCTGATGTCTAGTAGCTAATAACGCAATGCGCAAGAGTGGGTTTACAGAGCAACATTCAAGACGCTCATTCTCTGAATGAGTATGAAGAGGCCTTTGTACTGCATTGAACATCTGGCATCGCTTAACCGCGAAATTGTTTTGCGCTAAACATAAATCAGTTAATTTTCTCTGCAAACTTCAAGATCAATAAATGCTGAGATAAAGAATCGTATAATATACGCCTATTCGTACATTCCAGCCATAAGTTGTCAGTCTGCCAAATGTTTTACAAATAGCATTCCTGATCAAAGCTCATAATTTCCAATACCTAAGCACGGAAAATATTGCTTTAGAGTTAACATTTTCTTTTGTGCCTTTAGCTTTGAAAGTAAGTAAACTAAAAGGAGCAGATGTATTATTACAGCCAGTATCTAACAATAGAACAATTTTAGTGGTTTCGGTAACAATAGAGAAACCTCATTGTTAATATTTCGCAACATTCGGCCAGTTCTCATCAGCTGTGTGCCTGGTAAAACGCGTATTGTGTGCGCCGGCGGCGGCGGCGACACGAACCACGTGATAAAATATAGATTAATGTGCAGAATGGAATTTCTTTTACTGGACCCATGCCTAAAGTAATTTTTTAATATAGGACTATGGCAGAATGGATGGCCGATGGAGCCACAAGGTTCTACAAACACGTACCAGAAGACTGAATATTGTTAGGCCTTTCATTAGGTGGATCGATGACCGGATGGACCGGAGGATGAGACTGTCAACGGGACGCGGGAAGCAAAGATTACGTTCTTGACACCTCTACGGTCCGGGCTAAACGTTTCGCCTCGTTTTTTATATCGTATACATCGAAGGAATGCAACAATTTGCCAGCTGAAGTCTTCCGTCCTTTAATAATTTAGGTGTCTTCATAGCAGCGAATAAGCTCTTCATTAACTAGTGCGATTCACCGTCATCGATTGCATTACTGCTTACCATCAGGTCGTAGGCAAGATATAATTAAAAAAAAAGCACTTGCGTTGACGCTTCGGGGACGCTCATTTCCATCAATGGAAGTCTTACGGATGAAATGATAGTGGCTGGATATTATGAAGACGGTTTCAAGTCTCACTGGATCTGATAAAAGGATCATTTTATTAATTACGTGTTTTGTAATGATCAGCTGATAACTTTATAATGACGTGAAATGACGCATAAGAACAGAGCCCATTAACGCATTATTATCAATCATTTGTCAATAAAAATTGACATTAAATATCGAAATCGATTATCAAAAGTGTAACCTTGTAACCTTTATTCCAGGTATTACTATTTCTTCGACAATGATGACCACGAAATAAACGCCTGATCATGTTAAAACACTTCCCAAATAACATCGACCCCTTGATAACCTTTTCAACCTATCGACCCATCTGAACCGTCATACTTTATTTATTCTTTGGTGCGTCTACACGCAACGTACCACGTGACTGTCTGACTCACTATGTTCATTCAACGATAAACGTTCGTGGCTCATCGTCAGCTGTTGCGAGTTGTGAGTTCGCTTCTTATAAAGTACGTACGTTCGTAATCGGGATTCTGTCATTTGTGTTAGTTACGTTATCTTGAAGCGGGGTTATCGTGAGAGTAAGGTAGAAGTGTGTGTATGAAATGGGTTTCGAATTTGTGTAGTGTTACAATTTGTCTCTTGTTTTCATTTGGTACAGCAATTAGATGTTATTGTGTCGAAAAAAAGAAATATGCAGCAAAAGAAATATGCAAACTTCAAGAAATTGTCGCGTATGGCATAAATAAAATAAAAGGAATGCGTTCTTTTCCGGGGACTAGTGAAGTTTTCCTTCAAGTCCTTCAAGTCATCCAGCCATCGTAGTACCAACCCGCACTGGGCCCGCGTGGTGGATTATGGCCCATTTCCTCTCCTAGAGAGGAGGCTTGAGTCCCAACAGTGGGAACACAATAAGGCCGACAATGCTATGCTATGTAGGCATAGTCCTATGTTCAACTGAAATAATGATGATGATTATTATTGTTTATTTTCCTGCAGACAATCGAACGCCACCGTAGGTACGGGTTTACAGACGGCGAGTAATAAGTAGCTCACCGCCCGATAGGCCCGGGTCGACATAGAGATGTCAGCATGACTGACATTATACGGTACGATAGTTGAATGAAAAACATTTACTGTTGCCTTGACACTCAAAGGGTAACTGAAGAAACACAGGTGGGTTTTAGTCAGTTAAAATCTGACACTCACTCTCGCTTTACCCAGAGCGAGAGGGAGAATTTATTGGATCATTTCCTACCAAAAAGAAAAAAGGTATAAGTTTTCAAGCGATATATTCCAAGGTAAACCTTTATTAGTATAAGATCTTATATCTACAGTTAGAGTACCTCTTAAAATGAGTTCCCATCCTTCTCATGCAAAGTAGCGCTTTACATAATAATCTTTAAGTTGGTATGAAATCGAACTCAAAGGTTATAATAATACATATATAGTGCGTCTAGGCCACTTGAAAACGTTTACATAAGTTGTTTTCTTAGTAAATCTTTAAAACTGAACGGTCTGATGGTTAGTTCGAAAAGAATTTGGTAAGTAATTAGTTGACGCATACGAACGTTTAGAAGCAGGATGTGATAGCGATAATAGCAGCTGCACCTATGGAAGAAAAACAAAAACAACAATATCTATGACATAATATATGTGTAGAACCACCTTTGAACCAATTTTTCTGTTTCCTTCTTGTTTCTTATTTTATGTGTGTACATGAATAGTTAAATAAATAAATAATAACCCACAACTTAAGCCGATGCTTGCGAGGGCCGCAAAATTGTAGAGGCAAGGGAAGGAACTCGGGTGGTTTTTAGTCAGTAAAAGTTTGACACTTGCTCCTACCAGTCAATATCGCTACACAAAAAACTGGGCAAGTGCGAGTCGGACTCGCGCACTGAGGGTTCCGTACAAACTTACCTATGAAAACAGTTCAATTTTTGAATCGAGTCTCAAAGATTTTTACGAATCGCAAAAAAACTTTTTTTTTTTGTGACGTAACAACATTTTTACAGTTATCAGATTTTTTCCTATACTTATGCTATGAGACCTTGTTTCATGCCAAATTTCAGGATTCTAGGACACCGGGAAGTACCCTATGAATTTTGATTCCCTTGAGAGTCAAAATATAAGTTTTTTGCAACCGCTCTATCCTTACCTATCTTTTTTTTTTCGTTAACCCAGAAGTTTGATTTTTTCATAGCTTCTAGGGACCGCAGACCTGAGTATATGGTTTTAATTTCAACTCGATACCTCCACGCGTTCCCGAGATAAAGGGTCTTGACAGTCAGACAGACAGACGGACGGACAACAAAGTGATCCTATAAGGGTTCCGTTTATTCCTTTGAGGTACGGAACCCTAAAAATAATGGGGCTGGAGTTGGAGAGTAAAAAAATAACTTACTAACTATTCTCCAACCTACCAAATATACACAAAATCATAAAAATTCGTCAAGCCGTTTCGGAGGAATTCGATAACAAACACTGTGCCACGAGATTTTTATATATTACAAGTTGATGAATAACTATGCGAGTCTGCAATTTATAAAACCACACAGAATTTCTGTACCACATCCGAGAAAAAACAGATCGCGCTTGCGAAACAGCGAGAATTCCTTTCAGCAATGAGAATGTTAGACATAAGAAAAATGCTTTGAGAAACAGGAGTATTTTTTTATCATGTTGGCATTTCCCGAGCATGGCGGTGTCAGTTTCCAGTACGTAACCAGATGCAACGCCGAACAGTATTTCGCTACGAATCTGTATAACATTCACAAACTTGCTATTGTTATTAGATTTTTTTCATTTGGAAATTCGCAGTAGCAGCTTGGGGGTACGAAGCTAGAACTACACTGCGCACACGTGTGCCACACACGCCGATCTGGGCGCGTCGATCTCCATACATTTTATATGGAAACTAGACTTGTAGAGCTACACTTGATCCACGCCACGCGATGTCGTTATACGTACAAATCGTGTTACACGTGTGCGTCGGTCTAATGTAGTTCCAGCTTTAACTTGTGTTGTGTGTGACATTTTCCCGTTGAATTGCGGTTGGCTTGCCTCTATTTGGTCTCTATTATGGCGATTAGTGCGACCGGTCAATAGAGGCTGATCTAACACACTGGATAAAATGTACTGGGCTGCGGAATTGATCGATAGAGATACCGCGGCCCTGTTTTAGTCAGTATAAGTCTGACACTACCTCTCACTCCACTTAGAGCGGGTAAAATAATTTGATGATTTCTAACTCCAAAAAACCGAGCAAGTGCGAGTCGGCCTCGCGCACTGAGGGTTCCGTAGGATCTATGAAAAAAGGCCAATTCCCGAATTGAGTTAGAAAGATTTTTCCGAATCGCGAAAAAAGTTCTTTCTGATTTTTTCCTATACTTGTGACATTGCTTCATGCCCAATTTCAAGATTCTAGGTCAACGGGAGGCACCATATGAATTTTGATTCTAAGTTCTAAGTTACTGTGTGCAAAGTTCTTATGTGGTGTTGTTCAATTTACTATTGAAGGTTCTTTTTATTATGTACTTCGCGCGGGTGTTAGAAATCTTGAATTTCTCGGCTTTTCTCTACTATAATATGCATGTATTGTACATCTAAACCTTCTTCATGAAGTCACGAATCACTCAGTCTGTTGGTGAAAAAAAGCATGAAAATCAATTCAGAATTACTTTTCGAGTTTATCGCGTTCATATAGACCGACACGGTGATGGGACTTTGTTTTATATATATGTAAGGATGCCTTTTAAATACACTAGCTTCTTCCAGCGGCTTCGTCCGCGTGAATGTTGTTTATTGTGGACACGAAGTCGAAGGCAAAGACCAACAGACAAACATGAGTTACTTTCACATTTATAATATTAACTAGCTTCTGCCAGCGGCTTCGCTCGCAGGAAAGAAGGTTTCTCCATATAAACTTTGGACCCCCGTTTCATCCTCTTAGGAGGTGAATTTTGGAAAATCCTCTCTTAGTGCTCGGTTACGTCATAAAAGAAAACCTTGTGCAAGATTTCACGCTCCTAGTCCCAGTAGTTTTGGCTGTGCGTTGATATGTCAGTCAGTCAGTTTTTCCTTTTATATTTATATAGATAATAAGTATGGATTGCTTAATATTCCATTTATTTTGGAATACCTTTTTGAGTTCTTCAAATGACTTCAGGGTAGAGCGAATTAAGTTAGATTTTCACAGACTATAACCCACCTCTATTCTTTGATTTGCTGTTTACAATACATACATAGGGAAATATATATAATACATAGCATCAATCTTTACATCATCAAATATAACTTGTAACGCAATGTTAGAATTTTACTGACGATAAAATTCATCCAGATAATTCCGTCATCGAGCAACGATAGTTACCTTTAGACAATCCGAGATATAATCATTGTGATACATTGCGGTCGAACATGAATTGTCCGAACAAATAAAGTAATTATGACTTTGGTTCTCAAACGCAAGGGACTGTCATTTCAAATGTGTTCCGCAATCTAACTGCTATTGTTTACAAGAAATTATTACTGAATCTATTTATAATTCTATTCATTCATGCTTAGCATGTGAATGCCACGTGGCGACTGTGAGCAGGGGATTAGCAGAAATAGCGTAGTAGATAAAATAATATTAATAAAGTTTTTAGATACCGTCTACGCTTTCGACCAGCAAGAACTACGGGTAATTTGCATTCGCATATGAAGTCATAAAGAGGAAAATGCCGTATGGAAAGTATAATAATATATCTTTATTCATCAAAAATATTTTAGTACATGATATTGTCATCATGTAAGTACTAAAATATTTACCGTACAGGATCGTCTGTTAAGAGCGTACTTTTCGAGGTACATTTTCATACAACCGCTCTTACGTGATTATGATGTTATTACACATCTTTCTCTAAATGTTTTGGATACACAGCTATCTTGTGGATATTATCTAGGCTTCTATAGAAATCAAAACCTAAATTTGTGTAAAACTAATCTAATAAAGGCCTCTGAAAATCTGCTATTTTACGTGAACTTTGGCCCTCCACATACCACATACATGTACTCATATATTAAAAATATAAAAAAGTACATCAATAGAAGCCTTGCACATTTAATCGAGATTCTGAATGACAATTTTTCTGAAAAACTTTTAAGGGTTTAAAAACAACACGTATTTCCTGGAACAAGTTTTGTGAAATATTCGAGTAAATCACGGAATTACAGAATGCGAGTTTTCTGGCGTTATCTTTTTTTTTTTGCATTGCCTCTTCATCAAATAGCTTTTAAACCATGCTCGATGTTGACGATAGGCGAGTGGAAAAGGACCCTCTTAACAGTGTAGAATGACTATAACAAATTGATGGGTGAGGTGCTGTATTCATAACTAGGTTAATATATAACCTGTGTTAAGGAGTAAAGTAACAATAAAATTGTGGATAGGCTTATATAAGAATAGAGAAGACCAAAGGAACGAAGGATGATCTGCGTAATGGATGACACGTCTACAAAGGAAGTGATTAGGACTGTTGCGATGACATCTAATAGTGTTGACACACACTCCAAATTGGTACCATGGTTTTGGTTCGTCCGTACCAATGGGCTATCTTTATTCGCATATTTAGGTAATCTATTTTAAAGCCATAGGTATAGAGGGAAATGTTGTGGGAAAAGTAACAAAACAATGTAATTGTGGATAGATGTATAAGATTAGGAAAAACCAAAGAACGATGGATGGTATACGAGCATGATGATAGGACATAGGTACGACGGTTTTGGTCCGTCCGTACCAAGGTCGTGCATGACTCAGCGTAAGTTAGGCCTAAGTTTGATCGGTGTCGTACGAAGTTCGAGCGTGTGTTATATCCACGGATATCGACGGATATCTATGGTTATATCGATTTATACTTCAACATGCTTACGCTTGGTACGGCCGGACCAAACCCGTCGTAAGAAGTTCGAGCGAGTGTTAACACTATAATAGTGTGACAGAGGCATGTCTGCCTGTTCGCCTTCGCCAAATCAATCACACTATCATAATAATCACAGTAATATTATACCTAAAGGCGAATGTTTGTCTGTAGGTGTGTATGTTTGTTACTCCTTTACACTTAAATGGCTAAATGGATTTGGATTTGGTACACGGGTAGACCATGTGTCTTGGAATAGGATATAGGATACTTTCTATCTCCGTTCTCTGTTCCCTTGGGGTGATATTATACCTGCGTGAAAGTAACGCAGGTGAAGCAGGAGGCAGATACAAGTTGTGGATAAAAGCAAGGGAACAATGATAATGAAACAATAAAGAAAGAAAGAAAGAAAGAAAGAAAAAACATTTATACAAAACAATAAACAACAACGTCAACGTGTTTTTTATTAATACAGTTTAGATATCTTCAGGCTACAGTAGAACCAACCCAAAGACCCCCAAATTCTTAAAGGATGATCCTATCTTGGTTCTATTATGGAATACGACTGCGATAAGACCGTTATGTTACTATTTTGGTGTCCTTAAAAGTTTATTATATTCTTCAACGTGCAGCATTTCAAGACAATTTTCTTGGACGTATTATTCATTATGCGTACAGCTAAGGAGTGGAATTCCCTGCCGGAGTCTGTGTTTCCTGATAGCTTTAACCTAGAGGTCTTTAAGTCAAGAGTGAATAGGTTACTTCTAGGCAAGCGTGTTTCATCGTCGGCCACATCATCGCTTACCCTCAGCTGAGACAGTAGTCACACATTTTTTTCGACAACTTACATAGCCAGACATATTATTGCTACAAGCAATTATCTCAACAAATAACAAACAATTAAACATCACACACAGGAAGATTACTAAGAACAAAACAACGTTTCATTATTTAGAACAACAATAAATAAAATAGAGTAAGTATATACATTTCTCGACAAATCTACTTTTAAGGATACAGAAGTTCTATTGCAGATAGTCTTTGAAACAAACGTGTTCTTGACCTTGGATGTGAGACATTGTTTCCCGTTAGCTTTAACATATAGGTATTTTAAGTCATGCGTATATTTACCGGCACGGATCTTGAGCGCTGACTTCTACAGTTCTACTTGCGCAGAAGCACGCAGAAGTGAAATATCGGGTCTCTTTAGTGGTATGAAGAGAGATGCGGGGGCGGGGTGTGAAATACTTGTACAGTGATTGGTTCGCCGATATTGATCCCCGCTCTTTCGCCGAGCGCTCAAGATTCGTGCCGCTATCCATAACTAGGTTTAACTACCGCTATGCACACTCACCATCAGGTGAAAAAGTGTTTCATCGTGGGCCGATAGATATAAAATTGTAAAAATACTATACAACATTACCGTAACGTAGCAGTGTTTTGTGAAATAGCTCGGTACTTACCTGAAAACAAATAAAAGAAACATTAATAACAATTCAAAAGACTTCAAAAAAGCACTTACATTGTACGGTACCTCACCGCGCCTGTCAATTCGCGATAAACTCAAAAAGTCCTGAATGGATTTTCATGTAGTTTTCATCAACAGATGGAGTGATTTATGAGAAAGGTTGCCTTTTCTCTCTCTTTTATTGCACCTACCACTATTTATCTCTGCATCACCCTAAGGTTGACTGGTAGAAAATGCCTAAGGCACTCTCACTCAGAGGGAGAGGGAGGCCAAAGAAAATATGGATGGATTGTGTGAACAGTGATATGAAAGAAAAGGAAGTTAGTGATAGCATGACGGTTGACAGGATAGAATGGAAGAAAAAAACGTGTTGCACCGACCCCAAATGAGATGGGAGAAGGGCAGGAAGATGATGATGATGATTTCAATTTCAAAGAATGTTTCTGTTCTTTGAATAATACAAGAACGCACTTGTACTTTGGACGCAAACAATTTAACGTCTATTGTAGACAAATATGTTCTTTCGACGAGCGATCAAAACAAACTGATTTGAACGCGTCGTCGCGACGTGAGGGATCGCCATCTTAGCGTGATAATGTAGCCACTAGACAGCGAACCTTCTAAAATTGTTATTTTGAATTTTACGCAAATAAAATCGCTCCTTGATTTAAATTCGCTCAAGTAGTGTAGCCACATAATATTACTTACGAGCGTATCAGTCAGCGATCAATGTCTGTCACCGCAGCCACAGACATATTAAGTTAGCATTGTTGAACTTGTCGCGTAAGTGAGAAATTGTCTAATAAATTCGCTTAAATTTCGCTTTCGCTGATAATTTGATGTAGCAGATGCTATGATTACAGTACTGTTGTTCCAATCGCTTACAAAAGCTTCTGGCGTAAAATGTAGCCGTAAGAGTGAATTTAGAAAGAATAGAATAGAAAAACTTTTATTCGGTACAGACACAGCACAACGGTTATAATATAAACACAAAGTAAACAAGAACTAAGTACAAAATGCGTCGAGCGTGCCCGCTCCGAAAGGGTGACCACCTCAGCATTTGCTAGGCGCTAGACACCCAGCGAATTAAAAAAAAAAAAAAAACAAATACGAATTCAAAAACGAACACGAATACTAAAAACGAATTTCAGTTAGTTGTTTTAATCGCTCATGTATCGCCGGTCGCATCGCGGTCTAGTGTAGCCTCAACCTCAGAACAGGAGTCAAAAAAACTGTTAAACCTTCATCTTTTCATGAAGGAGTTGATCTTCTGCAAGTTTCTACATGTTCAAAGTGTGACAGTTGGCGTATTCCGTATATTCCGGTCCGCCGGTTCGTATCCGACGCTCGGCCGTGATTACACTGAATCCTTTCTTTAATTAAGGATTTACCTGCGTTAGGTAAGGGTCGAGTTTTTGCGGCATTAGGAATTTATGTAAGTGGAGTTTAATTCAAAAGCATTTATTAAGAGATGTTCTAAATAAATCTCTTTAAGCCGCGGGAAGCAAACGAAAATTAATTTCTAGTTCTGCGTGTTTTGGAAAACATATTACGTTAATGTATTATACTGTGCTCCAAATCTTGGTGGGTTACCATGACATTTTCAACTTGGTGGGTTACACACATTAAAGTAAAATTGTTTTATTCTTATTCCATTGTGGCTAAGAGATGTCGCTAGACAACCTGTCAGTCTTTTACCACACTGAAATAAGAATGAAACAATCTTACTTTGAACGTCATGGTAACCCAGCAGAACAGTTGATGAGGCTCAAAAGGCTGTCCAACTGAAATGCAACTAGGCAGTACATGTCTGCTGGATGCCCGAAAAACTGTTGTGTGGGTCAAACAACAAGAATACAAATTGGTGGCCTGTGTGCGACGGTGTCGCGGCAGACCACGAAGGAGATGGTGGGACGAACTAGACCTATTTCGCTAGAACTGGAAGGAGGAAGTGCGGGCCGGCAAGTCATGCAGGGAATGGAGGGAGGCCTTTGCCCGGATTGCGATAGAACAGGCAAATAAAAAAATGTTTTATAGTATCTTAACTACTTCTAAGATATCTAATATTATAGCATAGTATAGCATAGTCGGCCTTATAATGTTCCCACTGTTGGGACTCAGGCCTCCACTCTAGGAGAGGGAATGGGCCGTAATCCACCACGCGGGCCAAGTGCGGATTGGTGGATGTCACATGTCGTCGAATTTTTCGTTCTAGGACACATTTTTCTTTCACAGTTTTGAGAGCAGATTCAGTGATCTAATGGAGTAAAATTGTTTACATTCTTGTAAAAAGTTATCTCTAAAAGTACTGATTCAATTCCAAGAACATTTTTACTGACAGAAAAAAAGCTACAGAGTAAAAAAACATGGTTGAGAGAGACGGACATCACAAAGATATGGAGGAAGTAAACGCTGATATCGATGGAAGGAAGAAAAAGACGTATCATCGCGTCCCCTAATAAATTGGTATAATGGCATGTGGATGATGAATCACTAGCAACGCCCCCAAAGGTCGATGGATCGGTGACCTCAACGAGAATAGATATGGGAGCCAGGGAAAAAGGGAAAACAAAAACCTTTATTGTTTGAGTAGGAATACATTTTACTATGTTGGCATGTCATACATACATGGTATCGATCCCCGTATCCCAAACTAAGCGTGCATTTTATTTATATAAAAATAGTAACGCCTAGCAATAGTGTAGCTTCCTATCATCATAATAATTTCAGCCGAAAGACGTCCACTGTTGGACATAGGCCTCTCCCCTAGTGTCACCATTACAAGCGGTCCTGTGCGTCTCGCATCCATACGATTCTCGCGACCTTCACCAGGTAATCGTTCCACCTTGTGGGAGGCCTTTCAACGCTGCGTCTTCCGGCACGTAGTCTACCTACGCATCGTAGCGTACCGTACGTCTTCCTATCAGTGAAACCATTTTCGTAATTCGTATATTATTTTGCAACAATATCTTCTACCCATCTCGCTGCTGTAACACCAACAATCTTTCTACCAGTCTTTGGACACTGGGTCCCAGTCTACTTTCAAGCGGGCGAAGTCGCTGGCTAGGACTAGATGAATTTATTAGAGGGACGCTAGGTCAATCCCAAAAAATAAAATACTTTGTATGGAACAGCTGATTTCTTTTTTTTATGACCGGTGCTCCCAAATGGGACTTTGTGCGGATGGGGTATTGTGCGAATGGTACATTCTGCGTCAGATCCTCATAATCCATAATGTCGTCGCGCCATGACATGTGTTCTGAAAAATCAATTTAAATTCTATAGGCTACTTCGATTTCGTATCTGTTCCACGCGTTTTTAGCTACTGCTCCACTCCCGTGGTTTATAGCGTGACGGTATACTCATAGACTTCTTCGATAAATGTCTAAATACAACACTGAAATAATGTTTCAATTCGAACGAGTAGTATCTGAGATTAGCGCGTTCAAACAATCAAACTCATCAGCTGTATAATATTAAAGCATAGACCGATAAATATTCAATATCTAAAAAAGACAGGAAACAACCTATCTAAAAAGGATTTTAGTCGATCGATAACTGATGAAGCCAGGACATTCCTTTGTACCTGAACCCGTCCTGACTCAATCTAAAGTTATTTCTTCGTCTAATTACCTCAGCAATAATTACGAATTAGTCTTTGTACTTACGTACCCATAATTTAATGAGACCTTGTAGATAATAGTGTAATTAGTGACAAATCGCCACTTTGCTCAAGTGGCCAGCGTGAATCGAAACGGAGGAAGGAGCTTCTTTTGTACAATAATTTGTGAGGGAGGTAGGTTAGTACTCGCAGGTAACAATAAAAAATAAAAGAAGGGCTTTTGTTATAAAATGAAAGTAAGGATACAATATAATTATTTGAATAGATTGGACCATTAAGGTTAGTAGCAGTGCCAATGTGAATTTCTCAATCCGATGTACTTTTTTAAGTTTATCTATTAGGACATCACTGACACTCCGTGCCTCAAAAAGCGAGTAACGCTATTGGTCCTAGTTGTCACTCGCAGATCTTTGACAGCCGTTACAGGTAGTCAGACGCCGAAAAGTCTGACCATCAGCCTATCCAAAGAGCGTCATGTTGCCCAGTAAATGGGTTTTGGAGGTCTAATAGGCAGTCGCTCCATGTCATCATCATCATCATCATTTCAGTCAAAAGACGTCCACTGTTGGACATAGGCCCCCCCAAGTGTCGCCACAATGAACGGTCTTGTGCGTCTCGCATCCATCGGATTCCCGCAACCTTTACCAGGTCATCGGTCCAACTTGTAGGAGGCCTTCCAACGCTACATCTTCCGGTACGCGGTCGTCGCTCCAGAACCTTTCGGCCCCAACGGCCATCACTGTCTGACACTGGTCTTTCAATAGACTAATGAATGATGATATGATTTTAATTAATCCAACACTATCCACACCATCCATCGCCATTGTACCCATAGATTAAGTTAGTTTATAAGTTTTCGTTACTATTTTGGTGTACAATAAAGTTTTATTCTATTCTATTCTATTCTATTCTATTCTATTCTACTATCAACTCTAGTATAGATTCTATATAAATATTTGTTGTGTATTTTAGGTCGATTTTTAGGTGACCATTAGTACTAAAAAGGCCCTAAAAAGCATAGATGCCAATGAAATTTGAACTTTGTCTCGAATGAAATAGATTTCGTTGTTCCCAAATTTGATAATAATTTCGAATTTTGAATTCAAATACAGTAAGTGCTAAAAGAATGTCGTTTTGGTTTTCCCCAAGTATTCCAGTCCTAGGAATGAGACGTTCTAATTTAAAACAGGAAATGCGTCATTCCTAATGTGGGCGATTAAACGCGTTTGCGGTTGAGAAGCGATGCGATGCTGATCACGCGAATATAATGCGACGCGGCGGTTTTGCCCTACGTGGGCGTGAAGTCGTCGCTTTAGCCGACATTTATATGAAGTCAACGCACCGCTAGAGTTCGAGCGACAATATCAAAACAACAGATCGCGACCGCTTCGCTTCCATCGCTGCACCGCACCCACGTGCGGTTGGTCACGTAGACTACCGCAATAGAGTATCAATTGTTTGTTTCATTCGCAGCGCGTCGCTTCGCATTTGCATCGAATCGTCGGACACAGATAGCAAACACAGTATTTTTTCTATTTAGTTTTAGTCTTCAAATAACTCGCTCTGCGTAGATCGCGAGGGAGTGCCAGAATTATAGTGATTGAAGCCTATCCGTGTCCACTCTGTTCCTCTTTGCGTTCCAGATCATCAAGATAGATTTCAAATCAAAATTTAAAGGTGGGTCTACGCTAGAGGAGCCGAGCACGAGCGGAGAATTAACCGAGCACAAATTCGTGTAGTGTGGTGTGGACTAACTTACAATCCACGAACGAGCGCGCTTCGAGCGTTGTTTGGTTCGTGCTCGACTGTGCGTTATCACGTTCGAGGACAGTGATTGTTGAAGGCTCGTTGTATGTCCACACTTAACACCGCGAGTAGAGCGGCTCGGCTTGTGCTCAGCTACTCTAGCGTAGACCCACCTTTATATTAGGTACATGAAAGTAATGGAAAAAAAAATAGCGCAGAATTTCACAAAGCGATAAAACTATTCCGCTAAAAGGGTTCGGCGAGTTTGCGCAAGAGATTGACCGATAACACTGATAATACGTGCTATCAGGCGGTCAATAAAACGTGTGACGTCACTGTATACACCTAATCAGTAGATATTAATAATGGTGATAGAATTAATTATGTCATAAGAAGATACGACCTTTCTGTCACCGCAGAGGAAAGGTCTTTAAGTTACTATGGATCTTGCAGCTGTTTTAATTAAAATTAATTATATATAGTCAATTACGGCGCACAGAAACGGGCGAACAATTTTTATGTAGGGTAAGATATTGCTAACTGCGGTCAGACCGCAATTATTAATTAGTAAATGATGACGTGGCCACTGAAAAACGAGCCAATTGCGAATAGAACTTCCACAGAACCATATTAAAATCGAGCAAAAAACGCCATCAAGAAAAGAATACCTGGAAGAAGTTGGGGAAGGTCTTCGCCCAGCAGAGGGAAAGTACAGGCTAAATATAAAAAAACAAGCCGACAATAACATCTCTTGTGTAGTCCCCTCAGACACATTAATGTGAATATTTCAACTCTATCTCTTACGCTTAATAAATGTGTTGCAAAACGTTTTGTGGGATGTCCACCATATAAGATCGCCGTACGAGCGGGCGGGGCGGTGTCGCTCGTGTGCCTGCCGATTCGTTAAAATATTTGCGGTGCGACGTCGCAACGCATGTAGCCCGGCTCTAATGGTGGCGCAACGCCGTGCGACTAGCGGTCCGATGATGGATTGGGCTTGACGAAATTAAATTGTGTAATTCCAATGCACATTCCCTGAAATGTGAACGATAGAAAACCGACTGGCTAGCAGCTCGGCTCAAGACTTGTAGTCATTATACATCTTAATCGCAAACAGAAATACTGTCTGGCGACTAAAATAGGTCATACAACCGATTATGAGGTAGATTTCATAACGAAAGAGACCTTAGTGAGTAATGAAGCGATCCTATCGTCAGTTTTTGGGCAAATGTCCAAATTCAAAACGTACGAATATTGAAAACCGTCGTTTGCCATACCACGAGCTCTTGACGCGATCCATTTCACGACCTAAACTGAACTGTTGAAGGGATGGAACTATATAGGGTGTATAGCTTGACTGGCCTGTTGGTCTAGTGGCCCTGACTGCTATGCCGGAGACGACCTCCGGCATAGCAGTCAGGGTTCGATTCTCACCCAGGACAAATGTTTGTGTGATGAGCACGATCATTTGTTCTGTGTCTGGTTGTAATTTATCTATCAGTTGTCTAGTACCCATAAAACAAGCTCTGCTTAGCTTGGGACTAGACGGCGTTGTGTGATAGTTGTGGAATATTATATTATTATTATTATATAGCTCCATCCCTTTTTCTCGCTCGCACGTTTGACATTCTAACACATCATGGTAAGGCGCCTGGTAGTCGAACTCAAAGTCCACAGCCACACTGCCACCAGACTAATGACTTGGTATAATTAAACACAAGGTTACTTATTATGCGAGAAATTATTACCTACACTTACGTAATATTTTAAATATTGTTCTCCAAAGAGAGCACCGAGCAATGACCTTTGTGTCCGCTACGCTAAATTAGCTTCGCCAACAATTTAATTATGTAAAATAAAAATTAAACAAATTGTGTCTTCATTTACCTCTAGACGTAGGCATTATTTATTTAGTAAATAGGTAAGTAGTGTTGTTGTGAGATGGAAAAGAACCGATGATATTAAAAACCTAGAAAACTAGACCAGACATCGTGTGCCAAGTTTTTTTTTTTTGCGGTGACAGACTTTAAAATCATTGCTTTTTTCCTGAGAGGTTTTACTAGGTTTATGGCTCCTCTATGGTACGTTTATTATAGTTTTGTGTTACAGTTTAGTTCCTATCCATAATCTCTGAAAGCTAAAATAAAACGTATGGAGATAATTATTCACAATTTATTTTATATATATAACTAATCTACAGGAAAACAATTTCCACGAAAATTTGTCGCCGTGTTGTTGTCTTATTTTCCTGTCTCACCGTTCTGATAATGTTAATGTCTTAATGACATCCTTAATGACTTCACCAATCAATATTTAATAAAAGGTAGGTAATCAATATAACATTAATATTCAATATGAAACACATCAGGTGTATAATCGCAAGAACTCATTTATTAGATTTAAATTAGTTATTTCACTGCCATACTTTGCCTTATATAAAAAAAAACTTAACGCACTAAAAAAAAAACTACAAAAAACACGTCCATTATGGCTAATGTCACTCGGTTTTAATTATCCTTTGTGTTATAAAACTTTTTCCTAATTAATACGCGCAAATGCCTTTTGGCGTCGGACTTGCCATAAAATTAATGTTACCAGCATAAAAACGTTTTAATAAAATTACTCACTGAGACTCGTAAAATATTTTCTAACGAGCCGAATTATTGGTTTATGAAACGGGTCTCATGTAGTTCGTAATCTAAAATTCATATCTGATAAGTTTATTAGAGTTTACGACATCTAACTACCGCGTCTTGATGATGAATAACAAGATATAGACGGTCGTTGAATTTAAAACTTAATAGAGGCACATTTAAGACTTAACCCTTTAACCATCTACGTCGGACAAACACTCTCGCGTTCCACATCCATGACCAAATACTCCATCGCGTCAGATCTTCTGTCACCTATGGGGATTAAAGCGCTAAACGAGATGGAGTACCCACCCAGTCGCAATTACACGACCCTGGCGAATAGGACGCGACAATACTCGTACCAATCCGAGGCGGTAATAAGGTTAATAATTTATAGCGGCTTTGTGCATGTGTTAAACAATGCTTGCCAAGATCGGAAGCTCTAACACGAGCCATTTGACGACCTAAACTGAACTGTTAAAGGGATGGAGCTATATGCACGCCTGACATTTTAACACAGTCATGGTAAGGTCTCAGGTCCGTGTATGGATGATCAACTAAATATATACATTTTTTTTTCTCTTCTCTGTGATTTAATAAAAAAAAATATTATGTAGTTCGATTTCATTTTAATGTAATAATAATGATTTGAAATATTATGTTTTGAATTTAATTTGATTTCATCTCTATGTTATTACTGTACAGTCAAATGGGGTGAATAGAAACTCAGGGGTGAATAGAAACTAAACTTCAAAGGGTATTTTGACGATACTTGAATATTTTTTGCAGCATTTATCTGTATCAATTTATTAACGAATTGTTATTCTAAAAACTCGATGCTTTGTTAAAAGCCGATAGTATGGTATCAAAGTGAAAAACCAAACCAAAGTTTTGTTTCTATTCACCCCTGCATTTCTATTCACCCCGTTTTACGGTACCTTCTTAATTCTTATTTTATTTTATTTTTTTCCTTTCTGTTATTTTCTTTATTACAAGATTAAGCAGTTGATGTTTGTGTGACAGCATATGTCACACAAACATCAACTGCTTAATCTGTTATTCACTTGGGCCACTAAGATACAGGCTACGTCTAGTTTGGGGCCCACGGCCATTTCTATTGTGTACTGTCTGTCTTATTCTATTGTTCTATGTTGTTCTATGTTGTTTTGAAATGCTTATTAATTATGAGAATTATAATGTGGGCAGTTGTTATAACCGAAAATCAATGTTACGTGGGGGTTCACTAATCCTAATTAAAAATAATATTAAATTTAAAACTCGTAAAGATATAGTTGCACTGTCCGTTGAACATAGCATTGAATTGTCTTGTGTTGAGCTGGATAGGCATGTCATAGTGTGCGTTTACAGGCCCCCTAATTATCAAAACTACTCTATTTTTGAGTCTGTCATGGAGGATGTTATGGCAAAACTTGCAACTGGTAACAAACTAGTAATTATCTGTGGAGACTTTAATGTTAATATTTTAGAAAAAAATTCAGATAGCAGTAGATTATTAAATCTCTTCAAATCATTTAATTTATCTAATGTGTTTATAGAACCTACTCGAACTACGACAACTACTGCTACATGTATCGATAATGTTTTTTGTTGCTGCAACTATTTAGAAAAGGCCATTGTAAATTATCTGCCCTCTGATCATAGCGGCCTAATGGTAACTTTTGAATCCAACTTACCCATACAACAAGTGCAGATTCAGTCCAGACCAATAACATCCGGTAAACTAAATAAATTTAACAGCACTTTAATTAGCAACAAGTTAGGTGATTGGAATCTTGAAAGTGAGCAATGGTAATTTTTTGTATAACGATTTTTTTTCAATAGTCCAAACTGAGTTCAATAAGACTTTTGAAAAAAAAAAACTAAAAGTATCTGCCCTAAGTTTAGATTTAGTGACTGGGCAACTAAAGGAATCAGAATAAGTAGGGAAAGACTTTTTGAGCTGTATGGCCTTAAGCCTATTATTAACACTGAAACTTTTAATAAGTATGTTGCTACATATTCAAAAATGTTTAAAAACACTTGTAAGGCAGCTAAGGCCTTGTACATTAGCAACAAAGTTAAATCGGCAGATAATAAAATAAAAACGGTTTGGAAAATTATAAATAATGAAACCAACAGGAACAAAATACATAACAATGATTACACATTGGAGACACATCATGGTCTTAATAGCGATAACAAACTAGTTGCAGAAGAATTTGTAAATTTCTTTGCCAGTATACCAATTAAAACTACTGAAGCCCTAAATTCGTCGCCATCGCATGCTTTTAGTTTATTACAGGCGAACGTTGCAGCCTGTTCGACTGAATTTAACTTTAAGCATATAAACCCTATAACTGTAATAAAAGCTTTTAAACAAATCAAGGTTAAATTGACAGAAGATTTGTGGGGTATGTCTATCAAAGTTTGTACCTCAATTATTGAGACTATAGCGCCGTACTTAGCTATAATATTTAATTTGTGTATAGATCAAGGAGTTTTTCCGGATCTGATGAAATATAGTAAAGTGATACCACTTTTTAAATCTGGGGACAGTAAAGACACTAATAATTATAGGCCGGTGTCCGTGTTGCCGGTTTTTAGCAAGATATTTGAAAAGGTGATGTTAAATCAAATGCTTAATCATTTTAACACAAATAACATCTTACACGATAAACAGTATGGTTTCACCAAAGGACGTTGTACAACTGACGCTGGTGTCTCCTTACTAAAACACATTTTTAATGCGTGGGAAGAGGCACAGGATGCTATAGGTATCTTCTGTGACCTGTCTAAGGCGTTTGATTGTGTGGTTCATGAAACATTACTCCTGAAACTTGAGCATTACGGACTAGGCAAAACAGCTATAAGCTTATTAAAATCTTATTTGATTGACAGACAGCAACAAGTTCAAATAAACGGTGTCAATTCGTCGGGATTAAATGTGAAAATGGGGGTACCCCAAGGTTAAATTTTAGGTCCTTTTTTATTTTTAGTTTATATTAATGATTTACCCTATTTGTTGCAAAATAAACTTAATATGGTGTTGTTTGCCGACGACACTTCTTTGATTTTTAAGATAAATAGAAGGACTAATAATCTTGACGACGAAAATAACGCACTATTGCAGGTCCAAAACTGGTTCACTGCTAATAATCTAGTTTTAAACGGGAAAAAAACTAAATGCATAAGATTTTCCTTACCGAATGTCAAAAGTAGTGATTGTGACGTAATACTAAACGATGAAAAACTAGAATTTGTCGACAAAACTGTTTTCCTGGGGATAACGCTGGACTCTAGGCTACAATGGGGTCCTCATTTAACATCTCTTGCAGGACGGCTTAGCTTAGCTGCATATGCTGTTAGAAAAATCCGCCAATTTACGGATGTTGATACCGCTAGACTAGTCTATTTTAGTTATTTTCATAGTATCATGTCATACGGTATCTTACTATGGGGACGGGCTGCAGACATCGACTCAATTTTTATACTACAGAAAAGAGCCATCAGAGCTATTTACAATCTTCGCCGGTGCGATTCTCTAAGGGAACTGTTTAAGGATATTAATATCATGACGGTGCCTTGTCAATATATTTATGAAAACATCATGTACGTTAGAAAAAATCTTCATCTTTTTAGCAAAAGAGGCGATAGACATAATTATGTTACAAGAAATAGGGACCAATTAGTTCAACCAGGTTTCAGACTGGCTAAAGTGGCGTCTTCTTTCATGGGGTACTGTTTGAAATGTTATAATAAAATACCTCCACAAATATTAGAACTCAATGAAACAAAATTTAAATCTTGTATTAAACGCACACTATGCAGGCAGGCATATTATAAGTTGGAGGATTATATTCAAGATAAAAATGCTTGGCTCAATGCTGGTCCAGCTCCACTACCACCGGGGTGAACAAATTGATTAGTTTGGAAATTATTGTTATTATTTTTAAATGTTTTTTTTTTTTGAATTTTTAAATAATAAAAGTATTGTATAATGTAGAAGCATTTTTTTCAAAGTTTGTAAATGTGAGTACCATGGAGCTATT
This sequence comes from Mythimna impura, assembly GCA_905147345.3. Classification (NCBI taxonomy): domain Eukaryota; kingdom Metazoa; phylum Arthropoda; class Insecta; order Lepidoptera; family Noctuidae; genus Mythimna; species Mythimna impura. The sequence continues at coordinate 7,345,779 of LR990369.1, read as the reverse complement.
TTATGGTTTTTTATGTTACTATTGGACTTGTTTGACATAAATCAGCATGGCAGTTGAGAGTTTATCATGCTCACTCAAATGTCTCACTGATGGTGGCGCATGTGTTGGATCATTCGGTTCCCTTCAAAATGGTTGAGCTGAGTGGTGCTAATATTGGCGTCATGTTCGTGAACGGGCGCTGTCAGTTGAGACTGGTCATCTCTTAGCTGCCAGTTGCTATTTTAATATCTGTATTTAGTTTGTATTTTTACTTTATTTACATTGTTCTCACATGATAGCGACAAGAAACATGTAACAGAGATATTTGTTATTACAAAACATGATTGAAAAGAGTGTCCATGGAGTTTCTTGCACATTCTTCTCCATAGAGATCTACGCTTTGGAATGTGCAATTAGCATCATTTTTTTTTTCTGACTGACTGACTTCATGACATTTCAAAAGTGCCTGTAAATGGTTTATTTGAAATAAAATGCTTTGAATCTTGAATCTTGTTCATTTCTTTATTTTCTTACTAACTTGTGTGTGTCAATAAAATTATTATTATTACATAATTATACTGAACTTCCTCCGTGCCTCAGAAAACACGTTACGCCATTGGTCCTGCCTGTCATTTGCAGATCTTTGACAGTGGTTACAGAAAGACAGAAGCCATACAATCTGACACCAGTCTTGCCAAAGAATATCGTGTTAATCAGTTACTGGGTTGTGGAGATCAGATAGGCAGGTACTCCTGTGAAACAGGTTAGCCTTCACTACAATTGCTATAGGATGGTGCGGGTGACAGCTGTCGGATTCATACAACGTAGCTACCTATCCCTTTCTATCATCTTAAAGATGCATATTTTCGTCCTGTTGTCATCCTACCCATGTTATGTAAAAAAAAATCGGTTGTTTGTAAAGTCGGTTTACTGACGATAGTTGAACGTGACAACGTGTTACATTTATTTGTACGCATAAATACAAATAAACAATTAACACGACATTCACTTTTCACTGCACTTTATACTTAACGAAAACATGTTAATGTATTATTCTATAGCAGTTGTCACGACGCAAACGCATCGCTCACTCAAGTAGGAGAGAGACAGATGTCGAACACTGCCTAACGCGGAGGCCGAACGCGCTCTCGCTGGCACTTCAAGCCTTAAATGGAACGCCTCAGAGCGAGGTAACGCCGCATGCGTCATACTTTTTCGTGCGTGCAGCCGGCTCCATCGAATTATAAGACGTTGTCACGTCAAAAGACCTTAAAAGCAGACCCAACGTGAAAAGACTGCGCAGATGAATTTATCTCACTTAAAAATAAGAACAGCAAAAATAAATCTAGTCTATTTATTTTATATGACCAGGCCTACGGTTGTAGCATCTACCGTGACGATGGAGCGTCGCGGATGTATGCACCGGCGCACTTTTCCCTTTTGTACAGTGAATAGAATAAAACTCCCAACGGTATCAAAACTGAGTGCATCAGTTGTGCTTGAGAGTAATTTCGTTGCATTTTGTTGAAATTAAATAAACTTATAGAAAAGGTGAAAAAAAATGAGAAAAAATTGGGCAAGTGCGAGTCGGACTCGCGCACTGAGGGTTCCGTACAAACTTAAAAGGTAAATTGCGGTTTACGATTTATGACGTATTAAAAAAAAACTACTTACTAGATCTCGTTCAAACCAATTTTCGGTGGAAGTTTATAAGGTAATGTACATCATATATTTTTTTTTAGTTTTATCATTCTCTTATTTTAGAAGTTACGGGGGGACACACATTTTACCACTTTGGAAGTGTCTCTCGCGCAATTTATTCAGTATATAAAAAAATGATATTAGAAACCTCAATATAATTTTTGAAGATCTATCCATAGATACCCCATGGGGAACCCCCAAAATTTATTGTTTTTTTTTTCTATTTTTTTTGTGAAAATCTTAATGCGGTTCACAGAATACATCTACTTACCAAGTTTCAACAGTATAGCTCTTAGGGCCGACGCTGCGTAAAGCGTGCGCCCGCGACGGACACCCGTCGCGTGACGTCGCGCGTGTACGTGTGCGATGGTTCCCGTCACGGAAACCGGATTATTACCTGCGCAGTATCGCTAGTTCAACTATAACGTTGTTCTTGTAGTCGTGTCGATGGAGAACTTTAATGTACAAGTTATATTATTACGGGCAACAAAACGGGCGCGGGACGCGGCTCCCCGCGACGTGTTACCGCGCGGCGAGCCGCGACGGAGTGCTTTTGTATGGGACCGCGCGGGCGACCGCGTAACGCAGTTTCGACCCTTATAGTTTCGGAAAAAAAAGTGGCTGTGACATACGGACGGACAGACAGACACATGACGAATCTATAAGGGTTCCGTTTTTTGCCATTTGGCTACGGAACCCAAAAAAAAACAGGATTTATTTAAAGGTGGGTCTACGCTAGAGGAGCCGAGCACAAATTCGTGTAGTGTGGACCAACGATCCTCAAACGAGCGCGAATACTTCATGAATTTGGCTCCTCTAGCGTAGCCGCCAAACTGAAATGGAACTGGACAGGCCGCGGTAACAAAATTGGGCGAAGGCAACAGCAGGAGCCGGCGACGTGGCCCAGAATAGACGGCGTGATGGGTTGGCCTCCCGCCTAAAGGACTGGTCAGAAGTAGCTAAGGACAGAGAAGAGTGGAAGAATGGTAGGGAAGCTTTTGTCCTGCAGTGGGACACAACAGGCTCATAATAAAGAGCAGTGAAAGAGTCAACTAAACATACACATAATAAGCCATCATCTTCCTGCCCTTGTCCAGTTTTATTTGGGGTCGGCGCAACACATTTTTTCTTTTATTCTGTACTGTGATCCGTCACGCCATCATCATCATATCACTAACTCCCTTTTCTTTAATATCGCTTTTCACCCAATCCATCCATCTTTGACCTCGTCCCTTTCCATCCATCCACATCACATCACAAATACATAACAAGTGTAAGACGAAAAAGCAAATAAATCAGCACGTCAAATAACTGTCGGCACTTACATTGAATAATGAATAACTCAATTATAAAATTTTTGAGCAAACAAAATTAAATTATGTCAAACTCATCAAGAAAAGGAAGTACCTATCAAGTTTAAAGAGAAAAGAGGACACTGTTCTTCAGAAACTTAAGGAAAATATGCAAATAAAATATTAGTTAAACGCATGGAAAAAACCAGATCTCTAAACATATTTGTATAAAAACAAAAAATATGTTCCATTTGAGTCACAGAAAACGTGAAACAAAAGCGATTCTAGTTCTATTGGAGCGGCAAGATAATTTCAACTACAAAAGATCTTTTAGAGGTATGCGGAACAAAATGTAAAGTCCCGCAAACCTCCGTTGAAAAGGGAGGATCCTCCCGACCAGACGGGTGTTGTCTCTGGTCTGGGTAACTGCCCGATAGTTGATTTCGGACTGTTATATATGTTCTAATTGCGAAAAGAACTAACACTGCGACGCAGGATTACAAATTTTAGTGCCTATGTGGTGTTATATCGAAGTCGGAAATGACCGCCGCCAATCTAAATATGATTCAACATACAACTTGACACTTGACTGGCAAAATGCAAAAAAAATTAGAAAATTAGAATTTCGTGGACTACCTTGGAGCATCACCCTTCAGCTGGCAAAAAGCCACGAGCCCCCCAGACTGAGGCCGTATGATATAGTTACGCCACTGGCTGGCAGACAGCCTTCTTAAACAACACATTTCACAATCCGTGAACAACATACTCCAGCCCAGCATTTAGACACACAGAATTAGGTCGCATTATAAAATTACGCGATAAGATAAAAAGCTAAAAAAACAAATACGATGTGGAAATGTTAAGCGTAAAAATGTGCTCGCATTTTCCTTCCGAATTTCTGTGCAAATGATTTAATTAAAATACTTTATTTAATATGGTAACGTGTTCGTTATGTGCCCTAATTTTGCCTGAATGTTATCGTTATGGAGAAAATTAGGGCGTTAGAGGAGATCCACAAAGTTTACGTCGAATGATGTTCTTTGTAATTTTAATACTTACTTAAATTTAAAAGTTATCTTGATCACCACTGTACATTTGTGTCATGTGACTGTAGACTGCCTATGCTTGCAAATATTATGGAGCAATCGTGTAGGTTGTATTGTATTTCACTAATAAAACTGCACTATAAATTACGTTATACTAATTATGCTCTTCCTGACGTAGTCTTTATTTTCTTATTCTATTCTCTAATGTTAACCATCACGATCAGTGACATAGCTAGTTAATTATAGTAGTCCCAGTGGGGCCCCTTGTTTACCTAACTAGTTCCAGATTGTCATAGCAAGCCAATTTGAAAGGCTCTAATTAATAAGAATTTGAGTTTGTAGATAGCATTTTATGCTTCCATAAAATGGGGGCCCCTGTATCACTGAAATGGTGGTAGCTACGGCTCCGGCCATGGTATCACTTCCTTTTCTTTCACACTATTCCTCTGACGCTCACTATCTTGAACGCTAAAAACCTTAAATAGGAGCCCTAATATAAACAGAACAAAACAAGGCACAGGTGAGTTATAAAACCCAAGTCTCCATACATTTTCCGTGATTACAGGTTGCCTACTAAGATAATAACAAACATCATTTCTATGCCACCCTGCGTTCATAATGACGTCAGATACACAATGTTGTTCTCATTAAGTACTTAATATTGAATTAGCCGTTCTAAAAATAGACTACGGAGAGAATAATGTTGAGTTGGGTTTATTTGATTTTGGAGATAAGATTCTGGACCGAATTTATCAATGTTGACTTAGTTAATTTATTGGTACAATGGAGACGGGACGGGCATGTGAAGTGAAGATCAGAGGTTCTACCCACGAGCTCTAAACGCAATCCATTTGACAGCCTAATCTAAACTGTTAAAGGGATGGGAACCCTTGAGATTGTCGAAATATAAGTACGTTTTTTTGCAACATAAAAGTTTGATTTTTTCACAGCTTCAAGGGACCGCAGACCTGAGTATGGTTTTTATTTATAGTCGATATCTCCACGCGTTCCCGAGATAAAGGGTCTTGTCAGACAGACAGACGGCAGACAAAGTGATCCGTATAAGATCACTTTGTTGTCCGTTTTTTCTTTTTGAGGTACGGAACCCTAAAAACGCGCTAAGTACACTACCTCAAAGGTGGCGTGAAAACGTGTGTATATTATGACGATTACCTCCCTCAACATTTTAAATCATTATACTTATCTCAAAAACGGTGGTGGCTCTTAGGAAATATAGTATTTAGACATTTTTGTAGATAGATCTGATCTACAATTTTTGTCTGAGCTAATTTTATGATAAAACTTACCGTTTTGCTGAAATTCGTGAAAATATAATTGTGTCCTTTGACCCCGAGTATTTTTTTTTCCAAGGTATCGGATCGATGAGGTCTTTATAGATTTCATTTATGATGATGTTTGAAGAATCCCACCAATTTTCAGCTCGGTGCGAATTATTGTAACCTTACCCCTATTTTTTTTTGGTCTAATTTGACTGGACTATGAATGGATTCTCATACAGTTTTCACCAATAATATATATATATAATACATGCATATTATAGATAGGGTGGGTTGCTAGTAGGCACATCACGCTACGACCCACGGAAGCGGAGCAGTAGCCAAAAACGTTGATGAAACCGCGGGGAACAGCTAGTTACAACTCAAAACGTTCACAAATATTGTGATTATTTAGGTACTGCTTATCAAGGCGTGACACGTGTTTACCAAACTACTTACATGCTTAGTCACTTACAATATTATACATAGTCATGTAGGTATCTATGGTATTACTGAATCATCGTAGCCTGATAAGCCTTCTATTGACCGATTCAATTAACATAACCATCTCATTTGCATTACAGATTGGTGTGGTCCTACGCCTACCTCACAGAGAGATGCTGCTGACTACCCTTTTTAAAACAAAAATTATACTACCCGCTTGAACGGTTAGGTGGCCAAGACATAATTTAAATTTGGAATTCCGTCCCATGTTCCTATCATTTTGGGGGTTAGTTTCATGCATAAATCTATCATCATCGTCATCATTTCAGCCGAAAGACGTCTATTGCAGGACATAGGTCTCCCTCCAGTGTAACCCCAATGACCGGTCTTGCCATCGGATTCCCGCGACCCTCACCAGGTAGTCGGACCTCCCTGTGATAGGGCCTCCAACGCTGCCCTGCTGAACGGCAGTCTTTTGCTTGTTTGAACGCGCTCTGCAATCACTGTATTAGTCTTAGATTGGAAAAAATATTTCTGTATAAGATAGCCAGGTTCTCTCTACGACCCACTGAAGCGGAGCAGTAACCAAAGACGCAGGTGGATCCGCGAGGGACGGCTTGTTTACTACACCTAATCCTGACATGAAACGCGTAGACGAAAGCTGTGCGGATCCGAGAAATAAAAGATTTATCTCAGCAGTGGATAATTCCAGGTTTATTACCTATTGATGATTATAAAAACAAGGCTATATCTAACTATCCAGATGTTATAAAAGGCAAGCTGCTATAAAAATAAGCAAGTAAAGCCTATATCTATACGTCGTACATTAAGGATTCTGCAGACACAATGTGCACGATTAGTTAACAAATACGGCCCTTATAATTACCGGTCACAAGATCCGTTCCCATGGGTGTCAAGGGAGCGATTAAGGGCCTATATTAGCAAGATGGGCAACCGTGCCCACCCACGGTAGGTTATTAATTCTGTCTTACAATGTAATCAACGCTTGCCGAGGATTATGGTCGGATCTCGTAATTGGAGGGGTCCAACGGAACTCTTTCAGAGAGGTAATATTGAGGAAATGTTTTAAAATATTTGTACACTCTTGGATATTGTTACTTGACTGGTGAAATCCTTTCGCCAGAGCCTCTCAAAGAGTCTTTTTTAAGTTTATTTTTTTCAGTTTAAGATATTTCATAAAAAAAAGTAAGTTCGCGAGCTAATTCGTAAGAAGTTGTCAGACATCACAGCGTTAATGTTTTCCAATTGTCGAACCAATTGTTTGGCTATTTTAGTGTAGGTATGTAGTTTATTAATTTGAGTATAATTGTATAAATATCTATGGTTTATTAGTACATATATCTATTCTCGTATTCGCCTTTCTTTCTCACTTTTATTTCACTTATCACTATTTTTCTCTGCATGACCCAAAGGTAGACTGGGAGACAAAGCCTAAGGTATTAAGTCCGCCTCCGTACTTTTGTGTGTTGTTGTTATTTAAATAAATAATAATAATAAATTAATAAATATTATAAAGAGGCAAGATTTGTATTTTTGTTTGTAATGAATAAACTCAAAAACTTTTGTACCGATTTTATAAATTCTTTCACCAGGTGCATACTAGTACTTTACTACTGAGTGACATAGACATAATTTTCAACTTACATGCGGGCGAAACCGCTGGCAGAAGCTAATTATTTACAGACTTGCGCTTGACCACTATATCACCAGATGGTAAGCGATGATGTGGTAGACGATAGAGCCAGCTTGCTTAGAAGTAACCTATTCACTCTTGTCTCAAAGACACCTAAGTTAGGGTACTCTTTATATCAACATGTTTGAATACTTCTCATTTATGCTCCTATTTCAACAAATGGTGTAATACGGAACCGTTTAAGATTTTTTAAATTATTATTTAGGTATAGACTCGCGCTTAATCACTATTACACCTGATGGCAAGCGATGATGTGGTCGACCGATGGTGGAACACGTTTGCCTAGATGTGCCCTATTCACTCTTGACACGTTTTCTCTTTATATCAACATTTACGAATACTTTTCATTTATGCGTCCGTTTCAACAAATGGTATTTATTTCGTTCAAAATTCAGCTCTAAATATAGCTTTTCCTGTACCTTATAACAAAGTTTTTCCCTGAGGTTAACCGCAATTTCAATTTTAATTAACCATTGAAGGCTAAAGGCACAACACAAGGTCCTCATAAAATCTTGAAGGCTTTTTAAAAAACTTCTATTTTTTTATCGGCCCGTAACGAAATTAGCATTTTTATAAGGTAGGTTGTTGGTTTCTTGTTAGAAGAGGGGCTCTTAGAAATATCCGTCAATCATGCATTTTTAATAACCATTTTGAATGTCATACTAAGAAAGATATTGTATTTTATGCAACTGTTTTTCTGAACCGCTAATATAGTATTTGTTGTTAATATTTACCGACATTCCTGGCAAGTTTTGTGTAGTGTTGAAAAAACCGTTAGGGTGTTTTTAATATCGTGCGGATTTTATCACGCATGCGGAATTGCTCTGAATGCGGGGCTGCTGCCCGATATCACGCCCCGCATCCCGCGTGCGTATTCCACGCATTACAACATACGTGATGTATGAAAAAGACATTTGCGGGGGCTACGCGTGCGGAGTAATCCCGCATGCGTTATGAAATTCGCACGATATTAAAAACACCTTTAGATCACCATAACATACCAAAAATAAGACATAGTGATGTTTGCATAGGTCGTTCGGTGTTACAACAAGTTATCTGCTAGCTAATGCCTCGCCAATTTCAGGGATAACCTGTTTAAGTGTTTGTCATCGAAATCCGATCTGCTATTTAGAATTACCATATATAAAATAATACCAAAGGATGCTCCCAAATCATAAAGAGTTACAAAAAAAAAAACCTCAAGATCTTGAGCATAAGTTAAAACGGTCCTTTTTTGTTTTGAGGAGGGAAATCATCAAACAACTTCTCCCGTTCTGGGCGGAGCGAGAACGCACATGTGTTCCTTCAGTCACCCTTCGCGTTCCAGGGCCACGATAACGCTCAAAAAATCAATACATCGTTTCACATTACTGGGGACAAAGTCCCAAGGGACAAACGCATCTCTCAGGACCCGATAAAAGATCCTTTTAAAACGGCAGAGGGGCATAAATTCAATCTGATTCTTTCTTTCTAATATGAGAAATACTTAAAAAAAATGGGCAAGTGCGAGTAGGACTCGCACACTGAGGGTTCCGTACAAACTTACCTATGTAAATACATAGTTCAATTTCCGTATGGATTCTCAGATTTTTCAGAATCGAAAAAAAAGTTTTTTTTTTTTGTGTGTCAACAACAAATTTACTGTTTTCAGATTTATCCCTATCTGTGCTATAAGACCTTGCTTTGTGCCAAATTTCAGGATTCTGAGTCAACGGGAAGTACCTACTATGCATTTTGATTCCCTTGAGAGTGTCGAAATTACTTTTTTTGCGACATAAACTCAGAAGTTTGATTTTTTCACAGCTTCAAAGGACCGCAGACCTGAGTATATGGTTTTAATTTCAACTCGATACCTTTACGCGTTCCCGAGATCTAAGAAGGGTCTTGACAGGCAGACAGACAGACGGACGGACAACAAAGTGATCCTATAAGGGTTCCGTTTTCTCCTTTTGAGGTACGGAACCCTAAAAAACAAGATCAGAGAATCACTATTATTCAGCTGCATCATGCATCATGTTAAGACTGGAAGTTCACTTCAAAATAGTTGGGATAAGGTTGGGATCAGGAACCAGCTGTCTAACTATAACTGTTGTAAAAAATACGTTGCCCCACACTACACTGTACAGGCGTACACCAAGCGTATAATGAAGAATACGCGTTTATGAAGCTACGCGTCCGTGGATATCATCCACGGACGCGTAGCTTCATAAACGCCCTTAGTCTTTTACTAAACCGCCAAAGACAATACTCAAGTTTCTGAAAGTCATAATAATAACAACAATGTAGATTTTATTTCACTAACAGACGCGATTTGGGTTCAAAGCGGTTTTATCCTAACCGAATTTCATTAGATGTAAATAGACTTTACATAAGAACCGGTTACTCCAGCAAGAAAAAAAAGAAAATAAGTACTTATAAAACCTTTTCTTTTCTTTTAAGCTCATTTCACATTCATTCAACCTTGCCCTACATTCCAAATATACCTATACATATTGTACAATTTCCCTAAAACTCTGAGGAGCCTTCAAGGCATTTAAGTTGTGAATCAAACGCCAAGTTCAGAACGAGTAATTTTATTTACAATATACAAGGGAGGTCATGAAACCGCTGAAAATCTTAACACCGCCATTCAGCGGACGGTCCAAAATGTACACCACCATCTATCGAGTTGATGTGAACTAAAATGCATAAAACAAAATGAATGACAATTCTACTTTTGAATCCTAACACATATTATATAGGACAAACTGACTGACTGAGATATCCAAAGTACAGTCGAAACTATATGGTCTAGGAATGTGAAATTTTGCACAAGGTTCCCTTAAAGCACGTAGGCGAGCACTAAGGTTTTTTTTTGGAAATTTAACCTATAAAGGGATGATAAGGTCCGATCCGAGTGCTTAATACTTGTAAGTTAATAAAAATAAAATAATAACCTAAGTAAATTATAAAAGTAAAATATTTGTTTTTCCAAACTACCTTCCTTCAATAAAACCATTTAGGGAGAGTGTTAAAGATTGTAAGGAGGATTATTATTTCTTAAGATATTAAATTTAACAATAATGACTACCATTATAAGTTTTTTAAATCTACCCTCAAAATACGGTTCATGTTTTTAAGAAATAATTTCTTGCGATCGAAGTCGCGGGCCAAAGTGCTAGTAAATACCACAAAATGTTTCGGAAAGTAAAGAAAACCTTTTAAAGCGATAATAACAAGGGCTGTATGGAAAGCAATATGTCGTAAATCATACTTTCAAAGACCGTCAACTTATTCGTTACGAAGAAGCGGTGGAATTGGAAATATGCTGATATTAAAAGGTACTTATTGGAATATTTTATAACCAACTAACGACCCGCCCCGGATTCGCACGGGAAAGAGCGACATAATGCCATGTGAGCACAAAAAATGTGTTTATTTACGACATCACATTAGAAACCTCTAAAATCATCAGTGTTCCTCTACTATATTGTGCGTGTATTATACATATAAACCTTCCTCTTGAAACACTCTATCTACATATTTAAAAAAAAACCGCATCAAAATCCGTTGCGTAGTTTTTAAGATCTAAGCATACATAGGGACAGACAGACACGAAAAGCGACTTTGTTTTATACTATGTAGTGATAAGCCTGGATATAAATAAAGATTGTCTTGAGTGTTTGTATGTGTATAAATGTTTGAAAGCATGAAACTTGGTAAGTACACAAGTAGACCATGACCTCGAATAAGCACATAGGATGCTTTTATCCCGGGAGTATGGTCTTTTAGGATAATTTTCTACTATGTCGCTGGCGAAGCCGCTGGATGCAGCTAGTCGTAAACTAATTTTTTTCTTTCTTTTTAATTTGATATAAACTACTGCTTGACTGCGATCCCACCTGATGGTAAGCAGTGATGCAATCGTCGATGGTGAGGCGCGCTAGTTTATTATGAACCTATTCACTCTAGCCTTGAAGACACCCAAATTATAATCGGATGGGAAGACCTCAGCAGGCAAATTGTTCCAGTCCTTCGATGTACGCGGTACAAACGACGATAATATTACTTATAATATTATGAAGTGACTTTTGCTTTTAACGTTAATCTCAGAAAGTAAAATTACCACATAAGTAATATGTCTGGATAGCGAAGGTTCAGCGTTCTAAGAAAGCGGTACCCTCTAAAATATGCCGCTCAATATCGGACAGTATAGTCATAAAAATTATATTTGCGATAGCAACATATGTATTTACATAACTATACTCTTTAAAATCATTAACGTCCAGTTTTTAATCAAAATTGCACATTTTAGCTCTACTCTAAGATAGAGATTTATGTTAATAGTTTTAATGAATACGATTGTGTCAATACATACATCATGTCAATACCGCGAATAGAACTTTTGTTACCATACTGTCCGATATTGAACTACAAATTGCAAAAAACCAACCAATATTTTTTGAATTTAGCGGCCTGCCGCGGGCATTCACCTTTAGGCTCAATGTTTCACAACAGAAACGGGCCACCATCATCAATTTCTCTCCATACTAATAACATTACACGGTTGCCATCAATATACCCCAGCATCGACGTTATCCATCAAGATCATAGCGGATTCCTCTCAGAATTGTTCACCGTACCAGACTATACGGGAAGCTTACAATATTTATAAACCGTAACTTAATCTTATTTAAACTTTTTAACTTATAAAAAAATACGTCTGTTTGGGAATAGTTTACTTAAATATTTTTTCTTTCTATATAGAATTCTACATCAATGAATAGAGAACAGGCAATCCCTAAAAGGTTCGATAATGTATTATATATATTTTAGGCAGCTTAAGACAGATTTGGTGTATAGGTAGTCTGAGAACCAGTCGTCGATGTTATAATACGAAGCTTATACATATTTAGTGAAATTGGTGTATTACAGGTATAACATCTCTAAGTAACTCTTTGGGATAAACAAGCGTGTTGATATAGTTTTGGTGAACATTTAGGAGTCATGTCAAACCACTTATGTCAAAATTATGATTGATTAAGGCCTACTTGTCCACGTACGTGTAGCTTCATAAACCCACGACGCAGCTATACATTTCGCGCCTGCATCACTACACGAAGGTTGAGGAAGTCGTGGAGTTTTTGAAGGTGAAGACCAACTGGACTCTGAGGGTCGTAAGGTTGGAGTCGCGCCACGACGTCAACTTCAAGTCGTTCGTGGTACGAGTTCCAACCCAACAGCTACAGACCTTCTTAAAAGAGGACTTCTGGCCGAAAGGTGTCGTATACCGACGTTTCCGAGGACGGTTTATGCGATACCACGCAGCGCAACACGACGCCGACTACATTACGTGTATAATTATAGTTAAATAAGTTGTTTTTTATAATATGTATTAAGTAGGTAGTTTATTATCGTTTAAGATTATTTTATGTATTTTGTCTATGGGCTTCTGATGCCTGAAAATAAAATAATAATTAAGTATTATTATTATAAACAATTTTGTTTCAAAAAATACGCCAGACAGTTTGAGCAGAACAGTCCACGCATACGTTTTCAATCATTTGTGACAATGCCGTCGGACGACGAAGACGTTCTCGTCATTTTAACAAAAATAAAAGCGTGTTTTCGCTTGATGTACGCCCCGAAGTATGACATACGGTACAGCAGGTGTCATGAAGCCTGCATGTAGCGACGCGAGCACGACGTTGCCGCTCCGCCGACAGAGGTTCACATACAAAGGCGAGCACGCGTATCACTAAGCGTATAATGACAAATACGCGTCTCTGAAGCTACGCGTCCATGGACAGTAACAAACAAACATCTGAGCATTAAAACGTAGAGGCTCCCATTTATACTAATAATAACTTTAGTAAAAAGTAGGAATAATGGGATAAGTTTTTTAATCCGGATTTACCCCCTAGCAACATATCGTCCAACATTACCAGTGTTTGTTTGTAGTATGCGACGAGAGAACGTTTACAACAATGATTGGCATAGGTACGTTACTTAGGTGTTATAGCTACACATAAGAGTGGACGTCTTATGCACAGGGCTGCTCCAGTTTAAAACCGGTTTTAGACCCGAGAGAGAGAAAGGGAGAGATGATAGAATAATGAAGAGTTAAATCTGTTTTGTTCAAAAAGCTGTACAATCAGTATACGCTATTTAAAGCAGTGTTTCCGAAGTCACACTGTTTAAATAGCATTAAATAACTATATCGAACATTTTCTTGCCTTCCACACATAATACACCCTTACTACACCATTTCTAATACCAAACCCATGTCAAACATTGGCCCAACTGCAGACCTTAGTAAACTACAACAATGTTGGCACATCGACCATTAACAAAGTGTTAAACTGTTATGTACTACCATTGTACTATTAATCTTCATGAATAGTTAAACTATACCATGTAGATAACCACAGTCCACCGTACGACAGTATAGAAACTCCTTGTCGTCGCTCGGCTGGGAAAACCTCGTAAGAACATTATTATTATTTATTTAGTACATGGAGGACTTACAGCTAATAAAACCAGACAAAAAAAGGAAACCATAATCACGAGAAAGCCAATTACAAGTCCTCACGTATAGACATTAATATAAAAATTAAAAATGGTGTGAGCACAAAAACAATAAAGCTTCGCTTTTTAGTTAAGTAGGAAGTACAGCATAAATCATTGGTTTGCACTTAAACAACTAATAAACAATCTATTAAACCTAATGCTACTTGAAGAATTTGAGGCTTAAACACCTTCTGGCCGAGTTCACACTAATTGTGAATGGATCCCAATCATATTCCTTGCATATGTCATTGAAATTACGGCTTGCACGCACGATATAACTGTTCCGCCTATAATTTGAAGACGTGTGAGGAACATGTATTAGTGGATTCAAACGAAATGTTTTGTTTGGCACATTAAAATAAAATTTGGATAAAAGGTCAGGGCTATCAATATTGTTATTGAGGATTTTGAGCAAAAACAGACAGTCAGCAATTCTACGACGATCTACCAGTGGTAACAGATTAAGTATCAGCATCATCTCCCTAATATTTTCCCAACTAGTTTCAAACCGACCTCAAGTTGGTTTGAAGTCTAACCGAATGCGGCTGAATACCCGTGTTTTATATGGAGTGACTGCCTATCAGACCTCCACAACTCAGTTACTGGGCAACCCAATACTCCTCGTAAGAACATAATTATATTTAAAAATAAGATACAGGAAGAAGAAAAATCCTGAAAAAAAAAAACAATTGTGGAAGACATTGGTGTCTTTTGATTTGTAATATGTGTAATGCAATCCATGGTCTTCTGAACCAAAAATTAGTTTTTGAATTCAAAAAACATCACAACATAATTTGAAGAAAATGTGTTTTGCGACGTTTATTTATTTATTACTTTATTGCACACCTGAACTTATTACAGGACAGACATTTATAAAAAAAATAAGTGTACAATAGGCGGTCTTATTGCACAGGGCAATTTCTAGCAGACAACCTTTGGATGGACTGTAACAAAAAGAAGGAAAAGGTTTGGGGCTGTCAGTGTACAACAACATAAAAAGATAATAAAATATATATACATATAATACATAAATAGGTATATTCATCATCATCATCATCATTTCAGCCGAAAGACGTCCACTGCTCGACATAGGCCTCCCCCAAGCGTCGCCACAGCGAACGGTCCTGTGCGTCTCGCATCCATCGGACCCCCGCAACCGTTACCAAGTCATCGGTCCACCTTGTAGGAGGCCTTCCAACGCTACGTCTTCCGGTACGTGGTCGCCATTCCAGAACCTTTCGGCCCCAACGGCCATCTGTTCTGCGAGCAATGTGCCCTGCCCATTGCCACTTTAGTTTGGCGATTCTTCGTGCTATGTCGGCAACCTTGGTTCTCCTGCGGATATCCTCATTCCTGATTCGATCACGCAAGGAAACTCCGAGCATAGCCCTCTCCATTGCCCTTGCATACATAAATAGGTATATTACCAAATAATAAACTAATAAATATTAAAATATACGATAGAGAAAGGAGAAGAAAAATTAAAGTGATAGGTAAGACGTTTTAACAGTGCGGCGATTGAGGGTAAAGCTACTTAAGTTCACATAAACATAACATCACGCTGTTATTTTCTGCAGGGGTAGGCAGAATGAGAGTGAATTTTCATGACATGGGAGTTTCACTACTGTTCTGCCTAAGTCACGTATACGGCAGCTAGTCCAACAAGGCAGTCAATACTTAGAATCGTTTCGGCCATTTATCAAGATAAATATTAATTAATTTTATTTATTTTTAATATTTTTTTTTGTAATAGGAAGTCATCAAATAACCTCTCCTGATCTTGGTGGAGCGGGAGAGTGTCGGGCTTTTACTGACTGAAATCCAGCTGTGTTCCTTCAATTGCCCTCTGCGTTCCAGGGCCACGGGAACCCTATCGAACATTCCAGCAGTCCAGTCTTCTTAAACTATGTCTAATGTATTGATCTGTTTTATCTTGGCAAGCCGACGGCGACGCCAAGATTCCAAGAACGAAGGCATGAATCTAACTTTACATGTGGTTTAGGTTGAATAGAATTCCAAGTAGCAATTGGTATTTAAACGTTTATTGCTTAGAGTCACGTAAGTATATTAAATTATTAAAGTTCTAAGATGGAGTGGCAGGTTTACCGACTATAAAACCACACCTGTGTCCTTCAGTTGCCCTTCATGTTCTAAAACCACAGGTTTCCTTTTCAGAAATTCCCCGTAGCCCTTGATATAGCAGTTTTGTTCAAGTAAGTTAGTTTAGTATTTATGACCTTTGTAAAAGTTGAAGACGACTGTTCGATTATGAAAAGAAAAGCCGAAGACAGATTGCGTAGGCTGTACCGAAAGCATTTAAGTACCGTCATTTGAGAAAGCTTACGGCAACCTCCAACTTTGTAAAACAACAAAAACATGTTTATTCTAAAGCCCGTAATACATACGAACACAAACATCCGTCTCACTTGACGTGAAAAATACCTCCCACGTACCTTAACTGAACAAAGTTCGTACCTCCCCTTTATCCGGTATTAAACGACGTTTTACTACACATTGTTTCCGTTAAACGGTCCCTTCCGAACCCTTTATGCGCTGCTTACGTCATCGCTTATATAGCTCAGACGGTCAGGCAATTTCATTTCATTAGATTTTATAGGGATACAACTTTCTGCGCTGTATTGGAAAAGATTTGGTATGGAATATAATCCAGTTCGAAGTATTTTGTTTCTTTTTTTTTTTTTGGAGGAATGTCATCAAATAAATTCTCTCACTCTAGGTGGAGCCAAAGGGAGTGTCTGACTTACACCGATCAAAACCCGCAAAGATAACGTGTAACGTAGTTGTACCCAGTGATTAAGGCTTCACCTATTATGCTTTACATTATAAGGTCTCTTCTTTGCCCAGCTGTGGGACAGATCATATAAGCTGGCATTAATCGTGAATTCGGTCTTCGAATGGACGAAACAGCTCTCTAAAATAGCAACAGAAAACTTACATTATATTTATGATCAAAACGACAGTTCAATCGATACAATTTCGTATGCAAGAGTATATCTGCATTATTAATTATCAAGTTGTTCGACGAAAAATCAATCCTGTACCTGAGCGGAGTATAAATGAAGTAGTTTGAAAGTTCAGATTGGTTTTACAATAATAAATAATATTGGTGCGTTTTGGGCGAAGGTTCAAGTTCTTTAACCGATTTCCGGCCACCGTAGGCGCGGGCTTGCGGACGGCGAGCAATGGGTAGCTCGCCGTCCGACCCCAAGTCGTCGACGGCGCGTACTGTTACCACACGCGCCTCAAGGAGATGTTAGCAAACCGTAGGAGCCCAGCAGGGTCGAAGCCTACTGGGGCCAAGGGTTTGCTTCTGAAAGGAAGACTCGGCCCTGGTACGAAAGGCAACGAAGGAACAGGAGTGAGTTTTTAGTCAGTAAAAGTCTGACAGTACTTCCCGCTCCACCCAAGAGCCGGGGATGCCATTCCAGACTTCCCACCGAAAAAAGAAAAAAAAAAAAGTATAATAGCTCGAGTTTATCTATTCGAAGTGTAGGTACCCGTATTGTGTTTTTCGTTTGATAATGTAACTTCACGACTGTCTATATTCCCTGAGGACTCGGGCAACAGGGGTGTTTAGTTGTATCTTTATTTAAATACAGAAATAAGATAAAATCTTTCTTTTACAAAAAGAGTAACCATGGTGTTTCTTGTCAGAAGCTAGTGCACGGTTCCAATTGGTCGTTACTTATGTTCTCCATAAGAAACGTCCAATTGGAACCGTAGTTCTGACGTTTTACAAGTGCCCAGCCCATGTAGTAAGAAGTAAATTATTTTCGAACTGAACTGAGCCAAGTTTTGATTTGATCCGTACTCATTTACTTTTTGGAGTAGAAAATCCTCAAACAAAACACGCTCTGAATGAAATTAAGTGTCAAACTTTTACTGGTTAAAAGCCCACCCGTGTTTGTCCATTTGTGTTCCAGAACCTGCGAAACTGAAGTTTAAACGAACAATTTATGCAAATCGCCCACGACGACTTTTTGTAGCGATGCTGTCGCGCGCATACATCGCTACTAACGCGCGTTAATCGCATTTGCAAGCGCTATAGAAAAAATGACAACGCGCTACAGCATCGCGACTGTATCGATGCGAACGCGCTACAGCATCGCTACAAAAATTCGCCGTGGGCGAGGGGTCTTATAATCGATAAGATAATTGAATTGACGGTAGAATAGAAAAACATCTTGTTTATGGATCTAGAAAGACAAAACCTTTATTTTATTTACGAACATCTCATTTACTTTTCCGTAGAAAAAAATAGCTTACGTCACTCAATTCCTTTATAAGCAACCAGTTTTTTTTTTTACAGCTGTCCCTACATAGATAATAAAATTATAATCCACCTATAGCATTTCTACCGACAGTGTGGTACTCAGACTAGACTCTGAATACAAATTGAAATATTTGTTGTTTTTATGGTAACATGGTCGGGGAAAAAAGGGAGGTTGATAACGTATGTTTAAAGATGGGCTTTTTATGTTATTTATTCTGTGGTTTCAAGTGGTCACTTCTTTACTGTTTTTATTTATTTTATTAATCACTAACTTTTGCCTATATCACTCAGGAATAAAGCAGCTTTCTATCGGTGAAAATTTTTAGCATTTGATTGAGATTATGTTGTTTTTTAAGTTGGCGTTTTTTATGAACTATTTTTATTAAATCTTAACGTTTCGATGGCAAAACTAGTTTTTTTTTTAGTTACTCTTTGCCTGGCCCAGTATTTGGTTACGGCAATGCCATCCACAGACGCTATTTTTAGGTACCTACGCGAACAGTTAACAGGGCACGTGACGCAGGATGGAAGGTGGCACATGGTCTGCGGAGAAACGCCGCACAAACACTGAAGATCGGAACTCAAATCGCAAGTGGAGACAGTGGCGTGCCTAGGGTTTCAAAATAAGGCAAGCCCAATAAAATTTTAACCGATTTCAAAAAAAGAAAGTTCAGTTTTCGACTGAGTATGTAGGTACCTACGTATGTATCATCGCAATTTTCTCACAAACTACTGATTAGGTACAATAAATTAAAAGCCCAAAAAACAGTCATGAATTTCATTTATAATTATATCTGAGAATCAAGCACAGTTGTTTTCTATGACTAACATCGGGGGTTTCGTCAATAATAATTGAAACAAATTTTGTTTGCCTAACTTCGTAATCGATGCAAGTTTGCATCACATCGGCTACGGAATGAATAATATCGTTTTGAATTTTGTTAGATAAATAACTCGGCCCCGGTTTGTTACTTTTCTAATGCTGCATATGCTTTTCTAAAACGACATCGTATTTTGAAATTAACGAGACCAGTTCTAAAAAATTGCCTTTATTTTTGAATATATTTAATTTCGTTATTTTAAAAAGTCGCTAGTTTTTATTGTTGCTAAATCTTAAAAAAAGTTTCCAAACTCGTTAAAAATCTCCAAGATCTCACAACGTCGCTAAAACGGCAACACTGCAGAGTTGGCAAGGTGACAAGGTCACACATACGCGAGCAACTTCATACGAATGCAACTTCATACGAATGCCCGGCTTAAATCTTCCATACTGATCGATTTGTAGACGCATAAGGTTCTAACTCGTTATACGGCACATCGCTATAAGTGCGAAAGTGACAGAGATAGTATTTGAAAGCCCGGTAAAAGCCGGTACGTGTAAGCGAGATAGATATAGCTCTCGCGTAGATGCTGCCAATGCGAAACTCTGCGCGCGCTGTGTAGTAGTGACGTAGTGTGGCATAGGTAGATACTTTGTGTTATTTTGATAAGAATTAAAGCGCGCGAACTTTTAAATAGTTCGGGTTTGATATTGATTCTCTATCGAGCATTTTAGTAAGGCATGCCTGGCTTTTCTGCTTGTATGAAGGTACCGCCACTGAGTGGAGATTGGCTTTAACTGCGTCCAAACTGGGTGCGGAGTAAGTTTAGTTTTCCAGGTTGGTCATGGCAACTCGTGTCCATGCGAGAGGCTCTCCGACGGCTCGATAAAATCATCAGGAGCAGCAATAACAGCAATAACTACTCTTATTATGATTGTTTTTATTTTAATATGTATAGGCTCGCGTTTGACCACTATCTCACCTGATGGTAAACGATGATGTGGCCGAATATGGAGCCCTAGATTATAGCAATCAAGAAACACAGACTCCGGCAGGGAATTCCACTCCTTAGCTGTACGCATAATGAGTGTGTTCCCAAAATGCTTATTTTATGCGTCCCTCTATATACTAGTTGCGATATAGTGATAAGATGCAGTGAACGGTCAGAACTCAGCTCAATTTTACCAGTGAAAATATTTAATTTCATAAAAGCAGCTTTTACCGGTCTTTGTGCTCGCTTGCAGGTTAAATGATTTATTAATTGGATGTCAGCGGAGAATGTTGAACTCACTTTTATGAGCACTACATACGTTTTAATTTACAAAGTAATTTCGTTGAATATACTTCACAGAAAATGTTTCAAAAGCGGAGTTCTTTTACAAATATGCGAGGACGACCCATTTTCTGTTTCCCTTACAAATAGGTATGTATTTTTGTACAATATCTATATTATAAAATCTGTATATATATATATAAAACTTACTACTTTTGAACTCTTATTTTTTAAATATTCTTTTGTATTTTTGTGCACCTGCCACATTTTCTCTTCACCACCCTAGGTTGACTGGTAGAGAATGCCTAAGGCATTAAGTCCGCCTTTGTACTTTTGTGTTGCATGAAGTTTTAATAAATAAATAAATAAATAAAAGGAGAAACTGACCGACAAACTGAGATATCAACGCACAGCCGAAACTACAGGGACTAGGAACGTGAAATTTTGCACAAGATTTCCTGATGTAGGTGAGCACTAAAAGAGGATTTCCAAAATTCATCCCTTAAGGGGATGAAACGGGTGTCCTAGATTTGTATGGAGAAACCTACTTTCACGCGGGCGAAACCGCTGGCAGAAGCTAGCTTTATACTAAACAACAAATGACACTAAAAAAAAAAACAATTTCTGAAAGCAGCATTACAAATATTGGTAGGAGGAAAAGTGGTGGGGATATTTCGCTATCCATTTTGTACACACGTAACCTAATGGAGGTGACGTCACTAAAGTATAAGTTAATTATGCTCGTCTTAAGATTAAAATTATAATAAATGCCTACACGGTCCCAGGCAACCCTTTCTTCAAATCCGGAATGCATCTTACGCACCCTTACGTTGTTGAAACTTCAACGGTCCGGAGTAAGCGTTTCGCTTCGTCGTTTATACCGCGTACATCGAAGGACTGGAACAATTTGCCTGCTGCGGTCTTCCTGTCCAACTATAATTTAGGTGTCTTCAAGGCTAGAGTGAATAGGCTCTTAATAAACTAGTGCGCCTCGCCGTCAATGATTGCATCTCTGCTTACCATCAGATGGGATCGCAGTCAAGCACTGGTTTATATCAATTAAAAAAATATATATCTGTAGGCCATATAAACATTAGTTTCGTACAGGACTCAAACTCGAAACAAGCAGCGCAGCAGGCAATCGTTTAACCATTACGCTAAGCATCCCCAACATAGCTGAGAAAAACAGTTGACGAAAAACCCTTGATTCGTAACAACCGACAATTACTACCGCACTTAAAAATCCAATCTCTCTAGGACGCAGACAATAAGTCCCAAATGAACTAAAAAATAAAGTAAGTATATAAAACATTACCTATATAGTAGCACTCTAAACCCATTTAACTCGAGGAAGTATATATACTCCAGTCGCTACGTACTCAATTCTAGATGGAAGCGTAATGGTCCAAATAAAAAATGTTCCCCAAGAGATGTTCGGTCGCGAGATGAGTAATATACGAGTAGTAACAGTATAAAAAGTAACGGTTATCCGTCTGCGGCAGATCTACCTGTTTAAGTTATAGACGACATTGGTAGCGAACTAACCACTTCTTTTTTCAGGTAGAACGAGACGGTGTGTCAGACTTGTAAAGCCCACCTGTATTTCTTCAGTTGTTCTTTGCGTTCCAGGGCCTTGATAACTTCCGAACTATCCCAAAACTATGTCAGATACTACCCCTGAGGCCCCACGAGCTCTTAACGCAATCCATTTTACGACCGAAACTGCCCCCCTAGCCAAGTTACAACCGTTTCGTTTCGATTCTCTTTTCGTCGATCGCTTCGAGTCGGCCACGCCTACGATTCCTTTGTTCTGACATCCTTTCAACGCTCAGTCACGTGGTCAGAACAAAGGAATCGGAGGCGTGGCCGACTCGAGGCGATCAACGAAAAGAGAATCGAAACGAAACGGTTGTAACTTGGCTAGGGGGGCTGAACTGTCAAAGGGATGGAGCCTAATAGGGTGTATAGCTCTTTCCGAACTATCCCGAAACCATGGCAGATACCACTCCTGAGGCCCTATACCACGAGTTCTTAACGCGATCCATTTTACGACCTAAACTGCCCCCCTAGCCAAGTTACAACCATTTCGTTTCGATTCTCTTTTCGTCGATCGCTTCGAGTCGGCAACGCCTCCGATTCCTTTGTTCTGACGTCATTTCAACGCTCAGTAACGTGGTCAGAACAAAGGAATCGGAGGCGTGGCCGACTCGAGGCGATCAACGAAAAGAGAATCGAAACGAAACGGTTGTGACTTGGCTAGGGGGGCTGGACTGTCAAAGGGATGGAGCCTATTAGGGTGTATAGCTCCTTCCGAACTATCCCGAAACCATGGCAGCAGATACCACCTGAGGCCCTATACCAAGAGCTATTAACGCAATCCATTTTACGACCGAAACTGCCCCCCTAGCCAAGTTACAACCGTTTCGTTTCGATTCTCTTTTCGTCGATCGCTTCGAGTCGGCCACGCCTACGATTCCTTTGTTCTGACGTAATTTCAACGCTCAGTCACGTGGTCAGAACAAAGGAATCGGAGGCGTGGCCGATTTGAGGCGATCAACGAAAAGAGAATCGAAACGAAACGGTTGTAACTTGGCTAGGGGGGCTGAACTGTCAAAGGGATGGAGCCTAATAGGGTGTATAGCTCCATCCGTATTTCTCGCTCGCACGACTGACCCATCATGGTAAGTCCTCTAGGGGGCCTCGTCAAATTTGCTGGCAGCTGTTTGAGGTGCGCGTGGAACACAATACGCTGTCGACCCGGGTTTGGTCCTTATCGGACGATAAGCTGCTCATTTCTCGCCGTCCGCAAGCCCGACGTAAATAGCCACGAGATACCGAACCAGGGGTGAATAGGAACGCAGGAGTGAATAGCAACAAAACTTCGATTAGGACGTTCACTAATTTCTCCTAATATTGGTTTCTTCTTCGATTAGTTATTAGTTAGTATTAGTACTTAAGTGCGGCAAACAATTTCGTAATAACTTGAAAAAACCCTTCATAGTTTTGTTTCCATTCACCCCTGCGTTACTATTTACCCGTTTGACTGTATTTCATGAAACCACAGAATTCGTTGCGGTTTTAATTTATCAAGGTGAACGAAAACATTAAAAGGTAGAAAGAAAAGTCCCAAGAGTAAGATCCTTCATTGAATGAGAAGGATGATTGATAAAGATGGATAATGAATAATTCTTTTTCTGTAGGGAAATTAATAATAGAAACCTTGAGATATGATACCTAATTGTGTAAAAAAAAAACCGAGCGAGTCGGACTCGCGCACTGAGGGTTCCTTACAAACTTAGCTATGAAAACAGTTCAATTCCCGAATTGAGTTACAAAGATTTTTCGGAATCGTTTTTTTTTTTGTGACGTAACTACTTTACAGTTTTCGGATTTTTTCCTATACTTGTGCCAAGTTGTAGTGTAGACTTGCTTAATGCCAAATTTCAGGATTGTAGGTCAACGGGAAGTACCCTATGAATTTTGATTTCCTTGAGTGTCAAAATATACGTTTTCTGCGACATAAACGGCCGTATCTTTTTTCTTTTTGTTAACTCAGAAGTTTGATTTTTTCACAGCTTCAAGAGACTGCAGACCTGAGTATATGGTTTTAATTTCAACTCGATACCTTCACACATTACCGAGATAAAGGGTCTTGACATACAGACAGACGGACGGACAACAAAGTGATCCTATAAGGGTTCCGTTCTTTTCCTTTTGAGGTACGGAACCCTAAAAAATTAACCTATGAAAAGCCGCAAACACGTGTTTTTGTTTTTTTTTGTTTGGAAATCGTCATTTAGCTTTTCTCTCTGTGTGTGGAGCGAGAGCGAGTGTCCGACTTTTACTGACTAAAACTCGGCCGTGTTTCTTCAGTTGCCCTTTGCGTTCCAGAGCTGCGGTGACTCTCACAAACAATCCGGCAGATATGACAGGCATAAATCCAGTAACCAGTAACTAACCTAACACAACTAGTTTAAGTTAGTTTATAAGTTTTTGTTACTATTTTGGTGTACAATAAAGTTTTATTCTATTCTATTCTAGTTATAGTGTGTATACACATTAAATGTAGACCAGCTGAGGTGTGGCGTCGTGGGCACACTCGAACTGTTCCCGAGAACGAGTAGACGTCATTCTGAATCCCTAAATAGTGATTTTAGTAAACACCACAGACGGTATGATTAGTAAGTATTTCTATAACCGTATAAGCCTTATAATGTTCCCACTGCTGGGACTCAAACCTCCTCTCTTGGAGAGGGAATGGGCCGTAATCCACCACGCGGGCCCAGTGTAGATTGGTGGATGTCCACATATCTTCAATTTTTTTTTTTGACCGTGTTTGTGCGTCTCGCATCCATCGGATCCCCGCGACCCTCACCAGGTTATCGATGCACATTGTGGGAGGCCTTCCAACGCTGCGTCTTCCGGTACGTGGTCGCCATTCATGAACCTTTTGTCCCCATCGACCATCTGTTCTGCAAGCAATGTGCCCTGCCCACTGCCACTTAAGTTTGGCGATTGTTCTGAGTATTTCTATCATTATGCAATTCCTAAAATAATGAACAACATAAATACGGTTACTTGACAGTCATTATATATACAAACACACTAATATATCAGACAAAACTGCCGTATCATTCATTAAGGAAACGCTAATGACGTCATTAATTATGCTTGTTTAGCATCGCTCGTAATTAGGATTACATGATTATGTTGTTCGTTTCGTTATATATTTGAGCCTTCATCATTTATCTAGCTTAGATCTGTAAGAAGTTATTATTTTGGTAAAATGAGATAGGTTTTTTGTAGAAACAAATTTACGTGAAGGCGTGTAGGCACGTTTCATCATTCATTAAAGTGTCAGATGGAAGACGACTGGTGTTATATTCATGTCCCAACCTGAGTAATGGGTAGCTCGCCGTCCGGCCGTCCGATAACGTCCGGACAGAGCCCGAGTCGTCGACGGCGCATAATGTTCCACACGCGCCTCAAATATATAAAAATAAAATAAATAGGTACTTTTGTTGTGTTTGTTATTGCCAGTAGAAGGATCTTATGAAAGAAAAAAAAAAAGAAAAAATTGGTAGTAGGGTAGAGTTGAGTAGAGCAGAATAGTGTAGTCAGTTGACGGGAGCGAAGCCGCGGGCAAAAGCTAGTCCTAAATAAATATTGTTCATAATTCATTTCCACAGATGAATAATAGGCAATCGCTTCGCCAGTCCTGCGTACTAGATGACCACTTCTGTTTAACACAACATTTCGGTTGTTATTTGCAGCAAAAGTAACCATAGTACCCTGCACTTTGTAAAAGTGCGCCAGTACGCGCGTCGCTAGTAAATTATGATAAAAAGGGAAAACATATTGAGAATTCGCACTAGCGAGCAAAAACAAATCGACGAAAGAAACATCTTATGTCGTAGTTGACTAGCAAAAAATGACTAAACCAATTGAGAAATAAAAACATAATATTATTATTACATACGACCGTATTATTAACTAGTGGAAAAATGCCGTCAGCTGTTTCATCGTACCGGGTACACTTATGTATGAGTCAGTCGTGTCAATAATGATTCTGTATAGACTTTGAACATAACAAGTTTTATAATCTGTTTATTATCCTTGTAAGGAGCTCGTAGCTAAGTAATAACAAACAGGTCGGTCTCCGAGGTTAAGCTACGCTTGGTGAGGTCCCACCATTTGTCACGCTGGAAAAAATTCTGTCCAGTTTCGTTATTATTATTTTCGTAACTAATTTCTAAATTGTGATCATTCTCGATGTGATTTTTGTTTGAATGAAGTTGACGGATGGACTTTCTTCTGACCATACCTTTTATTACCCGACTACGGAGGGTTATGATTTTGACAGGCTATGTATGTATGTGAGTTTGTTCATCTGTTCCCTCATAGCTCCTAATCTACTTATCGGAACTTGACGTATGAGGTATCGTTAGAACCGTCTTAATTGTCCGCTGAACATAGGCTACGTGACGTGTCACAAAAATTGATATGGCGCCCTCTAGCGGACAAAAAGTAATGTGTTAAAAATAAATATGGAGTAAAATACGCCGTGTTTGGTATCATTTGAAAGGGCTTCACTTGTAGGTACATTTCCAATATATTGCTCAAATTTAAAGTGACGCCCTCTAGCGGACAAAAAATCATGTTTAAAAAAAAATAAGATAAATATACCGTGTTTGATATCATTTGAAAGGGCTTCGCTAGTACTTATCAAAAAATATCATCAAAATTCAATGTGGCGCCCTCTAGCAGACAAAAAGTATTGTGTTAAAAAAAATACGATAAATATGTCATGTTTCGTATCATTTGAAAGGGCTTTACTTGTACATACCAAAATAAATAGTAACGAAGCACAGTGATTTAACACCAAAATCTTTTAAATAAAAAAGAAGTAAAAAACTAAAACCCGACTACGACAAAAAAAAATGACGCTGAAAAAGTATGAAACAAGATTTTCAAGATGCTGAAATAGACAAGGTAACTGGAAAAACAAGTATAGAACAAAAAGAAAAGCCGTAGTCACACGTTATTAAAGTGTTTCGATTATCATCTACCTATAACGTGTGACTACGGCTTTTCTTTTTGTTCTATTCTTGTATTTCCAGTTACCTTGTCTATTTCAGCATCTTGAAAATCTTGTTTCATACTTTTTCAGCGTCATTTTTTTTTGTCGTAGTCGGGTTTTAGTTTTTTACTTCTTTTTTTTATTTAATTTGGGCACGACGATTCAACTTAATGTGGAAGGACTTCCTTGGTGCCATACCTTTTTATCTAGATTTATTTATTTTTATGTAGATGGGAGACAGTCTTAACATATCGAAGTTCCTCCGAGCCTCGGAAAGCAAGTAGCCTTTGGTCTCAGTTGTCATCATCACCTTACTACCATTGTCCCATGCTACTTGAGGTCAGCGAAACACGTTTTTACGGTTCCATACCCAAAGGGTAAAACGGGATCCTATTACAAGACTCCGCTGTCCGTCCGTCTGTCACCAGGCTGTATCTCATGAACCGTGATAGCTAGACAGTTGAAATTTTCACAGATGATATAGATATTTCTGTTCGCCACTATAAAAACAAATTAATACTAAAAAACAGAATAAAATAAATACTTAAGGGTGCTCTCACACCACAAACGTGATTTATTTGCTCGTTTAAAATAAATGGTACTCGCGCAAGTCGACTCGCACTAGTTATCTTCCATTCTGTCCTGCCAACCGTCACGCTATCACTAGCTCCCTTTTCTTTCATCACACAATCCATCCATCTTTTCTTTGGTCTTCCTCTCCCTCTTCATACATCCATCTTATAACACGCGTTGGTCCCAGCTGTCATTTGTAAATATTTGAGTCGTTACGATTAACGTAGAACTACATTGCGCACACACGTGGCATTGGCATCACGTACGCCGATCTGGGCGCGTCGGTCTCCATACAGTTTATATGGCAACTAGACTTGCAGAGCTACATTAGATCCACGCCATACGACGCCACGCAACGCGCCGCTACGTACTACAAATCAGGCGTGGTCCACGTGTGCGTCGGTCTAGTGTAGTTCTCGCTTTAGGGCCAACGCTGCGTTAAGCGGGAGACCACGCGGGCGCCCGCGCGTGTACCAATCGCGTGACATCGCGCGTGTATCGTGTGCGGCGATCCCTGTTGCGGAAACCGGATTATTACCTGCGTGTCGCTAGGTCAACTTTAACGGTGTGCATGTAGTCGTGTTAATGGATAACTTTAATGTGTTTGTTCGCAACACTAACAATTAGTAAGTTTTAGGGACAAAACTACTGACAGCCTGATGCGCCAATAGTCTGTGGAAGACACGACTTTGACAGTTCTGCATCCGGAAAAAATGGGACTTGATGACTTCTCTTTTTCTGCTCTCTTGCAACGACAACTAACTTAAGAGTTGTTAGAAATTATACAACTGTGAGGACATTGCTGACTTTGTATCCATTGGAAGAATACATTACTAAAGGAAGAAACAAGTCGTTTCGTTCTCGACACCTCTTGTACCTGTTCAACTCTTCAACAGTGTTATTACGTAGCAAAAGGGGCGCGGGGCGCGGCTCCACGCAACGGGCACCATGACGGAGCACTTTGGTATGGGACCGCGCGGGCGCCCACGTAACGCAGCCTTCGGCCAGGAAAACTGATACCAGTCTTGCCAAGAGGTATTGTGTTACCTAATTACTGGAGGTCAGATACGCGGTCGCTACATGTATATTACTGACATCCAGCTGCATCCAGTTAGATTGAAAGCCGACCTCAAGACAGTTGTGAAAAGGTTGTAAAAGAACCAACTTGGTGGTACTTGATGATCCCGACTTACGAGATGTACCTCGTGGGTTCAAACCTGAGCAGCTCTCAAAACGACGAAGGAAAAACCGTGAGGAAACCGGCATGTCTTAGAACCACATATTCGAAGACATGTGGTTCTAACATCCATCAACCCGCACTTGACCCGCGTGATGGATAAGGGCCCATTACCTCTTCTTGCGCATAAAGACTTTAAATTACGACTTAAAATATACTTCGTTTTGAGAATTCGGCCCTTTTCGTAAAAAAACACAAAGAGGCATCGTCCTCGGAGCCCCATAATTTTGTCAATTCATGTCATACCAGCCGGATGGTGAGTTGAGTGTACAAACTACAAAGTGACGACTTGGAGGTCATCAACCCGACCTAGCGTGGTGATTACAACGACTGATTTTTACTAGTTATTTTTTAAAAAGAAAAGTAATATAGAGACGTGTCTTAAGTACACTAACATTTCTTAAGATGCTCCAGGACCATCATCATAACATCTAACTTAGAGATTTATGCCTTCTCTAAGTTAAAGACCTATGTTAATGGTTCTATTGAAAATAATTGAGTAAATTCATACGTGCCATTACCGAAAACCTTTTTTTTTCTGCAAACTGAAAATTTTTACAAAAAATTAAATTTCGCGGGCTACCCTGGAGCATTTACCTTAAAGTATAAATCCCATTACCCACGTGGTAAGAGGTAAACCTACAGCCAGTAATTGAGCAGTAAGCCAGTAAAGCTAGAACTACATTAGACCGCCGCAAACGTGTAACACGCCTGATTTGTACGTAGAACGACGTCGCGTGGCGTGTATCAAGTGTAGCTCTACAAGTCTAGTTTCCATATAAAATATATATATGGAGACCGACGCGCCCAGATCGGCGTGTGTGGCACACGTGTGCGCAGTGTAGTTCCAGCTTAATCCAGACTACAGACCGCTACTGAGAAACATCAGCTATAGAAAAGCCCAAACAACGATTTGCCTAACCTGAGAATCAATTCCAGGATGTAATTTTCAGCGGTAGCGTTAGCGTAATGGTTGAAATATATTATTTTTTTACTTTTTCCCACACTAGATATTATTCCTGTATCGTGGAAATGTACAAAAACGTGTAAACTGACATACACAAGACACCCAGACCCGAAATAACTATCTCTACAATGCGTTCCAAATAAGAATAGGATCGATTGCCATGTTGTGACGTCACGTCATGCTGTCAAATCGCAAGAAATTGGGCAAAATTGAAGAACTCAGAGATGAGCAAAATTGAAGAACTGGATTCTGATTAAACTATTTTCGTTCACAGTTCGTAAATAAATTAATTTTTAAAAATTTCTTGCTTTGCTCACCATAATAATTCTTCCATTTGACAGTATGACGTGACGTCACTACCTGGCAATCGATCCTATTCTTATTTGGAATGCATTGTACGCCATGTACAAATTTTGTTCCGTGCGGGAATCGAACAACTGTCAAATAGTGACGATATATACCATCGAATATTCTCTAACTAGTAAGAACCATTAATATTTGAGTGACACTGGCATAAACAAAAAGTTATTCCTTCATAGAAGCACTTTAGAAATTATTGTTTTACTAATATCGCTTCGTTTATCCTTGTCTGAACCAAAAGTTGACATCATAAAATTTTATTTGTTTTTGCTACGGAGAGAATGACTAATATTTTTTTATAGAAGGTACTTTGGTTGTGTAATATTCATATATTTTACAATCATCTTCCTTAACGGAGGACTGCTAGCTAGGTTTGAAAAAATGTGAAAATTATAGAAATTTGGTGAGTGTAGATAAAAGAAGCCCATCCATAAATTACATCTTATCATGATTTTTTGACTCCCTCCCTCATCGTGCATGCCACAACTGGTCACATTTGTGGGATTCCCCCTTTCTACATTTAAAATATTTTTATTTATAAAATTAACATCACAGATAGACTTGAAATATATTCAAGTTTTTAACTTTGCGTTTTAACACCTACATAAATAAATTTTTAAATGTAACGTCTCGAAAAAGTTACATCTAGGCCCGTGCCTCACTGGGACGCCATGGCGGTAGGACGCCATGCAGCTCTATAGTGTGTACCTCACCTGGTTGGTCATGCAGCCAAACCTCTAATCCCCGAAAGGGTGGGTATCCGAGTATTACGAATTAACGTCAATTAAGTACATGAGAAAAACTCTAATGAAACCTGGGAATTAAACCCAAGACAAAACGGTCAGCGGTTGCGCATGAGATCACTTGATTAATAATAATAATAATAAGACAGTTTTAGTTTATACTCTACTTTCAATCAAAATTACGTCATCAAAAATAAATGCAGGACGACCACCAGCTCCAATAGCGTATGAAGCACTCACTCAATCGTCACGAATACTACATCATCACATCTCAGCGAGTTTTATAACTTTTTCATCGTAAACATTTGCATCTCACTGTCGTAAACATCAACATAGTAACTGTAGATAGCGTATGAGTCACAGAGCAGTGATACGGCTCGGGAACTGCTAGAGACGGTACTACCATGTAATACAAACCAACTTTTTTTATAATATTATAAACAAGTGCTTGACCGCCGATCCCATCTGATGGTAAGCAGTGATGCATCGTCGATGGTGAGGCGCGCTAGTTTATTAGGAACCTATTCACCCTTGCCTTGAAAACAACTAAATCATAATCGGACGGGAAGATCGCAGCAGGAAAACTCAATAAATGTCACGGCTTACTCATAAAAATAGACAGTCTGCGACTATTCTGAAAATTCTTTTTTTTTATTTGACTCTCGCAGGTCAACCAATGAGGTTGTCGACTGCTTAACCGGATTAGGCTGTGGGGCCTTAATAAAAATTAAAGCCTCCGCAGCCAGGGCTTACTAAACTAAAACTAAGCGACTACACGCTAAGGACACCCTTGTGTGGTACCGAGCTCGACTTAGGGCGTCGCTGGGGAAGGACAGCAAGGGACAGGCAGGATCGAACCAGATTTGAATACACACACGTGTGCCTGCCACACACGCCGATCTGGACGCTTCGGTCGCCAGTCGCCGTACATTTAATAGGGAAACTAGACTTGTAGAGCTACACTTGATCCACGCCACGCGACGTCGTTCTACGTACAAATCTCTTCGGTCTAATGTAGTTCTAGCTTTATCCTTTCTTAAAATATTACATATCATCAAACAAAGGCTTCCCACCGCATCTGTCTGTCTGTTTTCGATAAACTTAAAAAATACTGAACGGATTTTCATACGGGTTGCGCCAATAGGCAGAGTGGTTGATGAGGAAGGTTTAGGTTATAAAACATGCATATTATAGCAAAGAAAAACCGAGAATTCCAAAGATTTCTAACACCCTGAAGCTTATTACTGACCGATTACCGGCCACCGTAGGCGCGGGCTTGCGGACAGCGAGCAATGGGTAGCTCACACTCCGACCGTCCGGTATCCGTCCGGTCCGGACCGAGCCCAAGTCGTCGACGGCGCGTATTGTTCCACGCGCGCCTCAGGGAGATGTCAGCAAATCGTAGGGGCCCAGCAGGGTCGAAGCCAACTGGGGCCACGGGTAGTGTGAAAGCGAAACCCGGGGCCCTGGGACGAAGGCAAAGAAGGAACAGGAGTGGGTTTTTAGTCAGTAAAAGTCTGACACTATCTCCCACTCCGCCCAAGAGCGGAACTTGTCATTAGATGATTATACCACCTTAAAAAAATAAATTTAAAAAAAACACCCTGAAGCTGAGGTGGGTTAGTAATGGACAAAACTTGTGCACAGCGCACATGGGGTCGACACGACCATTTTTTGTAGACGTAAACAACACCACGGACTACCTGTGTATTTTTTCTCCTCAGTCAATCCATCTAAGTTTTCTATAAAAAAAAAATGCTTTCAACGTTAAGACCGGCCATGGCTACACCCTATTCATTTCAAGCTCCCCATTCTAATTAGTTACAGTGTACAAAAAGAGATTTCTATTCTGTTAAGTAACCTTTTACAGGGACTAAATTCTCGCGCTCTGGGTGGAGCGAGGAGCGAGAGGGTTGTGTAAAACGATGAAGAAAAGCACCATGAGAACCGGATATGTCCAAGAACCAAAAGTTCGAAGACGTGTGGCATCCAACACGAGCAATTTAGCTTTGTTCCCTTTTTTTTAACTGAACGTCATTTTGACAATTCAAAAGTGCCTGTAAATGGTCTATTTGAAATAAACATTTCTGATTTCAACGGCACTGCGTCCTCACGAGGGTTTACGACCCACTCCCTCTCAAAGAAAAAGAAGCCTGTGTCCAAGCAGTGAGATTATGCTATGAGAAGCTGATAATTTTAATAGAAGTAGCATTCAACATGTCTTTATTCATACTAAAAATAGGAGTTTAAATCTATATATGGTTGATGGTTGGTTGGTTGGTTGGTTGTGGTTGACTGGTAGAGAATGCCTTGTTGCATTAAGTCCGCCTATGTACCACTACTGTACATGAAGTTTAAATAAATAAATAAAAGGAGAAACTGACTGACTGACATCAACGTACAGCCGAAACTACGGGGACTAAGTAGGAGTGTAAAATTTTGCACAAGGTTTCCTTTTATTACGTAGGCGAGCACTAAGAGATGATTTTCCAAAATTCACCCCCTAAGGGGTTAAAACGGGGGTCCAAAGTTTGTATGGAGAAACATACTTTCACGCGGACGAAGCCGCTGTCAGAAGCTAGTCTACCATAATTATAACGACAATCGTCTATGGAGTATGAGCGACAAAAACCTTTTTTTTTATGGTTAAATAACACTGTAACCATACTCATGAGCGGACCGAAGATAGCAATATGATATCTTAGGTTCAATGCCATCGAAGTGACGGCGAAACGATTTAATCGACAAGTAAAAATCAACTATGTCGAACTAAAATACGGCGTAAATTCGCATGATAACATAGAATTTTGCATGCCCTTAATTGACTTTACGACAAAAAGTGTGAGTGCCATAAATATGCACATATTTATGGCATCGTAAATCATTTTAGCAATAACTTTGAGACGTTAAAGTACTTAAATATCGAACAGAATCGGTTAGAATCAAAACATAATTAAAATAATGATGACCGACCGAAAGTTCGGTTTCGGTTTCGGCCAAGGAATCTATCTAGTGTTCGTGAATTATCGTGCATCGTTCGGCGAACTTCGCGGCTCGCCCGTGCTCGATCGTCGCGTCGCCGGCTCAAAATGAAATTTTAAATATGTTTAAGCAAGTTTCGGTTTCGGCCGAAACTAAGAGCAAGGCCGAAAGTTCGGTTTGTCACTCTGTTTCGGTCTGACACAAAAAAATAACGAAAATATGTTATTTATAACCTACTAGCGGTACCAACAGACATTGTCCTGTCCGTAAGCTAAGCTTTTTGTCAGAATAAAAAATTGATAACCCAATTCTAACACCACCTACCGGGTTCAATTATATTTTCAAACCATCCAGGGACCCGTTCAAATATGCACATGAATTTCATCCGAGTCGGT
The DNA here is from genome assembly GCA_905147345.3 of Mythimna impura. Lineage (NCBI taxonomy): Eukaryota > Metazoa > Arthropoda > Insecta > Lepidoptera > Noctuidae > Mythimna > Mythimna impura. The sequence goes on along the minus strand of LR990369.1, from coordinate 7,311,552 downwards.
CAAGTTGTTTCGAAGGAGTTCAACAACAAACACTGTGATGCGAGATTTATGAATTATATTTCCCTACCTAACACTCAATGTGATATATTTTTGACAATGACACAACCAATAGTTTTGGTAATAACATAATGTATTAGTGCTTACAGCCTGCATGAGGTCACCATAACAAAAATAACTAACACATGACATGACCTCAACACGAGGTAGGTACTAGCTCTAATTGTAGTTTTAAACAGGAATGTTAGCTACCTTTGAATGTAAAATATTTATTTTAAACTGAAGTCAACATTCTATAGTAAGGAAAATGTTACAGAAAAACCATTACCATCAATACAATAAATATGCCTACCAGTAATAAAATTAAATAAAAGAAAAAAAATATTTTAACTTGTTACCCAGCTTAACTTAATTACCTATTACAATACAAAGCAAATAAATTTAAATAGGTAAAACTTAAGAAACTCAATAGATACAGACTTCACCTAAATTGATGTAAGTGTGAATTGTACACATAAACTCACACCTTTTCCCCCTTATGAACAGGCATAAAATATAAAAAAAAAACAAATTAGTCCTACATGGGTACTTTAAAACATCAGAAACTAGTGCACAGTTCCAATTGGTTGTTTCTGAAGAACTTGTAAGAAACTCAACAGTTACTCAGCAATCACCTAGCTTGCTGTCCAAACTGTCTTTTAGAATAAAATCTCATATTTGACACGCTACTAAAGTTCCTAGAACAAATGTTAATTGGCTTGATGAACGCTTGTTTCATCAGTTGAATAAAAATATATTCTTCAATTATTATGTAGTCTAAAAATAAAAGTCTGAAGAGGCATTGGTGAGTATTTTAATAATGATTGCGCTTCAAAGAATACCATTTTTAAACAGATTCAGAAACTTGTGTGTATATTGAGGTCTTTCAATTGTAATTTGCATTGACTTTTGTTAATGTCCAGTTTGAATGCATTTGCATGAAACTTAACAAATCATCTAACTCATAACTGTTTAAAAAAAATAGAATATTCATGAAATATTGCATTTCAAATACGGTTCAAGTTCAAGATGTTTTTAGTTAATTTGTATAACTCCCATAGGTATATTAAAATATATTATACAAATTAATTAAAATAATCAAAACTATCAACAAAACAATAAATATTGTTGTGTCAAATTTCAAGAATTTAAGTAGAATTGCAAATAAGAATTACAAAGTCACGTTAAATGCTAGTTAATCTTTAATAAATATTCATGTTTTAATTTGAATCAAGATGAAGAAAAGTCGATATTATATTAAAATGTTGCGCTTGCCGGCATCCATTGTTAGTAAACAAATAACATATGACACAGCTGCCGGTTAACTATCATTTTTATACTACAAAGTCGACATAGTATCGCCAAAAATATATAAAAGAATCACCAAAATCCAATCGGAAATAACCGAGAAAAACGTATTGATATGATACGAAGCAACCAAGTTAAAATCACCATGTGGTCGATTATCGCGCCAAAATTTGACAATAACTTTCGCATTCAAGATATCGACGAGATATCTTTTGTCATACATTTATTACCCCCAGAAAATGAATTATAATAATTCTTCCTTGCAGGTAGAAGCCAAATAATACATACTTTTCGAAATAACTCAATTTCCTACGAAATAATACCGCCCCTAGCGGTGAGAATAAGAAACATAACGTAATGGCCGACACACAGTAGTTTTCGATGACTTAACATCTAAATGCGCAAAATACTTACGCTTTCCTCCTCTTTTTCCATTCCAGAAGGCATTTGAGGTACTGCACGGTTAATCGCCGAGTAGTCCGGTAAATCCGGAAGCTCCTCGGCGAGGTATATAGGCATTGGTTTCGACGCATCCAGGGCCCTCGCCCTAAACGAGAGCTTCGACATTTTGTTGACAGAACAAAACACGCTAGCGTCGACACAAAAATGCACTTATAAAACACTTTATAGCTCCACTAGGAGGTCCCAAGGGACCTTAAACTGAACTTTGCACACTCTAGTTCGTTCCCATGATTAATTTTTGCACGCACTCAGTCACAATTAATGAAAAACAATAACGAAACTTTACATATTGAGCGTACTTTACAGAAAGCCATCATGGCGGCTTTCCGTTTGGCGGACGACCATGACCAACTTCCACCTAGTACGACGTGCGCGGGAAGGAAACACGCGGGATCAATTCCAACATTTTTCGTACTCTTTAGTTAAATCACCAAAAAATATAATTATTTTTCACGAAATAATAAAATAAAATTAAATAATTAATATTGAAATAGAAATATTAATTTAAAAATGTTTTTTAGATTAATTTCTTAAAAAAGTACGGAAATGACGCTGGAAGTTACTTGTCAAATCATAGACTAGACCATTCTATACATTACGTTTCATTCTATGCAATATAATTTCAGCCCAAGTTTGTCTAATATTATTTTTGAAATAGAGTTCAAAATGAATTTATTTTTGTGACTAACTATATTAAAATAATTAACTGCTACTCTAATTGTTGGTTTTTAGAATTAGCTTGAATATTTTTATTAAAACCAAAAACCATAGACAAAGATTTTTGGCAAGGGAAAAATTTCCATAAGATTAAAACATAATACCTATTTGGAAGAAATATTCGTATAAAATTATATATTGCTAACTATATTTAACCATTGGTTAATTTTGTTAATACTATTAAAAATACTTGGACAATCTTTTTTTTCAATAAATTCTTGTAACTTCATAGCCGCCATTTTAGAACATTTGAACATTTCCTATGAAACTACCTTCGAATCAGTACCTAGATAAAATTCGGTAGGTACCTTCAAATAGATGTAATTTATTAATTTTAGATTAAAAAAAATCTATAGTATTCAAATTGGTCATATTGGTATTCAAATTCAATATTTAGTAAAATATTGCAAATATGTAATGTACCTACCTAACCAGAATTTTTGTAATGCACAGCATGATTTGAAAGAGTGTCTATGGAGTCCCTTGCAAGTTCTTCTTCAACTTCTTCAATATGATGCACGCTTTGAAATAAGCTTGATCTTTTAGACTGACCGACTTCTTGACAGTTCAAAAGCGCCTCATAAATGCTTTATCTTGATATGATATATTTCTCGAATTCTGAATAATTTGCCAGTGCGACTGAGATAGTACCTAGTGATTTTTCGAAGCCAGCCCTCTGTACTTGTTGATACTTCACGTAAACAAAGCGTGCGGGCTACGCTGGCCACCATTAGAGGTGTAGAGGGAAAAGGCTGGATTCGTTTAGATCGTAAAATGAACGTGTTAGCCTCGCTACCTACTTCGAATTATTGGACTTACCACACAAACTTTACACGGTGTTCGGTGTTAAAATCAGCCTTCGCAGGTAAAAATAGTAGGGCCATTAAAGGCGTATGCATTCTGGGGTAAAAATTAAACCAATAATATTAAAGAAAACTTTTTATAATACAGAATTTTCAAATATTATCTAATAATAAATACTTAATAAAAAAATAATCAGAGTCGTCCAATATTTTGCATTTACTGCTCACTTTGCTCGCTCGGGTTATGAGATGATTGGGATTGCTTGTTCGGTTACCGAGCAAACAAAGCCAAGCCAGTCTTCGAATACTAATAAAAGGGTTTGATTCGAGTGTGGAAATGTATCTGCGTTTCTACCACAACTTAGGAGCGGGCTCGTTACTCTAGCTCGGCCCATTCAAACTAAATGTATTTTTTTTCTTTTTTTCTTTTTGCTTTTGTGTAACTTGTCAATATATATAAAAATGAAACCCGTTTCCCTTGGTCACGGCATCACGCGTGAATGGCTGGACCGATTTCACTAATTATTTTTTTGTTGTATTTGTTATTATTAGGAGAAGGTTCTTACGGAAAAAAATATTAAGAAAATCTCTCAGAAATATTGAAAAATATACAACATAATAAAGTAGTGCATCATTGCTACGCTAAGGCGGTACGAAGTTCGCCGGGTCAGCTAGTATGTTATAATATATGTGTATATAATTATTTATATGTTTATGTATTGTCTTTTATATATAATAGCTACATTATATCTCTGTATGGTCTAGTATATAATTATAATCTATTTACTTTATTAATTTGCAGTACACCGCAGACTACCCCCTTTTTCTATTTCAAGTTCTTACAGTTCATCCTAAGGTTGTTTGGTAGATATATCTATCAAACAAATAAACGATAAATATCGCTGTCAGCGATAAGATCGCGTATAAACCCATAGATTTAAGTTAGTGTAAAAGTTTTGTTACTATTTTGGTGTACCTACAATAAAGTTTATTCCATTCTATTTTTTGTTACTATTCGCAAAAGATCCTACCGTTTTGTTTCCGATCCTGCTGTAGCTAGTATTATACAAAAGTTAATAGATAAGTTTTACAAAATACCTATATTAAGTAAAATCTATCACTACAGCTTTTTTTTTAGATAGAAAATCATTCAATGACTGGCGGAGCGGGTAGGCGTATCAGACTTTTAAGGGCCTATTACACTAGGTACTCGATATTCAGACAGTCTTAGTCGACGTCGCGTAGTGTAATAAGGGTTAGACCGGTCTTACTCGGAACAAAAATAAAACAGTCTGAATATCGTGTGCTGAATAACGCGTAGTGTAATAGGCCCTTTAGTGACTAAAACCCACCCCTATGTTCCTTCTTTCCTGGACACCCGGGTTTTCCTTTCAGAAGCGAACCCTTGGCCTCAGTAGGCTTCGACCCTGCTGGGTCCCTACGGTTTGGCTGACATTTCTACTAAAAACAATTTGTTATGTTTGGCTGATAATAAAAAAACAAGTCAGTACGGTGTTGTAATTTTCGAGCTCGCTTCGCTCACTCTTGCAAACTAGTCTAACAAAATGCAATGAATAAATCGTCAAAGTTAGTAAGATTTTATTTATGTGGAACTATAAATAAGTAGGTAGCTTCTGACAGCGGCTTCAACTGCGTCCCTCCATTCTATTGATGAAAGAATTTTTAAAATCGGTCCAGTGGTTGTTGAGTTTATTCATTACAAACAAAAATACTCATAGCTCAAATATTAGTAAAGAAGCAAATCTATAAACTATCCGAGGCGGGGTTTTAGAATTTTGGAACTTGCTTCGCTTGTTCTTGCATTTTATCAAGATTTTATGCACTAGTGAAAGTTGTCAAGTAGGTATCTACGCATAAGGCGTACGGTCCACGGACGCGTAGCTTCATAAAGCGTAGGTATTCGTCATTATACGCTTGGTGTACCCTTGCTTAGATACAAAACTATATACTATAGACGCGTATTCGTCATTGCATTTGCATTACAACCAAAAGTGGATAATTTATGTTAATTTAGATTAAAAAGAAAAAAAACACTATCGTTCTGTTTAAAAAAGAATACAAAGTAGGTACCTACTTGAAACGGACTATTAATAATAATAATAAGAACTTTATTTTAGATACAGGTCCATATTAATGTTAGTAAGTACTTAAGAACTATGTTAGTAAACACACACAGGAAATAAAAATTACAAACAACTTTTTGACACGTGGAGCGCAATCCAGTGTCTCACAAACGGACCATCTAGTCGGTCCGCTATTACTTTTAGGATGCTGTTGGAGCTTGCTCGTACACGATCAAACAATGAGGCCGCCCTCTTTCTCATGATGGCATGAAAGCCATCAATCCGAGCTTCCAAAAACATGCCAGATGCACTGCAGTACCTTGGTAGCCCCAACAACATCCTAAGAACATTATTATATTGTACACGTAGGGCATTAAGTGCCCGCTGAGTACAGCTAACCCACAGGGCGCAAGTGTAAAATGACAGGCAGTATGCCCGAAACATAGTACATTTCACCTCTCTCGAGCACTTTTTAAACCTGCGAGCCAGCATGTTCCCACGGACAGCCAACGCCCTACGTTCCCTCTCAACGTCCATGTCATCAGCGAGGTCCTCCGTGACCCAGTGGCCCAGGTACTTAACCTGCGTCACTCTGTTGAGCGGTACATTATTAAGTGTGACAGATGGGACAGTGTCGACTTTTACATTTCGTGGTTGAAATACTAATTGTAGTTTTCTTTCTTTAAACCCAGTAACTTCTTTATTTTCAGAAAAAATACCCTTTTCAGGGTTCCCTACTTGATTTCAAACTTGATGATTCGATTTTTATTATCTATTTTTACTTTTTAAAATTGTCCTAAAGTTTTTTTCATTTTTCTTTTATCTTTTGATACAGTAAATTTAAATCTACTAGCCGTTTCTATCTACGAGTATCAGCTTTTATTTTCCGTACACAGCTTTTTGGTATTTTATGTGAGGGTAAGCGCATATTTTCGAATTTAACAGTGTGATTAAATTATAGCGATGTCTAATCGAGGAGACGATGTTTAAACAATCCGAAGTGTTTTTGCTTTATTTGTAGCGAATATGTTTTTATAAATTATAGGATATTGATGATAGATTTCGTAAAAACTGCGTATACCATTTTATAGAGACAGAGATTTTTATAGGGAAAATCAAATACCATGAACATAACTGCAAATATGTGTGAATTTTAAAATGATAAATTTTCTTCTAGGACAGCAAAGTGGGTTTACAAAGTATCCGTGTTTTATTTCTCTTTGGGGCAGCTGAGATAGACAACATCATTGGACTCGGAAAAAGTGGCTTACAAGAGAAAAATTAGTGCCTGGAAAGCAGAATACACACACAACAACACATACAATAAACAATAAAAAATACAATACATTTCCTCTCGTTAACAAAGATCGCATTATTTTTCTACAACTGCACATAAAACTTGGTATAATGAAGCAGTTTGCCAAGGCGCTTGATACAAATGGTGACTGTTTTGAGTATATTACACAGAAATCCCCTGGCATTACCACAGAAAAATTTAAATCTGGAATATTTGATGCACCACAAATACGCCTGTTAGTTAATGATGAAAATTTTGTTAAAACAATGAATGGAAAAGAGTCCTTCTTCTTCCTCCCATAATATTATTACTTAGAGTCGGCGCAACACGTATTTTTCTTCCATTCTGTCCCAGGGCTATTGCGTAACTCTGTTGACAGTTCAAGTGATGATCACTTGTTAACAATGTGCATCATTGAACTGTCAAACAGCTAGTTTCGTATTGCCTATCTTCAGTGATCAACTGCAGTGACGTCATTAGCCACTGGTGCCTTTGATAGCCACCGTAACACGTTTTGACAGATGTTATTGTATCGATAATTTTAAAATTGCGATTGTGTAAACTTTTGAAGCCGTATAATAGTCGATAAAATTTTGGAGTGGTCACAATAGGCACCGTAAATTTTTATAATTCACCACATTTCCACCGTAGTTTGTTAGTCACTTGTGTGATACGTAATACCAATTTTATGAAATTGTCAGTTGACAACTAAGTTTAGTGTGCAACGAATGCTAGTTGTCAACTGTTATTGAAAAAGTTAGCCAATAGCCCCCCTGTTACCCGTCACACTATCACTAACTCCCTTTTCTTTTATGAAAGAAAAGGGAGTTAGTGATAGTGTGAAAGATGGATGGATTGTGTGAGGAGTGATATGTCACTCCTCACACAATCCATCCATCTTTTCTCTGGCTTCCCTCTCCCTCTCCGTCCATCTATATGTATACCCAGAAATCTTTTAGTAACATGCGTTTCATTCCTCCTCTTCACATGACCATATCAAGACAAACGATTTCCTTTCAACTTTTCAGTCACTGGCGCCACTTTCAAACTTCTTATAATATACTCATTTCTCACTTTATTCATTCTCGTCACATCACACATCCATCTCAAAATTCTCATCTCCGCTACATGCGCATATCCATCTTTTTCACAGCCCAACATTCTGATCCATACAGTATGACAGGTTTTATCACGGGTTTGTAAATTTTGCCCTTCAACTTGAGGGGCATCCGTGGGTCGCAAGATGTTCCCGTGACCTGTCGCCATTTCATCCATACTGCGTTGATCCGATGTGTTACGTCCTCTACCTCACCATCGTCTTGGACGAGCGACCCGAGGTACCGAAAGTCGGAACAGATCGGTATGGTCGTTTCGGCGAGAGCTAAAGGCACATGATTGAATGGAGAGACCGCCGAAATCGCAAAATAAATGCTCTGTTTTGGACCTCTAGGCCACTCTCGGCAACCAGCACAATGTCATCGGCAAACAGGATACACCAGGGAGCCTCTTCCTGGATGTCCGACGTCAGAGCGTCCATTATTATCAGGAAGAGGTAAGGGTTGAGAGCCCTTCTGTAAGCCGACAGCCACATTGAAGCTTCCAGTGATGCCCACGGTGGACCGGACTTGGGTACTGTATCGACTGTACATCGTTCGGATCAACTGCACATACTTTCCAGGCACACCTTTCTCCTTAAGGCCCCACCACAGAGGGTCCCGGTCATCTGCCTTTTCGAGGTCAACGAATACCATGTGCAAGTTTTTAGGCGCACCTCTGTATTTCTCGCACAGCTGGCGTATAGCGAAAATTGCATCAGCTGTACCCCGACCAGGCATAAAACCGAATTGGTTCTGTAAAATTTCAGTCTCTTCTCTCAACCGTCTCTCAATAACTTTCTCCCAGGATTTCATAGTATGTGACATTAGCTTTATTCCTCTATAATTGTTGCACTCAAGCACATCACCTTTGTTTTTAATTCATTAACGCTCAGGCGGTAGCCGGCGCCCGGAAGCCATTGTCTTACTATTGTGTCTCTAATTACGCACGTCAAAAGGTTAAAGATAGGTACCAAAGAACTATTGCAACAATCATCAGGTATGGCTTCTTCCTGCAACAACTTATTGAAGAACAAAGCTAACCACGTCCATCCATCCACCCGCAATTACTTCCACACTTCAACTGGTATTCTATCTGGAGCAATGGCCTTACCAATCTTCATTCCATTTATTGCTATTCTGACTTCATCCATACTAACCATTCTCAATAACCCAACTAACATTCACGGGTTTACTCTCTAAAGTCCCACTTCAATTATTTTCCTCATTCATCAATCTTTCAAAATATTCCTTCCACCTCTCTTTGATTTTTTCATCTTCCGATAGAACCATTCCAGCTTCATCATCAACATCTTACCTGAGAAACATCCCTCGTCTTTCTCTCTCTCTTGTTCTAGCAAGCCGGCACAGCTCTTTTTGGCCTGCAGGACTGTCCAGTGTGTTGTACAGGTTGTCCTGGGCTTTTGCTTTTGCTAATGCCACGACTTTCTTAGCTTTTTCCTTCAAAACAACATAATCATTTTTTTTTTCAGCTTTTATACTAACGTTTCCCGCTTCTACATGCTGCCATTGCTTGAATTTTCTTTTCTTTCAACACAATCTGAATTTCTATCGACCATCACCATGTATCCCTATCTATTGTGCCGTTTCCTCTCGTTTGTGCCAAATGAAAAAGAGTCCAAAGCATGGAAATCATTTGTGTCAGTAATGAAAAACTTGGTAATACTAAAGAAACCAAACTACCAAGATTTGATCCAACATATGTTATTACGTCTGAAAGATCTTGAGTGTAAAACTTCATTATTTACATTCTCATTTGGACTACTTTCCTGAAAATCTTGGCCACTTTAGCGTTGAACACGGAGAAAGATTCCATCACGAAATTCGCACCATGGAGGAATGATAAAACGGCAGATGGAATGTGCATATATTATGATGTCAGATTGTTGCTGGAGTTTGAAACGAGACCTACAAAAATCATTAAAAAGATCTTTTTTGGCTGCTTCCGAAAATTAAATATTTTTTATGGTATTAATTTTTTGTATTTTTCTACAAAATTACACATACGTATTTCAAAAATTAAAGCCGATAGATGAAAACGATTTTTATTTTCAGAGTCAGGATGCCATATGTCTTCATAAAAGCTAATTAATCGTCTGGAAAAAAATACTTTTTACAAAAAAATACAACCGACTTCAAATTAAAAAAAGACACTAATAAGTGCAAAATAACTTTAATTTCGGAAGTCGGTGTTTCTATAATAGTTTTGTCTCTTCGTTATTTAACACCGACTTCCGAAATTAAAGTTATTTTGCACTTATTAGTGTCTTTTTTTAATTTGAAGTCGGTTGTATTTTTTTGTAAAAAGTATTTTTTTTACACTTTTTAGTTATGGTACCACCACTAAAAAGTACCCCTCAGCCAAACTTAAATACCTTATAGCCAGAGTGCATCTCATGACAATTCTAATAATCCCAAACACGGTTAGATTACATTAATTTATTACAGAGTTCCGGTACCTAACTTCAGGCTTCATCATCAGATCAGTTCGATATATTCCCCCTCTACTTTCAGTCAGTCATCGACTACACGTATAAACAAAGCAATTTTACTTTTTACGACGGTTCTGCTGTGATCCTATGAGGAGTTCTGTTCCATATCTTCGAAGTTCATGATCAGATCGTAACAATATTTCTATGGGACCAACTCGGAAGCATAACCTTTCAATCAAAAAAAATTTTTTCAAAATCGGTCCACAATTGACCGAGAAATCGGTGAACATACATAAAAAAAAAAAATAAACAACATACATTCAACCGAACATATAACCTCCTCCTTTTTGAAGTCGGTTAAAAAATCTTTGTAACCATGTGAATTCAGTTGTAGGATGTTTTATTCTGTCGATGCTTTATTGGTACGTGTTGTAACGTTAGTGCGAAAAATCCTACAGCGATTGCTCATTAGATCGGTAATTTATTAGTTCGATAGTATGCCGGTTCGAAACGCATACTGACTTCAAGGCTAGAGTGAATAGGCTCAATAAACTAGTGCGCCTGTGCGCCTCACCATCAACGATTGCATCACTGCTTACCAACAGATGGGGTTGCAGTCAAGTACTAGTTTATAAAATCAATTAAAAAAAAAAATTAGCTCTGCGAAAACGACACAGATTGAAATTTTGACTATGGCTATGTAACTATATAGTTCAGCAAGTGCTGCCTATCCTAAAATTTTCTTTTGTTTTAGAAACGACCACTGAATATGAACTCCCTGATAGAGACGGCGAAGGTATTCCTGCATCAATTAAAAAAAAAAAACATTAAAAAGTAAAAACCGCCATTTTTGACTAGAGCGGAGATATTTGCTAACGCGGTGTCCTATGATCCAACGCGATCATGATCGCAGAGCGACAAACTGATCGGTCCGATATAATGATTATTTTTAATTATTTTTGTTGTATAAATGGTAAGTAATGTTAATTTGTCTTTAATACTTTTACTACTGAATTATTATTTTTATTTACAAATAGGTAATGTTGAAAAAACGTTAACCAATGGGACAAAGAATTGATACTATATTGCGGTGGCCTAAGTGACCAACAGCACGTGGGTGCGGTGCAACAACGAGCGAAGCGAAGCGGACGCACTAATTTAGCTTGATATTTTCGCGCGAACTCTTAAGGTGCGATAACTGGCGGCTAAAGCGGTGCCTCGCGCGCAAGAAGGCCAAAGCCACTGCGACGCGTTCAATCCGCGTGAACCGCATTGGATCGAAGGAACACAGGTGGTTTTTAGTTAATAAAAGCCTGACACTGCCGCGCTCCACTCAGAGCGTGAGAAAAGATTAAAGTAAAAAAAAGGGGTTTCGTCTGAATGTCGTATTAAATTAAAACAAAAAAATAACCAATGTCATGATATTTATTGTATACATTATAATACAGCGGATAATTTAACGTTCATTAAATCTAGGCGAGATTATTCTAATGCGGTTTTATTTTCAAACAATAGTTGTATATCTATAGTGATTTTCAATTTTTCATATTATGTAGAAGATTTTGCTAGGATTATTTTTTCGACTGGTAAACTGCACTGCAAAATTTTTACATCACATAAGTATTTCTTAAATGTGTGGTGTATATAAAAATCTGTGGGAACGTTGCGGTCAAACGCTGATCGACCAAAAGATCAATGCTGCAAGTAGATATTTTTTTATTTTTTTTTAAGTGGGAAATCATCAAAATGACTTCTCGCGCATATAGTCTCCATGTTTAGTCGTGTTATTTATGATTTATTTATACATGTTTTCAGTAACGCTAAGCAACGTTTAAATAAGCCTAAATATTGTTGAATTTTCAACTCTAAGTGTTAGAGTGGTAAAAATTCAACAATTCGCTTTTATGAAGGCATCTAGATATTTTTTATGTTACTAAAATCGGAGGTTAGCGTTAAAAATGCCTGTATTATGGAGAAGTATGTCCAGCTATTATTGCCCACTTTATAAAGGACAATCATAAAAAAATATAAATAATTTTGCTGTGCAATTTCCAGAAGAAAATACAGTGAGATATATATATCATTTTAGTGAGTGCAATAATATAGTGACTTAAAATTTAGTAAATTCGCTTAAATATAGTGTTCATGTTTGCATTAATAAAACTTAATTTTGTTCAGTTAAAAGAATAAAATAAATTAAAATCCTGATAGATTTAAAAGCATTAGACAATTTCATTTGAATACAAAAAAAGTTTGATATTCTAAACATGGCAACATTACCAACACATTATTTTAAAAGATCTTCTAAATATTACAAATATTATTTTCAGTAACATACCAAAAAAAAAACAAGTTTATTAATTTCTACCATTGCAATTTCATAAATGCATGTTGCCATGTAAAAAAAAAGGGAATCAAAATTCGTAAATCAGAGTATAAAAAAACCGTAGATTTTGTACAAATTAATATTTCAATTAGGTATCTTAACTAGTAATATGCATAAAATTCAAATGTAGTATGCGAGTGATATTTCAAATCTTCAATAGATATTTTTTAAAAAAAGGCCTGACTCACTAACTCATCAACACCCAGTCTTTTGGACCTATAAAGCTGTTTTTTTTCCCAGGTGTTGTTTTTAAGACGTAGACAAGCAGTGAAAAAGGGTGTCTTACGAGCGAAGCCGCGGGGGATATGTTAGTTCTTCAATATAGCCCAGTATCGAGTGTGTGAGCAACTTTAGGATTTTCTTTAAATTCCTTCAGACTGTGGTACAGATGAACTTGACTCTTACCGAGACTGGACCTGCAATGGCAGAAGACAGATGTGTGGGGAAAAAGGGGAGGCCCTCGCCCAGCAGTGGGACATAGAGTATCTCTCGCATACCACCTTCACAAAGTTAACTAAACTATATCTTAACATTCACAAAGTAACAAATCGACCACACTAACATACAATCATAACATAACAAAACATACTATTTAACATTAATTATAGTTTCTCCACTCCATGCATTTCTTTCTCAATTAATTTTTAGAAAACCATCGACTTCTGAAAGCCTTATTACCAGAAAGAGAAAGAACTAAGCGTTTCGTCTAGCTCCATCTCTTTTCCGCCTAGAAATAATGAGCTGAGATTTTGATAGCTTTCAGAAATCGGGGTTTTTTAATTGTTTTTAATCAGTCGTCTAAAATAAGTTTGCAAACCTTACTTTTATAGACCTCTGCAGTAAGTAAAGACTGCCAAAATCACCACGACTGCTAAAATGGTGATAAGTTTATACTTTTCACCATCATAAAAATGCCGCCAAAAACTCAATATTGTTTGAATTTTTTGGGCGGGATTTTGTTAGAGTTAAGTTCAGTTGCTGTTTTAATTATTCCCAAATTGATGCCTAGTGAATAGCTTTTTAACTCAAGTGTCTACACGGCTGGACAAGATGTGGAATCATTGAAACAGGCGCGATTTTGGTAAAATGAAGCTGACAATGTTATTAGTATTGACTATCTCAGCGAAGGTTGCTGAGTAGGCTGACTCGATATATTTGCTGCCAAATACTGAAATAGCCTTAGAATGTGTTAAAACTGCGTTCTAATGGAGCTCGAAAGGGACTGTAAACTAAATACTTTCTAAAATTCCTAAAATAACAAAAAGACGTGTGGCACTCGGGGACTGCCGCGATAAAGCTATTGCATAGCATTTTGTATCAACTTATGCAATTATAATTATTTATTTATTTTATTTATGCAGTAACAATACGGCTAGTTGCACGCACACAAACACCGTGTCGAAGACTGCCGAAAAGAAACGACGTTAGACAATGCACGGCCTTCAAGCCACACCTCCGTGCCCGTCGGAGTGGGGAGCGTAAGGTTTTTTTTCGTTACGGAATTTCTGGATTCGGTCCCCGCGCTCAAGGCCCTCGATAGAAGCTATGCAATAGCTTAAAATAATAACGCATATTGTTGTGTTTGAGAATTCACCAATGCATAGTGAATCACCCGGACAGGTAGGTGAAGATTGTTACTCACTGGACGCCTGAGAGAGGACGAGACGCCGTCGAGGCAGACCGCTGCAAGGGTGGTGTGACGATCTCATCATGTTCACGGGGCTAACTTGATTAGAGATTGCCCTAAACAGAGGTTTTAAAGAAGGGGGGAGGCCATTCCCCAGCAATGGGACACAATATAGGTTAATAGAAAAAAAAAATGAATCAAAGTGATTTGTAAAATTTTTAGAGCAAAACATGGTGATTTTGGTCTATCATTATGCAAAGATAAATAAAAAAAATGGTCTATTTGCAATTTCATTTCAAAACCGACTGATTAAAAACAAACAAATGTCATTGCCATATCAAAATAGTGTTTATAGTCTTTCTTTATCAAATACTTCCTTAAGATACGTACCTATAGTAAACACAGGTATCTATATCGGTTCTAATAACCTTTCCACTTTTATTAGGACAAAACTTAGAATAATTTTCACACATTTATTAATATTTAGGTCTTATGCACGAAGCCTTGAGACACATCGATAGAAACTGCTAGAGATGGGATCGTAAGAACTTTTTTTCTACTCTTCATTATAAAACAAAATTCCCAAACGCGTCTGTCTTTATGAATGTGATAAACTCTAAAAGTACTTAACGAAATTTCCTTCAGTTTTCATCTATAGACAGAGTTATTCATGAAGAAGTTTTAGCATATAAAAAAGTCGAGAATTTCATTGATTTTTAACACCTGTGTGAAGGTGAGGCAGAGGCCCAACCACGAGTTGTTAACGCGATTCATTTTACGACAAGTTGATAGCTCCATCCCTCTATCTCGCTCGCACATATTAACACGCCATGGTAAGGGCCCAGGTCGCTAATGTAATTTATCACCAAGTCGATATTTCCGCGTCTGTCTGTTTATCAACTAACTCCTAAACCACGCAACCAATTTTGATGCGTTTTTCACTAATAGAAATAGCAATAAACGACGAAGGTTTGTGTATACGTCGTGGCCATATCTTAGAATTGATCACATCATAATATGGCCAAGTAAAACTGGCCAGATCGTTTAAACGTTAACATTTGACGATATGTCAATCCTCGTTTGACCATATTGATGTAGTATTTCTATAATAATAAAAGGTCTAAATAGTTCAAGCAAGGATTGAAATATCCTCAAAATTTAACGATTAAAACGATCTGGCCAGTTTTACTTGGCCATTTCATGCAGTGATCAATTTCTAAGATATGGCCACGACATATATAATTTGAACTCGTTCAAAGCTGGGGCAGATCATTATACTCCATTCGCAATAAGATTAGACATTTAAACAATCCTTTTTCACTGTCCTTTCAACCGATTTTGACTCCTATCCCGTGGACAAAAGTGGTTACAATACCAACTATTTACTGCTGCCGGCATTTGTTATGCCACCAATGCAATTAAAGTCAACATCATCGGTTGAACTGACATATCAACGCACAGCCGAAACTACTAGGACTAGGAGCGTGAAATTTTGCAGTTTTATGACGTAGGCCAGACCCCTTAAGGGGATGAAATAGGGGGTCTTAAGTTTGTATGGAGAAACTTACTTTCACGCGGGCAAAGCCGCTGAACGAAGCTAGTCTCTACTATAACATGCATGTATTATACAACTAAACCTTCATCATGAATCACTCTGTCTATTGGTGAAAACCGCATGAACATCTGTTCAGTAGTTTTGAGTTTATCGCGAACAGATAGACACGGTGGGGGACTTTGTAAAGATGGTGTCTCCAGTGGCGGCCGGGATGATGATTGTATTCTATGGTTCTATCAAATTTTTGGACATTTCAAGCTTTCTGTCTCGCTTGTTCTATATCTGTGCAAGCTAGATGCAAATATTGAAACCGTAAATACGGTATTTAGATGAGTTTTTCCAGTACTTCAGACATAATAAAATAACAAATTGAGCAGTTACGTTGGTTTTTTCATGTATTCACGTAAATATTTTAATATTATGCTATTTTCAAGCTTAGTGAAGCGTGCCAGCCGCTTTAAAAACGACTTTTAAGTTATTTATTATATGTATATTTATTCGATCTAGCCCATAGTGTAAACAAAGACATATGGAAAAATGTAACAGTAGAGGGAGTATATTTACCTAAACTTCGTAACATGAAGTTGATAAAATAGAATCCCGTAGTCATAAAAACAAGCATCGAATTGGTCCAACGAGTGTATTTGTGTCCTATACGCCAGGGTCGTGTATTTGCGACTGGGTACTCCATCTCGTTTAGCTTTTCATCCCCATAGGTGACAGGAGAGCTGACGAGATGGAGTATTTGGTCGTGGATGTGCGAGCCTGGAGGAATAAACGCAAAAGTGTCGAATACATTTGAACTAAACTATTAAATTGAAGAATCTTAAATGTTTTATAAAGTTGCGTAATAAAACTGTTAAATTATTTTTTTCTTGTTAGTTTTTTTATCACGTCAGTTTGAGTTTTTTTTATGGCAGAAACGTGAAATAAGAAAGTAGATCTGAACATTCAGTCACGGTGTGCAAATTTCTTTCAGACGGTCACTACTATTTATTTTCAAAAAATGTGTCCATTACATTATTTAAAAAGAAAAACACTGGCGGTGTCAGTACACGTTAACCCAATCCATTAGTTCAGTTGAGTTTCGCTAGCTAATTTAATTCGACCCAAGCTAGCTTTGTAAACACTATCGGAAAGATCAATTAAAACCAGCTACATTATATGTGAAGAAAAATGCCATTAGCTTAGTAAAAAGTTTCTATATTATTTTAATTTCACATAATTCGGTAAAAATGAGTTTATTATTAAGAAAAAGTATCAAGATCTTTCATAGCAGTATTACTCGATTTCCTAAAGAAGGCGTTGAACGTGGATGCGATTGCGAAGCGAAGCGGCATGGATGGTACAAACAATTGATATTCTATTGCCTACGTGACCAATTATTATTATTATTTTCGCGCGAACTCTTGCGTTGCAGTGGCTTGTTTAAGGCCTACTGTGGATAATGTCCACAGACGCGTACCTTTTTTATCTTTACATACAAAATGGCAACGTCGTTACAGCTTCGTCGACAGTTTCATAGTTTTGTATGTACCTAAGCTGTGAGCAGGCGTATAATGACGAATACGCGTCTATGAAGCTACGCGTCCGCGGAAAGGTAGCCTTAAATAACTTGCGGCTGCAGCAGTAATGTCGCGAGCACGTAGTAAATAGCCGCCGAATCGCGGCACAAATCGCTTTCGCATTGAATCGCTCACTTAGGACTTCGCGTTGTTTTTTTTTAAAGCCTGTTTAAAATAAACTACGTTAAAAGGGTCGTTCTTTATTGCTACCAACAATCGCATATCCCTTTGAAATACGCCTCCATCACTTTATTTTCTCCTAATCGATTGTCGATAGAAAATAAAAACGACCCACATTTTTTTTCTGACTTTTTCGCAATCTGCCACTCAGCTGTTACATAGCAATATTTCTACAAAACCACATCAAAATCGGTTCAGTAGTCTTGCAGTAATGTTGTAGAAAACTGACAAACTTGACGAGTCTGTGAAAGCATACCAGCTGTTATGATTGGTTGACTGAAATATTTGACAAGACATGTGACAACAGTATAAATAAAATCTTGATACTTTCCCTTCACAATAGAGGAATAATTTTGATACTTGATATTTCTGTCTAACAGTACATATACAATTTTAGGCGCATATTATATTTACAATATACATATAGCGAAAATGCCACAGTTATGTTGTACAAATATGGTTAAAATAAATATTTGTTAATTATAAGAGGAATGTGCAAAATCGTATTTTATATTTTAGTTAGGTTTCTTACACACGTACGATTTATTTCATAATAGTGGTAAAAATAATGATTAGGCCATGTTGCTTTAAAATAGATAGTGTAAAAAAAATGTCGCTCGTGTGAAAAGATCCTAAGTAATAAATGAATATTTTTAAAATGATTTCTTTTCATCATTTACAATTTTAATTGATATGTTTCTAAATTCATTTAAAAACAAAAATAAATTAAAAAAAAAAAACATTTATTTCGCAATTTCTTCGTTTTGACTGCAAGTAAGAATTCATAGAAAACAAAACAAAAAAAAAACAACATTTTCAAATCAATTGAAATTGTAAACAACAAAATATATGAGAAAAAAATGAATTAAAAACAATAATTTATTGGGGTTTTAAAAAATAATAATAATACGATTCCATATTCCTACAGTGTTGAGTATCATAATTTCATATTTTTTAAAATTACATACACTTTCATACAAAACTCGTTTTTCATAGGACTTTTTGTTTCACAAAATATCTACTAAACTTCATTCTGTTCAATGCTCCAAGATGTTAAAAACTTTGAACCTTGCTTACAAACTGAGACAAAAAATGTGGAAATTAACAAGAAATCTATACTTCCGACAACTTTGGATATCTCTCGCGTTTACTCTGCCAGAATCACACATACACGACCAAACACTCGCATCTTGTCAGCTCTTCTATCACCTATGGGGATTGAAGAACTAAACGAGGTGGAGTACCCAGTCACAAACACACGACCCTGGCGAATAGGACACGAAAACACTCGTCGAAACTTGTCTTGCCATGTAAACTATCAAAGAAAAAAAGCGGTGTAGGGGTAGAAGGGTGAAAAATAACCTTCAATCTACCAAATATACACAAATAAATTGAGCAGCATCCAGTTAGACTGGAAACCCCAGCTTAGTTGGAAAAAGCTGGGAAGATGATCGCGTTTGATGATAAGCGATGATAGTCGCACCTTTCATCCAATAGCAAATTCTTCAAAAAACTGTTTTTAACGCCATCTGTTTGCTAAGCGCTAGCTTCACAGATTGTGTTAAAAACAGTTTTTTGAAGAATTTCGTTTACAGATTAAAGGTGTAATATGGTCGACGATGGAGCACGCTTGCCTAAAAGTAACATATTCACTCTTGACATAAAGGCCCTGGAACGAAGGCAAAGAAGGAACAGAAGTGGGTTTTAGTCAGTAAAAACCTGACACGCCCTCTCGCTCCGCCCAAGAGCGAAAGATGTCTTTAGATGATTTCCCATCTAAAAAAAACCTGATGGTAAGCGATGATATGGTCGACGATGGAGTACGCTTGACTAGAAGTAACATATTCACTCTTGACTTACAACACCCCCCACGTTACATATATCAAGTGCATCTTCACACAATTTATCTTAGAATGTAAGCAGGATTATACAATACATTGGATTATTACAAACACCGTTTTTAATCATTTTTGCGAGATATAAACTCTTAGTACATTATGGAGAATATAACTTGTGTGACCCCGTCTTATTTAGAAAAAATAATTCACAGTTTACGTAATTTATTGATCTGAAACATCTATAGGCGCGCCTTGGCAGTGAAAACGACTCGAATGACGAGACTGTAAACGGCATGACGCCATCGTGCCGTTACGGCAAACAGCATGATGCTCACACTATGCCACCGCTCTCGACTTCCTTGCGAGTGCGCGCGCGTATATAAACATAGATATTTCACATCTGCAGCGCGTCCCATTAGGCCGCTTGTATACGTTAAAAAAAGCCGGGCCTATGCAAGAATTCGTGTCGTTTCTACACACTAAACTGCTTTGGTGCTGACCAAGAAAATATCTTGTCTGCGCTAGACGCGACGCGTGTAGTTGCTATGGTGCGGTAGGGGGACGTGGAAGGTGAGGGGGTGCTTCGATACATTTTCGTGCCTAGATTCGACAAAATTCTTATCATGGTACATGATGAATTGTGGTCCTATCTGCCGCAGACACGGTGAAATTTCTTAGCCATGTTTTTTCTTATAATTACGGTGTTTGTAATGATCTAGTAGCACATACATAGTTTAGTAGATATTTCCTCTCTAGTAGTAATCTAGGGTTAATGTGATCAGCTCTCCTCAACTATGGAGTCATCAGATCGCTCGGTACTCATGCAGTCTCCTTTCGGAGCCACCTTCGAAGGCTTCGCTGTCTTGCCTACGAAGATTTCTACCTCCTGTAAGTAGAGAAAATGTTGTGTTAGTTTTATTTTATTAAGACTGTCATATGTCAGAAGAAGTCAGTACAGCTATGCGATAAAATTGTTCGAAACAGTCATCGCTACACTGTGAACTGTGCCCTGCGGGGCTATTGCGTAACTCTGTTGACAGTTCAAGTGATGATCACTTGTTAACAATGTGCATCATTGAACTGTCAAACAGCTAGTTTCGTATTGCCTATCTTCAGTGACCAACTGCAGTGACGTCATTAGCCACTGGTGCCTTTGATAGCCACCGTAACACGTTTTGACAGATGTTATTGTATCGATACTTTTAAAATTGCGATTGTATAAGCTTTTAAAGCTGTAAAATAGTCGATAAAATTTTAGAGTGGTCACAATAGGCACCGTAATTTTTTATAATTCACCACATTTCCACCGTAGTTTGTTAGTCACTTGTGTGATACGTAATACCAATTTTATGAAATTGTCAGTTGACAACTAAGTTTAGTGTGCAACGAATGCTAGTTGTCAACTGTTATTGAAAAAGTTAGCCAATAGCCCCCCTGGTGGGCCTAGGTCTCCCTTACCGCTTACGTCGGATTAATCCGACCGATATTTTCGTGTCTATTTCGCCAGCGTTGTATATATGTTGTGGCCAGATCCTAGAATTGATCACTTCATAATATGGACAACTAAAACTGGCCAGATTGTTTAAACGTTAACATTTGATGATATGAGAGCAGTGGTGGCCGAGTGAGAGCAGTGGTGGTCGAGTGGTACCGGTCCCGACTTACGAGTTGATCAAACCCAGCCAGGCGCATTACTATGTGTAATTTATTTCATCACCATTGCTCTCAAAACGGTGAAGGAAAACATCGTGAGGAAACCGGCATGTCAGAGAACCAAAAATTCGAAGACGTGTGACAATCACCAATCCACACTGGGCCCGCGTGGTGGATTACGGCCCATTCCCTCCAGAGAGAGGAGGCCTGAGTCCCAGCAGTGGGAAGACTAAAAGGATGATTATGCTTATATGCTATGCTATTTGATGATACGTCAATCCTTGTTTGGCCATATCATTGATGTAGAATTTCAATGATAATAAAAGGTCTAAAGAAAGTAGGGCAAACGAGGATTGACATATCATCAAACTTTCAACGTTTAAAACGATCTGGCCAGTTTTACTTGGCCATATCATGAAGTGATCAATTTTTAAGATCCGGCCACAACATATTATATACTGTTAAAGAACAAATAATCTCGTCAGTTCGTTTGTCACCTATAAGTGACACTGGGAATTGAAGAGTTAAATGAGATGAGAGTATTTGGTCGTCAATACACGACCCTGGCGAAATGGGTACGTAAATATTTGTCGAATTAATCCGACGTAAGCAGTTAAAGGGTTACAATTAACGATGTCTATTAAATAATAATTTTGCTGTACGCGTGTTAGTTACCTAACTCTTAAACGGCTAGACCGATTTGGATAAAACTTTATGGGTATATTAGAGTGTGTCTGTGGAAGATTTGAAAATACAATTGAAGACGGTAGGTGGCGCTGCAATTAGGCTCTCAATTTTTTTTTTCTGATGAACGCGCACTTGCGGACAGGATATCGTCTGTTAGGACCATTTGGAGGTCTGTAGGAGCGATAAGTCCACCATTGTACCTATTCATTTGAGTTTCAGTAAAATTATTACTAATTTGGTGCACAATAAAGTTTATTCTGTTCAATAAAGTGGTTATGCTACACGTCCTGGGAGATTGAACATAGGATCCTGTGTGTCAAAGGGCGGTTTTCGCGTCCAGTGTTGGGATGAAAGAAGTAATGTTAGCTATGCTACCTGACTGCCTTCAATGTAAGTGTAGCTACCTGACTGCCTTCAATGTAAATGTAGCTACCCGACTGCCTCCAATGTAAATGTAGCTACCTGACTGCCTCCAATGTAAATGTAGCTACCTGACTGCCTTCAATGTAAATGTAGCTACCTGACTGCCTTCAATGTAAATGTAGCTACCCGACTGCCTTCAATGTAAATGTAGCTACCTGACTGCCTTCAATGTAAATGTAGCTACCCGACTGCCTTCAATGTAAATGTAGCTACCCGACTGCCTTCAATGTAAATGTAGCTACCTGACTGCCTTCAATGTAAATGTAGCTACCTGACTGCCTTCAATGTAAATGTAGCTACCTGACTGCCTTCAATGTAAATGTAGCTACCTGACTGCCTTCAATGTAAATGTAGCTACCCGACTGCCTTCAATGTAAATGTAGCTACCTGACTGCCTTCAATGTAAATGTAGCTACCCGACTGCCTTCAATGTAAATGTAGCTACCTGACTGCCTTCAATGTAAATGTAGCTACCTGACTGCCTTCAATGTAAATGTAGCTACCCGACTGCCTTCAATGTAAATGTAGCTACCTGACTGCCTTCAATGTAAATGTAGCTACCCGACTGCCTTCAATGTAAATGTAGCTACCTGACTGCCTTCAATGTAAATGTAGCTACCTGACTGCCTTCAATGTAAATGTAGCTACCCGACTGCCTTCAATGTAAATGTAGCTACCTGACTGCCTTCAATGTAAATGTAGCTACCCGACTGCCTTCAATGTAAATGTAGCTACCTGACTGCCTTCAATGTAAATGTAGCTACCTGACTGCCTTCAATGTAAATGTAGCTACCCGACTGCCTTCAATGTAAATGTAGCTACCTGACTGCCTTCAATGTAAATGTAGCTACCCGACTGCCTTCAATGTAAATGTAGCTACCTGACTGCCTTCAATGTAAATGTAGCTACCTGACTGCCTTCAATGTAAATGTAGCTACCCGACTGCCTTCAATGTAAATGTAGCTACCTGACTGCCTTCAATGTAAATGTAGCTACCCGACTGCCTTCAATGTAAATGTAGCTACCTGACTGCCTTCAATGTAAATGTAGCTACCTGACTGCCTTCAATCCCCATGTCCGTGTGGTCGTCGCTGCTGGTGCCGGGCGCCGCCGCGCGCGCCGCCAGCTGCCGCTCGCGAGCCACGCGTCTGGAACACACGCAGTACAAAGATTATTGTGAGGATTGTATTAAATACCTCCTTTAAGATCTGTATTAATATAATCTACGCATCTTTATATCCATTGCACTATCCAATGAAATATACTAGCTTTTGCCCGCGGCTTCGCCCGCGTACATAAAATATAACCTATGTCACTTAGGAATAAAGCAGCTTTCTATTGGTAAAAACATTTTAACAATCGGACCAGTACTAGAAACTGCTGGGACTAGGACCGTGAAGTTTTGCACAAGGCTTCCTTTTGTGACATAGGCGAGCACTAAGAGAGGATTTTTCAAAATTCACCCCTAAGAGTATGAAATGAGGGTCCAAAGTTTGTATGCCGTTGGCAGAAGCTAGTGAAATGTAATTCAGTATTACTTTACCATTCACTGGTTTCATTTACCATCAACACCGCACCTTACATGGCGACCCTGCCAGCAATCTACACGAGCGACGCGAACTTGAGATGCTGGGTGTGACTTGTGTACCTACCCAAGATTATTTGATAACGAGAATATTTGTGAAAATGTAACGATTATTGATTTATTGTGCCCACGGACTAGACGAACAAAATATATAGGTACAGAAGTCAATCTACATACAAAGCGCGCTCGAGCAACGCACACATAGACACCGCTCACGGACACAGTATCTCAGCTCAATTCAGCTCATTGTGAGCTCGAGTGCTATCCGTTTGAAACACGCGTCTGTGAACTTTTTTGTGGAAAATGGACCAACAAAAAATAACCTTATTCTAACTGTTCAGTGGACGGTTGTTTAAATCATTTGTTTATTAATAAATTATTGAAGAACTGTGTGATGATTTGATTGGTTTGCAATGCCCGCAAACAGTATATTTATTTGGACATGAGAAGATATTGCCAGAAACCGCTAAAATGTAAAGTTAATTTGTGACTCGCACAAGCATAACATATAGCATAATCAGCCTTTTAATGTTCCCACTGCTGGGACTCAGGCCTCCTCTCTAGGAAAGGGGGCCGAAATCCACCACGCGGGCCCAGTGCGGATTGGTGAATGTCACATGTCTTCGACTTTTTGGTTCTCGGACATGCCGGTTTCCTCACGATGTTATCCTTCACCGTTTTGAGAGCAGTGGTGATGAAATAAATTACACAAAGTAATGCGCTTGGCTTGGTTTGAACCCGCAACTTACAACTCGTAAGTCGGGGCCGTTACCACTCGATCATCCACAACATCTCGCACAAGACAACAACGAAATAAAATATTGACAGAATAATAAAGTAAAAGTAGTTATATGACTTTTTTTATTAGTCTGTAAGCCTTCTCTAGCAAGCGACCCGACTTGTAGGATCTGTGAAGAGGCAGAGGAGAATATGCTACACGTACTGTGCGACTGTGCAGCACTAGGCTCCAAAAGACTAGAGTATCTGGGCCAACCATTTCCAAGACCAGAGGACTACAGGCTCAGCCCCATCAAGGCCATACTGGGACTCATGAAGAAGGTGCACGGAGGGCTGGAGGTTGAGTAGAAGGGAGGGGATTAGTACAAAAGATCCAGAAGGGTCGAAGTGCTCTGGTGTAGGGCCAGCCCCACTATAAGATAAGATAAAGATAAGCCTTCTCTAAAATAAAATAAATAAATAAATAGAAAGAATCCAAAAAATCTCCTATCTTAGCTTATGCTGCTGCTATTCTAATAGGGCCTGTGATGGCAAGGCCACAGACACGGAACCAGAAACTTCATACACGAGCTCGACTCACACTTGGCCGGTTTTTGATGTGACGGTTAAACGGTAAAAAAAAAACTTGGACGAATGTAAACACCGTACTATATAACAGGTAGCGTATCGATGACAGGCTGTGCCATCATCGTACCTATTTATTCTCCAACACCCGCTCATCCACGGGTAGTGTGAAAGTGAAACCCGGGGCCCTGGGACGACGGCAAAGAAGGAACAGGAGTGGGTTTTTAGTCAGTCAAAGTCTGACACTATCTCCCGCTCCGCCCAAGTGCGGGATTTGTCATGAGATGATTTTCCCACCCAATAAAAAAAAAAAACACCCGCTCATACCAGGAGCTACAATCCAATTGATTTACCATTGGGATAGCATCGTTCTTTAGGGTTCTGTACCCAAAGGGTCAAAATTGGACCTTATTGCTACAACTTTGCTGACCGCCTGTCTGTCACTAGGCTGTTTCTCAAAAATCGTGATAGCTAGACACAATTTTCACAGATGATATATTTCTGTTGCCGCTATAACAACAAATACTAAAAACAGAATAAAATAAATATTAAAGTGGTGCTCCCATTGTTGTCGTTTTTTTTGCTATGGACAGTATGGAACCCTAGCCTGTTTTTTTTTTTTTTAAATAATAATATTCCACAATTATCACACAACGTCGTCTAGTCCCAAACTGAGCAGAGCTTGTGTTATAAGTACTAGATAACTGATAAACATACCTATATATTTCTAAATACATACATATTATAGATAAATTACACCCAGACACGGAACAAATGATCGTGCTCATCATACAAACATTTGTCCTGGGTGGGAGTTGAACCCGACCTCCAGCATAGTAGTCTGGGTCACTAACCACTAGACCATCAGGCCAGTCAATTTATGAATGATTACCTCCTCAGCTCCAGCATGGCCTTCCTGTCCGCCTCCCTCTTCTCAGCCGCGAGGCGCGCCTTCTCGTTCTTGACGACGGGCGTGATGCGCGCGCGCCGCGGGGTCGACGACACCGGGGTCGACGGGGCTGGCTTCACGGGGGCTGCTAGCTGGAATCATAATACAATATTATGATTTTATAGAAAAAAAATTTAGATTATTTTAATTTAAAGTACCATGGTAGCCCGTAAAATTCAAATTTTAGTAAGTTGTATGTTAACTAGCTTCTGCCAGCGTAGGCGCGGGCTTGCGGACGGCGAGCAATGGGTAGCTCGCCGTCCAACCGTCCGGTAACTGTCTGGACCGAACCCAAGTCGTCGACGGCGCGTAGTGTTCCACGCGCGCCTCAAGGAGATGTCAGCAAACCGTAGGGGCCCAGCAGGGTCGAAGCCTACTGAGTGATGCGACAGAAAACCCCGGGGCCCTGGAACGAAGGCAAAGAAGAAACAGGAGTGCGTTTTAGTAAGTAAAAGTCTGACACGCCCTCTCACCCCGCCCAAAGGCGGGAGCCCATCCTAAACGTTCAGCTATCTGAAGAAGCTGTCCCAGGTGTTCACCCATCCTAAACGTAACCTCGCGCAGTAGTCGCTTACCTCCTGCCAGTTGTTGGCCTTTAGTTCAACTATCTGCTGGTAGATAGCGTCCACATTAGCGACCTGGAGACACACCATGTCCCAGAAACCTTGCAGGTCCTCGACTGTGGTCGGGAAGGGCTCGTCCAGGCGTTCGTTTATGTTGTTGTAACATAGACCTGGAAATTGTTAGAATTTTGGATTAATATTGGACTGCTAGTCCTCTTCTGTTCAGTTGGGTAAAGAGATTGTCATTCGCATAAAAGATGATGGGAACGAGCTTGGCGGAAATAAATTATGCATCATTTTACACATGAAACGAAAACATCCACTGTTGGACATATGCCTTCCCAAGTGTCGCCACAATGAACGGTCCTGTGCGTCTCGCATCCATCGGATTCCCGCAACCCTCACCAGGTCATCGGTCCATCTTGTAGGAGACCTACCAACGCTACGTCTTCCGGTACGCGGTCACGACTCCAGATCCTTACGGTCCCAACGACCATCTGTTCTGCGAGCAACGTGCCCTGCCCACCGTCACTTAAGTTTGGCGATTCTTCGGGCTATGTCGGTAACGTTGGTTCTCCTGCGGATATCTTCATTCCTAATTCAACGCACGTTTCACAAAATGTCGATCGAATCAATAGAAAATCGATAGGCTAAAAACTGGGCATGCATGCATTCGATGCTCAGGACTTTGGAGTTTCGGCTCGACCAGTGCATCATTGCTGATAATCCTCTCATTTTTCAATAAATAAAATGGTACTGGACAGTCATCATCTGTCTAGCCTTTCTCTCTGCTTAAACTGACCTGTGTTCCTTCAGGACCGCGGTAACTCTTTCGAACCAGCCCCCAGCTCATCTATCCAGCGTTTACTTAAATATCTTAGGACCAGTTTCTAGTCTAACCAGCTGCAGACCAGTTTTAAATGGAGCCAGGTGCAAGTCTGTTCCCCACAGCCCGATTACTGTGTAAAATGTTACAGATACCTATATTAACCGTCGGTTATATCAGACAAACACCAGTTATTCCTCCAGGGGCACACGACCAAATTCACTAATACTCGTCAGCTCTTCTGTCATCTATGGGGATTGAAGAGCTAAACGAGATGAGAGTACCCAGTCGCAAACACACGACCCTGGCGAATAGGACACGAAAACATTCCAAGCGGTTTATAGGGTTCGTAGCGTTACCTTCAAACTGCTGCATTTTCTGCGTGGCCAAAAGCCTCGCCTTGCCGGATGCGGCGCGCAGGAAGCCCATAATCTCCTCGCTCACGTCCTCACGATTCTGAAAACATTAGGTCAGATATTTTAGGAAAAGAAATACATAGCGTCTAAACTTATAAAGCTGAAGAGTTTGTTCGAACCCGCTAATCTTTGGGCCAACACTGCCTTAAGCGGGCGCACGCGCAGGCGTCCGTGCGGGTACCCGTCGCGTGACTATGTGTGTGTCGTTGCGGCGGTTCCCGTAGTGGAAACCGGGTTATTACTTGCGCAGTGTTGCTAGTTCAACTTTAACGGTGTCGTGTCGATGGAGATCTTTAATCTATTATTACGTAGCAAAACGGGCGCGAGGCGCGGCTCACCGCGACGGGTGCCCGTGCAGCGTGCCGCGGCGAAGCACTTTTGTATGGGACCTCGCGGGTGACCGCGTAACGCAGCGTTGTTCCCCCTTAGAAACTATTGCGCGCTAATTCGAATTGAAAAAATCTTCCTAGTGTTCGATAGCCCATTAACCCATTTATCGAGGAAGGCTATAGAATATCTGGACAAGAAATTATAATTATTATGTATAAAAGGGTGACCTTGGTTTATGTTGCGACTACATGGATGTAAACCACGCTCGATGGTGGGGAAAACGCGCCTCCCAACCAAGGGCGTTTAAGGTAACTGCTGTCTACACGGATTGAAACTAGCAAGGTCACCTTGGTTGGGACGTTGGTTTGAAAACGTTTGGTCATCCCTTAATGATAAAGCTGAATAGTTTGTTTGTTTTGAACACACTAATCTTAGGAACTAATCTTAGGGTCTATGATCAGTGCGTGTTGCCAGTGATGACATATGGTTCCGAAACGTGGACGCTCACAATGGGCCTCATCAGAAGGCTCAAAGTCACCCAAAGGGCAATGGAAAGGGCTATGCTCGGAGTTTCCTTACGTGATCGAATCAGAAATGAAATATCCGCAGGAGAACCAAGGTTGCCGACATAGCACGAAGAATCGCCAAACTAAAGTGGCAATGGGCGGGGCACATTGCTCGCAGAACGGATGGCCGTTGGGGCCGAAAGGTTCTGGAGTAGCGACCGCGTACCGGAAGACGCAGTGTTGGAAGGCCCCCTACAAGGTGGACCGATGACCTGGTGAAGGTTGCGGGAATCCAATGGATGCGAGACGCACAGGATCGTTCGTTGTGGCGACATTTGGCGGAGGCCTATGTCCAGCAGTGGACGTCTATCGGCTGAAATGATGATGATGATGATGATGAATCTTAGGAACGACTGGTTCGAATTGAAAAATTCTTCTAGTGTTGGGATACTCCATTTGTCGAGCAAGGCTTTAGGCTATAAAACATCACGCTACGACCCACGGGATTGGAGCAGTAACCAAACACGCGGGTGACAGCTGTACATGTGTTTTTCACCTAACTCTCCTAAACGGCTTGATCGAATTGGATGAAATTTTGTGTGTATATTGGAATGGGTTCAGGGATGGTTTGAAAATAATATTGAACCTGGTATGGTACAAGGCTCTGCAATCAGGTTCTCCTTTTTTTTTGTTGGATATAAGATTTCAGGCGGGACAATGTCTGCCGCGATTGCTATTTATATTATTAAATACTAGCAGAGCATATAAGATTAGCAACACTGTCTCACCAAAAACATGGTACCACCTGCATCAACAAAATGACACAACATTCTAGAGTACAATATTTGAATATTATAATATGGTATTTACTAATTTGATACGGCATAAGGTCATATTATATTTATATAATTTATCCTTGTGTTTCTGTGATCAATGTCAAATTTTATTGGTTGTCGACTTGTTTTTTTTTTTTGTGTGTAATTTATTATTACAAACCATTACTTTTTACTGCTTAATTATATAGGCCACTCAAAATAGAGGTTATCAATAAGATTGGTATGCAATAGACATACTGTTGCATACCAATAGGCAGGCCTGCTGGTCTAGTTGTCAGTGGCCCTGACTGCTGTGCCGGAGGTCGTGGGTTCAATTCCCACCCAGGACAAATTGTTGTGTGATGAGCATGATCATTTGTTCTGTGTCTGGGTGTAAATTTATCTATAATATGTATGTATTTAGAAATATATAAGTATGTTTATCAGCTGTCTAGTACTCATAGCACAAGCTCTGCTTAGTTTGGGACTAGATTGTGTTGTATGAAAGTTGTGGAATATTATTATTACCAATCTTATTTTTAATTTATTTATTACTAGCTTCAGGCAGCGACTTCGCCCGTAGGTTTCTCCATACAAACTTTGGACCCCCGTTTAATCCCCTTAGGGGGTGAATTTTGGAAAATCCTCTCTTAGTGCTAGCATACGTCATAAAAGGAAACCTTGTGGAAAACACGCTTCTAGGCCCAGTAGTTTCTTCGGCTGTGCATTGATATGTCAGTTAGTAAGTTTCTCCTTTTATATAGAAAGAAAGAACACATACAGATACATACAGACATACACACACACACACAGACACATACAGATATATATACAGATTTTCATTTTGTGAGTGGCTTTTTGCAGGTCAACCTATGAGGTTGAGGACTGCTTAACCGGACTAGCTTGTGGGGGCCTAAATAAAAATTAAAGCTTCCAGTCAGGGCTAACTAAAAACTAAACCTAAATTTAAGCGACTACCCCCTGTGGGGTACGGATCTTGGCTTAGGGCGTCGCTGGGGGAGGGCAGCAAGGGATGTGCTGGATCGAATAAAGGAGTCAGCAAAATGTGGAATTTTATAGACTGTCAGAAGAAAATGTTGTGAGGAAAGATTTATTTTATTTTTTTGAGGTGGGAAATGATCTAATGACTTCTCCTACTTTAGGGTAGAGCGAGAGGGTGCGTCAGACTTGTACTGACTAAAAACAATTTATGTTCCTTCATTTGTCCTTTGCGTTCTACCACAGTAACACTTTCAAATGTTTCCATAAGTGGTGAATTTTTTTTTAAGTGGAAAAATCATCCAATGACTGACAATGACTTCTTTCGCTTTAGGGTGGAGCCAGAGGGCGTATTAGACTACAGTACTGATCAAACCTACAACTGAAGAATAGTTGCCCTTTGCGTTCTAAGACCACGGTTTCCCTTTCAGAAATTCTCCGTGATCCACATCAACACTTTAAGAGTAGATTTTTATAATGTACAAAGAATTAATCCTGTATCGTGGGTAGGGTTGCCAGGTCTTTAAACCGAAAATCCGGACAGACTATCCTATTTAGCCGGACATTAGGTCAAAAAGGCCGACCTTTTTAAGTCTAACATGACTTTTTAATAACTAAAATAAACAATAAAATTCTTTTTAAATTCTAATGAAAAAACAATAAAATTAAGTGATATAATTGCTAGACTAATTGCATGTCCGCTCTGCTTGTGCTGTTTTGTCATTTGGGTTTTCAATTCTAAACAAAATGGTCAAATTTAAAAAGCCTAACAAAACCCGGCCAGGCCGGACTCTGCCAAATTTGGCCAGACACACAACAAAAAAGCCTGACCGTGTCCGGCTTTATCCGGACGCCTGGCAACGCTAATCGTGGGTGCTTTCACAATCATGTAAACTCACACACACAAAACATCCAGACCTGGAACAACTATGTGCAGGCCATACAGATATTTGTTCCGTGCGAGAATCGAACCCACGACCGGCACTGCAACAGCCAATCGCTCAACAACTGCACCAACTGTGCCCTCATGCCGTGTCGTCGTATGAGTTTATTTTATTGACCTTTTAGCATAAATCAGACATTCAAATATGCTAATAGATTCAAAATGAACAAATAAATATTTCACAAGCGGTAAACATTGAAATCGCAAAACAGAATAGGTATGTATGGAAACACAAGAGTTATAAATATTTTTGAGTATTCTTGTAATCACAAAAAACTTAAGAAGTGCAGACATGGCTCATAAAAATGATATAATGACTAGCTTTGGTTGCAAACTATATTCTATGGGTATATTTAAAAATTCAATATTAAGCTAGGGTTGCCACTATAAGAGTTAGATTGAAAGAAGAACCATGCTCAGCATAATCAACTGAAATATGTATGTATCAATCAATCTATGTAAGTATATAAAAATCAATGCCACTTTTCGTTGTAATTTTATAACCCAAGAACGGGCTCACCTATCCAAACCAAATGTTTAGGCTTTGTTCGGACTATTTAGTAGATGGTTTACGTGAAGTTTGCACAAAATCGGTCGAGCGGTTTTTCATTTATCACATTTTTTGTAACAAATAAATTCAATAAATGGCGGATCATTTTGTTAATGGGGATTTTGCTGTCAAATCGAAACTTGTAGTAGGGTAGAGTGGGGTAGAGTAGGGCAGGGTAGAGTCGGGTAGAGTAGTCAGTTGACGGGAGCGAAGCCGCGGGCAAAAGCTAGTATTTTTTAAAGTAATGTTGCTTCACTAGACACAATTAGGTACTCTTGTATTGTGGATACCCACAATGTGTGGTTTGTAAACCACAAGCATGCAAAAATTACATACATAAGACACCCAGACCGTTGCTGGTTGCCGCCGGGATCCCGATCCCGATTTTCGGCCACCGTAGGCACGGGCTAGCGGACGGCGAGCAATGGGTAGCTCGCCGTCCGATCGTCCGGTAACCGTCCAGACCGAGCACAAGTCGTCGACAGCGCGTACTATTCCACGCGCGCCTCAAGGAGATGTCAGCAAACCGTAGGGGCCCAGCAGGGTCGAAGCCTACTACTGGAGCCAAGGGTCTGCTTCTGAAAGGAAGACTCGGCCCTGGTATGAAAGATTATGATTATGCCCATTCAAATTTTACCAATCAAATCTTCCCAAGGGGCCCCGACTGTGAGTCGTTCTGTTCTGCATTAGAATGTATGATTTGTTTTATGTGTGTATCGATTATAAAACTATTTAAATTGTGTAGTTATTTAGTATTACATAACAGAATTCTAAACTACTGGGCTTGTTTGTTTCTTTTTAGTTTTTATTTAAGTTAATTTTTTTACGTATTTTTTAAAATTAGTTTCGACGCAGTCGGGTTTTTTGTTTTTCTTTAAATATTTTTATTTTATTTTATACTTTTTAGTTACGATTCATTGACTTCGTTATAAGATGGTAAATTTCGCAATCAAGTCATTTCATTGAGGGAGTTAATATCGTGGGGATTATTAAGTAACTTGCGGTGGTCTAAACTACTGATGATTAGTCCCTCTAGAGACCTAACTCGGCTCAAAGCTACATATGCTTGACCTTTAGCAAAAATGCGTGAACTTAAGTCAACCACAGCTCGGTCCAAAAGTCCAAAGTAGTTCCTTGTAGCTTGTGTACAGTTACACCCCAGCACAATATCTATGGCAACATTTTTCGCTCTATTTTACCCTGTCCGCGAAGTGCATCGAATTCTGTCGTCGATGGTTCGATTCTGACTCCTACTCCAGGAACATTGTTTTTAATTGCTTTGTCGTCAAATTCTATATAAACAGCTTGTGGCAATTCTCCGGGTTCCAATTGGTCCCTCCGAAGAGCTGGCCACTCAATTGTCCTTATAACACCCATTGCTCCGTTAACAAGACCATGGGTAACATTCAAATTTCTTCGTAACATAACTCGTGATCCTAAACCGATTGTTAAATATTTAACGATTCCTCCAGTTTTGTTAGGATCATCAGAAACATATACCTACATCTTTCGGTTTTTGACCACATGTTTTCGATTCTACTGATATATCAACTGCATGTAATTTATACAACCTAGTAGTTTTTGCCAATATAGTTGTCATCTTTTGCTTATGTTCATCGACTTGTCTAGTAGATGGGAAAACTCGAATGATTTGATTTACAAACGTGCATCAAATGAACAACGCCATCTATCGAGTTTGGTGGTAAACTTTTTTTTACCAAAAATATTTGTTCTTCATGCTTTTTCACTGTTTTTTTTTTATTTGTGTATCGTTTATACTTGAAATGAAAACTTAAATCAATAAGTAAGAAAATTAGCGAGAATGATTGTTTTATTAAACAACTTTAAATCGTTATATATCCTAAACTATTATTTAAAATGAAAAATGATAAAAGGAACCTAAAGATGATTTTAAAATACCTATTCAACGACACCCCACTTGACATAGTTCATCGACTTTTTTTTTTTTCATTTTGACAATATGGCGTCTGGTTGTAGCTGTGGTGAATTTTGATTACTGTCATGTCTTTAGTGACACTCGCAAGGTTAAGACGAATCGATTGACGTAAGAATTATCAAAATCGGCCTACGCATTTGGTCTCTAGAACGCCACATAGAAACAAACATACATACATACATACATACATACATACATAGACTGATAAACACATTACCCTCCTTTGCGTCGCGCAGTCGGGTAATAAACGGGGGTTGACCGGCGACTCGTGGAGGTCGTCGCGCGCCCAGCCTGATGCGATACATGTAATAAAATTGTGGCGGGGAGAGCACGCGTACTTTTCTGCACTAGTGCGGGAAACAGTCTATTGCGTGCCTAAAAGCGGTGGGATAAGAGCGGGTTTTCGAGTAAGTTATTGAAATAATATAGGTTGCATACTTTTTTTTGGTGAAACTATTGGGGTTGCCTCTTAAAAAGAGATACGTAAATGGCCATAATATACCCTCATCTGTTATTTAATCGAGTTATATATCAAATGAAAGGTAATTTTATTCTTAATTCTACAGTATTCATGGTCCTGGCCTAGATTTAAGATATATTTTCTGCACTAGATCTAGTATTAGAAATATATTCCCTCATCTGTTATTAAATGATAATAAATATTATATACTAGATAATTATTGATACATCGCGAATAGGTTGCTTAGCTAAATCACATGCCGATTATGTTAAACAATTAAATTTGTAAGTAATATAATATAATATTCCACAACTATCACACAACGCC
This sequence comes from Mythimna impura, assembly GCA_905147345.3. Classification (NCBI taxonomy): domain Eukaryota; kingdom Metazoa; phylum Arthropoda; class Insecta; order Lepidoptera; family Noctuidae; genus Mythimna; species Mythimna impura. The sequence continues at coordinate 7,276,856 of LR990369.1, read as the reverse complement.
GTCTAGTCCCAAGCTAAGCAGAGCTTGTGTTATGGGTACTAGACAACTGATAAACATACTTATATATTTCTAAATACATACATATATCGATAAATGACACCCAGACACAGAACAAATGATCGTGCTTATCAAACAAACATTTCTCCTGGGTGGGAATCGAACCCACAACCTTCGGCATAGCAGTCAGGGCCACCAACCACTAAACCAACAGGCCAGTCAAGTAAATGTTTTTGATCAACTTGTTATTTAAGAAAGTCGGGCTACATCAGCTGAAGGAATGTGCCCCAAAGAACTGGAAAAATATAAGTTGCCTACTTTTCCTCGGTGCAACTATGGAGTTGCCAGGTATCAATGATGCAAGTAAATGTTCATAATATACCCTCATCTGTTATTCAATCGAAATATATATCAAATGAAAGGTTATTTTATTCCTAACCAAACTGTATTAGGTTGTCTTACCAAAAATGGTGTGAATCCATGGTTGCCTAGATTTAAGATGTAAAAATTTCTGTCTGTATATTAAGTGTGACAGAGAAGCAAAAAAGGGTCTTAATAACACCTCTCTACAACTTATAAAAAAATAGATGAAAAAATCAGGTAAAATTTCCAAAATCTTTGGACCAAATAAATAACCAGATCAAATCAAGCAACCCTAATCACTCACAAACCAGTTCGGCAGACCGAATTAAATTGTTAAAACAAAACTATAACAATTAGATACGGCTTTTTGGCGAGATCTTCAAACCATTATAGAAGAGAGGTCATCCAGATTTAGTGATCCATTCAAGGATTAAAATCTAAGTTATAATATCGGTATTTTCTATGTGGGTAGATCCTGAAGTAGACAAGCTGAGGTACATTTTATTTCATTCACTGTCCTTTTGCCTGCTTTAAACGCTTGTCCGAAGAACTTAAGTTGCAGTGGGGGTCTATGACCAGTGCATGTTGCCAGTGATGACATATGGCTCCGGAACGTGGTCGCTTACAATGGGCCTCATAAGAAGACTTAAAGTCATCCAAAGGGCAATGGAAAGGGCTATGCTCGGAGTTTCCTTGCGTGATCACATCAGAAATGAAGATATCCGTAGGGGAACCAAGGTTACCGACATAACTCGAAGAGTTGCCAAAATTAGGTGGCAGTGGGCAGGGTACATTGCTCGCAGAACAGGTGATCGATTTGCACGAAAGGTTGTGGATTGGCGACCACGTACTGGTGGACCGATGACCTAGTGAGGGTCATAGGAATCCGATGGATGCTAAACTACAGACTACGACCGTATCACAGATACTATCAGCATATTTGAAATGAACTCCAGAAAAACCAGTTGTATTTATCGGAGTTTGAACCTTTGAACAACTCTAATAAGGGTTAGGAAGTATATATGAAAACTAATTCGCAAGCGATAGCTTCCCTATGTGTTCGGCTAGACTGTGCCGACATAGAGCGCGGGTGCGGGGCGGCCGCGGCGCGGCCATCTCAAACATAAGAGCTTCATACAAGTGGCCACAGTGAGTGCGCGGGCGTTGAGCGGGAAACCCGCGCGGGTACGGCGGAGATGTCAAACTAATTCGAACCATGCTGTGGCATCCGTCGCTCCCCGCACCGCGCTGCCAGTCTGGCCAAGAAAATCGCGCGCGTTTCCACACACGCGTCGCTCCCCGCACCGCACTGCCAGTCTGGCCGAACACTAAGTTACAAATTGTATAACCATGATGATATCTTACCTGTAAGTCCTCCAATTCCTTCTCCGCAGTAGCGGCGAGCGCCAACAGCCTCTCAGTCTCCTTCTTCTCCAAATTCAAGAAGTAATGCGCATCCTTCACCACCTCCACACCATTCGTACCACCATTTACACTAATTAACACGGGCTCCTCACTTCCACCATCAAGTTTTATCACAGATACACCATTTGTCACCGACACAACACTTTTATCTTCCACCTTTTCAGTCTTTTCCACCTTAGGAATGTCTTCATCAATCTTCTGCGGAGACAGATCACTTTTCAAACACTTCTTTGGCGATAGGATTGGCAGCTGAGCTCGGAACTCTGGCCTTAAATGCCTAAGGACGGGTAGAGAGACGCTGGAGTCCATTTCTCCATTTGGACTCGTGTACACTTGATCTATGTCCGTTTCTTCATATTTTTTGGGCAACCTTTCTGGTGTATTCAAAGACTTTTCGGTCAAGACCTTCGGTTCGTCGTCTTCGCTGGAACTTTTGAGTTTGTGTCGCTTCTGGTTAAAGAATCCTTGAGCCAAAGCGCCAGGACCGTAAAGCCTTTCCACCCGCTGCTGAATGAAACTCTTCATAGGACTCGTGAGCTGTTCCCCATTCTCCTTCGTGATTTCCACTCGTTTGGAAACCCCATTGGATGAAATGGTGTAAGACTCGGAGCTAAACCGGGTCTCTTTGCCATTCGTAGTGACAGTCTTCCTAAAATTCGTCTCCGAATAACTGGACTTGAAGGTAATCTCTTTAGCATTGTCTACTTCATCGGTCTTATGAAGCATTGAGGTCGCGAAGTTCTTACTTTCGCTTGATATGTAAGGACGGCTGGTAGTCGTCATGTTTCCAAGAAAGTCGTTCTTCAACTGCTTATTTTCGGCCGCCATGTAGACATTAAACGGTGACGTTGCTAGGTAAGGGTCTGTATGCGCCTTAGTAGGCGCTTTCTGTGTCAAATCGGCGCGCGTATCATGAGGACCAAACGTTGGGACCAGCAGTTTATTCGCGCTGACAGGAACTGGGACCAATAGGGAGTTATTTTCGCTTCTGTATTGGTAAGTATGTGTTATAGGTCTTATAGGGGAAGCTTCCCGACTTTTGTTGATGTCCTGCCTCAATTTCGAATCATAGGTAGTTAGATTCGTGTACCCATTAACAGAGCAAGCAAGGTTGAGATAGCTTGGCTTTTTATGGGGTAAATCGTCTCTCTTCTTATGGTGTCCCCTGGATCTGTGGCTTGAAGAGTCTACGCACACTTTCGGGGGAGGTTTTAAAAGATTGTCAGACTTCCTGGGGGTTGGTGTGGTGTCTTCAGGAGTTCTGACTGGTGTAGCCACAGGGGTGGGGCTGGCCAGGTAGTTAGGCTGTAAGTTGGAGTATGCCCTTTCTTGCAGACGTGATGTGAAGTCCCGGATCCGACTGGTGGTGGATGACGGTGTTAGGAGATTCAAGCTCCCCGATGTGGTATCTGGAATGAGAAGAATTTTGGGGTTTAGATATTTATTTAGACAGGTAATATTTATTGTTTAGACAAAAAGAGAGAAAGGCATTACCGAAATTGTTAAGTAAATGGAGCAGTTAATAATATAATTTAAGAGCGTGTAATCCTCACAGTATTTCTTACAAACTGTCAAGTTCTTGATATGAATGAACCGATTGTATTGAAACTTTGTACACTTAAGTACGCAAGACCAAACCTTTGTAGTTTCGACTCAGCCACTGTACCAATGCCGATGATCAATATTTTGATAACTATATTCTCATAGCTAAATAACGGAGTGAAAAATTGCCATCAAGACAAGCTAAGCACCACTCGCCACCCCATATACGCCTATGTATATAACAGGAGCCAACAACCTCAGTAAATAAAACTCAAGATAAGCTGTCTTAAACTTACCTACATCTTTAATCGGTATTATTCAACATGACCTTGTAGATATAGATATCACACCTATATCGAAAATATTTCTATGAAATGCAAAAGAATTCATTGATATCTAAATCTATATTAATATTGAATATAAAGGAATAATCCTGTACCTAGATTTTTATTCGACTGGCATAATTTATTATATATTTTATTGTAAAAAAAAATATTTTACTCCTGAAATAAAGCATCAAAGTATGCCACATTGGAAAAACTTTCATTTGAGAAAAACAATAACGCCAAATACAAACATACAACATACGACATATTGTTGAAAAGACAACGCTAATAAAGACTCTAATATCAAAAAGCAAACATAACTGACACATATACAACAAAAACAAAGCAGAAATCCAACATTATCAACAGATATAATCCATAGATTAGTACCACAATCATAAAACAAACTAAAGAGTTCTAAGTTTAAACACTGCATAAAAACTTTTTAGACACTCACAAGCATGAAAAAAGAGGTAATAATCGCACATTTTGAATTTAGAACCATTGCACACACAAAAGATGAGAGGAAAAGGTATAAATAATTATAATTACCGCAGAGCATGTTTTCAGTGTATCTTATCACAAGAGATCCTAGATTACAACTTGCATGGGTATATAATAATGATGTAAGAGTAGATAATATGATTATGTGGTGTGCGTACGCGCAGCGGAATGTTGTTGAATTTAAAGATTTTAATTATGCAGATATTTAGTGTATGACGTCGTATAATTGTGTATGGTAAAAAAAAATTTGTGCACGCAACCATTGTGGAGAAATTCACCAAAAACTGATTCCGCTGGGCGAACGTTGTCCTGGCGGAACTTTTTTTAATCCATAGACTTTAGAAGAAAAGAGATGTGACCAAAAATTAGTGTGTATTTGTGTGTAATTGTGTATGTATGAATAAAACTAGTGCATGCATAAACTTCGGAGAAATTCAAGTTTCCGCTACGCGAACGTTTGGCCATTAGCTAGTTTTCATGTAAAGCGCTTACATAGAGAGCTGTAGATTTTTACATACGTTGTTTTGAATTTGTTTATATTTGTTTAAAAAACAGATTTAGAAAAAATCGTAGGGCTTAAAAGATAAAAATATAAACGTAAAATACGCTTATTAGGTCTTAGTTCTTAAAGTATGCACTTTGGGGTCTAGATTTTCACGTTTATACAAACCTTGTAAGTGTCTGCAACATGTTGCCAAGTATCAATGATGTTCCGTTAGTAACTAAAGAGATAAAGGACAAATTTACCATGAACAGATCACTGTTTACAAAGCAGTCAAATATCACGACGTTCTGAAGGAATTGCATGGTAATATGTATGTTAATAATTAGTGTATTCATTCAACTATTCTTATGCAAAATTTCATGTCATTAAATTCAGTAATTAAAGAAAAACAATTATAATACTGACGAAGCATCGAAAACCTACATAACCCGACCAAGTTCGGATGGCTACAAAAAAGCGGCCGTGCAATATATTTAGGTAACATCCCAAAATTTACAGTATAATACCGGTATTGAATTGGTATAGGTGATAACACAATAAAATTGTTGTTTCGATATAATTTATAGGTCATTTATTTTTGTACACCTACTTTTTTAAATGTATTTACTTTATTGTGTTATCACCTATACCAATTCAATACCGGTATTATACTGTAAATTTTGGGATGTTACCTAAATATATTGCACGGCCGCTTTTTGGTAGCCATCCGAACTTGGTCGGGTTATGTAGGTTTTCGATGCTTCGTCAGTATTATAATTGTTTTTCTTTAATTACTGAATTTAATGACATGAAATTTTGCATAAGAATAGTTGAATGAATACACTAATTATTGACATACATATTACCATGCAATTCCTTCAGAACGTCGTGATATTTGACTGCTTTGTAAGCAGTGATCTGTTCATGGTAAATTTGTCCTATAACTCTTTAGTTACTAACGGAACATCATTGATACTTGGCAACATGTTGCAGACACTTACAAGGTTTGTATAAACGTGAAAATCTAGACCCCAAAGTGCATACTTTAAGAACTAAGACCTAATAAGCGTATTTTACGTTTATATTTTTATCTTTTAAGCCCTACGATTTTTTCTAAATCTGTTTTTTAAACAAATATAAACAAATTCAAAACAACGTATGTAAAAATCTACAGCTCTCTATGTAAGCGCTTTACATGAAAACTAGCTAATGGCCAAACGTTCGCGTAGCGGAAACTTGAATTTCTCCGAAGTTTATGCATGCACTAGTTTTATTCATACATACACAATTACACACTAATTTTTGGTCACATCTCTTTTCTTCTAAAGTCTATGGATTAAAAAAAGTTCCGCCAGGACAACGTTCGCCCAGCGGAATCAGTTTTTGGTGAATTTCTCCACAATGGTTGCGTGCACAAATTTTTTTTTACCATACACAATTATACGACGTCATACACTAAATATCTGCATAATTAAAATCTTTAAATTCAACAACATTCCGCTGCGCGTACGCACACGATTATGTGTGTGTGATTGTGTGTGTTGTAATTGAACTGATTGGGGGGAGGCTTGAACTTCAAGATATGGGTGAATGAGGTATGGCAGAGGTTGCCAAGACTATACAATAAATAAATAACCAATTTACAGACTCTTTTTCTTGCCTTTAGAGATATTGATAAAGACTCGGCTCCACTTGGGGGCCATTCAAAATATTTTACTCCTGAAATAAAGCATCAAAGTATGCGTTAGCACTACAGGGGGATGGGGGGGGGGGTCTTTGCATTGCTTATTTTTGATGACATGGGGGATGGGGGAGGTCTAGATCTATGGTGATTACGTCAGCAGTGCAATTATTTTTTAGTTTTTTAAGAGAACAATGTCGATGTTTCAAAATCACAAGAAAGTGAGCAGACACACATCAATAAGCATCATACATCTAATGTCATTGAAGACTTAGTGTCATGGATTACTGTGTCTTGGACTGAGAACTGTTAATTTGAATTAATAATGTCAAAATTAACTCTGCTTTTTTTTCCTTTATTTCAAGTATTCCTTTTTTCCAGACTTACAACTACTGCTCATAAATTAATAACTAAACTAACACATTGACAAATGCACGTACCAATGTTTACGTAAGCATGGGGGGGGGGGGGGGGGGTGAGAGCTTTGCTTACTTTTGCTGACGAGGGGGAGGGGGGTTTATATTTGCAAAAAAGCTTGCAAGATTAATCAATAAAAACATTTTATGGTTAACGTAACGCTAAATCCTGTATTTTTTATGACACAAGTGGTTCTGAATCAAACTCAGGCACCTACCTACTACCACACCACCGCTGAACTGGACCTATTTGGCGCAGCCGTGAGAGGAGTGGCAATTTGAGTGTTGGCGTTTGGCGGGAACGCCAACAGAAGTCATTCGTCTAAGCCTGCTGGTGGGTTTTAGTCAGTTAAATTCTGAAAATCTCTTCTTCTCCACAACGAATGAGAGAAGTTATTTGATGTTTTCTCGCCCCTTAGAAAAACAACCCTTAGAAGGCAAAAAGTCTTTACATTTTTTTTTCAGTTAGAGTGTTGAGATATAAAGCCCTACGATAAGCTCCATTTTACGACCAAAACTGAACTGTTAAAGGGATGGAGCTATATAGGGTGTATAGCTCCATCCCTCTTTCTCAATCACACACCAGACATTTTAACACGTCATGGTATTTTTTTTTCTTTTTTCGGTGGAAAAATCATTCAATGACATTCCCCGCTCTTGAGAGGAGCGCGAGGGTGTCAGACTTTTACTGATTAAAAACCCACTCCTGTTCCTTCGTTGCCTTTTATACCGGGGCCGAGTCTTCCTTTCAGAAGCAGACCCTTGGCCCCAGCAGGCTTCGACCCTGCTGGGCTTCTACGGTACGTCGTGGTATGACGGGGTGACCTGAAAAACGCCTCTAAAGCCTAGCTAATATATAAAGCTAGAACTACACTGCGCACACGTGTATCACACACGCCGATCTTGTCGCGTCGGTCTCCATACATTTTATAATGGAAACAAGACTTGTAGAGCTACACTTGATCCACGCCACGCGACGTCGTTCTAAGTACAAATCAGGCGTGTTACACGTGTGCGTCGGTCTAATGTAGTTCTAGCCTAATGGTATGCAATCTGTATCTCCATGTCTGTAATATTTATTGTGGTGAGAAAATAAATATTGATTATTATTATTACTTCACAAGTGTAAAAGAAACAGGTACAATATGAAGCAAGATAAAAGTGCAAGTAAACGCTTATGCTAATACAATCTCTAAATAAGAAGTTGACCAGTCCAAGTCACCGCCTACACACTATATGACTCATATGTCAATGTTTTCTGTATGTATGTCAGCTATTTCTTTGTGTTTGTTTATTTCTTGAGGCAATCACATTTGCAATTTTGATTTGTAATCCTTTTTTATGTAATACCAGGTGAGGCACTTATGTTTAAGGATTTTTACTACGTATACCGTCGGTCGAAAACAGACTGGGTTGTCAGGAACATTTAGAAATAAGTAGTTTTGAGATAAAATTTTTTCTTTATCTTAATGCAATCTGTCCTAGGTCATTTAGCAATAGGTATATGGTGTTATTACGTTATTAGTGATCTTGTACGTTATGGAGCCACCGCCCCCCACCCATTCTTAACTATCGCTCATTCAAACTGATTATTCTTTAAGTAGATCTTGGGGTGATCTTTTTTTCAGTCTTGAGTCACTGGATTAGACATAAGCTCCATTGCCAGTTGATATTTTTAATAATGCCTATTTTTGAGATCTATTTGTCAGAATTCGACTTGTATATTATTATATACTCCTATAATTGAACTAAGAACAGCATTAAAATCTTTGTTTAGTATCAGTATAAAGTGAAAAACTAAACATTTTGAGATGTTCCACTACTGTTTCCAACAATATATTGAAATGATATCTATGTGAAGAGGAGGCATAGAACACATGTTACTAAAAGAGTTATGAATATACATGTGGACGGATGGAGAAGGAGAGGTTAACTCTAGGGTAGCTACTCGAGTTATAAAAGAACGACCCTGGGTTGCAACTCAAAGCATTTTTGAACAGTTGGAGTAGCGACTCTACTCTGGTTATTTTTGAACGCAGGGCTTGGTGTTCAAGCTTACTCTATACAAAATGTCATCAATTTTGGTTCAGTTTAACCATGAAAACGTAACAGACAGACAGACAGAGTTACTTTCACATTTATAGTACTAAGTGGAAATACAAATAACTAAATTGAAAGTATGAATGTCAAAGTAATAAAAATGGTGAATTAACTAGCTGACTTTGAAAAGAGAATGCTGAGGGAATGTATTGCATAAAACATGCAAGTTGCATGTAATATTTATATTACATAACTCAATAACACAAATTCAAGGGACTGGCTGTATGCAACTGTTGTTAAACCATAGACTAACATGAGGTTCACAGACATAGACAACACTCAAGAGAACCAAACTTTTTTTAAAAACCTTAAACTTTTCAATACATTGAAGTAGTATTTGCACAATTATCTGCAATAGGTTTTATGTCAGAGTTAATGTAATGTGACACAAGTCTTTCTCAGATAGGCAGTCGCTGTTTGTAAAAGATGGGGTGTTCAGCCGCATCTGGCTTGACTGGACAACAACCTCAACAAAGTTTGGGAATATTGAGGTTTCAATCAATTTGCCATTAATATCATTAACCAGCTTCTGCCACCGGCTTTGCCCGCTTGAAAGTAGATTTTCCCATACAAACTTTGCATCCCCGCTTTATCCCTTACCTATCTAAACCCCAATGATCAATTTGATCAGGACACTCTTATGTGTACAAGAACCTTACTATATGAAAAGATTGTTAAAATATGAAGCTGTTGATCCCCGCATTAAGGCCGCGTTTCCACCTACAAGCAAATTGCATGCAAGTTACGTTACATTGCGGACTACCGAGGTATGATGTGATCAAGCGGTTGTTCGTACAACACAATGTGATTCGACTTGCATGCAATTTGCTTGTAAGTGGAAAAGCGGCCTAACGCCGGCGTTCACGCGCCATAGTCTTACTATTGTGTCTCTAATTACGCACTCAAAATGTTAATCTTAGTGTAATAATAGTGATCTGTATCATGTAATGGCTGATTTGTGACTGAATGATAATAACCACAAATTACTCCAATAAAAAATAACCAGTCTAATAAGATTTGATTTTAAAATATTTGATGTGATTATGAAGGCCAAGCACAAGTCACATTAATGATGTATATTATTTAAAAAAGTTAAATAATAAAAAAAAAATACATCATCTTTGATAACATTGAATGGAATGACAGAATAAATGTGTCTGTAATTAATTTAACATGAAATATGGACACATAAGAATGTATATTCTATAACATAACTTTCTCAAGATAAAAAAAGCAATTTTACATTTTCTAGTTAAGGCTCATGCCTTAACTAGAAAATGTAAAATTAAAGAACGAAATCATGCAAAGAAAGAAATAGAAATAAAGATGAATCGTTTTCTGTGAACTAATATAAATAATCGCATTAGTCATCTACGTTAAGCCAATTGTAAAAAATATACTACGTCATGCAGTTTTAGGGAATTTAATCATAGTTTTAGATTCATTACAAACTCTCAATAAAATAAATTACAACTACAAAAAGTACGGTAAAAGTAAGTCTTTTAAATCCTTTTTGACATTGAAGACCGGCTCAAAACACTTACCGATCGGTTTTAACACACATAAACTAAATTACACAATAATTATAATGTTAATTTATTCAATTTAACCATTATTTAAAACACCTCACATAATTTTTCACTGAACTATTTTATGACAATATGACATCAGTTCACAAAGAAATGTCAACGTTTTTATTTTTTTTCCTCCAGTCGACGACGCACACACCCGTTTGCGGCCAGTCCGCTCCGTTCCGTTTCACGGTCAGCAAGTTTCAGATTTGTTATTCACAGATTGTTTTTTTATAGATACGCGTTGTTAAAATTTTGCGAAATAATTTCATCTCAGGTGTGTTTAGGTGCGTATTCAAAAGCAGTATGACGGCAATGACCGAGCTATAAACCGTGCGTGGGCAGAAAACGAGGTCGATACATAGATTATCCTAATGTGTACGCGTATCCGATTGTCTTTTTGTTTGGGAGTTGCATTTTGCAATAAGCATTGTTTGCAATTTCTATGCACACGGCCTAGATTTATGGAATTTTATAAATACATAAGATATTTTTACGTCGTTTTTGTTAAATCGATCGGTTCGAGTAATTTTATATTAAATATTGATTGCTTCCGCTGGGAATGAGTAACGCTATAATATGATTGAGGTCATTTTATTTGATTGCCGAGTATACTCTATTATCATCTACTAATAGAGGTACTAAATATTTAGCTACGCTAGCTAGATGACTAGATTACACGACATTATATATTTATTGAATATTAAAAAAAAAAACGTAAAAAAAATGAGACCGTGTGAAGAAAAATTATTTCTTTTTCAAGTACGAAGTTCGCGCGCTGTCTCGTTTTACGTTCAGTTTCACACAAAACTTTTAACACATTTACATGTTGTTAAGAAAACAGAACCAACATTTTGAAGCTAAAAATAAAAGCGCTCTTCACGGTGATTTACGAGCCGAAGACGTCTATACTTAAACAGAAAGCAATCAGAAGATGTCGTGGAAGAGGGAAAACAGACACAAAATGAAAAGAGCGGGCTACTTCGAAATTCCTCGAAATTACTGTCGATTTATGTTTTACATGCCAACGAAACAGCTAGAAGTGTTTTCATGCTTTCCAGTCACATGAAAATGTGTAACCAAGTAATAGAGACGTAAATAAATGGTATTACTAGCATATTTTTTATATCGAAATAAAAAGAAAACACCACTATCACGATACAGAAAAGGAAAAAAAGAAAACACAGATTACAGATAATAGTAAAGACATTTATTAATATGAAAATAATAATTATAGTATGATAAGAGCTACTGAGTATATTATAAAAGTTTAGAAAACATTGCAATCAATTAGATAAACATTTAGATACTGAATGGAAAACTGAACATTTATAATAAACTCATTCAAAAATGATTTAATAAAATGAACTGAAGATAATTACAATCACTCATGCAAATAAAATAGAACAAAATTCAGAAAAAAAAATCGCTAAAAACGAAACGATAACTTTTTTTTTCTGAATCGTAAATAACTACAACAACAATATAAAAAGCCAGGAACACATTGACCACACTCTATTTACCTGAAAAGTCTGTACTTGCGTCGACATCGAGGGAGCAGCTGCCTATAGAATCCACTGACTTATCCATAACTTTGACTGTCAGATCCTTGACCACCTTCACTAAATCTGACTCCTTCACTTCAATTTCGTATGCTCCTATACTGTCAAAATCATCTACATTCGATTTAGGAGACACTGTCGAACTAGGTAATCTTATATCCGTCTCGTCAGTGTTAATAGTCAGAATAGAGGCAGGTTTTAGTTCTTCAGGAGCGTTTTTGTCTAAAATAAGTGTGCTTTGACTCGTAAATGTGCTACGTATAGGCTCAATGTATTCTACGTCCTCATCAAAGAAAAGATGATTTGTATGCCCGCTAGGACCTTGCACGTTAGTTGCGTCTTTAGGTACAGCGTCAATGACTGTCTGAGTCTTATGAATATTCTTATAGTAATGATTTTCTAACTTTTCTAACTGTCTCCGCGTATCTGACTGCTTTTTCCTTACAGAGTCTATTATTACTGGTAAATTGAGGAGATCTGGAGTTTTTTCTCCGTTGTTTTCGCGTTTAAAGAGAGGAGAATCATCACTTTCAAGCTCAAACCGTTTGTATTTTGAGGAGCAGTAGTCATCTATAGACGAGGTGTCAGACTTTTTTGTGTCAAAAAAAGTATCGAGAGAGAAAAATGATTTCCGTTTCTTCTTTGGTTGGGTTGGTTTATTAAAATTTGGTGCCACCAAGGGCTCTGCTTTATATGGTTGTACACAAATATTGCTCGTATTTACCAAAGATTTAGGCCTCGTTTCTTTGGGGAGGCTTACAACACGATTAGTCTCTACCTTTCTGGAATCTAAACTTAAAGTCTTTCGGAATCTTTCGTTCAGGTTCGCTAGTAAAAAATGTCTCCTTTCCGTTGATTTAGGGGTGACATTGTAACTCTGCTTACTACTCGAAGGCTGCGAATGGGGAATGTGTTCTGTATATTTGAATTCGATGTCGTTTTCCGAAAAATCTTTAGGTTCTTCGTAATGTTGTGTGCCAGGTTCTGGTCTTTGAAAAGAGAATGACCCTCGAGTGGAGCTCTCTTTTCTGTCACAAATACAACTGCCAACACAACTGAGCTTCATGCATCTTTCTTCCGGTTCTAAGGAAACCTCGTGATCATTAGGAATGTATGTATCTGGCTTGCTTTTATGGATTAAGAGGTCCTGCCTTATCTTTTCGAGCCTTTCGTCTCCATGGAGGCCTCTAGTGTATTTCGACTTTAGTGGTCGGAAAAACCTTATGGAACCTGAGGTGTGTGGTTCTATGGAGCGTCTTCTGATGAAGGATGGTGAGTCTGAGATCTTGTTCACGCCTAGGAGTAGGACAGGCGATTTCTTGTCCTCCTCGTCTGGTAGATCGCTGTAAAGAAACAGTGCTGGTCAGATAGTGGTCGTTAACTATTGTGTAAAGTGATAATTGTTCCAAAGTGATATATCAGTACGCCAATTTTTACCTTTTCACCACCTTTGTCGGATAAATCCGACAATCACTCTATTCCACCAGGGTCGCACATACATGACCAAATATTCCATCTCGTCAGCTCTTCTGTCACCTATGGGGAATTAAGAGCTAAACGAGTTGGAGTACCCAGTGGCAAACACACGACCCTGGCGAATAGGACACGAAAACACTCGTCGGACTAATCAGACGCAAGCGGTTAAAGAGTTAATTATTTCTTATATTTGGTTCGTAAAAGATAAAATTAAAAAAAAAAACTTAGTTTTTACAAAATAGCTCTAACTTTTAACTACAATGTGGAACATTTATCACGAAAAAGCTTATGATTAATGGATATATTTCAACATGAATAGAAGATGATATTGTCGCTTAGGCCAGTGTCATTCTTTGCAAGCATACAGAGTGCCCATTATATCTTTAAACGGCTCTCAGTTTCTGTTAAGAAAATTGTTTTTAAAATTAATGCGACAATTTATCAACCACGCGGAAACTGCTGTAATTGGCTATTTAACCTTTTATTTTAAGACGAGAAACCATCAAATATCTCCTCCCACTCTGGGACGTCAGTAAAAGTCTGACATGCCCTCTCGATCCACCCAAAGTGGGGGAAGATATTGGATGATTTCCCACCTCAACAAAAAACTAACTGAATATTCTAAGCGGAAAAGTGCGTACTTACAAGATGAATTTTTCGAGTGGGTGTTTCGATCAGTGTACCGGTCCATTAATCGCAAATGACATGAACTTAGGGACATACTATTGATTAATTGTTTCCTTAGCACTGCACTTCTCCGCGAATATAGACAGACAGTTTAAAATCTAAATTCCGTGACACCGAAATTAGATATACTGGGCACACTGTTCAAGCTGATGAATTTTGCACGGCCAAATAATAAAGTTGTTAGTGTACATCTTAAGAATTATGTCGATATTAGTTTTGTAAGATAAGATTAGTAGAAAAATATAAAAAACGACAAGCATCAAGCACATACAAACACAAAAACTTACTTACTTACGCGTAAATAAAAAGAAATTCAATAGAAATGTATAGATACTTGTTTTTCTGAAATATAGTAAAAGAAAGATAGAATCGAAAATGGTAGGTAGCCAATTTTGTAATCAAATAAAAAATTTAACCAGTAAATATAGTTAAAGTAGTGTTGTGACAGACAGGCATATATCGATAGAAAAAATAATACAAAAAATATATCAACATTATACGAAATCAAACCTAAGAATTTCTTGCCGGTTGCCAGATATGCAACAAAATCTGAAGCCAATTTTGTAATCAAATAAAAAATTTAACCAGTCATGTAAAATATAGTTAAAGTAGTGTTGTGACTGACAGGCATATATCGATAGAAAAAATAATACAAAAAATATATCAACATTATACGAAATCAAACCTAAGAATTTCTTGCCGGTTGCCAGATATGCAACAAAATCTGATGTCATATATTATGTACCTTACCTACCTAGACATACATAAGTAATTTATTTGTAGATAATATATCGTAGACGTCACAAATCAGTGGCAACAATTTGACATTACAGCGTCTCTAAATCGTAGCAGTAATGGCGATTGTCATTTTGCAAATATTACAATTAAAGTGTGATTTACTATACTTGCACCAATTAAATAAACACAGAATTGTTTATTTTTATACTAAACAACAAATAACACTAATAACCCTTCTTACAGTCGGGTAAAAAGAAATCTTATTTTGAAAACAGCACCAAAATTTGTTTTAAAAAAGCAGCAATTAGCATTTCAAATATTGATATGAGGAAGAGAGGGGGCGTGGTGGGAACATCTTGCTATCTCTTATAAATGTAACTTAACCACGGTGACGTCACATTTCAGTATGTGCATCTTTTTTCTGTTACTTGACAGTTTACCTTTCCATCAAATTCGGAAAGTTATCAACTTACATCATTTTTAAATGGATTTAATTCTTTCTATTTGCGATTTTGGATAAAGTCTTTTAAAAACAAATAATGTAAAAAAAATTAGTGAATTAGGTACCCAATTATTTATTAATTCTGTTAACGCAATAAACAAACATTTTTATGTAAACTTATTCCGCTTTCGGTACGATGCACTGTCTGGCACGCCCTTACCCTACACCTTTTATTGGTAAAAGCACGCGACGGCGACGTTTTTGTATACTTTTGCAATGCACGATATGAAAGGAATCTCGGTAGCTGTATAGGTTTTTAAAGTAAATTGTAATGGAGATTTGACAGAAATACAAAATGCAGAACATAATAAATGTAGTTCAATATTGAGAGGCTTTTGTGGATGAGGTTCATCATGGGCCAAGATGGCATTTTACCAACCAGAGGCGGCGCAAGGCGTGGGCGACGTGGGCCACCGCCTACGGCCTCGCGGTCCGGGGGGCCTCGCACCTGACTTGAAACTATATTACTTAAAAGCCTTGTCTCTAGTCATTCTTTATTACAGCCTGAGTATTCTTGGTTCTTAATCATTTTAGCGTGAGACAACAAATGTGCTGTTATCACTTAGTGTAGGAATGGTAATTAAAACAACCTATCCACGCTGCGTCTTTCGGTACGTGGTCGTCACTCCAGGTCCTTTCGGCCCCAATGGCCATCTGTTCTTCGAGCAATGTGCCCTGCCAATTGCCACTTAAGCAACGTTGGAAGGCTTCCTACAAGGTGGACCAATGACTTGGTGAGGGTTGCAGGAATCCGATGGATGCGAGACACACAGGACCGTTCGTTATGGCGATACTTGGGGGAGGCCTATACCCAAAAGTGGACGTTTTAAAGTTTACGTCAGGCTCGCACTGTTTGATTGTGATATATTTGAAAAAATCCGTCTTATTACACCACCAGAAGGAATCGCAAAATGTACCTTGCCCACGTCAGATTTAGATCTTACCCCGCTACTGTTACCAACTACATTATTGGCTTTCTTTCCATATTACCGAATGCTGCTGAATAACAGTACTTTAAATTAATGGGCTTCTTATCTAAACTCCACAACCCGGTCAATGGGTAATACATTTGGGGCTTCGGTCTATCCGTAATGAAGTATTTACGTTTGACAGCCATGACGGCGAGATTATCGCAATGACTGTAACCGTTTGTATTGAAGAAATGTTCTTATTATTATTATTTTTTACTTTTTAGTGTTTTTTTTATATAGATATTGGTTGTTTTTTTTTTTTAAGTATTTTTTTGGGTGTAGTTTTTATAAATCCATAGATCTCTTGTTGTATCGAATTTGTTTCCAAACATTTGTAACTGTTCTGTTCTGATTTGAAACTGTAAGATATAAACGTAACATATTCTTTCCGTGCCGGTGGTCTGATTCTGCAGACAATATTGCACGCTGCAGGTAACGCGTCCGCACAGATAACAGTAATGCCGATGAAGCGTACCGAACGCAATGAGTTGACGATACTGTAGTGATGGGACATAGACGAGATTTTATCGATAGTCGATATAGAGCGGGTTTCGGAATTGAGTATTTTGTGTTAAGAACGTCTCGAACCCTACCTACATAATTACCAAACTTTGACAGTTTTTTCAGGATAAGGGAGAATTTGAGAAATACTCAACTTCAAATGCTTAAATCAGAAATTGGGGTTAAGTCAGGTTAAAGCGTCCTAGGCTAACAAAGGGCCTCTAAATCTTGGCATGGTAATAATGTTAACTGGCCCTAAGAAATCTTCAGTTTGACGTAAAACCTTTATCAAATAGAAATAATGTAATGTTTCGCTATTACCGACCTTTGTTTTTTTTTTAGTTCGCTAATCATGAAATAACTTCTAACGCGTCAGACATTTTTTTATTGGTAGGCTTGCGTTTGACCACTATCTCATCTGATGGTAAGCGATGATGTGACCGACGATGGAACACGCTTGCCTAAAAGTAACCTATTCACTCTTGACTTAAATACCCCTAGGTTGTAGCTATCAGGAAACACAGACTCCGGCAGGGAATTCCACTCCTTAGCTGTACGCATTATGAATGTGTTCCCAAATCGTTTTGTACGTATGGTCAGACTTTTATTGCCTAAAACCCACCTGTGTTCCTTCACAAGGCAACGGTAACTTTTTAGAAAAATCAAGCAAATCATCGACTCAAGTAACATCACTACCTGTTCCGTTGGCCTATTAACCACAAATTGCTCCATTGCACGCAAAAGCTGATTACAGGCGGTCAAACGGATTGACTTCTTATACCTACACTTACATTCATACAATCGTAGTAACTGTAACAAAAGCATGAAGATTGAAATCATGGAACAACTGTTTATCGTTTGCGCCTGAGCGTTGTGTGGAAGACAACTTGGAATCTAGACTAAGTGATGTTCATTCAGCGAAAACGGTGGTAAAAAGTCCAAATTGTTCTTTCAGCTATAACGGTGGTAAAGAGTCCAAATTGAGCTATAACGGTGGTAAAAAGTCCAAATTGTTCTTTCAGCTATAATGGTGGTAAAAAGTCCAAATTGTTCTTTTAGCTATAACGGTGGTAAAAAGTCCAAATTGTTCTTTCTGTTATAACGGTGGTAAAAAGTACAAATTGTTCTTTTAGCTATAACGGTGGTAAAAAGTACAAATTGTTCTTTTAGCTATAACGGTGGTAAAAAGTACAAATTGCATGAAAACTAAGTCGATTGACCATGTGTCATTCTGATAATGTAAATTGAAAGAAGGTCAGTTTGTACGTCTCTTGTCCAGTAGTAGTACTTAATTCAGTTACGAAGCAGAATGGTTGTCTTTAGATTTTGAAATAACAGTCACATTCTAGGCGTAGCTAAGGGACCTAGGATAAGCTCTGCCTTTATTTATTTAAGGTGTGAAATCATCTTCCACTCTAGGGTGGAACGAGAGAGTGTCAGATTTTTACTGGCTAACATCACACCTACGTTCCTTCAGTTTCCTTGTGTTCTAGGACCACGATTATCCTGTTCGTTCCCCATGACCCTAGCAGGTATCGGCCCTGCTGGGCTAAGGTTTGCTGACATCCCTTTAAGGCGCGCGTGATGAGCTCGGCCTAGACTGACGAATTATACAGGGTCACTCAACAATGAGAATTAACTACTTGAGAAGTTCTTCTTTTTATCGACATCGACAACCAATCAAAACAATAAAGTACGGGGTTGTTTATCGTCCAGTCTGTCACGAAAATTATTAATAATTAAAAAAAAAGAATATAAATCATAATATAAAGTATATATTTTAATAATAACTACGTAAAAGAGAATTGAGAAATTTAAGAATTGCAAGCGTAAACACGATATCAACATTATTTTTTAAGACGGGGGCAAGCTAAAATATTACACAAGTATTATGTACATGTGAGTTCTTGTAGCCGCGAAATAAATTGTGAAGAAATAAAATACCTGCTTGAATCTGTGCTAGAAAAAGATAAATGACGTTTATAAATTATAATGTGTGTCAAGCTGATGTGTGTAAACAACTAAACATCTAGTCGCACCACAAATGTGCGGCGAAATTCATGTCAATCTTCACACTTTGATTTTATTCTCTTAATTTCTATTTTAATTACTTTTGTAACATACATAGATATATAGATATATTCTTTATTGTACACCAATAATAAAATTACAATAGGAACACGCACACACACACACAACTCACACATAGGTATTAGTCAGCGTACAAATAGAAAGAATACTAGATTCTTCAATCACTGTAGTAGCAAGAAGTCGATAGGTAGTTTTGATAGGTAAGATTTCAACATAATCTTCGATTCTCCCGAAAAGGAACCCTATCCCAGAGCATCATCATTATCATCATCATCAACATTGGTGATATAAGTAATTTGGAGATATTTTTTAAACAGAATACCACACAGTTTCCTTGCGTGATCGCATTATGAAAGAACATATCCGCAAAAGAACCGTGGCTGCTGACATAGCCCGAAGAATCGCCAAACTTAAGTGGCAGTAGGCAGGGCACATTTCTCGTAAGCCGAAGGGTTCTGGAGTGACAACCGCGCATCAGAAGACCCACCACGACCTGGTGAGAGTCGCAGGATGCAATAGATGCGAGGCGCACAAAATTGTACGTTGTGGCGACACTTGGGTGAGTCCTGTGTAAAGCAGTGGACGTCTTTCGGCTGAAATGATGTTGATGATGATGACCGAACAGTTCCTATGCAAGTTCATTTATGAGACAGCTCCAGTGAGTTGTTACGAGTGTGAGGAGGATAAATATCCTCACACTCGTAATAAATCATGCATAAGGAACTGCGTAGTATTCTGTTACTCCTTACCCCATATAGTAATCATCATTACAGCCAAAAGACGGTTACTGTGACCGCGTCCTTTGCATCTCGCATCCATCGGATTCCCGCGACCCTCACCAGGTCATCGGTCAACTTTGTGGGAGGCCTTCCAACGCTGCGTCTACCGGTACGTGGTCGCCATTCCAGAACCTTTCGTCCCCATCGACCATCTGTTCTGCGAGCAATGTGGCCTGCCCACTGCCACTTAAGTTTGGCGCTTTTTCGGCTTCATATAGTAATCAATGTAATACTTATAATTTAACCGTTATTAAACGGAAGGATTACAGTATTTTTACATCTATACTTAAAATACAATCAGCGCTTACAGTTACCATTTACAAGCTTCAATTAATTTAATTCAACGAAGTATCCCATATTGTATTAATTAAACAACAGCTAATAAATTCCAATTAAAAGAACTGTCGTTTTCATCCGGTATTACAGCTCATAGTGCTTACATATTAGGATACTGTGCGTGGTACTATGCCGTGGGCTACCGACGGCATATTTGTATTGTTATTTATATGCTTCATCAGTTTTACTGTTACCAGTACCTCTAATGGTGAGGTACCGATACGTCAATGAATTGATATTATTATAAAATTGAACTATTTTATAGCGGTTCTCTTGTGGTTTAAAAGTTACAATGAACTGTGGTCTTTTTTACTAAACATGGGTAGAATCATGTAGGATGACAGCAAGACGAATGCTGATGTTTGTTACTCTGATCTATCCCAAGAACTTCTAAACAAATTGGATCGACTTCTCAACAACTGTATCCGTTTCATATTTGGTCTTCGTAAATATGATCACGTTTCTTCTTTTCGTTCTCAGCTTATATGGCTGCCTATCCGTCACAGGAGATACCTCAGATCCCTTCACTATGATGAACGATCCGTGCGGTCCTGATTATTTAAAACAATATTTTAAAGTATTGGGCAGTTCTCATAATTTCAATCTTCGACCATCCAAAAACATACTTCTTCATATTCCTTCTCACCGTACTGGGTTTATGGCTAATTCTTACGTTGTCTCTACCATAAAACTCTGGAATGTGCTTTCCCTTGACATCAAAAAAGCTGAAAGTAAATTTTCCTTCAAGCGTAAAATTTGGAACTACTACTTTAAGTCCTCTCAAGTTCTCAACCTTATTTGGTCTTCGTCATATTTGTTATTTTTAAGTTCTCCTAATTATAATGTATTTATTAGTTTATAATATTAGCATTTTATTATTGTAACTTAATTTAATGATACTACATTCCACTTGATTTTTATCTGATATTCATTTATTGTGCACACCTACCACAGTGTTGTCTCTTTTAACCCAAAGGTTGACTGGTAGAGAATGCCTTGTTGCATGAGTCCGCCTGTGTACCACTACTGTACATGAAGTTTAAATAAATAAGACAAAGAAAATATGCATCTTTAAGATGAGAGGAAAGGATAGGTAGCTACATTGTATGAATCCAAAAGCTGTCACCCGCAGCATCGTATAGCAATTGTAGTGTAAATCATACTATCATCACGTCACCCTGATAAGGCTGCGGGAGTTCGAAAGAGTTACGGTGGCCCTGCTGCGGTCTTCCCGTCCAACTATAATTTAGGTGCCTTCAAGGCTAGAGTGAATAGGCTCTTAATAAACTAGTGCGCCTTACCATCAATGATTGCATCACTGCTTACCATCAGGTGGGATCGAAAAACTAGGAACACAGGTGAGTATTAGTAACACAAACACACAAAACCGGTAGTTTACAAAACTACAAGTAATTTTCATCGTCACATCATCATCCATCATTCTTGTGACGGCATCCCAATTTGTTTTAGGTCAATGTTCTCTTTTTCCATACGTATTTACCGTTACCTCAGAGGCCCTTTTTTGTCGGTGGTAAAATCATCTTATGACATCCCCGCTCTTGGGCGGAGCGAGAGATAGTGTCAGACTTTTACTGACTAAAAACCCATTCCTGTTTCTTCGTTGCCTTAGGCGCGCGTGGAACAGTACGCGCCGTTGACGACTTGCGCTTGGTCCGGACGGTTGGACGGCAAGCTACCCATTGCTCGCCGTCCGCAAGCCTGCGCCTACGGTGGCCGGAAATCGGAATCGGAATTCCGGCGGCGGTTGGGACGTGAGGACCGTTGCCTCACGCGTGCGGCCTCCTCCTTTGCTAACATTACTGCTTCGCAGAAGGAGGCGACCGCCTGCCACTCCTCCTCGACCATGGCCTGTACCAAGGCCCTGCGTGAGAGATCGCTGCCGCCGATCGCACCCACGAGGAAACGGCGTAGCTCTTCCCAGGCGGGGCACACCTCCACTGTGTCCTCTGGGCGGTCCACACAATGGTGACACCAGGGCGTTTCTTCCGCATGAATCCGGTGCCGGAATCTCCCGAACTGACCATGTCCGGTGAGGACGCCGTGAGGTCATTCCAGTCACACCTCAAAGAGGGGGGGGCGGACTTACCTCAGAGGCCCTACCTAAACAGAACTGTTAAAGGAATGGAGTTGTATAGGGTGTATAGCTCCATGCTCATTGACATTTTAACAAGCCATGGGAAGGCCCCTGCCCTGTAGTAACCCACTGTCTCGCCATATCGTCATTCACACATTTCATCCATAGTTTCTTTGGTCATCTTCAACCCATATTTATAACTATCCTGACACTTACTTGATGACATGTCATCATCATCATCATTTCAGCTGATAGAGGTCCACTGCTGGACATAGGCTTCTCCCAAATGTCGCCACAATGAACGGTCCTGTGCGTCTCGCATCCATCGGATTCCCGCAACTTTCACCAGGTCAGGGGCCTTCCAACACTGCGTCTTCCGGTACGTGGTCGCCACTCCAGAACCTTTCGGCCCCAACGGCCATCTGTTCGGAGAGCAATGTGCCCTGTCCATTGCCACTTATGTTTGGCGATTCTTCATGCTATGTCGGCAACCTTGAACCTTGATGACATGTGCCTCATTCTTTAATAATTATTATAAAAAGGTAGTTTTTTTTTTTTGTTTGCAGGTAGAAATCTCTGAAAGTACTGGTCCGAATGCTAAAATTTTTTCACTGATAGAAAGCTGCTTTATTCCTGAGTGACATAAGCTATATTTTATGTACGCGGGCGAAGCCGCGGGCAAAAGCTAGTTATAAATATTATAGTAACTTTCACTGAACAGCTTACAATTATCGAACTTCTCATCTTTAATTGTTATTTTGGTAAAACAGTTATTGTGGCCATGGACCGCAAAGGGCAACTAAAGGAAAACAGCTATGTTTTAGTCCGTAAAATTCCCTCGCTCTCTCTCTAAACACATCAGCAGTAATAATTTGATGATTTCCAAAAAAAAAGACAGTATGTTTTTTATCCATGGCGGATCATTTTAGTTAATATTTCATTACAATCAGAACAAGACGAAGAAGAAATCAGACAATTGATTCTAGATTAAAAACGATGATCGTAAAAAAAATCTATTAAATCTGAATCTTATTATTAAGTATCGATAAAATAGCCTGGTGTCACAGAACTTTCACTATATTTGACGTTTCATTATAACCAAGACTAAATTTAGTATTAAAAAAAAAACTTATTTTATCGAAAATCTTAACTAAAAGGCCAAAATGACTAAAACCATCATCATTTTCCTGCCCTCGTCCTATGTTGTTCTACTTTTTTTTTCAAACATTTTATTTCACATTAGCCTACATGGGCACTTGTAAAACGTCAGAAGTTAGTGCACGGTTCCAATTGGTTGTTTTTACTGAGATGAAGGGCAAGAAACTCCACGGTTATTTTTCTTCTTCAATTCTCATCTGTCAACTGTTATACTATCATTAGCTCCATTAATTTTCCTGTGCCAAGATTACCCAAAATATTTGACATGTAAGTAAAATATTAATATACACCATTGAGATATAATACCTATGGAGACGGCATATTCTACTATAGAAAGAATAGTTATACAAATGTCTATAAAATCGACACACATATGTTAAAAACAGTGTTGTCTCTTTTTAATAAAGCTGTAGCTGCATAAGAAAAGAAAGACAAGTACAGTTTGTCAAGTGCTTATTTTGTCAACACTTTCATGTGACGTCATAAGCTTTTCTATGCGTGACCGATTCCTCCATGTTTTGCGCCGAGTTTTGTGGTACATCAACTGTCAAACAGTTGCGCGGCGGAGATTTTTTGTTGTTTTATTGAAAAATAGGCTAAAAACTAGGTATTGTGGTGCACTGGACTTTGCTATAAACAATTAATCATGCCTTCGTGTTGCATAAAACAGTGTGGTGCAAGGAAAAAGAAAAATCAGCCTGAATTGACCATTCACAGGTTAGTAACAAGTTTTCATTGCTTTTTTACGAATTTTGTTTATTGTTTTGTTACGAGATGATCTTTGGAAAGGTCACTGAGACCTGTGTCAGTTTTGTATAGCTTTTAGCGTTGTTATTTTCTTTATTTCATTGTATTGTTTACATACCTAATGAACTTAGTGATGCACGCATACAATCAGCGATGTCGAAGTATCGATAATATCTAATGTAATTATTGTGTAAAATATTACAATGGTTTTTTGTTCGACAGATTCCCAGTAAATGAAATTATGAAGAAAAAGTGTCTATCTGTTATTGGCATTGAAAATATTAACCCCCGACATAAAATGTGGTATGTCTGCTCAATGCACTTCGACGAATCAAGCTTTAATTGTTGTTAAAGTTTCTAAAATGTTCTTTTTATGCATAAATAAAAAATGTTCTTTTAACGTGAAAGGTCTTTTATTTCAATCAGTCCCTTACAGAAACTATATGTAACGAAATTCAATTTTAACCTAATTCAAAAAAGAAGGTTATATTAGCAAAAATGTTTTTTTAATTGAAAGATACTCCCGAATTGGTCCCATAGAAATATTGTTATGATCTGATGATGAACTTCGAAGATATGGAACGGAACTCCTCATAAAATCATAGCAAAACTGTCGTAACAAGTAAAATTGCTTTGTTTATGCATGTAGTTGATGAACTGACTAAAGGAAGATGGTGAGGGGGTAATTTTAACTGATCTGATGAAGAAGCCGGAAGGTAAGCACCGGAACTCTGTAATAAATTAATGTATCCTAGCCGTGGGCTTATTGGAATTGTCATAATATGTACCTACATAGCATGACAGTTCCAATAAGCCATTATAAAATGATTATATTCTATATAAAAGATGTTGATTTAGTTTGTGGTAATACATAGTTGGAAAGCCCTATGTCTAGCGGTAGAAATATTATGTCAATCTGAAGCAGAGTTAATAAAAATAACAGAAAATAGTTTTTTTACTAAGCGTAGTAAGTATACAAGTATGTTCATTTAGATTAACGGTTGTATTGCAACCGTCAAATATTATAAACGAAGAATTAATACGGTGGGCTGACTTAATTTCTATCTATATAGAAGCCATAAAGCTGTCAGTCATATTTATTCCTCAGAAAAGTTAACTGACGATTGAAAAATCAGCCATGTACCTTTAAAAATACCTACCTAAATAAAACACTTTCGAATAATTGAAATAACAAATTGATATTGGCTCAAAATATCGATATTAACTGCACATGTTGCACTAAATTACAACCCTATAAAAAAGGCAGCCATATTATGCGCCAGATTTTTGTAGGTATCCACGCTAATTCTGTAGGTATGCCCAGTCCATAGGTTTCTAAGTCAATGATATACACGCCTGCTTTTCTAATTTACTTCAGACTTTAGCAGAATAGTGACATCGGCCGAACTTGCCACTAAGAAAAAATAGAATAGAATAGATATTACTAAAAAAAAAAAATATCATTATGGCGACCATTTTAAGCTATTCCAAACTTGCGCAATAGGAAGTGATTAAAATGAAGTGTTTTATGTAATCTAGTGATATTTATCGATTCCTCATTGCATACGATCATCGATCGATTGTTCTAATTGACCGTTACATTTAAATTTTTATAGCTGCTTTCTAGTACGTTTATGAAAGTGTAACACGAGTTAGATTTAAAGAAATCTAGTCGTAAGTACATACTGTGATATCGGCGAAGATCGCATGAGAAATGGTCTTTATTAAAATGCTGGCTGATTAGACAAATTAAGGGTGGTGAGAAAACCTTATCTAAATAAGTAATAAAAAAAAACATTAAATTCCTAATTTGAATTAGATTGAAAAATAATTGGAATTTAGAATTAATCAGTTTTGGATAGACAATGTGACACGAGAGCTGAAATTACGAAGTATTGAAAATTGTGCCTGCGTTTATTTCCATCAGTACCACATCGAAGGAACGTAATAAACCCCTGGACTCTTGCAATACCGACAGGATGAATAGAAGATGAAAGTGTTAATTCTAATAATACAAATAGAACTTCCTCAGAGGCTACAAAATACAGAATGAATAATAGGTAGGTATATTTTGACAATTACACAATTCAAAATGGTGTTGGCAGTTCTAATAATTCGAAAATTGCGATGTGAAATTGATGTATTTTTGTATTTCAAATATCTACACAACTAGAAAATATGAGGAATCATTTTAACAGGCTCGATCTTGGTAAAATTGAGTTGAGAATTTCATTGTAGTTTTAACTATATCTGCGAAGCTTGCGTTACATCCGCATTTTAATAGAAAACAGAGTGACTAAATACTGTATAAAAAATGGAATAGGAACTTTCTAAACTAGACACTGGCCAAAAACACAAAACGTGCGAAGTCCAAAGATAAAATAGACAGTATTGCCATACCAACTTACATAAAAGTCGACTATTAGAACCTCGTTGCCAACTGTCAAAAAAAAATGAGAGCAAATTCTGTTTCTTTTTTTTACTAAGTTACCTAATTATACATGTCACATTTTAGTTACATTTACATTTTATAAATTTAGTTTATAACGGGTTAATTACGACAGCGTTACAGATAAGACCAAGTTATGGCACTAAGAGTTTTAGCGTCATGAATTTCAACGTGTTTTTTTCTCTCACAGTAAATCGTGAAACTTTAGAAAGGATTCTCTAGTTTAATATTGATAGTTTAATTAACAAAACATGTAATCTTTTTCTGCCATCTTTAAAAGCGTGTTGCTATAATACCTAATTTCATTGTTCAAATAAATTCCCACCGCAAAACGCGAAGTCATTGTCTATGGATTTTACATTGTAATAAATATCTGCTTAATTGATTAACTCATGTACCTTGTTGAACGTAATGTCATTGTCCCCCTGAATAATTTTTAAATGTAAAGACTTAGGATTTATATTTTTTGTTAACTTTTGCATTTTTTTTAATAGTATATTCACGCCTTTTTTTCAACGTAACCTCACAGGAACAGAAAACTGTGACGAAAGTTTTCCTATTTTTATTAAATTTTGTTCTCATGGTTAAAAAAGAACATTTTTCTTAGTAAGAAACCATAGACCATAAAGAGTTATCCCTTGATAAGCAACTCTTTATTATCTATGGTTTCTGTGGTATGGTTGTTGTTGTGGTTGTGGTACCCTTGTCTTCAGGAGTGGCGAAAATAGCGCACTCTACGTCAATCGATAATCGTCTTGTCAATGCTTTTACAACGACACGACCTCGGGATATCATTGAAAGTTCGTGACGATACAAGGAAGCAAGACTTTATAATGATGATCTTCACTTCCTGAGATAGTCAGAGAGAAAAGCCATAAATATAATTACACTCTAATCCCAATCTCCCACGGCCCTTTCGCTTATTTCTGAATCCGTCTTAAAAACTTACGTAAAACAATGTAAGTTGTATTACCTGAGGTTAATGAACCCATTGTGCGGTAATTCGTGACGTCTACATGAGGTACAGACAATTACATTGACGGCCTAAGAGTAGATAATTATACAGAGTCCAAACTATACAGCGCTGCTCTGCGGCCTTACCACGACGTGTTAAAATGTCAGGTGTCCGAGCGAGAAAGAGGGATGGATCTATACCCCTTTTACAGTTCAGCCTCTGGTTTTAAAGTTGGCGGTGGATTTATTACACTCACTTTTTAGGTCACCGTTTCTGCTGACTGTAATAGGGAATATGAATGAAAATTATATTTGTTAACTAATCAACAATTTAACAAAAATAAAATTTGGCATTATTAGTTTTCCAAAAACTACCCTCAAAATACGGTTTAAGGGGTGTTAAAGGTGATATGAAAACATTTTCGCGAACGAAGTTGGTAGGAAAGTGCCTAATACGTAACATGTCCTCGAATTTTTTATTCTAAGACATTTTCTCACAAAGTTATCGTTCACCGTTTTGGAAGCAGCACGTTTGCCACGTAAGCCGTAAGTTACACGCTTCGGAGGGATTGTGATCACATACCTAAACAGACGTTGGACTGAAATTCCCAAGGGAAAAGTAAGCGTAGCCTTCCTCGGCAAACCTGGCGAAGCACTGTGCTGGCAGAAGCGACGGCCAGTATCCCGCTCCATGCCAAACCATGTAAAGCTCAAGACCAGTCGCGGTGGATGACTACTGTGGACGCCCTCTGCCTTAGCTAGGGGACATAGGCTCTTAAGTCAAGAAGTCAAGTCAAAGCGCACCTGCCTAGGTTAGAATCTAAGACCTTTCAATCTTCACCATCCGCAATTAACAAATGGATGTCTAACTTTATACAAATTATAAAGTTAGACATCCATTTGTTAATTACTCATGTACGTCAGATGAATGACTTTTTTATAATAAAGTTGTAGTTCTTTATGTCTTTTTTTTGCTTTCAAATCATAAAACGGTATAACTAGTTAATTTACGAATGGATCAAGATTTATGTTGGGTTTAAATATAAGCTTGACACGTGGTCCACCTGTCAAGCTCGGCGCGTGCTTGGCTCGTCTAGTGCAAACCCACCTTAAGCCATTAAGTCCGCCTTTGTAAGTCTGTGTTATATAGTGATCTTTGTTGCATAAAATCTTAAAATTAATAACACATTTACTCACTGCGAGTGTGTACGTGTAATTATAAGTCTTACAACAAATTACCTCACATACGTTTCTTATTTTTAAAAGCTGTAATTTGAAGTCAATTGGCCTAATCGTTTCACAATTGGCTGATAAATTAGATTAGCGCCATGTTGGACGAAAGTAGGTAACAAATTGTAGGTCAACACGAATGTGTATATGTGCGGTAATCTCCAGAATTGCTTGCCGGTGCTTATGGTTTTTTTTTTCTTAACAAAACCTTAAGAATTAATGGATTTTGGTTGTAGGGTTTCCGTGCTCTTGTTCTATGATATTTTAGAATTGAATTTATTAACATATTTTTTTTAATTTAAAAATTAACTATTTAACCAAATAACCATCTTAAAGAATAAAGACACTTTATTTTTCATTAAAATGCAAATGTAGCACATTTTAATACATTTATTTGAATACATATTATTAACATTTTGTTAGACTTAGGAGTCAGGACCATAAGTTTAATAATTGCAAATATATTGCCA
Source organism: Mythimna impura (assembly GCA_905147345.3). Taxonomy (NCBI): domain Eukaryota; kingdom Metazoa; phylum Arthropoda; class Insecta; order Lepidoptera; family Noctuidae; genus Mythimna; species Mythimna impura. The sequence goes on along the minus strand of LR990369.1, from coordinate 7,247,701 downwards.
CGTTCTGATGTATATATTTTTTTCATTTTTTTCTGTAACACGAGTTAATCCAAAGATTACAGTTAACAATCGCAGACAACGAGTTTACTCTGAATTACGTTGGATTTGATACGATTTACAGTTGTTTCCGCCAAGTCTAGCAATTTGTGCGAGTGGCCAGTTACTGGCTGGAATTAATGTTGCGGAAAATCTATGGTCAAAATCTTATTTTTTTGTAATTTCAAAAAAAGAAGATTTTGACCATAGATATTGGCTACCAAGGCAATCGTCATTCCATTGCATAAAGTTTATCAGCTGAGTGGTCAAGCGCGAGTCTATCACACTAATATTATAGAATCATAAGTTTGTAATGTGTTTATTACTCCTTCACGGTCAAACAGCTGATAATATATTAACAATTAGCTGTTGCCCGCCTCAGACTCGTAAAACAGTGTACCTACAATGTCATTTGGTCACAATTTTAAGTTCTATTTTGCGCGGAACCCTATTTTTTAAAAATAAAAGTAGCCAAGTTACTCCTTATATCATCAGCTATCTACCAGCGAGTCCCGTCAAAATCGGTCCAGCCGTTTCGGAGATAAGCAGGAACTATCAGACGAAACAAAATAAAAATAAAAATAAAAACATTTTGGTTATGGGTATAGAATATAGTACTTAATAGATAAACAGAGAGATAGAAGATAGATAGTTATTTTTATAAATAGATATTATCTAAGTTTCTTCACGTCATCTTCATTCACTTAAAGTAAATGCCCTCAATCAAACTTACAAATTACATAAAGACTTTAGAAAAATCACAATCTACGCCAGGTTCTATACCTGCAACCTAAAGGTGGGTCCTCGGAAACGTCGATACACGACACCTGTCGGTCAAAAGTTCTCTCTCAAAAAGGTCTGTAGATGGTGGGTTGGAACTCGTATCACGAACGACTTGAAGTTGGTGTCATGGCGCGAATCCAGCCTTTCAACCCTCAGAGTCCAGTGGCTCTTTATCTTCATATACACCACGACTTCCTCAACCTTCGTAGAGCAATTCAGACGCGAAATATACAGCTGCGTCGTAGGCACAGCAGGATGCAGCAGCATATTTGGTCCACTCACGTGCGGTACCGCACAAGGGCTTCTTCTTTTTCTTTTCTACTCGAATGAAACCCTCTTCATCAACTTGGCCTGTTTTTGGCAAGGAGCTACGGACCTCAGTCAGGGTGGGTTGAGAACCCGTTTTCACTTTGTCCCCTATTTTCGCTGATCGCTTAGATTGCGACGGACCTGCCCCCCTAGCCAAGTTACAATCGTTTCGTTCGCGCCGAACGCCTCGAGTAGACCACGCCTCCGATTCCTTTGTTCTGACCACGTGACTGAGCGTTGAGATGACGTCAGAACAAAGGAATCGGAGGCGTGGCCTACTCGAGGCGTTCGGCGCGAACGATAGGATTGTAACTTGACTAGGGAGGCAGGTTTCCTATACTGCACGAGTGACACTAAACGAAATGTATGTAGACGAAGTTTGTGTAGTGTCGCCCGTGCTCGGCTAATCTAGCATAAACCCACCTTTAACTGTCTCACATACTATCAAGTCGCCAAGTTATCCGCACCCGTATACAGGGGCGCCGACTCCGTGGGTGCTCGAGCACCCATGAGAAATAAACAGTGGGTGCCGAGCACCCCTGAAAATAGACATTAAGAAACAGATCAGTAATCGCCTTTTAGGGATGGGCGTTTTTTCATTAACCGACGACCATTTTAGCACAGTGCTTTAAAGCGCCGGTTGAGACGCAAGACGAACACAAATGTTTGTTGATGAAACAGATATTTGTGTTGGGTCTGGGTGTTTGTGGTACCTTCGTTGTTCCTGGTTTCCATAGTACAAGGGAAAACCTTAGTTTGGGACCAGGACAATGTATGTGATGTTGTCCCAATTTATTATTTATTAACGATGCGGGCTACGGATGCCAGTTACTGATCCGGTATCCGTTATTAAAATGTCGATCAGTGAGCTTTTCTCTTCTCACACTTCGCCACTTTTTCAAGTCATCAAATGAGCATGAGCACCCATGAGGTTTTCTAAAAGCCGGCGCCCCTGCTCGTATAAGAAAAACGAATGAAAGTGTAGAAAGTTACATTCGTTTATATGACGTTTATATCTTGTTTTACGTCTCTCCAACTGTTAATGTTGTCATTCTAGTGTTTCCGTATGGAACTTTAAACGTTATGCTGGCAGTGGCGGATTAAGCCAGTGCGGGGCATGTAGCAAATTCGACTAATTTTAGTAGTATTTAGAACTATAATTCTCATTCTTATTCTCAATACTTTATGGTTCTTTCTTCAAAAGACAATCTCATACAAATCTGCATGTTTCTCATGTGATTTGACCATTACATATTTACTGTATGGACTTTAAAAGAGACTTTGAACCCTAAGTTTGTTTCAGTGTTTCTTCTCAGGGTAGTCAGCTAGGAAACACCGACCTCATCTAGTTTAAAATAACGAAAAAAATAATAACGTGTAAGTGTTTTTTTATGCCTATGTGCAAAATAAATATCATTTACTATATAATTAATAACCCAGTGGATTTTAAGATTGGGTATAAGATACGTGAAAATTAAGGTACCTAATGAGGGAAATCTAAGAGATTGACTATCATCTATATATATAAAAGGAGAAACTGTCTGCCTGATATATCAATGCACAACCGAAACAACTGAGACTAGGTGTGTCAAATTTTGGACAAGGTTTCCTTTTATGACATAGGCGAGCACTAACAGAGGATTTTCCAAAATTTATCCCCTAAAGTAACGTAACGAGGGTCCAAAGTTTGTATGGAGAAACCTACTTTCACGCGGGCGAAGACGCTGGGAGTAGCTAGTATTCAAAGAAATAATCAACTGTATTCGGATATCAATATATTTATATACTTTGACTTGATATTTTTTTGCGTGCAAGTGCAGGATTCCCGAACGAGCGGGGCCCTCGAATGGGCGGGGCCTGTAGCATTTGCTACTCTTGCTACATGGCTAATCCGCCACTGCATGCTGGAAAACTTTATGATACGACTTTATGTTGAGAAACTGTACCAACGTTTAAGAAAGTAAATTAAATAAAAGAAAGATACATGATTTAATTGTCGCTCCATGTAGAAAAGTGGAATTCAGTTGCATCCGGTTACACTGGAAGACCGCCCCCAATGCATTTACAGTGTAGAGGCAGCTGATGGTGATGATGAATAATATGTTGTGGCCAGGGGGGCTATTGGCCAACTTTTTCAATAACAGTTGACAACTAGCATTCGTTGCACACTAATCTTAGTTGTCAACTGACAATTTCATAAAATTGGTATTACGTATAACACAAGTGACTAACAAACTACGGTGGAAATGTGGTGAATTATAAAAATTTGCGGTGCCTATTGTGACCACTCTTAAATTTTATCGACTATTATACAGCTTCAAAAGCTTACACAATCACAATTTTAGAAGTATATATCGATACTTACTAATCTAGCTAATAAAATCTGTCAAAACGTGTTACGGTGGCTATCAAAGGCACCAGTGGCTAATGACGTCACTGCAGTTGGTCACTGAAGATAGACAATACGAAACTAGCTGTTTGACAGTTCAATGATGCACATTGTTAACAAGTGATCATCACTTGAACTGTCAACAGAGTTACGCAATAGCCCCGCAGGTCTTTGAAGTGACCACTTCATGGTGTGAATGGCCATTTCATGAAAAGGTGATATTACAGCTAAACGCATGATTATTTCATGATATGGTCAAACATGGCTGATCATATCGTAAAATAGTTACGTTGTTCACCGGTGGAGGTCACTGTCTTTCTAAGTACTACAAAATATGCTTTTGTTCCATGATATAAAGCATAATAAAATACTAATTATGCAATTTCATCACCACTGCTCTCAAAACGGTGAAGGAAAACATCGTGAAGAATCCTAAAATTCGAAGACATGTGTGACATCAACCAACATGTATTGAGGCCTCGTGGTGGAATACGGCTCATTACCTCCTGAGAGGCCTGAGTCCCAGCAGTGGGACATTATAAGGCTAATTGTGCTACGCTTATTAAAGAGACAAAATGTTCTAGAGACAAAAATATGGCAAAAATAGAGGTAACTAAATATTGAGATGACAGCTGATAAAAATGTTCTTAGAAAAATATAGCTACCGATTTACTAAAAACAGAATTTTAAAAAACTTTTTTCCTCAGGACAATTGTAATATTTTCAAAGGAGAGACGAACATTATGCAAGAAAAAATAAACATCAAAATGTGATGAAACAAACGCTCTCAGACACAAAAAATAAACGTGCAAAACTAATCTCAAGGATTTACTTAAAACTAACAAACGAAGAGAAAAAAAATAACGTGCGAACGAACTATGTAAATGTTCAAAATCGACCTGATTTTGTCTGCAAATACTACATTTAAAAGTAATCTCTTTAAACTCTATGGTTTAAAAAAATAAGTGTCAAAGTAGCTTGTTTTTTTTTTTCAGTTAAATATGTATTTCGGAGAAGATTCTTTCTCATAGATGAAAAACATTATGTCTTCTGATGCAAGGTTGAGTAGGTTACAAAAGAAATATTGTGTAAAGGAACATACAGAAGCGGTAAGAGCAGATTTCATAGACAATTTTTTAAGCAACCGACAAGTTGAGGTGTGGGATGCATTGAAATAGTACCTTTTTTTAGTTGGGAAATCACCAAATGACTCCTCCAATGGAGCGAGGCAGAGTGTCAGACTTTTACCGACTAAAACCTACCTGTGTTCCTTCAGTTGCCCTTAACATTCCAGAAGCACCTTAATTGAGATATTCCCTATTGATTGCATGAAGAAAAATTGTGGAAACATCAACATTGGTAAAAAAGCAAGCGAGCTATAACAATTTTAAACAATCTTTCCCTCTTGCCAAGATGCCGTTTTCTATGGTGGCCGTACGGCGTGATGGAATTTTACGTCAAAGTCCATGTCGGACGTTTCTTTCTTATTAGCAGCTTTGAAGCTTTATAACTTCGTTGTTGATAGAGATATTTTAAAAATTCTTTCATATTTATTTATTAGAAGTAAAAAAAAAAAAAATTGCTAATAAAATAAAATGATATTCCTTAATCTTTCGAACCAATCCGCAGAAAACAGTACCTATCTATTAATCAAAATTCTGTTTAAAGGCAAATCAAATCAGAAAGGCAAGGAGATTAACAAAACGACGAAACAATCAATTGGACAAATTCAGACAGTTTGTATCATAAATAATAAAAACCAAGTTCTTTGTTGTAAAGGAACAGGTTTTCCTACAGACGATACGTCATAATGAAGTTTATTATTTAATTGCGGTACCCGACATGTTAATTTGATTTTAGAATTTGAAACAGTTTATTTTTTATGCTACTAAATGATCTTGCAGTTGGTACCCCTGATTGTAAGTTGGTAATACCATAGACATCTCAGGTGAGCTAAAAAAGTGTCCGTGGAGTTTTTCATGATCTTCTCCATAGTGATCTACGCTTTGGATTCTGCAAGTAGGCTCTTCTTTCTCGAATCATTGAAAACTTGTAAATCGTTTGGTTTTTATTACATAAATAAATATATTTACAACCAAACGTACACAATTATGTACCTATATACAAAATCAAATACACATTAAGATCCTGCTCCTTCACATTGCCGTCATCTGGACGTGCCAAAACCGTGCCCGAAGACTGACAGCATGGCCACGTTGAGTTTTATCAATCGTATAGTCAGAATAAAAACTTCATTTCTGAGTTAAAGGTGCTTTGCAAGAGAAAAAGCTGGAATGCCTCGTGTATCTCATGCACTCTTCAAACACAAAGAATTCGCTTGTTGGCTATCTTCCTAACTGCATGAGAATATGATACAATATACTTACTCGAAAACACGCTCTTATCCCACCGCTTTTAGGCACCCAATTGACTGTTTTTCGCACTAGTGCGAAAAAGTGCACTTGCTCAAATTATGGCGGGGGCGCCATAATTTTATTATATTTGATCGTATCAAGATGGGCGCGCGCGTTTCATACACGAGAAAATTTTTCACTGTTGCCCTCGGCTCTATAACACCCTTGCCAAGGGTCCGGTGGTGACAAACTTTATCCACTTGTATCAAAATGTACTCCTATTCTTAGTTCGTGATGATACGAACAACATATTTAAATTTTTTGACAAATATCACGGTTTTTCGGGTATCATTATGATGCACTAGGAATCATAACTATGAGAATGTAATGGTATCAAATAAAAGACAATATATTCATCTCCAGGATGGCGTAAAAAAAATGTTATGGTCTCATATAAATACGATTTTACCAATGCACTAATCGAAGAAAATTACAAAAAAAAGGGTCTGAATAGGTAGGCATAAGCTAAATCCAGTAATCCATAAAATAATACAGTCTATACAGTCTTCTATACATATAGCTAATTATTTTTAACCGACTTCAAAAAGGAGGAGGTTATATGTTCGGTTGAATGTGTTTTTTTTTTTATGTATGTTCACCGATTTCTCGGTCAATTGTGGACCGATTTTGAAAATTTTTTTTTTTGATTCGAAGGTTATACTTCCGAGTTGGTCCCATAGAAATATTGTTATGATCTGATCATGAACTTCGAAGATATGGAACAGAACTCCTCATAGGATCACATCACAGCAGAACCGTCGTAACAAGTAAAATTGCTTTGTTTATACGTGTAGTCGATGACTGACTGAAAGTAGAGGGGGAATATATCGAACTGATCTGATGATGAAGCCTGAAGTTAGGCACCGGAACTCTGTAGTAAATTAATGTAATCTAACCGTGTTCCATCATCATCATCATCATTTCAGCCGAAAGACGTCCACTGCTGGACATAGGCCTCCCCCAAGCGTCGCCACAGCGAACGGTCCTCCGCGCGAGAGGTCGGTAACGGTCGGTCGGCGGAACCGTGTTTGGGATTTTTAAAATTGTCATGAGATGCACTCTGGCTATAAGGTATTTAAGTTTGGCTGAGGGGTACTTTTTAGTGGTGGTACCATAACTAAAAAGTGTAAAATAAAAAACACCGACTTCCGAAATTAAAGTTATTTTGCACTTTTCAGTGTTTTTTTTTTACTTTGAAGTCGGTTGTATTTTTTTTTTTGTAAAAAGTTTTTTATAAATCAAGTTATAAAGATTTGTAGAAACAAAATATCCATAATTATGTCTAAAATTTGTACATTACTGTCCCCTGACATGTCTGTCAGCTTATTGCATTCGAATATGCACACAAAGATATTAGTGTCACCACGTTTCTTGTGACTTCTCAGTAATGCAATGCTTACTCAAGCTTACATTAGGACATACAAAACATGGTAGTTATTGCAAGAAAAGGTCATTTTAGAATTTGCTAACTTTAACCTACAGGTTGGAGAAAATAAAGAAATTGGCGGGAATCATTGACGTTTACTTGTATCATAGACTCATAGACATGAATGCCATAGACTATTTAATTTGATGGTTTGATTTTTAACCAGATTTTTTATTTTGTGGTTATGGCACATGTATCATCATTGATAAATAATATTTGTTTTGCAAATAGGTTAAATAAACACTTTTACACGACAACTTTTCGTCTATTTAAACTAGATGAGCTATTGAAAATTGACACTTTTTATTTTATTTGTGTATACTGAAGGCTGTATGTAGGTTACAACAGAAATATTGTTGTGCAAAGGAACATACAGAAGCGGTAAGAACGGATTTCGTAGAAATTTTTTAAGTATCCTACAAGTTGAGGAGGAGGGAGGCATTGAAATAGTGCCTTTTTATTTTTAGGTGGAAAATTATCAAATACAGGAGGTATTTATTTCTCACTCTGGGTGGCACGAGAGGTAGTGTAAATGATACCTATTCATTTTTTTTTAATGACAAACTAGTGCTTGACTGCGATCCCACCTGATGGTAAGCAGTGATGCAATCATTGTCGGTGGAGCGCACTAAATTATTAAGAACCTATTTACTCTAGCCTTGAAAATACCTAAATTACTACCAGACGGGGAGAACCAAGGTCACCGAAATAGCACGAAGATTCGCCAAACTTAAGTGGCAATGGGCAGGACACATTGCTCGCAGAATGAATGGCCGTTGGGGCCGAAAGTTTCTGGAATGACGACCACGTATCGGAGGACGTAGCGTACAAGGTGGACCGATGACTTGGTAACGGTTGCGGGAGTCCTATGGATGCGAGACGCACAGGACCGTTCATTCTGGCGACACTTGGGGGAGGCCCATGTCCAGCAGTGGACGTCTTTCGGCTGAAATGATGATGATGATGAGGATGGGAAGACCGCAGCTGGCAAATTGTTCCTGTCCTTCGATGTACGCGGTGTAAATTCACATGAGCTCAACTATAAGTGCATAGACGCTTATTGTTCTATTCTAATAATGATTTTAAATTATCTCTACCAGTTTCCAGAATGGAATTGAATCAACAGCTATGTTTTGTTGTCTACTGTAAGAAGTAAACCTCTCTCTGGTCCATTGACTCAGTGCATTGTTGAATTTTCCTTGAGAAACAAAGAGTCGATATTTAAAAACAAAATGCATTCATCAAGCTTATGACATAATATTGTGATGGTCGTAGTGGCTGCAGTATTTGCCATGTTAAGATTTCTATTGGGTTTAAGAAAATTGTTGAAATGTTTTCATTTTTAGCGGCCAAAGTAAATGCATATAAAATGATTGTATTTCAGTATGAGAGATTTCACTATGCCCTTGTTTAAATTACTTTTTTTTAAATGATATAAACCAGTGCTTGACTGCGATCCCACCTGATGGTAAGCAGGGAAGCAATCGTTGATGGTGAATCGCTCTAGTTTATTAAGAAAGTTTAGAGACTTATTCCATCAATCTAATAAATAGCTATAAAAAATATGTTGTAAGATAATGGTAGGAATGCAGTGTGTATACGGACGTTAAACTCCTTATCAAGATCACTGATTGAGAACATAAAAACACAATACTTAGCATAAAAAACACTGCTAAAGAAAAAACGTAAAGGAAATAATGCATGCCATTAGAGAAATAAATTCATGGGTAGAATGTTTTGGAAAAAAAAACTTCTAAAATAACAATCTTGACCTTAAAAATAAATCTTTACAACCTTGAACGGTATTAATGAAAGAAATTTCACTAAGTCGACCGAAGCCAATGATTCATCAGAATCAAGAACACACTAATTGCAGTCTTAATGGCAAGAAAACAGAGTTCAATACACTTCGAATCGAACACCGTAAAGTTTTTAAACTTCATACACATAATCACAAAAAAATACTAAAATAGTTACTAGTACTTACACATTTCATTCATTTTGAGTGACAATCAAAGCATTTCTTACGATCGGTTCCCACTGTAGCTAACACTTAAAACCCGTGGGAATCTAATTTCACTTGAGAAAGTGTTCCAAAGAGATTTTATTACACACAAAAAGTACATAAAAATAACAAATGACACTCACACTTTTATAGAAAATGAATTAAGGCCCTAATTTGTTACCCTGAGGGACTCTTAACAATTTCTCTTAAGAGTTTAGAACTTGTGCGCTCGCGCAACGTCCGCTTACCGTGGGCGGTACAGCCGTATGACGCGTATTCGAAACTGACGTATCATAGCACGGTCGACCTGTTAAACCAACTGGTTTCATCGATGAGCACCGTATCCAACGCTTGTTTGAAATACAAATCAGATTTTTTTGGTAGAAGTAAAGCAGCGATGGTTGCGTTTGAGTTGAAAGTTATTTTTAATGGATTAAATTAGGTGTAAAGTAGTAATGGGGTAAAAGAGGGGGATTGTAGACCGAACGGTATATGTTTATGTTCGTCGGTACGTATGGCACGTGCCCTATGTCTGTGATGACTATCCCGTAACAGATGGTAGAGGAGAATCTCTTTATTTTTGTTAGGGACTTTTGAACTTGGTTTGGAAGTGTTAATTTTAGTAGATTTGTTATTGTGTGTTTATTTGGGGGTAGTGAAGGAGGCTTTAAATTTGATTTTGGTATTATATTTTTGGTAAAAAAGCCGGCTAAGTGCGAGTCGGACTCGCGCATGAAGGGTTCCAATGGTATGGAACCCTTCATAGCAAAAAAACGGCAAAAAAAAATCACGTCTGTTGTATGGGAGCACCACTTAAATATTTATTTTATTCTGTTTTTAGTATTTGTTGTTATAGCGGCAACTGAAATACATCATCTGTGAAAATTTCAACTATCTAGCTATCACGGGTCATGAGATACAGCCTGATGACAGACGGACAGACAGTGGAGTCTTAGTAATAGGGTCTCGTTTTACCCCTTGGGTACGGAACCCTAAAAACCACTAAGGAAAGTTGCCTTAATTCTAGACTATGTTTTTTTAGATCCTCGCAATCGTCGTTTGGTTTATTAATTTTGAGAAAGAACTTCATAAATATCCAGCTAATACTTCAAACGAGGAATTTCGTCTATCTCCTATTTTTTTTAGAATACGGAAAGTTTTGTTATTTTCTATATAAAAAAAAAAGAAATCCCTTACCTGCTTACTATGTGTCATGACATCCGTTGTGATACAAATTCTTAACCTAGATCGCACGGAGCATATTAATATGTTTGTTATTTACATAAAGTATGTGCATTAAATACTTCTATGATCGACACCCAGTCTGCGACGCAGATTCTGTGTATAGCATATCATAGCATAGTCGGGCTTATAATGTTCCAACTGCTGGGACTCAGGCCACCTCTGTAAGACAGGGAATGGGCCGTAATCCACCACGAGGGCTCAATGCGGGTTGGAGAATATCACGTCTTCGAATTTTTGGTTCTGAGACATGCCTGTTTCCTCACGATGTTTTCCTTCACCGTTTTAAGAGCAGTGGTGATGAAATAAATTATATAATGTAACGCGCCTGGCTAGGTTTGAACCCACGACCTAAAACTCGTAAGATTCTGAGTAACAATAAATATTGATAAAAACGTACTTGATAACTAGTGTAAGAATCTAAGATTCTTTCCCACGCAAATTTTCAAACCCTATTATGAATGCTCGGGGAAGATATAAGCTATTTTTTTTTTCTTTTAGTAATACTTTAAGTAAACTGTGCATTATCTGTCAAAATGATCAGTCACAAACTCTTCGCACGTAAATTTTTGAAAGAATTACTTTGGTCTAGAAACGCAAAGGAAACTAAAGGAACATAGGTAGCTACAATTTAGGAGTCTTTAACTCAAGAATGAATAAGTTACTTCAAGTGTGCCATTGTCAGCCACATCATCGCTTACCATCAGGGCCTCAAGTCTGCCTTTACAATAGTGTCAGAATGATCTATTATTGATTTCATAATTATTGATTTTGACAAGTTTGGTCATCTACTAATATAACGGCGTCACTATGACTTTCCAGTAGTCAACCACTGACACTCCATTGAAAGAAGTGGCATAGAATGGTAATCTCGTACATATTGACAAATGAATATCTAACGTACCTATGCGGTCATCTGCTAAAATGTTGACAGTTCCTTTGATCAGTCACTTACCACAAATCATTTTTTTAATTAGCTCGATATTGTCATTCTACCACAAGACGCCGATCAATGATCGATCATTATGAATTAGCAGATTACGAACTTTTAGCAAAATGACAATGGGATCGTATTGGAATGACGAATTTATAAAAATAGCAGACTTAGGCCCCAGGACCTGGACCTGTACCATGACGTTTAAAGTAAGATTGTTTCATTCTTTTTTCCATTGTGGGTAAGAGATGGCGTTAGCCAACCTGTTAAGCTCTGTCTCTTACCCACACTGAAATAAGAATGAAACAATCTTACTTTGAACGTCATGGTAACCCCACTGGTGAGAAAGTGGTCATAAGCGAGCCTATTAGTGATAGTAAAAAAGGTGGGTTTCAGTTAGTAAGAAGTTGACACTCTCTTCCACCTAGAGTGGTAGAAGCCATTTGATGATTTTCCACTACTTTCTCCACTTCTTGAGTTAGGACATAGGCTACATCCCGGTACTATGCTCCCATAGAATCAATACTGATTTACGAAGACGCTGGTAGCTAGAACGGTAAATGATATTTATTTCGCAAATAGGTTTTAAAATCACTTTTACATGTAAATTTTTCGTCAACTTAAAATTAATAAGGCCGGTGTTTCCTAGCTGACTACCTTGAGAAGAAACACCGAAACAAACTCAGGCCAAAGTCTCTTTTAAAGTCCATACACAAAACATGTAATGGTCAAAACATATCTTTATTTTTATAAATCTTTAATTCGAACAAAACTCAATAGGGTAAGTTTAACAATTTTAAACTTAAGTAAATAAAATTATAGCACGGGAAAAATGTAAACTACAGCAGTGAACAATGTATGGACAGTAAACTCCGTCAGCTAATTATCCTTAGAACCCTGTTGGAGCTAGTCATAAACTCGTGCTTCCAGTGATGCAGCGCACTTGCGCATTGTAGCATACAACCATGCAGATTAGTCTGAGATGGTCTTTTGAGGAAAGAATTACACAGATTTGACAGGACCTGTCCAGTTAGTGCATTGTCAGTGCTCGTGCAGCTCAACTCAGGACTACTAAGGAGCTCAACGGTGTGTAATATACCTCTATTGTAGCGCACAGCTATCAGTCCGCAACACAGATTAAAATGAAACAATATAAGTGTAAAACAATGACTTGGAATTAGCTGTGTAGTAGATTGAATGAAATGATCGTTAGCGCAGGAAACTGTTCATTTACTAGGTAATAATGGCTGTAAGCGATAATGCATTTGTAATAATCGTATGTAATGATATCATCAAAGTTATGAACTTTATGAGGTTGGTGGGAATAATTATGATAAAGAAGAATCTGGATACAACCGGACTTAACCATCACAATCTTCATCATCATAGGGCACGAGACGCAGGATGTAAGGTAGGACATGGTCTGCGGAGAGACGCCGCACAAGCACTGAAGATCGGAACCGGCTGAGAACCCTCATCTGTGGAGATTGTTGCTGTTTGCTGCCCCCAACTTGGGTGCGACCCGTTCATGTAGGGACCTCCTAATGCCAGTGTCAGCGAATAGCATTGCCGTGGGCGAATACGGGGCTAGGCAACGAATTTAACTTGAAAAAGAAAAATTAGTTTTGCCATCGACACGCTAAAAGATCTTCCTGTCCTTGTCCCATATTACTTGGGGTCGGCGCAACAAGTTTTTTCCTTCTAATCTGTCTTGTGTCCTGTCACGCTATCGCTAACTCCCTATTGTTTCATATCACTCTTCACACATTTCATCCATCTTTTCTTTGGACTCCCGCTCCATTGATCTCTTTTCTAGCTTCACCTATCATCTTTCTAACAATTTATTCAGTTTTTCTTTTATATTCCCTTTCATCGACATTCATTCCTCCACATCACAACTGATCTCCATAACTCGATAACTACTTTATTGATCTGTAGGCCCAAAATACATTAGGCTAGCCTGTTCCATTTATCTAGGTCGACTTCATCTATCACAGGTAAATAAGTCAGTACAGTAGGTACCATTTTTGCCTCGTCCGAATACTGCGCCAGCAAGGGAATTAACTAATAAAGAAAATATATAATTTTTTCATAGAAGAAGATTACACCATCTAATAGATACCGAAAAGGATAGAAGAATGATGCCATTTGACACAGGTTCCTAAAATAGTTGCAAGTCTATAGAGCGTTGTCTCTGTAAATCATATCTGCGTGAGTCCCTTTCCAAAACTTGATGTAATTTTGACAGTCATAGTCAGGTTAAAAAAACTGGGCAAGTGCGAATCGGACTCGCGTAGTGAGGGTTCCGTACAAACTTACCTATGAAAACAGTTCAATTCCCGAATTGAGTTACGAAAATTTTTCCAATTCGCAAAAAAAGTTTTTTTTGTGACGTAACTACAAATTTACAGTTTTCAGATTTTTTCCTATACTTCTGTTATGAAACCTTGCTTCATGTCAAATTTCAGGATTCTAGGTCAACGGGAAGTACCTACCCTATGAATTTTGATTCCTTTGAGAGTTTCGAAATACACGTTTTTTTCCGACATAAACGGCCGTACTTATCTTTTTTTTCCGTTAATTCAGATGTTTGATTTTTTCACAGTTTCAAGGGACCGCAGACTTGAGTATATGGTTTTAATTTCAACTCGATACCTCTACGCGTTCCCGAGATAAAGGGTCTTGACAGACAGACAGACAAACGGACGGACAAGAAATTGATCATTTAAGGGTTCCGTATTTTCCTTTTGAGGTACGGAACCCTAGAAAAAGACCAGGTTATACAAATTGCTACAAAAAAAAAAATGAGTTTATACAAGGACCTTTGACAGAATTGTCGAAAACGTCACTAAATACTATAGAGAAAAATATAAAATGTCGCTGTTCCAATAAACACTCGCGAAAATGCCTGTTTATATGGTTTTGTAAATCAAGATGGCGTCAATAATCATATTTCACGCCAAAAGATCCTTGTACTGTTCATAGACCCTACCACAAGCTCAACACGATCCATTTTAAGACCTAAACTGAACTGTTAAAGGGATGGAGCTATATAGAACGCACGACTAAAATCGATGATAAATGATTTCGTGACCAGAGCGCTATTACAGGGCATCATCCGCTTTGGATCCAGTCATATCCCTTAAGGGTATAAAGCTCCATCCCTCTTTCTAGCTCATAATATGAGCTAGAAAGAGGGATGGAGCTTTATGGAGCTTTACCATAACGTTTTAAAATGTCTGGCATATTATGCCAGACATTTTAAAACGTTATGGTAAAGCTTCAGTTACACTATAATACTCAATATTTTTTTTATTGAAATAAATCAGTGCTTGACTGCGATCCCACTTGATGGTAAGCACTGATGCAATCATTGATGGTGAGGCGCACTAGTTTATTAAGAGCCTATTCACTCTAGCCTTGAAGACACCTAAATTATAGTTGAACGGGAAGACCGCAGCAGGCAAATTGTTCCAGTCCTTCGATGTACACAGTATAAACGACGAAGCGAAACGCTTAGTCAGGACCGTTGAAGTTTCAACAACGTAAGGGGGTGTCCGATGGTAGAAAGGAGATGGCGGAATCAAGTCATGCAATTCCCGCGCACACTCTCCAAAATGCAACCTGTAGAATACCGATAGGCTGGCTACCCTGCGCCTGTGCTCAAGACTTTGTAGACTGGACTTAAACCAAATCTGGATTCCCAATTAGCCTCTTCGCACGCCTATCCACTGAGTCCAAAGCTGCCAGATGGCATTTTGCAGCACCAGCCCATATGTGACTGCAGTACTCCACACACGATCGGACCTGTGCTTTGTATAACATTAGAAGCTGTCCCGGTGTGAAGTACCGTCGGACCATTGCAAGAACATCTAGTTTCCTAGCTCTCTCTCTACTCTATCATTTAATACCTTTACTACAGCATGTAGTCCTTCCATAAACGACAGAGCTATTAGCCTATAACCTAACCCGGAAAGAAAAAACGCGTTAAGATGTGCGTCATTTCCCGTTCGAGTTGAAAAAGCCAATTAACTTTATAGGTCATCATGACGTGTAGGGCATGGTGTTGTTATTATATCAATATGCCACATTATCGCTAGTGGTATTGTATTGAAAGTTTTATTTATCAATTAATAGCTACGTGGCACGCGTTGCCACGGTCCACCTGGAAAACTTTATTATTTATAGGCTCGCGTTTCACCACTATCTGAGCTGCTGTTAAGCGATGATGTGGTCGACGATGGAGCACGGTGCCTACTGGGCCCCTACGGTTTGCTGACATCTTGAGGTGCACATAGACGCCTAGACCGCTACCGCGCATAGACCGCCTACCCACTGCTCGTCGTCCGCAAGCCCACGCCTACGGTGGCCGGAAATCGGGATCGGGATGCCGGCGGGGCGTGAGGGCCGCGCCCTCGCGCGTGCACGTGCGGCCTCCAACTTTGCTAACATTACTGCTTCGTAGAAGGAGGCGACCGCCTGCCACTCCTTCTCGCTTTGCACCGTAGCCTGTACCAAGGCCCGGCGCGAGATATCGCTGCCGCCGATCTCCCCCACGAGGACACGGCGGTGCTCTGCTCAAGCGGGGCACACCTCTACCGTGTGCTTCACCGACCCCTAGGTTGTAACTTGTAGCTATCAGGAAACAGACACCGGCAAGGAATACTTTAAACAGAATCCGTACCTAAAGAACGTCCTTTTCGAGGTACATTTTCATACAACCGCTCTTACCTGATTATGATGTTATTACACATCTTTCTCTAGATATTTTGGATACACAGCTATCTTGTAGATATTTTCTAGGCTTCTATAGAAATCAAAACATAAAGTTGTGTAAAACTAATCTAGTAAAGACCTCTGAAAATCTGCTATTTTACGTGAACTTTGGGCCTCCATAATGTACTCATATATCAAAAATATAAAAAAGTACATCAATAGCATAGCATTCGAGATTCTGAATGACGACAATTTTTCTGAAAAACTTTTAAGGGTTTAAAAAGACACGTATTCCCTGGAACAACTTTTGTGATATATTCGAGTAAATCACGGAATTACCGAATGCCAACAGTTTTCAGGCGTTATCTCTCTTTTTTTTTGCATTGCCTCTTCATCAAACATCGCGTTGGATTGCGTTAGATGATGCAACAAGCTTTTAAACCATGCTCGATGTTGACGATAGGCGAGTGGAAAAAGAGCTTCTTAAAGCAATATCCTCAGGTAGGGGTTTCTGTTACCTGTTCACGTAAGTAAGGATATACTGGCAGCATCCGCGGACGACATTACCGTGACCGAATGCTGGGCCTTTGGTTCCAGCAAGGGATTTAATTAAGAAAATTTACTATTTTTGCCATGGGCACGTTAAGAAACCGAAAATGCACTTGGGAGAAGCTGAATATAGATGATTGTTTCCATTTTTGTTTTATTTAGGCACTTAATTTTAAATTCAATTGTGTTTTGTATCAAATAAATATTTTCTATATTTCTAACATGATTGATTAAGTTTTACAGCAAATTCGCTTCCAAGACATTGTAACGGGGTCCGCTCATTATTTCAAAATCATCTAATTTTGAAATTCTCGGCTTTTTTGTACTGTATATGTAACTATGTATAGATATATATATATACTAGCTATTGCCTGCGGCTTCGCTCCCGTCAACTGATTACTCTATTTTGCTCTACCCAACTCTACCCTGCTTTAACCTACTCTACCCTTCTCTACCGTACTCTACTCTACTTTTTTAATGTTTTCTTTCATAAGATCCTTCTCCTGACAATAACAAACACAACAAAAAAAATAGTGAAATCGGTCCAGCCGTTCACCCGTGATGGCGTGACCAAGGGAAATAGGGATTCATTTTTAACCGACTTCAAAAAAAGGAGGAGGTTATCAATTCGGTTGTATTTTTTTTTTTTTTATCATTTTTTTTTTTTTTTTTTTTTATGTTTGTTACCTCAGAACTCCGTCGTTTATGGACCGATATGCAAAATTTTTTTTCCCTTTATAGGATATGCTTCCAGATTGGTCCCATTTTTTTCAAAATCCAGTTCTGATGATGGAATCCATGAGGAATCGAGGGAACTCCTCAAAAATTATAGGCAACCCTATGGTAATTTTAGTATTTTCATCAAGAACTTAAGCATTTACAGTCAAAAAGTAACATTTGATGAAGTGGAACTGATGAAGAAGACCAGAAATGGTCAACGGAACTTCATACTCAAATAGATATCACATTGAAGATATAGTTAAGCGACTATGACAATACAAATAAATGAATGATTCTGAATAGTTACGTTGAAAATGGTATCATCGAAGTGATCTGATGATGATGATGGAGCCGGAAGGTAGGCACTGGAACTCCGTAATTAATCAATGTAACCTAGCCGTGTTTGGACTCATTAGAATTGTTATGAGATGCACTTTGGCTATAAGGTACTATCGAACTGATCTGATGATGGAGCCGGAAGGTAGGCACAGGAACTCCGTAATTAATCAATGTATCCTAGCCGTGTTTGGGCTTATTAGAATTGTCGTGAGATGCTCTTTGGCTATAAGGTACTATCGAACTGATCTGATGATGGAGCCGGAAGGAGGAAGGTAGGCACAGCAACTTTATAATAAAACAATGTAACCTAGCAGTATTTGGGTTAATTGGAATTGTCATTAGAAATAGGCACTCTGTTTATAAGTGTATCGCAACTAAAAAGTGTGAAATAAAAACTTTTTAGAAAAAAAAAATAACCGACTTCACTAAAAAAAACACTAAAAGGATCAAAATAACTTTAATTTCGGAAGTCGGTGTTAAATAAGAAATAAACAATACCGAGAAACACCGACATCCGAAATTAAAGTTATTTTGATCCTTTTAGTGTTTTTTTTAGTGAAGTCGGTTATTTTTTTTTTCTAAAAAGTTTTTTTATGTATATAGATTCACTTTGGCTATTGGTGAATAACGCAACCGTTTAGTAGTTTTTGAGATTCTCGTTAACACACAAACGGACAGACGTGGTGGGAGACTTTGTATTATAATAATATATGTACGTAGGTATAAGGCTTTCCTTCGACTAATCGTTATCTTTATAACGATAGTCGATCAGTCAAAAATATAATGGGATTCGTTATCTAGAACCATAGACTAGTCAGCACCGCGGCCATTTTGCTAAACGGTTCATCTTTACTCTATGGCAAGAACGATTCTCAAATAGGAAGATCGTGCCTACAGGTGAAACACGAAGGATAATATACCTAGTTGTAAAAATAACCGCTGTCTCAATAACAATACAAGATGACATTATGCATCATGTGCTAGCGCTAATATAGCGTAACGATTTCAAAACCAATCCATAGGCTAATTAACAATGAAGTTATAGGGTTGTCCCTTAAGGTGAATGTTCCATAGTGTTGCCAAGTTTCCCGAATTGCGCGGGACATATGGATTTTCAGGGGTCTTCGGAAGCGAATTGTGCCTGATCGGGATGCCAAATGTCCCGATAAATTTATGAAAAACCATTATAATTACCAAAATTTTACATGTATCATTTATTACATCACTCGCATTCGCATTGCTATATCGAGTGCGAGAAAGCGTACAAAATCACACTAGGGCCGATATCTGCCAGGGCTGCGAGGACGTTTGAAGGAGTGATCATGGCCCTGGAATACAAAGGGCAACAGAAAGACAGGTGGGCTTTAGTCAGTAAAAGTCTGACACGCCCTTTCGTTCCACCTTAGAGCGAGAACTCATTGAATAATTTCCCAGCTCAAAAGAAAATGTTTAATTGTTCCGATCTAAAACCCTTAATCCCGATTGGTTTTAGCATCTGCCACGATTTTAATGCAATCGGAGCTGGCAACACTAGTTCCAAGGTAGATCGCGAAATTCAAATTTTCACCGCTTAAAATAGCTTTACTGAGTTGTAAAGTTTCTTGCATTTTACAACTATTAAAGCTATTTTTGTTACGGTCGCAAATCAAATTTTGCTGAAAAAATTAGAAAATTTTGCAAAACATAGAACATGACATGGAATTTTTGGCCACCCTGGCGCTTTTACCTTAAGGTGAAAAATGTCTAAACTTACATCAATAAAGAGCAAACATTTTGTAATAAAGAGCAAAAAAAAAATGCAATAAAGAGCAAACAATTGTAAGGAGCAAAAATTTTGCAAAAAAAAAGAAAAAAAATGTAATTAAGAACCGGCCAGCAGGAACGAAGTCATAAAAAATAGTTTAATACATTTCAGGAAGCAACATGTATGTAGTTGCCATTGTCACCCCTAATTACAAAATAACTCGCATGCGCACGAGTTGAAATACATAACACACAATAGTCAATTATTTGTCTTATATATGTCATTCTATTGTTTTATCGCCTGACGAGCCACACTATTCATCGGATTTGAATGCTGTCTGAGGGCAGGACGAGACACTTGAAGGAATGTAGGTTTGTTGAATTTGTAAGTAATGCAGTTTATTTTTTATGAGGGGCCTCCAGCCAGGTTTTACAAAATCTTAGAATAGAACTAAGCGACTACATCTAAGGGCGGGGTGCCCTTTTTTGGGGTACCGATTTCGGCTTAGGGTGTCGCTGGGGGAGGACAGCAAGGGACAGGCTGGATCGTACATAGATTGATATTTAGGGATGAATTTAAAATACAGGTTTAGCGGCGTGGATTGGCTTGAGCAAGGGAGGACGGGATGGATATTGTCGGGGTGTCGTGGCGGGCCTCGGTGGCGAGAACGGAAAGTAAAGCAATGTCGTGTGACTGTATTGTAGGCATTATTATTATTGCTCTACAAAAGGCGGTCTTTAATTACATGTTACCCTATAATTAATATTTATTATTATTATTTTGTTACCCATAGATTTTAGGGCTTGCGAACGGCGAGCAATGGATAGCCCGCCGTCCGACCGTCCGGTAACCGTCCGGACCAAGCCCCAAGTCGTCGACGGCGCGTATTGTTCCACGCGCGTCTCAGGGAGATGTCAGCAAATCGTAGGGGCCCAGCAGGGTCGAAGCCTAACTGGGGCCATGGGTAGTGTGAAAACGAAACCCCGGCCCTGGGACGAAGGCAACGAAGGAACAGGAGTGGATTTTTAGTCAGTAAAAGTCTGACACTATCTATCACTCTGCTCAAGAGCGGGATTTGCCATTAGATGATTTTCCCACCTAAAAAAAAACCCATAGAAGTTTATGTTTAAATTGTGTTACTTTTTTGGTGACCATTAAATTAAGATTCTATGCTACAAATTAAATCCGTCATGAACCATTGGCACTCTTCTACAAAGAAATTTTAGACACATTAGTTTCGGTAGAGTGTAACTGCACTTTTTGCCCCTGACTGTAATGGTGGGTGTGTTAATAGGAGAAATGAGGAAAACCACATTCAATCAATCAAAAACATATATTACATTTCAAATAAACCATTTTAGTACTTTTGAATTGTAAAAATTTCGGTCTGGAAAAAAAGTGAAGCTAAATTGCACATTGCAAAGCATTTGTATAGAAAAGAATGTGCAAGAAACTCTAAGGACACACTTTGAAACAGACAAATTAAAAAATAATATTCACACAACTATCACACAACGCCGTCTAGTCCCAAGTTAAGCAGAGCTTGTGTTATGAGTACTAGACAGCTGATAAACATACTTAAATATTACTAAATACATCCATAATATAGATAAATTACACAAAGACACTAGTCTGAGTTTGTCAAAGATCTACGAATGATAACCGAGACCAATGACTTACGATGCTTGAATTTCAATACGGAACATACCTAAATATCAAAGAATTGAATGATTTATTACTCAAAAACGCAAACGGCTCATTAATCAAACGTTACATTTTCCCTACCGCTAAACGCCGATTAGTGAAGCGGAAAATTGTCGAGTTTTTAACCGAGGAAGCGAAGGAAATAATATATGTCCGTGGTATGTTATTTGTTGAGGTCTATATAGCCCGGAAATTATGGGTCGTGATGATGTGGGGCAGGACTTAACTGTACCTACAGTTGGAAGGCACACTGTGACAGTTGACTAGGGCCCACTGTCCACGGCCGCGTAGCTTCATAGACGCGTATTCGTCATTATACGCTTGGTGTACGCCTGCGTGAAGCTTACATACAAAACTATGAAACTGTGTCGATGAAGCGATAACAAGGTGTCGCGTCGCGTCGTTGCCGCTTTGTCGACAGAGTTTCATACTTTTACCGCTTAAATGAGGATCAGTCATGATTTTTGTGGAGTATGCAGACTTATAGCGTCAAAAAAAAAACATTAAAAAATACTGTTAAGAAATTATTTAAATCGGACCAAAAATGACGAAGATACAGCAATTTTAGTGTATTAGTTCCAGAAACGCGCCCGAGAATGAAGCGACTCGCTGCGACGTCATTTGTCATGATCGGTCTCCACCGGCGAATGAATACGATCAAGCCGTTCGTCGCACGGATCATGACAGATGACGTCATCGTAAACAGACCAGCGAGAGCGCGCGTTTCCAAGTAGCCGTTCAGAAAAACTTTAATAAATCCACCATTTTTTGACGGATTTTAATAATTTCAGCTCAGTAAATTATTACACATACGTTGTACTTAGTAAAAATCGGATTTGCAATAATGTGATTGATCCTCATTGGAAATGATTAATATTTTGAAAGCAAGTGTCTTTGAGCATCTCTTTCTTTTATATGCAGTCCGATATTGACAGCGCTTTAAGTCCTGTAGACCTCTTGATGTAAAATAAAGAGTCTGTTGTAAATCTATACCCACATGACTTGAATATTTACAGTAGATAATTAGATATGCTAATCAGAAAGTTTGAAATAGTTTAGTCAAAATAATTCGTAGCAGTCCTCTACCTATCGGGTGGTTATAATATGACCATACATTTTACAATGATAATAGACGTTTACATACTACTCTACAATAATGAAGTCTAGCAACACTGCATGTTTGTGCCAGTGTTGTCAGTTCGAATTTAATTACGCGCGCTCAACAGCTCATGTATATTCTCAAACAGATCCATTCAACTGCTAATGAAGGCATTCAGCTCAGTTGACGGGTTAACAGCAATATTAGTACTGTCCACCGCATTCGTAACCTTTTGACTCCTCGGGTACGCATAACAAATTGGCACTGAGAGGCGAGACTATAGATTAACAGAGTTGAAAGCAAAATGGCCGAACTGTCATTATTCATTTGACGATTTCCTTTTGTTTTTAAAGGAAAGAACTTTTCTTTCATTCTTATGTGTTCTTGTTTTACTTATTTCTCGAAGATTTTTCTATAATTCTTCTCAGTCGTGGGTAGGTCTCTCCTGGCGGAGTGGTCGTGGTAATAGTTCGTCTGGTAGGTTGGTTGTGGCTTTTGCGAAACTTCTCCATCTCTCTCTATTCGTGGCACTGTGTGTGAATTCAATGAGTTAATACTTCGAAGATGATTTAAGTCTGATCTGATGGATGATCGGCAGCGAGAACGTTGGCCATCTACTTACTGTAAATTCGGGTTACTTTGGCCCTGGAGTTATAACTTTGGCCCAAGCTTATTATCCAATTGGAACTCTGGACACTGTGCTTACTGTATTTCTAATGGCTAACGAGTTTAGGCCAAAGTTATACCTTAGAGCCAAAGTAATCCGGCTTTACGGTATCCCAAACATATATGTCCAAACATCTTAAAAAGATTCGCAGTTGCACAATCGATGAAAGTCTTTGTTGATGCGAAGATCTTTCAGAATGGAAAAGTTAGTGCGGTGAGCAGTAAATTTTATCCTCAGCAATCGTCTCCACCACATTTCAAGAGCGTCAATCTTTTTACGGTACTTTTGTTGGATCGTCCATGTTGCATCGAAATCAAATCAAATCATTTATTCGCATAATATGGGTAGATATATATGGTACATGAATGTTACATTATACAATATAACAGTAAAGATCCTCATATTCACCATTTCTGGTATGCGAAACTTAAAATAATAATTAAAAGGAATGGTTAGGTACCTAGGTACCTATACATACCTACTCTTAACATTTAATTACATGAAATTACATAATATTAACATAACTGGCTATTAGAACCTTGGTGTTTTTGTTAATATGGTGATTTTTCAAACCTTTGTGAGCTTTTTCACGACTGATCATGTTGAATGAATGAATTAAATTACTTTAACTTTAAAACTGCTTGTAAAGTGTTATAAACTTTGTTCTGCTAAACACTTTTATACTATGCGTTCCAAATAAGAATAGGAAAATCAACAACCTCGATCTGTCAAATATTGAGTGAAAAGTACGGTTTGCAAAGAAAACTTATTTGCGTATCAACAAAGGGTTTTTTTTTTGCTTTGTATTACTAAGTTTTAGTTAAATCTAGGTGAAGTAAAAACGTTAGTGTTTATATTGTTTTAAGTCATAATTAGTAAAAAAAAACAATTTTCTTTCTTATTTTTATTGTTAGGAACAATTTGCCTTCTTCTTTAATTTGCCACTACTCAGACCCTTCACACAGTGACGCAGAGATAAGCAAAATTGAAGAACTGGATTCTGATTAAACTTTATTCGTTCACGATTCGTAAATAAATAAAATTTTAAAAATTTCTTATTTTGCTTGTTCTTGTTCGATTTGACAGTATGACGTGACGTCACAACATGGCAATCGATCCTATTCTTATTTGGAACGCATTGTAAAAAGTTTTAGAGTTTGAGAAACAAGGTCCCCAATTTGCCACCAGTCTAGTGTGCAAAACTTAATTGATTTCTTATCATAATGTCAAAGCTAGCCAAAGTTAATAAGCATTAATCAGCCTCATAATGCTCTTACGATTGAGACTCTGGCTTTATCTTCAGGTGAGGGAATGGGCTGTAATCCACCACGCAGACCCACCGGGTTGGTGGAAGTCATATGTAGGTATTTGACTTTTTGGTTCCAGAATATATCGGTTTCCTCACGATGTTTTCCTTCACAGTTTTTGAGAGCAGTGATGAAATAAATTACTCAAAGTGATGCCAGCCAGGCGGGCTGGGTACCTATGGACCCACGACCGACTCGTAAGTCGAGGGCGTTACTACTGGGCCACTACTGCTATCATAAATAACAAACAACAGTAACAGACAAAGTTCATTGACTAACAAGTTTTCAATGAAAAACATTTTTTCATAGCAAGCTTTTATAGCGCGGTATATACCTCATCATCATCATCATCATTTCAGCCTAAAGACGTCTCCTGTTGGACATAGGCCTCCCCCAAGCGTCTCCACAACGACCGCTCCTGTGCGTCTCGCATCCACCGCGTTCCCGCGACTCTCACCAGGCCATATACCTATATAATTAATACAGGTCGGTATATACCTATAATATAATTAATAGATACTCATCAAGACCATTCCAAAAAGCTCAAAGACGATAGGGTTATCCAAGTTCCTATGGCCACCTTCCGGTTCCATCATCAGATCAGCTCCTTATCATAATAATTTTGCATTGTCATCTGATTTACACATGCATGCAAAATTTCAGCTCAATCGGTAACCGGGAAGTGGATCAAATTTAATTACAAACAAACATGGGGACAGGTGGAACTAAATTAAAGCTTGTAAAATAGGCTCTTAATAAACCATCAACGATTGCATCACTGCTTACCATCAGGTGGGATCTCAGTCAAGCACTAGTTTTTATCAATTCATCATCATCTTCCTGCCCTTGTCCCGTTTTATTTGGGGTCGGCGCAACACGTTTTTTTCTTCCATTCTGTCCTGTTACCCATCACGTTATAACTAACTCCCTTTTCTTTCAACTAGTTTATGTCAATTACAAAAAAAAGATCTCTAACAAAATGACAGGTATGTTCTGCGACTAAAAAAATAAAAGGACCACAATTACCATTGTGGTCAACGTCCTTAAAAATCAAAAACATGGCGTCTCAATCTAACGTGGGTAGTTTATTCATCGCTTTAGCAACCTGACCCACACTAAGGTGGGTCGCCCACACTATCAAGATATATCAGACACACTTAATTGTTGGGGAGCTATTTAAAAATCCGTAATTGGATTCTGTAGTTATTACTTATTATATATAAAGCTTAGCCGCCGGCTATGGTGGTATTGCCGGAGTTCCGAGATTGTTAGAAAGAGTTACCACGATCCTGCGCCGCAAAGAGCAACTTAAATCAAAGAATCAAAACATTTATTTTAAATAAACCATTTACGGGCACTTTTGAATTGGCAAGAAGTCAGTCAGTCAGAAAAATGATCCCTAATGCCACATTCCATAGATTTCTATGGAGAACGTGCAAGAAACTCCATGGACACAATCATGTTATGCATTACAAATATCTCGGTTACATGTTTCATGTCGATAATATTATGTGAGAACAATGTAAATAAAGTAAAAAAAAAACAAATTATAAATATAGAAATTAAAATAAGGCACTGGCAGCTAAGAGATGACCAGTCTCATCTGACAGCGCCCGTTCTGAAGCAAACTGAAGAAAAAAAGTGAGTTTTAATCAGTAAAAAAATTGCATCGCACAATTTAAGTTCTCCGCGCGATTTGAACATAATATACAACAGACCGAAATCGTTTATCGGACAGTTGCCCACACCAGACATAACATCCGTCTGGTTGCTGGATCCTCCGTTTTCAACGGAGGTTTACTCCTTTACTCTCTGTTCCGCATAACATCAAATACATAAGATTCTCTTTATCCTGAAAGTACGTTCTTTTGGGATAATTTGACATTTGTGGCAACAGCTTATGTGTTAGTTTATATCGGTTACATACATCGATTAAAAAAAGAAAAATCTTGTAAGTATATAATCACGTCGGGGTCACCAATTTTGTGTGCGTGTGTATAATGTTCTTAGGAATTGTGTACGGAGAGAAATTAAGTGACTATTTGCCTTGGATGAATATTTACTTTCGATAGCGAATTACATTACAGGTTGTTACTTATACGTTAGCGCGTCTATAGGTGGTCGTTGCTACGGGCAGACTGAAGCCCGGACACTGCCTGCGCACTCTACTGGGATACAAAATGCAGCGTCAGCGCCCGTACAATAATTATCAGTACTATTCGGTATTATTCGGAATCATTCGGACTTCGAGAAGGTTACAAAACAGTACTCGAAAAAGCAGGCTCTACAATGCCGTTTCAGCTAAAATCGTTCCTAATAATATTTTGGCACATAAAAAGCATTCGATAAAGTTACCAACGAGCTTATATCAGCACGCAGAAGCCATATTGTCATGAAACAGTTTTTATATTTTAAATTAGGTCAAACTGCACTGAATGCTGGAACTAGGAAATTTTCTCGTAAATCCAGCTGTAACTGATTCGTACTTGGAAGGTAGCCACGAAACGGCAGTTAACAGAATTTTGGTGCACTGGAAATGACTGAAAATCTGCTATTTCCACTGCATTTGAAATTATTTACTGTGGTAGGTACATTCGAAATTTGGCTTATAGCTAAGGAGTAGAATTCCCTGCCGGAGTTTGTGTTTCCTGATAGCTACAACCTATGGGTATTTTCTGACCCCGATTTCCAGACACCGTAGGCGTGGGCTTGCGGACGACGAGTAATGAGTAGCTCATCGTTCCGCCGTCTGGACAGGGCCCGAGTCGTCAACGGCGCGTAGTGTTCCAAGCGCGCCTCAAAGAGGCGTCAGCAAAACCGTAAGGGCCCAGCAGGGTTGAAGCCTCCTACTAGGGCCGTGGGTTAACTTCCAAAAGGGAAACCGGTTCTTAAACGCAAGGCAATGTAGGACCATTGTGGTTATAATCAGAAAAAGTCTGACACACCCTCGCACTCCACCCTAGAGCAGGGGAAGTCACTGGATGATTTCCCACCTTACCTATGTAAATAGTTCAATTCCCGAATGGAGTCTCGAAGATTTTTCCGAATCGAAAAAAAAAAAAAATTTTGTGACCTAACGAAAAATTTTCTGTTTTCAGATTTATTCCTATACCTGTGCTATAAGACCTTGCTTCACGCCAAATTTCAGGATTCTGGGTTAACGAGAAGAAGGTTCTATGAATTTTGATTCCTTTGAGAGTGTCGAAATATACGTTTTTTTGCGACGTAAATGGCCGTATCTTTTTCGTTCGTTAAATTAGAAGTTCGATTTTTTCACAGCTTCAAGGGAACACAGACTTGAGTATATGGTTTTAATTTCAACTCGAAAACTCCACGCGTTCCCGAGATAAAGGGTCTTGACAGACAGACGGACAACAAAGTGATCCTATAAGGGTTCCGTTTTTTCCTTTTGAGGTACGGAACCCTAAAAAGGGGCCTTTAACTCAAGAGTGAATAGGTTACTTCTAGGCAAGCGTGCTCCATCGTCGAACACATCATCACTTACCATCAGGTGAGATAATGGTCAAAATAATGTGACCATAGGGTCAATAACAAGAAAAAAAAGTAAAGAAGAATTTTGAAGTAAGAACATGTGTTCCATTTTTTTTCCGGGAAAGCTTCAAGGCTTGAACGTAATCTGCCATTAAATTTCAAGTTAGCAGCCAAGAGACCTTACCACGAGCTCTCAACGCGAACCATTTGAGGACCTACACTGAACTGCTAAAGGGTGGAGCTATATAAGGTGTGTTGCTATTTCTTTCACTCGCTCTATTGACATCTTTGCCGGCAAACTATTGCAATTTCGCAAGCAATTGCTATTGACCCACAGTGGTCACCATTAATATGTTGAGTACCATATTAGGTTTAATTACTTTTTTTTTGTTTCTTGTCGTCTTGTTTTTTTTAAGCCTATATATTACTGTAAGACTTGAAATTTATGTTAATGCTGTGCACACTTAAAAGTAACAAATTCACTCTAAATTTTAAGTTTGATTGTTGCATATAAAAATGTACTAGTGAATAAGTCGTTGGTGTGCCATAAGTAAATAAATAAATCTTTCTTTCTCGCTCGCAAGCCTGACATTATTAAGGCGCCTGATTGGATTATTAGTCGTATTCCACCAGCTTTTTCTAAATATTTCTTGGATTTAGAAACAAGTCTTTTTTTGAGTGAGAAATCATTAAACCTGATCTTGCTCTGGGTGGAGCGTAGAGAGTACTTTTATTGACTAAAACCAACATGTGTTCCTTCGGTTACCTACAATTCCTCCTCTGTTACTTTACATTTTTTTTTAGCCGAAAGACGTCCACCGTTGGACATAGGCTTCCCCCAAGTGTCGCAACGGACGGTCCTGTGTGTCTCGCATCTCACCACGTCATCGGTCTACCTTGTGGGAGACCTTCAAACGCTGAATCTTTCGGTACGCGGTCGCCACTCCAGAATCTTAAGTATTTAGTTTCTCATTCACTATGTTAGAAAGTAAAACAGAGATGATTATGTAAGTAACGTCTGTTCAGCAGCTTAAAGTTCAATGGTTTGTTGGCGCTATTATCAAACACTTAGAGCTGATAAGAGTGGCTCAGTTCCTGTGTGTCGTAATAGTTATTTCCAATACCAATATATCATGTGCGCTGCTTTTTAGGAATGTTTTCATCCAACTCGAAACATTGTACTGGATTTTTAGGGTACCGTAGCCAAATGGCAAAAAACGGAACCCTTATGGATTCGTCATGTCTGTCTGTCTGTCCGTCCGTATGTCACAGCCACTTTTTTCCGAAACTATAAGAACTATACTGTTGAAACTTGATAAGTAGATGTATTCTGTGAACCGCATTAAGATTTTCACACAATATTAGAAAAAATAACAATATATTTTGGGGGTTCCCATACTCAGAACAGAAACGAAATATTTAATTTTTTTTCATCTAACCCATACGTGTGGGGTATCTATACCTACCCCACACGTATGGGTTTTGTGTAAAATAGGATAGGTCTTCAAAAATGATATTGAGGTTTCTTTTAATCTTTCTTTAAGTCAAGAGTGAATAGGTTACTTCTAGGTAAGCGCGCTCCATCGTCGCTTTCCATCAGGTGAGTTAGCGGTCAAGCGCGAAACTATCAAGAAAAAAAAAAAAAAAGGTCTCGTTGTCTTTCTATTGTGTCTCTAATTACGGTATTCGAAAGGTTATAAAGAAAAGAAAATAATTCGAAATGACTAATCAATGCATTGCATCATTTGACAGGGCCGACTAGGAGTAATCATGCGTTCCTCATCAACAGATTAGTTATTTTTCGTATTTGCCAGTTATACACCGGACTTCACCGGAGATTTATTCATGCATTAGGTAATTTAAATTATTATATTCCATTTACATTATAACTTGTTAGTCACACACTCATAATTCAGCATTCATGTTAAGTTTATAATGAATGAATTATTAGCGACCAATGGCTGACAAAAGTGCGCCAAAATTAGCCAACATGGATGCCATACCACACACATAGTTAATAAAGAAAACACATAACATCTTTGATAATATCCATTTAATGAGGTTAATCACACACAAAAAACAGCTTCTAAATGAATATTACCTTCTTATCCACCTGAAGAACCGATTCCCCCCTTTCTTTCCGCTATGTTTCTTCTTCTTCCCCATTTTCTACAATTATCATACAGCACAAACACTTTTAAACACTGTCCTTTCAAAAAGTATTTATATCACTTTAAGTATTCACGCAAATACCACTAGGTACACTTTGTCACGTATGTTTCTGACCGATACAGGACCCTCGGAGGCTCTTAGAATAAAAAATACAGTATTAGACACTAAAATTAGTAAGTATTATAATCTCAAAAACAGTTATATACAGAAGCGTTTATTTACAAAAAAGTTAGCTGGTTCCTGAAAATATTTACCAAGATGGCTGAAGCTATAATCTATGGTTTAAATCTAAAATTTAGAAGCGCGCGTTTGCCCGTGCGAGAGCGTACTGGCTTGTGCCGTCGACAAAATTAGACGCAAAAAAAAAAAAAAACTATAGATGCACATCTCGAGAAATGCAGCGATGATTTTATTTTGGTACTGACTACTGAAGAGATTATTACGATTCCTGTAGACTGTTTGGTTGGCCCTACGGTGTGGAATTACAGTTTAGAAGGGATATCGATACGTTTTTGATTCGATACAAGTTTGATTTTGCTACTACTTTTGTGAAAACATATTTTTTTTAATGTTTTTTTTTTGCATTTTGCAGGTCAGTGTTAAGTTTTATGTAAATAAAAATATGATTGGCGGCCGTAACACGTATTTATTTACGAAATCATAATCATTAAAATAATCAATACAACCTTCTCAGTTCAGCTAACCCTATTGAATGACTTTATTTTATGAATTTCCATTCCACCATTCCATAGAGTTAGATGAACTGTCAAATGCAAAAAAAAAATTGAGAAAATTTCGCGGACGACCCTAGCGCTTTCACCAAAAAACTGTTGATAATAGACAAACGCCTCGCAATCTTAACGCGTAATATGTTTTGATAAAGTCTTATTTACAAACAAATCATGCGCGAAATATTTCGTTTTTGCATTTTATCTCGTAAGCGACAGCACTGGTAAACAAATACCAGACGTGGTTTCTGTACATACATACGTCTTACGTACGTGAAGTAGACGAATTTCTAACGAGTACCTACGCGTTTGGCTGTTCTCTGTCTCTAAAAACGTTTTTTTTTTTTTAAGATAACTTATTTTTAGCTGTTTATAACTCCATTCACGAAAGCATTAGACAAAAGAAGTTCATAGAAGCAGGTGTGCACCACATTTATTTTTCGAGATAAATTCAAACAATTTTAATAAATAATGGTTTCAATATAAAATTTTAACATTACCTACTTAGATAAATTTGATTTTTGTAAGGTAAGTACAAAACACTTAGGTAAATAAAATGGTTTTTTTTTTTTTAAATAAACTTATCAAGAATTTTCTTCCTTAGAAAACGTTATTTTTCTTAAATAAAAATACTCTACGTCTGGTATTTTAAATTTTCCATTGTTAAATATAGTTTTGGTTTTGGTGTTTATGCTAGTTACCTTTTCGATTCGTTTATCACTAATTTTTTTACTGGTTTTAGTAATGAAAAACTTCGAGTGTGAAAAAAACATAACAATAGTCACCAATTTAATCTATTTTATCAATAGAAACTTAAAAATATTATGTATTATATTTCTATTTCATTATAATAAGGATAATATGTAACGCCTGACAAAAATATACTAGCAATGTTTCTAGAGGTGTCTTTGTTCGGTTTAAGTTTAAAGACCTGGTTCTTTTTGCTATTGCATCCTCGTATTGTTTTCTAACATATAAGTTAGGTAGGTTAGGTTTCATCCTAGGTTTCATTTCTAGCGAAAAGAAAAAAGTAAATCATGGCAATAGTTTGCATTGACTTTTCATGTTTAGTGTCATCGAAATTTTCTTGGGAGAATGACACATAACATTATATTGGTACACATATAAACATAAAGTTTTGGGAACACATTCATTGTGCGTACAGCTAAGGAGTGGAATTCCTTGCCGGAATCTGTGTTTCCTGATGGCTACAACGCGGGAATCTTTAAGTCAAGAGTGAATAGGTTACTTCTAGGTAAGCGCACTCCATCGTCGACCGCATCGTCGCTTTCCATCAGGTTAGATAGCGGTCAAGCGCGAACCTATCAAGAATAAAAAAAGAATATTCTTATGCATCAGCAAACAGCTAGTTTAGAGCGGTCTTTTCTTTGGCAAATGAATCAGCATTGCTATTCAATGTGGTGCTGCCAGCGTTCCTTTAATAGCACATAGGGTACTTTTTTGTTTGTTTTTAAGTGTCCTAGGTGGTAATAGGACAGTTCTAAAACGCATTGATGTGGCTCAGAAGGCTGCGGAGCTTAAGTGGGACCGGGCTGAACATGTCTGCAGCATGCCGATCGAGCGGTGGGCCAGTAAAACACAAAGTTGAAATCGCACGACGGGGTCGCGGCAGATCAAGAAGGGGATGGCGGGAAGACTTGGATGTCTTCCTTAGGAGTTGGCAAGAAGTGGCTCAGAGCCGGGAACAATGGAGGAGGGCGGCCTTTGCCCAGCAGTGGGACAGTATAGGGTAACGTTTCTTTGGGATAACTTTCTACTAACACACGGGCGAAACCGCTGGCAGTAGTCAGTAATATTCATCATCATCATCATTTCAGCCGAAAGACGTCCACTGCTGGACATAGGCCTCCCCCAAGCGTCGCCACAGCGAACGGTCCTGTGCGTCTCGCATCCATCGGACCCCCGCAACCGTTACCAAGTCATCGGTCCACCTTGTAGGAGGCCTTCCAACGCTACGTCTTCCGGTACGTGGTCGCCATTCCAGAACCTTTCGGCCCCAACGGCCATCTGTTCTGCGAGCAATGTGCCCCGCCCATTGCCACTTTAGTTTGGCGATTCTTCGTGCTATGTCGGCAACCTTGGTTCTCCTGCGGATATCCTCATTCCTGATTCGATCACGCAAGGAAACTCCGAGCATAGCCCTCTCCATTGCCCTTTGGGTGACTTTAAGCCTTCTAATGAGGCCCATTGTAAGCGACCACGTTTCGGAGCCATATGTCATCACTGGCAACACGCACTGGTCATAGACTTTCGTCTTGAGACACTGTGGTATATTGGACGAGAAGACACCGCGCAGCTTCCCGAACGCTGCCCAGCCGAGTCGGATTCGACGATTGATCTCTTTCTCGAAGTTAGACCTTCCCAACTGGACCGTCTGTCCCAGGTAAACGTAGTCGTCTACAACTTCGAGTGTAGAGTCCCCGACCTTGATAGGAGTGGGTGCTACATGGCTGTTTACCATGACTTTGGTTTTGTCCATGTTCATTTTAAGTCCCACTCTTTCGGAAGCTCTACTGAGGTCACCAAGCATTGTACTGAGCTCCTCCGTAGTCTCAGCCATGACTACTAGTCAGTAATATTATAAAGGTGAAAGTTTGTGGATGTGTGTGTGTATATTTGTATGCAAGGGCGGAATTAAGGGGGGCACAGGGGCACGTGCCTACTGCAAAGCCTTCTGGGGTCATGGGTGATGCGAAAGAGAACCCCAGGGCCTTGGAACGAAGACAAAGAAGGAATAGGAGTGGGTTTTAGTCAGTAAAAGTCTGACACGCCCTCTCGCCCCGCCCAAGGGCGGGAGATGTCATTGAATGATTTTCCACCTAAAAAAATCGTGCCCCCATAGGCGGTATTTTTGTGTACTGTGGAGATTCCAACACAAGTACATACATAGAAGCAAATCAAATTATCATTAAGATGTTAAAATATATAAAATACATTAATAAAAACTTGAATTATGATACTTCAAGTTTATTTCTAACAGTTATTGTTGATTTTTTTGCCCGTCCGCCCCTTGTCCCCCCTCCCAGAAAGAAATCTTGGATCCGCCCTTGTTTGTATGTTTTTTTTATTCTTTCATGCTTAATCGACTGAATGGATTTGGGTAATAGCACTTAGGACGTTTTTTATCCTAGGAGTATGTTCCATTGGGATTAACGATTTTAACGCGGGCGACGCCGCTAGCAAAAGCTAGTGGAAAATTCTGTTCATGGGATTTAGATACAGCATAATAACATCCAGTCATGTAGAATAATCCACAAAAAGTAAAAGGGCAAATGAAAATATATTTAGATCCGCTGCAGTGAGTCACAAAGATCTATAATTGGAGGCGAAGAGCTTCAACATTATCTGATGTGGCGAGCTGATGATGGTTACTCATGAAAACCATGTTGAAATCGTGAAAGAAATAAACGGCGGTTTTTTTTTAATGTTTGGTCTATGAGTCATAGAGGGATACTAAAATGGAAGAAGTTGCTGGCTGGTTGGATTAAAAGAAATGTGTTTTTAAAATAAGAATTCAACTTTAAAAAAATATGTGGTTTTTTTTCTAGCAGCTAGTTAAAGGCCTCTTATATATTAAGTATATTCGATTATTTATTATTATTTTAGGATAAATAAAATAAAATAATTATCTCGTCACTAGCGTTCATAAGCGTGCGTGTGTACTAACGTACCGACTTGCCACTACTGTAGTGTGTCTATGCCCATATTTTTTAAAATTCTATAATATTTTTTGCCTATAATTAAAATAACTAATTTCTTAAAAAAACACTACATAATTTCATTTAAATAAAATTTCAGTGTTTAAATTATGATTGTAACATAATATTCTAATTGGCGTGTATATGTACGAGTACAACGTGTGCATTTCTTCAGTACGTTGTAGGTATAGAGAAATTAGTGAAATGTGAAGAATCTTTTAAAAGAAACATATGATTGCATCAGAATGAAACACCATTTGGGAAGCTTCCAACTGTCTTTTGCAAGCTTTGATGCAGCGAGGAAGTGAAACTAGCCAATATTGGTGTCAAACTAAAAGTTGGCGAAACATGTAGAATTGGATACAAAAGGGGCCTTTGGCCAACTATCTACTAGTTTTATAACAGTACCTATATTTTATGCCCTACTTTAGGGTTTTAAAAAACAGACCAAGTAAGTACCTACTATATTATTATTAAAATCAAGTAAAAAATCACGTCTGTTGTATGGGAGCCCCACATAAATATTTATTTTGTTTTTAATAATGTATGATTTCGACTGAAGGACTTTGTATCCATGGTCAAGATATAATATAAAAAAACCGGGCAAGTGCGTGTAGGCTCGCGCACTGAGGGTTCCGTACAAACTTACCTATGAAAACAGTTCAATTCCTGAATTGAGATACCTACGAAGATTTTTCCGAATCGCAAAAAAGATTTTTTTTTGTGACGTAGGTAACTATAAATTTACAGTTTTCAGCTTTTTCCTATACTTGTGCTATGAGACCTTGCTTCATGCCAAATTTCAGGTTTCTAGGTCAACGGGAAGTACCCTATGAATTTTAATTCCCTTGAGAGTATCAAAATATACGTTTTTTGCGACATAAACGGCCGTATCTTTTTTTCCCCGTTAGCTAAGTTTGATTTTTTCACAGCTTCAAAGGACCGCAGACTTAAGTATTTGGTTTTAATTTCAACTCGATACCTCCACGCGTTCCTGAGATAAAAGGTCTTGACAGACAGACAGACGGATAACAAAGTGGTCCTATAAGGGTTCGGTTTTTTTTTGAGGTACGGAACCCTAAAAAAGACTTGTTATTTAGATTCCGCATTTTTTCCGAAATTTTTGTATCGATTTCGGAGCTATATAACATCCCTGCAAAATATAACAAAAAGGGTAAATATAATTACGTCACCGTGATGCAACTTCGTTTGGGCTGCGTCCAACTCCGAGATAAGAATGAGGAAACGACTGAAATAGTCACCAGTGGACGCTGGATCCTAAGCAATCGTCTATTTGTAAATATTCTACGATGACCGCAGTTTACAGCGAAAAATACGCGGTTTTCGCGCTTAAAGACGTTTAGCGAAATCAGACATTTTCTTTAATTAAAGAGACTGAAAGAAAGAAACATGCAGAACAAAATCCGGCCAAGTGCGAGTCGAACTTTCACACAAAGGGTTCTGTAGCATTATCTATAAGTACAACATTAGAAACTATAATAAAACCTTTTTTATAGTTGTTATAGCGGCAACAGAAATACATCAACTGTGAAAAGTTTCAAC
This sequence comes from Mythimna impura, assembly GCA_905147345.3. Taxonomy (NCBI): domain Eukaryota; kingdom Metazoa; phylum Arthropoda; class Insecta; order Lepidoptera; family Noctuidae; genus Mythimna; species Mythimna impura. The sequence continues at coordinate 7,211,644 of LR990369.1, read as the reverse complement.
TGTCTAGCTATCACAGTTCATGAGATACAGCCCGATGACAGACAGATAGATGGACAGTGGAGTGTTAGTAACATGTTCCCGAAAAATAAACTTTTCATCGTTCATCTTTCAGTCATCGAGTAATTAAGTATTTCTAGTGTTCGATTAAAAAGTCGATCCCTATTGTCGCCGCATCTAGCCTCTTTGACAGTCGAACAGAGAATTACGGAGTTTTTGGCGGGATTTCTTCGAGTGAAGTTCAGTGGCTGTTTTAATTATTCGCAAATTGATTCCTAGTGGATATTGTAATGTAAAATTGGTGTAGTTTTGTATCTCAAGTGTCTGCACGACTGGACAATATGTAGTATCATTGAAACAGGCGCGATCTCGGTAAAATAGAACTGAGAATTTTATTGTAGTGGTGTCTACTTCAGCAAAGTTTGCGGAAGTAGTGGTGTCTACTTCAGCAAAGTTTGCGGAAAAGGTTGACTTGGTACATTTGCTGTCAAATACTACAGATACATTTGAATGTGTACATTCATATTACTATAATGGTAAACAAATTATCTATTCATACGAAGACATGGCTTAAAGGACTTAGTATCCAAGCCAAAAATATAAATAAATAAAAAACAGGGCAAGTGCGAGTCGGACTCGCGCACTGAGTGTTCCGCATAAACTTACCTATGAAAACAGTTCGATTCCCGAATTGAGTTACCTACGAAGATTTTTCCGAATTGTAAAAAAAGTTTTTTTTTTGTTACGTAACTACAAATTTACAGTTTTCAGATTTATTCCTATATCTATACTACAACAAAGGTCTTTATGCCAAATTTCAGGATTCTGGGTCAGTGGGAAGTACTCTATGAATTTTGATTCCTTTGAGTGTTGAAATGTACGTTTTTGCGACATAAACCGCCGTATCTTTTTTTCCGTTATTTTACAAGTTTGATTTTTTTCACAGCTTCAAGGGACCGCAGACTTGAGTATACAGTTTGAATTTCAACTCGATGCCTCCACGCGTTTCTGAGATAAAAGGTCTTGACAGACAAACAGACGGACGGACAACAAAGTGATCCTGTAAAGGTTCCGTTTTTTCCTTTTGAGGTACGGAACCCTAAAAAAAACAGAATTACGCGCCATTTTCGCGGTGTACTTTTGAATAGATTTGAAGTTGTTATTAAAAGTTTTATGCGATATAACTGCGTTTATCTCGAATACCAGTAACCTCTAAAAATACATAGTTGAGATTAGAAACCGTAAGTGTGATGACTCAGTCTATAGTTTCGGTAAACCATAGTGGATTCCATGAAGATAAGGCTACCCACCTTGTTCAATCAACTAAATGGGTTCCAGTAGATAAAATATTTAAGTTTTGTGATACCACATTTGGGAATTGGGGTCTTTGTACTGTTAGCAATGGTGTAGCGAGCTGGTCAAAATACCGTTAATTGATTAGATTAATATAATCATCGTAGTCTAGCCTCATGTTTGGTTGAGTCAGTTTATTTAGGTGTCTTCAAGGCTAGAGTGAATAGGCTCTTAATAAACTGCTGCTTACCATCAGGTGGGATCGCTGTCAAGCACTAGTTTATGTCACTAAAAATAAATATTGACAATTGTGTTTTTTTAAAAAAAAAAACAACATCACACATGCCTGTCTTCCTAGAAGAGTTTGCAGTTAAGAACGTAAGTATATAGTTTTTTTTTTTCGTTACACTTTTTTTTATATTTGATTTGTGGGTGTCTCTATTGATGACTGTCTATACCGTCTTTTCATATGAAATTGTAGTATAGAAATAATGCAAAAAAAATTAATAATTAAAAGAGTAAGGTCTATCCACGGACGCGTAAAATAGCTTCATAGACGCGTATTCGTCACTATACGCTTGATGTACGCCTGCGTGAAGCTTACATAGAAAACTATGAAACTCTGTCGACGGCATCGACACGACGGCACGACGTTGGCGTCCGTGGACTGTAGGCATAACTGTGGTTTTTATTGCCGGTTCTTTTCCCAAAGAACCGTGCAAAAGTTTCAGGCCTACATGAAATAAAATACTTATTTTAAATTTAATTTAGAGGTGTACCAATAGTAACAACCCTATTCCGCGAATAATGATTAGTCCTCAGTAATAGAAGGCGAGTCTGATTTATTGAAGTGTCCTGTGTAGACCAACACAGAGAGTGTCCTTTGATCTCCAGAAAATCTCAGAAATCAAACCATAGAACACGTCCGTTGCAAACTTCTTTCGTCATGCAACTAGTTCAAAACAAGCACAAATAAAATAAACAGAATGCATTCATTCCGTGTAAACGTCAAAGATAACTATGCCAATTTAATTAGACATTCTATTACAGTTAATTTTATTGGTTGAAGAGGTCATTGTATAGTGGTCAAGCTTTCGCGCGCAGACGAAATGACATGCCTTCCATTTTGAAAAGCTTTTTCCGTTCCATTTCTTTTTTGTTTCGGTATGTATGTTTAATTAATTATTCTTAAAATTAATGGTGATATTTTTTCAAAAGTTTGTTTCAAATTATGAACATTTTATTAATCAAAATTCTCTTACAGTTTGCTAGTGAATGGGGCTATTCCTCGACTCACTTTGAGCGACGAAAATTACGCGTGCTAGTTTGGCTTGATTTTTTGTTTTTAGATTTCTCGGAAGATATTTGAAACGGATTCTTCTCATGAGCCATTTCTTAGAGACGACTTTAAAATAAGCACTCGTGCAAAAGACGATAAAACTGAACTTGTCTTTTTTTAAAGATCTTTATTTAGAACAAAGAAGATGCTTTGAGTTGTGTATTTTAGTACTTTTTAGGTCCTTGAAGTGAATACTCCATTTTAAAATGTCTTAGTTGATGACTTCCAAATTTGATTTGAATGGTTCTCACTTTTTCTATAATTTTATTACGACATCAATTCCTAACATCGTACGCAAATCTAAACAAACATTGCCAAAATCACAACATAAACAAATCACTGTAACACATTTATTTCATAATTTACCACCATAGACAACACAAAAACCGTAAACCGCGCGCCAAAAATAGCACTGTGATCGCGCTTTAAATAAGGCCGCGTTCAAAAATTTGGAATTTTCAAAAAAAGAATAACCGTATTGTACTCGAGCACTTGTCAAGAGTCCTGTAACGTCAGTCTATCGCAACAAATCCGCGGCAACTGACCTGTTGGATGTCAGAAAATACGTGCTTTTCGGGGAAGTCATATGTTTAATTATAGTACGCTATGAAATGTTTGATACAGTATGAGCGCGGTTCGAGGATAAAATTAATTTATGAAAGAGCAGACAGTTCGAAATATACGGGAGAAAATGTTGATGGTGCAGTTAATTTCTATTTCTTTTTGTTCTATTTTACTGAAATGTTAAAGCTTTAAATAACAGAACGTTGGAGACGGACGGTGTTGTTTGTGGAATAGTTAATAATCGGACATTTATAATCTGGGCAAGGATGAATGCGCGAGCGCAGTCATCCCTATTGGTCAGAAGTAGTTAGAAGAAAGCCGTTTAAACAAATTTAGTTTAGACGTAGGTACTGCCCTGGGTGAAGGAGATCCATGGAGTTTTTTTTTTTTGCAAAAAAAGAAACGGAAATTTTGTGGAACAAATGTAGAGCAATCATATTTTAATTTCTAAATGGCCGATAATAAATCTTACCCTTTGATAAATTATGCTCATGAATCATTAACTCATCAAACACCGCATTGTATTAAAATATAATACCTTTTTAACCGACTTCAAAAAGGAGGAGGTTATATGTTCGGTTGAATGTATGTTTTTTATTTTTTTTTTTTATGTATGTTCACCGATTTCTCGGTCAATTGTGGACCGATTTTGAAAATTTTTTTTTTGATTGATAGGTTATACTTCCAAGTTGGTCCCATAGAAATATTGTTATGATCTGATCATGAACTTCGTAGATATGGAACAGAACTCCTCATGGGATCACAGCAGAACTGTCGTAACAAGTAAAATTGCTTTGTTTATACGTGTAGTCGATGACTGACTGAAAGAAGAGGGGTAATATATCGAACTGATCTGATGATGAAGCCTGAAATTAGGCACCGGAACTCTATAATAAATTAATTTAATCTAACCGTGTTTGGTATTATTAGAATTGTCATAAGATGCACTCTGGCTATAAGGTATTTAAGTATGGCTGAGGGGTACTTTTTAGTGGTGGTACCAAACTAAAAAGTGAAAAATAAAAAACTTTTTACCAAAAAAATACAACCGACTTCAATGTAAAAAAAACACTGAAAAGTGCAAAATAACTTTAATTTCGGAAGTCGGTGTTAAATAACGAAAAGACAAAACTATTATAGAAACACCGACTTCCGAAATTAAAGTTATTTTGCACTTTTCAGTGTTTTTTTTACATTGAAGTCGGTTGTATTTTTTTGGTAAAAAGTTTTTTATATTATAACCTCTAGGGTTTCCTGCACTTCCCGCCAATAAATACTCTACGATACATATCGTACAAACGAAGACAATGGAATCAAATATCCTTGGAAGCCGTGGCTTCCGATAGCCATTGAAGAGTTATTGTGAATCAACCTTCAAATGAGCTAGCATTGATTTATAACTTTTAAATGGCAGTGACAAATAATGTGCAAATGTTTTTCAAGAAACCCAGGTATAGTGCATCTGGTTGGATCAGTGGATGGTATTTCTTCATTCCCAAGAGATCACCTACTTAGTGAGATTACATGTGTGTAGTGTTTGGGGATTCAGCTTTTTGCCCTTAGCGTTTTAGGACCAGAGATTTCCTTTTAAGAAATTACCCGTGGGCCCAGCAGGCATCGGCCTCGCTAGTTAGGCCCCTACTGTTTTGTTGACGTCTCTTTGAGGTGCGCGTGGAACAACATACACGCCGTCCACTAGTGGGCTGGGTCCTTACCAGATGGGCGGACGGCGAGGTTTTAGCTTTAGTTATTAATCTAAAAGAAGATAATATCGGAATATACCCTATGCTCATCATCCAATAAGGACTAGGTCCGGATTGACGTGGCGTCGTGTTCCATTCGCGTCTGGAAGAGTTGTCAGCAAGAATGACAGGGTTACGGGGTCAGCTAGAGCCGATACTTGTTACGATTGCGGGATTGATCAAGAAGGTTACGCCTCAGGGAGAGTCAGCAATCGTAGGGGCCCAGCAGGGTCGAAGCCTACTGGGGCCATGGGTAGTGTGAAAACTAAACCCGGGGCCCTGGGACGAAGGCAACGAAGGAACAGGAGTGGGTTTTTAGTCAGTAAAAGTCTGACACTCCCTCTTGCTCCACCAAGACCACCACGCCATCAGCGAGGGAAGTCATTTGATGTTTTTCCACCAAAAACAAATGAAAGAAAATCTAAAAGAGGCCACCAAAATGAGTAACAGTAGAGTAGTTAGGTTGGTATTGCAGTTTTTTGAGAAGCTCAAGCTTTAATCCCTTTATAATACCCAGCACTTTCTCTGAAATTTTTAAATTTACTACATTAATTCAATATGTCGTCGCCACTTTCCGGAAATTTTGGCAATGGCTGCAAAATAAATACGAATCGCTTTTAGTGTGCCAGACTTAAAACAATTATTTACTTAATTCAAAACACATCGGCCATCGAAATAAGAATTGAGAACCGAGAATATAAAACTTATGCAATGATTTCAGTGAGTTTAGGTAAGTAAGTTAAGGCGTAATCAGTACCCACAATGATTGGGCACGCCATAATCACGGCGTCCTAACCTTCCACACAATGCAGGTCCTCACCGGAAATGGCAAGTTCAGGAGGTTCCTGCATCGGATTCAAGCGGAAGAAACGCCCGGGTGTCACCATTGTGTCGTCCGCCCGGAGGACACGGTGGAGCATACAGTGGAGGTGTGCCCCGCTTGGGCGGAGCACCGTCATGTCACGCAGCGACCTCTCGCGCCGGGCCCTGGTTCAGGTATTGATCCGGAGCCAGGAGGAATGGCAGGCGGTCGCCTCCTTCTGCGAAGCAGTAATGCTAACGAAGGAGGAGACCCGCGTAAGAGAACGAATATCCTCGCGCCCCAGCCGCTGAGATTCCGATCCCGACTAACAGCCACGGTAGACGCAGGCTAGCGAACGAGCAATGGGTAGCTCGCCGTCAGGCCGTCCGGTAATTGACCGGACCGAGCCCAGTCGTCAACAGCGCATAGTGATCCACGCGCTCTTTTAAGAGATGTCAGCAAACCGTAGGGCCCAGCAGGGCCGATGCCCGCTAGCCAGGACCGCGCGCGGGGAATTTTTGAAAAGGAAACCCGTAGTCCTAGAACGAAAAGGGCAACTGAAGGAGACAGGTGTAGTTTTTATCAGTAAAAGTCAGACACGTCCTTCCGCACCGCCCAGAGCTGGACACTAAAATCTTATGAGCAATGATATTGATCCAATGGCTTTTACCGACAATGTTTTTTTTAAGTTGAGAAATCATCGAATAACTTCTCCTGCTCTAGGTGGGGGGCGAGAGTCAGTCTTTTATACTGACTAAAACCCTTCTATGTTCTTTCAGAGCCAAATCCCGTAGCCCATATTTAATGACTAGCTAAAAGCAATTTTCCTAAAATGGTCTCAAATTGACATCAAACCATTGATAAAACCGAAACTAGAGTGAACAAATATTACACTAATCGCAACACTAGATAGCAACGAAGTGCCAACGACAAATCGTAAGATGTAAATTGTAACGATTGCCAAAAACACTGTATTATGATAATACGTACACACTCCTGAAATTGGTCCAAGGTCAGGTATCACATACTTTAGTATAAAGCTGAAAGTTATGACTAATCAGCCTCTTTGAGGGTTAAAATATCTGGAGAAACTGACTAACTGACATATCAACGCACAGCCGAAACTACTGAGACTAGGAGCGTGAAATTTTGCAAAAGGTTACCTTTTTTGAGTGAGCACTAAGGATTTTTCGAAATCCAGCCCCTAAGGGGATGAAACGGGTGTCTAAAGTTTGTATGAAGAAACCTTTCACGCGGGCGAAGCCGCTGGCAGAAGCTAGTCATCTATAATATGTTTGTTTATGTATTTGTATACGTCCTAACCTACGGTGCCCAGACATGGTCGCTCACCGATTCGCAAAAGTTTCGCCTTGGAGTGTGCCAACGAGCAATGGAGCGCAGCATTCTGGGTGTCAAGAGGGCCGACAGAGTGAGGAACACCACGCTGCGTCAAAAGACGGGAATTATGGACGTCGGAAAAAAGGCTGCCAGGCTAAAATGGGATTGGGCGGGTCACATCAGCCGCATGCACTCTGACCGGTGGGCAAGAGTCTCCACAAAGTGGGTACCTCAAGATGGACGACGCCGCCGAGGTCGACCTGGGAAGAGGTGGCGAGACGATCTAGATGCCTACCGCAAAGACTGGTTCGAGGTGGCCCAAGAAAAGAATACCTGGAAGAAGTTGGGGGAGGCCTTTGCCCAGCAGTGGGACAGTATAGGCTATTAAAAAAAAAAAAATGTATTTGTAAAGACAGAAAGAGATGACAGTAGTTGTGTAAACTAGAATTTGTGGTCATGTTCTATGAATTTTAAACATTGGCATTAAAATATTTTTTTTCTTGCTCTGTTTATCGAATAATTGCCAAAAAACTCACGAATGGAAAAAGCTGAAAGAAGTGCCACGTCACGAAGCGTTGCGTGTGTGAAAATTTAATTTGTCTCTTCACGAAACAGTTTTGTCATAACAAACACGCACAAGTAACCACGACAATATGCCAACAAACTAAAAACCGGTGTTTACCGCAATTTTCGTTCTGAAACTCGCACAAAATAGGACACATCAATGAAAATTCGTCGTAAAGTGTGCGGTTAATATTTCAGACTTTTACGACTCGCACTGTTTATAAATACTTCACAAGAAGTTATTCTAAAGTGTGGCTCTTAATAAGTGAAGAGTCTACTTGTTAGTTTTATTGGGCTGTAATAGGGAACTGCGAATCTTATGCCCGTTCTCACTACTCTACAAGACTTTTTTTTTTGTTATGAAGGTACTCTTATGAAGAAATAAAATAATAGAAACGGGGCTGCCCGATGACTAGGCCCTGCTTGCCCATCAGCAGGACTCACTGGCATCCTTTTCCGCACTAGTGCGGAAAACAGTAAATTGTGTGGCTAAAAGTGTCAGGGCTAAAAATATTTTAATGGATGGATTATAAATTAGTGAATAGGTATACTTGATTTATTACATCCATTTGAAATCAGAAACGTCTATTTCAAATAGAACATTTACAGGCACAAAAAATAAAAACATGTCGGTCAGTAAAAAAAAGTAAAGCTAAATTGCACGTTCCAAAGCATAGATCTCTATAGAGAAGAACGTGCAAGAAACTCCATGGACACTCTTTTAAAAATCATAATTAAATTAAAAATAAATTAGAAAAGCTTATTCTATTTCAGAAACAAAAATCCTATAAAACTAAGCAGCGCAGCATTCGAAACAAATGATAACTCAAAGCAAGCTGCTAATACTAATGAAATATGGAGGACATCGAGAATAAAGTTGTTACAACATAAATAACTTGCTGGAAATGTTAGTAGACATTTAATTTCTCCTCTACAAGGGCTTAGCCTGGCTATTCTCGCTGACAGGGGTGGTTAACCTTTTAACAGCCTACGTCGGAAATATCCGACAAACATTCTGACTGGCCTGTTGGTCTAGTGGTTACTGATCCTGACTGCTATGCCGGAGGTCGTGGGTTCGATTCCCACCCAGGATAAATGTTTGTGTGATGAGCACGATCATTTGTTCTGTGTCTGGGTGTAATTTATCTATATGTATGTATAGAAATATGTATTTATGTATATTTATCAGTTGTCTAGTACTCATAACACAAGCTCTGCTTAGCTTGGGACTAGACGGCGTTGTGTGATAGTTGTGGAATATTATATTATTATTATACATTCTCGCCTTTATTCCGCCAGGGTCGCACATCCACAACCAAATACTCCATCTCGTCAGCTCTTCAGTCACCTATGGGGATTGAAGAGCTAAACGAAATGGAGTACCCAGTCGCGAATACACGACCCGACGAAAACACTCGTCGGACCAATTCGACGCAAGTCGTTAAAGGGCCACGGTCTTGTATTAAAAGACAAACGTTTCCATAGGTATCTAATTTAACATATTAATAAAAGTACATAAAAAATGCTTTGTTTTGTTTACTATATGTTGCCTAAAACCTACATTTTTATTTCATTAGAGGTCTTTGTCTATTTAAACAAATCCATTTCCAATTCAGTTTATTTACTGTATATGTGACATCTGTAACTTTTGTCTTGTTTTTATGTGTGTTAGTCTGATTTTATTCTGTAGTTTGATGTTTAGAATACCTATTTCCATTTTGTTTTAGCATAGTTTGAGTCCTCTACTTTGTTTCTTAGTGAGACCCAGATTTGTGCTCCATAAGGAGCAAGTTAGGTTACTTTTATTTTAGAAAAGGCAAAAAATACTTCTTGATATTGTGACAAAATAGTGTTATGTTGTTTTAGGAGTCGGACGAGGATGAAGTCAGGGCTCCAGCTAGTTATTAATATAAGTGCGAGAATTTGACTTCTGAATTTAAAATTATATGAAACTCTTAGTAAAATATTGCTGACTGGAACTTGATCTGTCTACTAAATACTATTACAGTCTATCAACTTCAGAGCTTTTATTAACACAATATGACAAGCAGCTGCCAAAACACTTAGGACTTCTTCTTTTCCATAGAAGTTCAATGTCTTCATCAAATAAAAACCATAAACAACACAGAATCATAGATATCACGTTACACTCAACCAAATGTTCTACATCTCTGCTTCCGCGCCATTTTCTATTAATAACTGTCAAAACAAGTATTAAATTCGAAATTAATATTGCACTTACTAAAATTTATTAGGCGTTATGTTTATTACTTAATTGGATGACCAATTTAATTGAAATCGTAAAGATATATTGTGAGAAGTTATTGTATTTGCTAATTTTGTATTGGTACAGAGTAAAATTATGGGGTATTTAATGATGTCAACGACTTAGAAGAAAAATAAATTTTCATTAAGCAACATTCCTACTTCTAAACATGAATCCAAGATAGAGTTAGTGAAAACGGAGTTATTTTAGTAACAATTTTTTATTATTAATAGGTTCACGCTTGACCACTATCTCACCTGTCAACGATGATGGTCGACGATGGAGAATGCTTACCTAGAAGTAGAAGTTCATAATTTCTGATAACCTATAGTAGGTACTAGAATAAAATATATACCTAGTAATAACTGTAGCATTTACGCTTTGTTCTAACTGATATAAAATACTCACAACTTGGTATCTATGAATGAAACTTAGTTGACGTTTTCACATAACATTTTTTTAGTGGATAGAATTGATTTCATATGATATTTGAGATTTACTTACAATAGAACTTGCGCTGAAACAAGAGCTAAATAACTGACTCACTGATTCTGTCAAGTTGAAACACAATAGCTGCATTTCAGAGACATACAATGGAAAATAAATGTTCCTATTTTGCCGGCACAGGTTATGGATAGGCGATTTAATATTTTTATTAATTGTTTGTAGACATATATTACAAATAGTATGGACGGTTGTGAGTACATTAATATCCGGATGGATCGAGCCATTGTGTTCTAGAGCCGTTACATACAGGCAACAGTAATTTGGTATAGAAACTGAAAGTCATTCTTGAAATTTGATCGATTTCAATACCATTCCATATCGAAATAATCAAAGCTTCAAAATCGAGAGTTTCAATTACTTGTGAGCCCAATAAAAAAGCTAAGATTCAAAATTAGAAGACGCAAATAAAGTCCGATGTTTATTGTCTACGGCTAGACTTGCTGTATCTTGCACCATGCAGTTTGAGCATTTGAGTTTGCACTCAGTTCATCGCTGGCCATCGGCCAAAACGGGAGCGTCGACCCCCCTCGTGTATTTCTTTTTTCATGTCTGAGAATTCAAGATAGACACGTAATAGGAGGATTAGTTTATAAATATTTAGGTTTGAAGATAGCTTGATGTATGACGATTGCAGTTTTTTGTTTGTAGAAAGTTTTGATGCAGAGATTTATTTCTGGACCAAAACTAGGTAAAGAAAGGCGTCATTAAGAATTGGAGAAGGAAACGATCTAATTTTTCTTTGATTTCTTACTGTATACTAATCACTGTTCTTCTAGGTATTTTTCTTCGTCTTGTTTCTGTAATTATTAATTACACTCTACGATTTTTTCAGCGAATTTGTAAATCAACGAAGGTAAAACTTTAAAAGATCAGAGGACTGGCTAGTTCTTTGCCCAAAGAATTAGCATTGCCATTCTACGTGGCAATACTGCTAGTCGTCTGGGAAAATTTCCGGATGACATCAATGTGGAAGAGTAGATACTTGTACGCCTGAGTGTATTTTGTGTTTTTGTATGTACCTACTTAATTTGTCCTAATTAAGTAGATCACAAAGAACATAGGTAGTAGGTACCTAAAATTATCAATTTTCCAGTGCTTCGGCAATATGACCGCACGGTACATAACGCTCAAGCCACAAGACCACAACGTTGGCAAACGTACCTATAATGAGACAGATCAAGTGGGTAAGACTTGACATCGAAATTGCCCCGATTGTATTTTGGACCAACTAATATGTAGCTAGCATTATTTTTAAGGTGGGCCAAATAATCTACCTATAACTAGAAAAGAGTTATGAATATACGTGTGGTTGGATAGAGAGGGAGAGGGAGGCTAAAGAAAAGATAGATGGGTTGTGTGAGAAGTGATATGAAAGAAAGGGAAGTTAGTAATAGCGTTACGGGTGACAGTACAGAATGGAAGAAAAAGACGTGTTGCGCCGACCCCAAATAAAACGGGACAAGTGCAGGAAAATTCCTGCACTTGATGTTGAACTGGAAGCAAGAAGAACAATAAAACCCATTTTTATTCTAACTCCTCTTTTCATGCGGTACGACTATGGAACTCACTTCCAGCTAAGATCCGTGATGCTAAAAATATATCTGTCTTCAAAAAGCTAGTCAAAGAACATTTTCTCTCTACCATCTCGTAAGTTATATATTATAGTTACTTATATGTATTTTCATAATTTAATTTATGTATCTATTTATGTGTACATTTATTTACTGTTATTGATATATATGTATGTATTATATGATTTATTTTAGATAATAATTTTAGTCTATTTAATTCTTCCCTATATTATTTATACACACTGCGTCTACATCTCTCATCCAACTCTCCTGTCGCAGGTCTGCTGGAAGAAATTTCGTTAGAAATAAGCAGGAGCTTTGTACTCTTTTATCTGTATTTGTTCTTTTCGATTTTAAGTGTTTGTGTGTACATAAATAAGTAAATAAATAAATAAACAATAAATTAAGTAAGTTTAATTTCAGATTTTTTATTGATTGATAGGATCGCGCTGGACCACTATCAAACCCGATGGTACGCGATGATTTGGTCGACGATAGAGCACGCTAGCCTAGAATTAGCCTATTCACTCTTTACTTAAAGTCCCCCAGGTTGTAGCTAGCAGGTAACACAGACTCTGGCAGGAAATTCCACTCCTTAGACTACGCACAATGAATGTGTTCCCAAAACGTTTTGTCTATCTAATCCAAGGTTCTGTGACGTCCACACTTGGAATTACTAAGCCAAAAATGATTATTTCAGACGACTACTGAGGTAACGGCACCGATTTACGAATTGTAGGTTGTGGGTTCAAACCCAGGCAGGCGCATTACTTTGTGCAACTTTCATCACCCCTACTCTCAAAATAGTGGAGGAAAACGTCGTAAGAAAATCGGCATGTCGTAGAACCATCGATATATATGTACGAACCAAAGATTTGAAGACGTGTGATATCCACCAAACCACCCAACCTGCGTGGTGGATTACGGCCGGTTCCCTCTCCTAGAGAGACGAGGCTTGAGTGAGGCCCAACAACATTAGGAACATTATAAGGCTGATTATGCTTAGGTAGGTATATGGAAGAACAACTTTTCAACTAACAATTCCATAATAGATGTAGAATAGATTCCAAAGAAGAATTTTGTCAGTCTTTGGCCACAAGAGAGGTATAGGGCCTGGAAAAGTTACTTCTGGAAAACACCCAGAGGCAGGAGTTCGATATGTTCGTCAGACCAAATGCGTGCTACACTGGAGACCACAGTCTGCGACGTCATCCACATCGGCGAATCGCCAGTAGTCAACAAGAAAGTTGTCCGTCGAGGTCACGACCCTTGAGGATAAACGACTCAAGGAGGAGGTTACTTTTAGACAAGCGTGCTCTACCGTCGACCACATCATCATATAACATCAGGTGAGTGAGATAGTGGTCAAGCGCAAACCTAAGCCTTTTTAAGCGCAGCGTGGTGTTTCTTATTCTGTCGACTTTTTTGTATGTGCGCCGAAGATCACCGAAGATCCTCAGGCACCCACTTGTGCCTGAGGATCTTCGACGCCGTCGAGGCCGACCTGGAAGAGGTGGCGAAATTACCCAGACCCAAGGGCTGGTTCGAGGTGGCTCAAGAAAACAATATCTGAAAGAAGTTGTCGGAGGCCTTTGCCCAGTAATGGAAAAGTATACGCTTTTTTTTAAATGACATACACTAGTGCTCGACTGCGATCCCACCTGATGGTAAGCAGTGATGCAATTGTTGCTGGTGAATCGCACTAACTTATTAACACGATAACTACTTTATCAATCTGTTGGCCCAAAATACTTTAGGCTAGCTTGTGAACCTATTCACTCTAGCCTTGAAGGCACCTAAATTATAATCGGACGGAAACACCGCTGCAGGCAAATTGTTCCAATCCTTCGACTTAGGCGGTATTAACGGTTAAAAAAAGTCTTCTGGGATAACTATTTTCACGAGTAAATAACCTCCGGCAGAAACTAGTGAGAAAAGTATTTTATCATAACTCCTCAATTTAAAAAGTACTCAGCTTAGAGGTTTCATCATTTCGTGTAAGGCAAGCAGACTGATGACCGGCCAAGCTAGCCTCTCCATACATTTTTCCACAGTTCCCGGAGAAACGAGCGAAACATATAATTTTCTGCCACGTACACAATGACAGGAAGCCACGGTTGGGAAGGTGTAGCCGAGCGAGGAGAGTTGACAAACGTATCAGCTGATCGAATGGCGGTCGACAGAAAATAATGGAAATATGTAATTAGTTGTACAGTTGTAGTTACAATTGAAGCACAAAAACCGCCCTTACTGCTACGTTACACAAGTGCTTACATTGTCAAATTATTGTTGACAGGATTGAATGGTTGACCGTACGTTTTATTTACTGCGTTTACGGTTTTTTTCGTCGAAGGTACCTGTGTTGCTTTTGTGGTCGAAAAGCACTCGTTTGTATACTTAGGTATTATCTCTGTTTTATATACTCATAGGACACTATACTCGTTTATATACTCATAGGACATAGCATATTAAACTTATTTAGGTATTATCTCTGTTTTACCACCAACATATTCTGATTTCGGTTCAATTTTTATAATACGAAAACTAACTAACTTTCACAACAATTGAATCACTACGTTTCTGTATCTAGTAGGTATATTGATTAGTACTGGTACTTAAGTAGGACAAAGATCACACAAACTTAGGACAAAATATATCGGTCAGAAACAACTAGACACAGTATACTCATGTTCAGGTCATTCAACGTAGCACTTCACTATCAAATCCACTTTGCATAAAATCAGTTTCTACGGTCCAAATCAAAAGGCAATAAACACGATATCGAGAAAAAGTTCAAGTGTAAAATTCATAAACTTTCGCATTCGAATACAACAACCTACATTGCATTCGAAATAAAAATCATTTCATTTCACATTAAAAAAAAAACCGAAAACTTTTAAAACAAACGCACGGTTCTCGCGTTCCATTTCGCGCCACTCACTGCACGAAAATATGGCGGGAAACGATGACAAACTAAAATGGTAATGTGATAAATGGTATCAATTAGGATTCACGTTGTGTTCCCGTCCAAATAAGAGTTTGTAGCGTCGGAAGAATTTATGAAGCGTCGTCGGAAGCGGGTCAATGGATAAATAATTGAGTTGTCGATTATAGCATCTAGCTTTCTCGATTGCGGACGGTAAAATATCATGTTGAACGGGTAGCGACACTTTTAGGTACCAGTACATACTTGGAAGTAAATAAAAGATTTATTTGATTGAAATGTCGATGAAAGATGCTCTTGGTAAAAGCTTTCCACGAATTGTTCTTCTATGAGTTATGAATATGACTCATGTTTACTACTTACTCTCTGATGTGAACTAGCCATTGGTGAATGAATAATGTTTGTAAATAGTTTATTAATTAAAAGAATCTGCTGGCTGGATGACGACTGGTTCGATATTATTATCAATAAATCAGACATTTCCCCACTGCTAGGACACAGTCTCTTCTCTTTGTCATAAGATGATTTTCCCACCCAATAAATAAATTTAAAAAAAACCCAGAGACAGTACTTTTTGAGATTTCGACTATGCCTCTTTATGCACGCGTCTGAATTGCTTTAAGTTTTACCAATCGTTTACTAATTTCCCTATAAATCTTATTTTGTTTCGTAAGGATTAAAAAAAACTGAGCAAGTGTGAGTCGGACTCGCGCACTGAGGTTTCCGTACAAACTTACCTATGTGAATAGTTAATTCCCGAATAGAGTCTAGAAGATTTTTTCGAATGACGTAACATCAAATTTTCTGTTTTCAGATTTATTCCTATATCTATACTGTAAGACCTTGCTTTATGCCAAATTTCAGGATTCTGGGTCAACTGGAAGTACCTTATGAATTTTGATTCCTTTGAGAGTGTCGAAATGTACGTTTTTTGCGACATAAACGGCCGTACTTATCTTTTTTTTTCGTTAACCTAGAAGTTTGATTTTTTTCACAGCTTCAAGGGACCGCAGACTTAAGTATATGGTTTTAATTTCAACTCCACGCGTTTCATAGATAGAGGGTCTTCACAGACAGACAGACAGACGGACGGACAACAAAGTGATCCTATAAGGGTTCCGTTTTTTTCTTTTTGAGGTACGGAACCCTAAAAATGGGCCCTCAATCCAGACACACACGGGAGTGATTACTTACTCCAAATCGCAGGCCCAGTGGCGATTAGTAAATGTCAAACCTGTCTTGTAATTTTTATATAATTATAAAATCTTTTATTTATGCAATATTATAAAGTATAAAAACTTTATGTAGTGTATTTTTAGTTGTAGCGATGTTTTCTTCACCTTAATAAGAGAAGTGGTGATTAAATAATTTACCTGCTATACAAACCCGGAGGACACGGTGGAGGTGTGCCCCGCTTGGGCAAAGCAACGCCGTGTCCTCGTGGGGGCGATCGGCGGCGGCGATCTCTCGCGCCGGGCCTTGGTACAGGCCATGGTCCGGAGCGAGGAGGAGTGGCAGGCGGTTGCCTCCTTCTACGAAGCAGTAATGCTAACAAAGGAGGCGGCCGATCGCGTGAGGCGACGGTCCTCACGCCCCAACCGCCGCCGGGATTCCGATCCCGATTTCCGGCCACCGTAGGCGCGGGCTTGCGGACGGCGAGCAATGGGTGGCTCGCCATCCGACCGTCCGGTAACCGTCCGGACCGAGCCCAAGTCGTCGACGGCGCGTCCAAAAAAAAAAAAACCTGCTGTACAAAGTAATGCACCTTTTTGGGTTCGAGACAATGACAACAACTCCTGAAGTCGGGACAGTGACAACTGGACAACAAATTATCTCTCTGAAATACCTACTAAATAGACCAATTGTCGAATTAGGATCATTAGACGAAGGCCCATACGCACAAAACGTTTTGGGAACACATTCATCGTGCGTACAGCTAAGGAGTGGAATTCCTTGCCGAAATCTGTTTACTGATTGTTACATCTTTAAGTCAAGAGTGAATAGGTTACTTCTAGGCAAGCGTGCTCCGTCATTGACCACATCATCGCTTACCATAAGGTGAGATAGTGGTGTAACGCAAGCCTACGGATAATAATAATAAGAGGCTACAAAATCACTCACGCAGGTTTTTTTTTTTTAGGTGGGAAAATCATCTTATGATAAATCGCGCTCTTGGGCGGAGCGAGAAATAGTGTCAGACTTTTACTGACTAAAAACCCACTCCTGTTCCTTCTTTGCCTTCGTTCCAGGGCACCGGGTTTCACTTTCACACTACCCGTGGCCCCAGTAGGCTTCGACCCTGTTGGGCCCCTACGATTTGCTGACATCTCCCTAAGGCGCCCGTGAAACAATACGCGCCGTCGACGACTTGGGCTCGGTCCGGACGGTTACCAGACGATCGGACGGCGAGCCACCCATTGCTCGCCGTCCGCAAGCCCGCGCCTACGGTGGCCGGAAATCGGGATCGGAATCCCGGCGGCGGTTTGGGCGTGAGGACCGTTGCCTCACGCGATCGGCCGCCTCCTTTGCTAGCATTACTGCTTCGCAGAAGGAGGCGACTGCCTGCCACTCCTCCTCGCTCCGGACCCTGTACCAAGGCCCGGCGCGAGAGACCGTGCCTTGGTACAGTACCTACTCACGTAGGTACCACAACATGCCATTTATAGAGTTGTAAGTACACCAGGATCATTAAAATCTTCGTAGCACTTCCATTTTTTTTTCAGTACCTACACTGATCCGATAAAGCTAACTTACTGTCAACAAACGCATTTGTCTAAGGAAATTATTTATTCAGCCTGATCTCTAATAAAGGCATCAACTTAGTTGTCGCCTTGTCGCAATGTCGCATCGTAAATAAGCCGAATGCAGCAGCTCATGCATCACTGTCTAAGATTAATGTATTTTTCAAATCTTCAAGGAATGTTAAATGTGTGAGACTTTTTTATTTTTTACTTCGGAAGGAATATTTTGTTTTGACAGTCCAAAGTCCAAAATGTGGTAAACGAAAATTTATTTGACATGGAAGCCCACTCACTGACCCCCACCTGCGAGAAATTTTCATGGTTTTTCGATAGCAATATATTCTGTATACCTACAGACAAATAAAATATGTATATGTCGTGGCCAGATCATATAACTTGATCACTTCATGAAATGGCCAAGTAAAACCGGCCAGATCGTTTTAAACGTTAAAGTTTGATGATATTTCAATCTGAATTTGGCCTATTTTCTTTAGACCTTTTATTATCATTGAAATCCTACATCAATGATTTGGCCAAACGAGGATTGACATATCATCAAATATAGTTAACGTTTATACGATCTGGCCAGTTTTCCAGTGTGTGTGTGTGTGTGTGTGTGTGTGTGTGTGTGTGTGTTTTGTGTGTTTCAGTGATCATATCATGAAGTGATAAATTTCTATGATCTGACCACGACATATAAAAAAATCGGAATACTCTAAATAAAAGAGAAATCGTTGAGTTTCTTGCTGCATCTTCTCGTGGAAGCGATCGCTGTTGGCGACCTCTCGCATGGTACGGAGCGAGTGGAAATGGAAGATTTGCTTTTCAATAATTGAAGTGCTCCATGGTCTATTCCCGAAGTTCTTCATCAAATTAAATGGGACCTCCTAGCAGATAAACTCTTCGAAACAAAACAGAATCGTCAAAATCGGTTCATATTTGGTACAAATAAAAAAAACTAAAGAAAAAAAAACATTGAAACGTCTTGAGAACATCCTCCTTTTCGGAAGTCGGGAGAACCTCCTTTTTTGGAAGTCGGAAGAACCTCCTCCTTTTTTGGAAGTCGGAAGAACCTCCTCCTTTTTTGGAAGTCGGTTACAAACCACCTCACGTAAATTTAACGAATGCCCCCAAAATTGTGCGAATCTTTAAGACTTCTGTACGTGTCTTTGTCACATAACTTCTCTTAAACGGCTTGACTGATTTGGATGAAACTTTGAGTGTATATTTGTGTTTGACGGTTTGAAAATACAATTAGACCCGGAAGCTAGCCCTGCAAACGAGTTCTTAGTTTTTTCTAACGAAAGGCCAACTTGCGGGCAGGACGTCTTTCGGGACCGGCGTTGTTAATAATTATAGAATATAATTCTACGAAACGAAAAAACGGACGCGAACAAATAATTCTGTGCGAAAAACGGTCACTTGACTGGAAGTACCTACTTACATGAACCTAGGCTAGGGTGTTTAATTTTTTTCATAATTTTTGACTTGGCTCGAATTCTTGATACAACTCATGCGCAGTGTTCAATGTAATCCGCTTAAAATTTAAAGGTTGCGCAACGCCAATAAAGATTTCTTATACAGCTAGTACCTCATCAGTGTAGGTTCAATTTTTAATATTATTATTTTTTACAGTGGAGGGTAGTAAGTGTTACTAGTGTGTTGTTGTCTAGTCAAATGAAAATCGAAAATTTAAAAAAAAATTAAACACTGATGATTTGAGCTCAAATGGATACCCATTCGCCAGAGAAGGAGTCTGCGCGCTCTGACTACTCTTTACTCTCTGCTCAACTCTCCCATCCCTCCTTATCTCATATCACACTTTAAATATCTATGTCCTTCTCATGCTAAGAATTTGCGTTATTCTAACAATCTTCTACTGCTTTGTCCTTCTCATACTTCTGATTTTGTACATTCTTCCTTTCATATACAGTCCATACTTCTGTGGAATGCGCTTCCTCACGAGATCAGCATTTAAGCGGATGTTTCGAAATTATTTTCTGCACTAATAGTGAAATCGTCTCAATAACCCCTCTCTTTTACTTTATATATATATTATGTTAAATTATATATGTATGTTTATTTTGTATATTTACATACTTAATAATCTTTTATATTTTTCTGCACCTGACATACTCGTAATTGTCTCTCCACTATCCTAGGTTGACTGGTAGAGAATGCCTTAAGGCATTAAGTCCGCCTTTGTACTTTTGTGTTGCATGAAGTTTTAATAAATATATAAACACCCTAACCTAGATAGAGAAGCCAATCAGCCACCGCCCCAACCGAACTGTCAACATGATAGATATGAAACAGTTTATCTAAATCCGTACTATTGATTTTATGTGATGCGATGGCGCTCTTCGGTGATATTACATTTTGTCTATTGCTTGCTAACAACGCCGCGCTGGATTATTCAACTACTATCACACAACACCGTCTAGTCCCAAGCTAAGCAGAACTTGTGTTATGGGTACTAGACAACTGATAAACAAACTTATATATTTCTAAATACATACATATATAGATAAATTACACCCAGACACAGAACAAATGATCGTGCTCATCACATAAACATTTGTCGTGGGTGGGAATCGAACCCACGACCTATGGCATAGTAGTCAGGGTCACTAACCACTAGACCAACAGGCCAGTCATTCTCATTATCACTTATTTATTTATTTTACTATTTATGTACACACAAAAACCGAAAAAGACAATACAAAGTAGACAAGAGTACAAAGGTACTGCTTATTTCCAAAGAAATTTCTTCCAGCAGACCTGCGAAAGGAGAAATTAAAAGAAATGTAGACAATAGTGTGTAGTGCAAGAGAAGAAGAATGTGAGAATTCTTAATCTAAACTATCAAATAATACATACATGTAGTTAAATATAAAAATGAAATACTTATAAAACTAATAATACCCTTACTTTAGGTAAATATTATATTTATACATATATATTTATACATATATAACTATCACAGTTGAGTGGAGAGATAGTGCTCTTTCAGTCTATTTTTAAAGAGTGAGATCGATTTTATCGTCATTATTTCAGACGAAAGATGTCCACTGCTGTTCATAGGTCTCGACGCGCGTGTCGCCCCAGCGACCGGTTTCACCGGTCCACGGTCCACGAGTCGACTCTTCAATTATCAATCATCATTACAACCGAAATACATCCACTGTTTGACATAGACCTCCTTCAAGTATCGCCACAGCAACGGATCCTATGCGTCTCGCAACTCCCGCACCCATCTGATTCCCGCGACCCTCACCAGGTCATCGGTCCACCTCCACCACGGTCGTGGGAGGCCTATCAACGTTGCGTCTAGATAATAGAAGCCTTGCAAATTTAATCAAAATTCTAAATGACAATTTTTGATAAAAACACTATTTCCTGGAACAAGTTTTGTAAAATATTTGAGTAAATCACGGAATTACCGAATGCTAACAGTTTTCAGGCGTTATCTCTCTTTTTTCGCGTTGCCTTTTCGTCAAACATCGCGTTGGATGAACTAACAAGCTTTTAAACCATGCTCGATGTTGACGATAGGCGAGTGAAAAAGGACCCTCTTAAACGCAAAGACCAACTGAAGGGACACGGGAGACGGGACGGTTTTCCTCAGTTAAAGCACGTTAAATTCTGACACTCGTCGCTTCAACTAAAGCGGGAGTTGTTATTTAAAGATTTTCCATCATCTCCCAAGCTTTTTTCTCCAACTAACTTGGAGTCACGACGGCGCGTATTGTTCCACGCGCGCCTCAGGGAGATGTCAGCAAATCGTAGGGGCCCAGCAGGGTCGAAGCCTACTGGGGCCATGGGTAGTGTGAAAACGAAACCCCCGGCCCTGGGACGAAGGCAACGAAGGAACAGGAGTGGGTTTTTAGTCAGTAAAAGTCTGACACTATCTCCTGCTCCACCCAAGTGCGGGATTTGTCATTAGATGATTTTCCAGTCTAACCGGATGCGACTGAATACCCGTGTTTTACATGGAGTGACTGCCTATCAGACCTCCACCACCCAGTAACTGGGAAATATGATACTCCTTGGATAGACGGATGGCCAGACTTTCTGAATTTCCATTATAAAAAAAAAACCGACTCGCGCTCGAAGGGTATCGTACCTTATCTAACAACTTTTTACACTATTTATTTTATTCTGCTAGCGGCCACAGAAATACATCATCTGTGAAAATTCCAACTATTTAGCTGTCACGGTTCATGAGATACGGCCTGGTGACAAACAGACGGACAGTGGAGTCCCGTTTTAACCATTTTAACCCTAAAAATGTCATCAGATTTCGGTAAAAGACGTTACAGAGACGATTCTAAAGCAATGTTCTCTGTAAGTCACTTCATTAAGAGCGCCCTTTCTAACCCGCCTACTGTCAACCTGAGCATGGTTTAAAAGCTTGTTGGATTATCCAACGCAATATTTGATAAAGAGGTAATGTGAAAAAATAGAGATAACACCTAAACGCTCTGTTGGCATTCGGTAATTCCGTCTTTCACTCAAATATTTCACGATACTTATTCCAAGAAATAAGTTTTTGAAAATAAAATTCATCATTCTAAATTTTGATTAAATATGCAAGGTTTTTAGTTACATTTTCTTAATTTTTAAATTTATGAGAAGTTTATGAAGAGCCAAAGTTCACGTCAAACCGCAGATTTTCAGAGGTCTCACTACTACTATACCTTATAACTGTACATAAACTTTTATTGTCAGGTTTTGAAATGTATGGAAAGTGGTCATTCTTCTTTAAGTTTTGAATTCAGTAGAAACCTACATAATATCGACAAGATATCTGTGTTTCCTAAATATCTATAGAAAGATGTGTAATAACGTCATAATAACGACGAAGTACGCTCTTAATGCCCTTCTCCGCCACCATCATTCACTTCCCTTCGTTAAATCTTGTTGACAGGACTGACAATCTCAAGGTTGAGCGCGTGCGTCGAAACAATACTCTTTGTACTGCAAATTGTCCATCCGTTTCGTATCTGGCGCTTCATAAACATACCTGTGAGCACAAGTGTCCAGTTTATTGTAATTATGACTGAAGGTACTAGCACTTGTATATCCAAGGCCACAGCAACTATTTCGAACAATCACACTGTCCACGAGTCGACTCTTCATTATCATTCATCATTAAAATACGTCCACTGCTGGACATAGATCTCCTTCAAGTATCGCCACAGCAACGGATCCTATGCGTCTCGCAACTCTCGCACCCATCGGATTCCCGCGACCCTCACCACGTCATCGGTTCATCTGTGGGGGGCCTACCACCGCTGCGTCTTCCGGTAAAAGGTGTTTCCCTTGGTGTCCTATTAACCCTAACAGGTTATGGGCCCATTAACAGGAAGCAGGCCTACTCACGTCAATGTTAAGATTGGCTTCCAGGTTAACCAAATTTGAGATAATTTTCTATAATTTTTTTTCTAGGATTATGTATTTTCAGTGTACCGAATGTCCGAATGAAAAAGTGTTTTTTTTCTTTTTTATATACAAGAAAAATACAACCAACTTTTCGGTTTTTGACACTGACTTCCGAACTT
The DNA here is from genome assembly GCA_905147345.3 of Mythimna impura. Classification (NCBI taxonomy): domain Eukaryota; kingdom Metazoa; phylum Arthropoda; class Insecta; order Lepidoptera; family Noctuidae; genus Mythimna; species Mythimna impura. The sequence continues at coordinate 7,188,412 of LR990369.1, read as the reverse complement.
GAAAGTTATTTGAAGAGAATTTTTTGTGAATTTTACACTTCTACGGTACGCTCATTTTTCACTCGCCTATCGTCAATATCGAGCATGGTTTAAAAGCTTGTTGCTTCACCTAACGCAAACCAACGCGATGTTTGATGAAGAGGCAATGCAAAAAAAGAGAGATAACGCCTGAAAACTGTTGGCATTCGGTAATTCCGTGATTTACACGTATATTTCACAAAACTTGTTCCATTCGTTTTTTTTTAATCATTAAAAGTTTTCGAAAAAAATTTTCGTCATTCAGAATCTTGATTAAATTTGCAAAGCTTTCATTTTTATACCTTTTGACTTTTTAAATTTTTGAGTAAATTATGAAGTGTCAAAGTTCATGCAAAATAGCAGATTTTCAGAGGTCTTTACTGGATTTGTTTTACACAAATTTATAAATAGATTTCAATAGAAGCCTAGATAATATCCACAAGATACTGTGTTTCCAAAATATCTAATGAAAAGTATTTAACGTCATAATCGCGTAATAGCGGTTGCATGAAAAACGGTGAAAATGTACATAATTATGTCGAGTTGCATTCCCATAACAGCGTACTGGCGTAGGTAATGTAATGTTATGTTATGACATTCAATAAACAGACATGCGATTGCAACAATCCCAGAAGATTTGCTATCATTTATTGAATTGTTCCGCAGTCTATCTACGAAATTCTTCACCAATCTTCATCAAATTTATATGGAACCAGCTGCCGGCAAAACTCTTCCAAAACAAAAAAAAAAATCATCAAAATCAGTTAACGTTTTAACGAAGATATCGCTGAAACATAAAAATATCTTTTGTTTTTGTTACAGCCAATTTGCTCCAAATGATTTACTGGCCGATGAGGAGAAAGTTATACGCATGAATATCTGGTAAACACGGACGTGTAACGTAAAAAAATTAAAAATAAAGTGCGTTTGAGTCTCCAGTCTTCTTTTTCTTCTTTTCGTGTCGATGTACTCTATTTTTTTTCTGACCAGTATTTGGCAACCTCTACGGCTCTGTTATTGACCTCGTATAGATCCTGAAAACTGCAGGTGGTTGTGCAGGATGGACAGCATAGCAAATGACGCATGTCAGTCTCCAGTGCATTTTATTCATATTTTACTATAGCAAAAATTGGTAAAAATTGTAGACTCAAAACCACACCAAGTTCCTTCTTTGTCTAGCGTTCTAGGACTCCGGGTTTCCCTTTTTGAAGTCAACCCATGGCCCCAGTAGGCTTTGGCCCTTCCGGGCCTCCACGATTTTGCTGACATCTCTTTGAGGCGCGTGTGGAACACTACGCGCCGTCGACGACTCGAGCTCGATCCGGATAGTTACCGAACGGCCGGACGGCTCACTCACTCATTGCTCAAGTTCAAGTACTAAGATCAATTATTATGTGTTACATTATATTAATGTCTATAATCAATATATATAAAAGAGGAAACTGACTGACTGACATATCAACGCACAGCCGAAACTACTGGGATTAAGAGCGTGAAAATTTGCACAAGGTTTCCTTTTATGACGTAGGCGAGCACTAAGAAAGGATTTTCCAAAATTCACTCCCTAAGGGGATGAAGTGGGGGTCCAAAGTTTGTATGGAGAAACCTACGTTTACGCGAGCGAAGCCGCGGGCAGAAGCTAGTCTAGCTTATAAAAGAAAGAAAGAAAGAAAACATTTCATTCATTCCATTTTTTTCATTATGTGCAAGTAGTACCCCACCTTTGCCCAGGCGTTAATTGAGTAAACAGATATGAATGGAATTTTGAAGATAAAACTGCAATATTATATTATCTTGAGTAGATTAGGTGAGTTTTGACCTCTTTGATCCCTTTACAATATGCTGCAGAAATATTACTCATCGTTTGTGATCCCGGAAGCGACTGTTTAATTCAGGTGTTTATTTCGATAGACTGGCAATGAGGGTAGTTGGATATCACGTGTCATTATTGACATCTGACTGAGTGATTAGGTACTCGTACAGACCTATCCTTATTAGTTTACAGTTAAAAGTTCTGGGATGCAAGGCAACAGGATTACCTATTCATTTCATTTGTAGCAGTGGTTCTATCTAAGCGAGGCGAGGGCTTATTAAGACAAAAAATGTTACGACAAAACTAAAGAAACACGAAAATTCGCAGTGTTCACAAGCCATCTCATACGTTTCCTTTAAGAGTGTTGCTGCGTCATTGTTTAAAAAAAAAACTATTCGTCTGTATTTTTTTTCTTTACTTTTTTTTCTCATTATGGGGGTGGAGTAAGTGGTCGTTTGGTCAGTCCGTAAATGCATGACCATGTTTCCCCATTACATGACTTTTGTCATAAATCGCCCGCGGGCTGACCACGCGCGGACTGCGAGTTGACCACTCGGTAGTCGTCACCCGTTGCTCGCACGCTTGCCTTGCATTGTCCACGCGCTGGTCCCGAATAGATCGTCTGCTGTCTGCGAATGGTTCACGCGCGAAGACGATGCGTTGGCGACACACCGCACCCTTTCCCGCCATTCCTTGATAAACTACTCATCTATTTGCGGATGACAACGCATTGTCCACTCGTTGACTACGTGACGTTTACTGGTTAACAACACGGTGTCAACCCGTAGACCACTTGACGTTTACTAGTTGACACGTGGCATCTAACCTTGGGCCACCTGTCGACAACGAGCGGACACTTATGCTAGAACTACACTGCGCACACGCGTGCCACACACGCCGATCTGGGCGCGTCGGTCTCCATACATTTTACATGGAAACTAGACTTGTAGAGCTACACTTGATCCACGCCACGCGACGTCGTTCTACGTACAAATCAGGCGTGTTACACGTGTGCGTAGGTCTAATGTAGTTCTAGCTTTAGTGATGAGATGGTGCTGGTCGGGTGTCGAATGGGCCTAATGGCCTACCTTTAGTATCCTACAATTTACTTCAGTACCATTAGTAATCACACTAATATTATAAGGCTGAAAGTTTATCACTTGTGTGTGTATGTTTGTCACTTCTTCATGCTCGAAGGGCTGAACAAATTTTGATGAAACTTGGTACACCGATAAACCATGTCCTGGAATAGCACTTAGGATACTTTTTATCCAGGGAATATGTTCCCATGGGATACATTCCCCTAGTGTCCGTAATACAGGTTAACTCCTAGCACGGGACTGGGTCTTGCTTCGTTATCCACTGTAGTCTTTTATCCGTCACTCTTGATGTAGTATTAAGTTAATTTGTACTTTGGTTTTATTACAATAAAGATTTATTATTATTATTAATATTCTACTATAACACGGGCGAAGCCGAGGCAGTAGCTAGTTGATTTCATAGAACTAAGTAACTTTAAATCCTAATACACAAAACCTTAGGGAATGAAGCTATTAACTAATTATTTTAATTGTATAGGCTATGCAATAAATAACTCGCATAATTGTGAAGAATTTGGGTCACAGTGCTATCAACAGCGCATGAAGTGCAATGTATGGAACTGCCAAAGTGCCAATAGTTATGCGATAGTGATCGAATTATTATGTTATGTTTTGGTACGCTGTAGGTTCAACATCAAGTTATGCTGTAGGTTCATCATCAAGTTATGCTATAGGTTCATCATCAACCGAAAACATCCAATTTATTTGGTCATGTTATTATGTTCGGCTGGCATATTGTTTGAAAGTTATTCATGTTATCATGGACCTAGAATATTAAAGGCAATTGAAGGAACACAGAAAGGTTTTAATCAGTTACAGTTTGACACACCCTCTCGCTTTTCCCAGAGTTGAATGAGACATTTGATGATTTCCCACCAAAAAGAAAAAGAGGGTGTCATGATAAACAGGTACTAGGTGTGGAGGTCAGCTAGGCAGTCACTCAATGTAAAATACCAGTTTTCAGTTGAATCCGGTTACACTACAAACTGGCACACCAAAAAAGTTAGGAAAACTCAAGCAAATAGATACTTTTTTCCTTAAAAAAAAGGTAACCCACACTGGGAATAACTCCTATATCGTGGGTTTGTTCACAAACATGTAAACTCACACAAGACTCCAGACCTAGAACATGTATCTTCATTCTGTATTTAGAAGCTTGGAAACCAAAAAAATAAAATTTTGTATAAATCTATCTTACTTTACCTACCTAAGTCTACTTGCATACAAAATCTACTAAATAAATTGAGCTCTGAATCAATTTAAAATCATTTTTTAATTTTGGTCAATCACTCGGAAGTCAAAGTCGTACCAATCTCCCATAAGATGACTGAAAATCGCCTTTGTTGGTATGGACATGTTCAAAGACGTAGTGAGGGCCACGTGGTTCAAATCTCCCTACAAATATAAAAAGGTGGTCAAATATAAAAAAAGTTGCCAAAATTGACAACCCAAGATAGAGCAAATTGGCACAGGAAAGTGAGGAGACCCGACCCCAAATTATGGGACCAGGGAAGGAAGAAGGAAGTCAATCACTTGTATGATGATAAAACTAGAATTACGATTTATATAGGATTTGTGTTAAATGAATTTAGTGTTATTATTGGTACAAGGTTATAATGGCCTTGACATTTTATTTACAATCAGAATCCATTTATTTACATAATGTTAACTTCTGTAGGTCATATTATAAGCCATAGGAATGTATTTATTATAATAATGTTTCCCATCATTTTAAATAACTGTTAAGTTTTTAATCTGAATTTAAGAATTATGTAAAGAATAATAAACTTGTTGTTTAATTAAATTTAAAAATTTAAAAAACTAAATATATATATACCTTATACCACTTCTTTGCTGGCCAGTGGTAAATTGTTTCCTTTTACTTTTCTGTAGGAGGAACTATTCAGTGAGTTTTTCAAGAAATTACAAACGATAATTTTTTAAATACTTACAGAAATAAATTAAAATAAAATGTTGTTCAGATTTTGTTAATTATTTCTATGCACTGTTAAAAATCAATACCGTCTACCGTATTAAGAACAACATATTAAAGAATTAAAAAATAAAGAACTATTTAGAAAATAAACAAGAGAGGTACAAAAATAATAAAGAAGAAATGTTTAGAAAACTACGAAAATTTTGAAGAAAACAAATGACGCGACACGAGTTAATTATAAGAAATACAATCAATGAACTTTAAGAACAGGCAATAATACTTTAGAAACTAATAAAAAATACAACGATACGATACAAATGTTTATAAAATAAAGAATATGTGGAAAAACAACATTGCACTTACCTTAGACCGACGATCGAATCTAAACGCTGTTTATAAAAATTTTACGAGACACAAATAAACAAGCGAATATAAGTTTCTTTATTATCCTCGTATATAGACAGTTCAGAATCATAACTTCACGAAGATATTTATTTTTTTGTAAAATAAATCTTGTTTACGCACTTCCACAGAGGATATTATACGCGCACTTCGTTTACATTCACTGTTCACAACACACACCGAAACATTCTTGATTGTCGATTGATTTGATTTCAAATCGGAAGGAAGTAAAAATGTTGTCTATACTTTTTTATTTTCTTGTTTTTTAAATTATTCGCTGATTTTAGAAAATGAAATAAATGTGGATCTTTTGATTTTCTCAGCTCTGAACAAGCATCTGAAGGACAAACACAAGGATAAAATATCGTAAATCACATTCGCATGTGTAGTCGAGAATTGGTTTTTGTCTTTGTCTGCAAAATTTAGCGGGAAGTTCAAAAAACGTTGTGAGTTGTATTGTCGTCTTTTTCTTGTATTTTTTTTCTTTAACTACATATTGAATCCCGTTTAACATGAATTTATTTACTTTGTAAAAGATCAAACTTATTCCTAATTTCCTACTGTAAATGTGGGGATTACGTGGATAGGTTATTTTTTCAGTAATTCTAGTATTTGTCTGGCAAGTTTGAGTAATATGTATAAACCAACAAATGCTGGCCCTGCCTGACTGGACAGGTCTACTCAAATCTGTGTGGTTCTTTTTTCAAAAATCAACCTCAGACACTAATATGTATGGTTCTCATATAAATGAACAGGATAGGATTGACTTACTTTTTTATCTTTTGAGTTTGTTTCGTTGTTTCTTCTCAGAGTAGTCAACTAGGAAACACCGGCCTCATCTAATTTAAATTGATATGACGGCCTTTCACAGGCTGATAGAAACATAACTACACAGAGTACTTTGGTAACATAACTATAAACAGGGTTACTGGTAACTCGACGTATTCCATGCAGGACGTCGTCGTAGGACTAAAATGCAATAAATTAAGCCACCAATGTTCTACCGATATTCAGTAGTTTTTGAATTAGTCACATTTTTAAATTTTTTATGCAAAATCCCAGAATAAATCATTTGAAGCCATTTTGAAAACTATTTGATGCCGTAGCAGATGTTTCTTAGTGATTAAAAGTCAAAAAATGACTAAAACTTTGGTAAAAAATATCACTAATCAAAGATTTCATTTTTTGTAATTTCTGCTAATACTCCATACAAAATGTTGTCTGGTGCAAAAAAAAAATACTACGCTTGATGTAAGAAGAATCAGCTCCTTGTCTTCAGCCGTATATCTCCGGGACGACCAGTGTCAATTTACCTGCTTCTTTGGACGCTGCCAGTTTTAGCTATTCACTGATAAGTCGATCCGAAGACACTAATGTTGGGATTCGGCGGTTGGGAAAGTGGAGTTTTGATATTCTCTCCGCGTCTCAGCAGCATTACCGTCACAAACCGTACATTATTTTAGCATATTCAGGATTAGATCCATAGTCAGCACTTATGAAGGCATACAGTCATAGTCAGCACAGCACAAGAGCAAGATACGTGGCATGTTAGTTAACAAAGCATGAACTTGTGCGACGTAGGGTTGATACTAATACTAATTAACGCTGACCACCGTCTCGCAATTTTACCCGCTCCTCCTAAAACTTCTCATTCCTGTTACACACAGTACAGTAACCGGCCCTAAGCGTAACTTTTAGGCGTAAAATTATAATTCTGGAAATTTTAACTCGGACATCGGCGGTTACTAAAAAAAAAAACTTAAATAGATACTTTAAAAAACCGGCCAAGTGCGAGTCAGACTCTTACACGGTTCCGTACCGTCCGTAGCAAAAAAATCACATTAGTTCTATGGGAGCCACACTTAAATATTTATTTTATTCAGTTTTTAGTATTTGTTGTTATAGCGACAAGAGTAATACAACATCAAACTTCAACTGTCTAGCTATCACGGTTCATGAGATACAGCCTGGTGACAGACGGACAGACAGACAGACGGACGGACAGCGGAGTCTTAGTAATATGGTCCCGTATTACCCTTTGGTTACGGAACCCTAAAAAGCAAAATAAAAAACCACAATATAATTAAATATCATTTTTTATTTATTGTTCATTAACCTATATTGCGTTTTATACAATCTACGTTTAATTAGACATACAATAACGGATAATACCGTTTATATATTACTTGCGTCCATTTTACATTTAAAATGTTTATGTACAAATCTAATCAAGTGCTAAATTAATTAATAATTAAAATGAAATGCATGAACAAAAACAAGGTTGTAGCTAATGAGAAAAAGAATAATTTACAGTGCCGCCAGTATATTTTCTGTGTGCTTGAAAAAAATATAAATAATTATACGTTAAAAACACAGTAACATAATTTTTCGGCGTGCTAAAATGTACTGGTCACACTGTATCTAATTTAACATAGAAGTATTAAAATAAGACAATAATAAGTTATTTATTAGGATAAGTAGTAAAATAATCAGTAGTCAACCAGGCATACGTGCGTGCTCCAGTCGATAACGTACCGCACTTGCAAAAGTAAGACACGCATTTAGAATTCGGTGTTTATTTGAGCCGATCTGAATAGTTTAAAGTATGACGGCGACGCCAAACTTAAGTGGCAATGGGCAGGGCACATTGCTCGCAGAGCGGATGGCCGTTGGGGCCGAAAGGTTCTGGAATGGCGACCTGCGGGGCTATTGCGTAACTCTGTTGACAGTTCAAGTGATGATCACTTGTTAACAATGTGCATCATTGAACTGTCAAATAGCTAGTTTCGTATTGCCTATCTTCAGTGACCAACTGCAGTGACGTCATTAGCCACTGGTGCCTTTGATAGCCACCGTAACACGTTTTGACAGATGTTATTATAACGATACTTTTAAAATTGCGATTGTGTAAGTTTTTGAAGCTGTATAATAATCGATAAAATTTTAGAGTGGTCACAATAGGCACCGTAAATTTTTATAATTCACCACATTTCTACCGTAGTTTGTTAGTCACTTTTAAGATACGTAATACCAATTTTATGAAATTGTCAGTTGACATAGTTGTCAGTTGACATAGTAGTGACAACTAGCATTCGTTGCACACTAAACTTAGTAGTTTAGTGTGCAACGAATGCTAGTTGTCAACTGTTATTGAAAAAGTTAGCCAATAGCCCCCCTGGCAAGGGTTGCGGGAATCCGATGGATGCGAGACGGACAGGACCGTTCATTGTGGCGACACTTAGGGGAGGCCTTGTCCTACAGTGGACGTCTTTCGGCTGAAATGATGATGATGACGGCGATGTAAACTATACAACGCAAGTTCAGTTTGCGTTGTATAGTATATGTAAAATTTAAATGCGTGTCTTAGTTTTGCATGTGGGGCACGTTATCGACTGCGGCACGTATGCCTGGTTTACCCCCTATTAGTATGTAGGATTACTTTAAATAGCATAGGTACAATTGATCCTTATTTAAAGGCACTAATAAGAAGGGAATGTCTAAATGATAATGAATCAATGTTAGACTTATATAATTTATTTGAGACGAAAGTTCAGTAGCTATTTATAAATTAAAATTTTCGTCCCGGAAAGCTGCAGTCCGCGATGAATGGCGCCGTATTACCAGCCCTGCGTTGAAATTTGAAGTTGGAGTTAACTCTAATGACGTCATTAGAGTAGATACTCAACACTCGCATTTTTGAACGCGAACGTAGAGTTCAACTGTCAATGCCAAGCAAGTGTCATTTATGGCCGCTTACACCAACCTACCCTGCTTGGAGTTAGTGTTAGTTGGGTTAACTCTAGGGTAGCTACACGAGTTATAAAAGAACGACCCTGGGTTGAAACTCGAAGCATTTTTGAACGGTTAGAGTAGGTACCCTACCCTACTCTGGTTATTTATGAACGCAGGGCTGGATTATCACTCATCGTGATTCACAGTGATGACCACGACCACTCTGGCAAGAGTGGGCAAGAGTGTACCGACTGAGAAGTCAAGTTGTATGTTGATTAAAATATCATTGGCGGCCATAACACGTATTTTACGGCATTATAATCATCGATACAACCCTCTCAAAGGCTCTACCACGAGTTTTTAACGCGACCCATTTGCTGACATGAACGGAACTGTTAAAGGAATGAAATGAACATAGGGTGTATAGTAGTGATGCAACGGAAGTGTTTTAACGGAAACGGAAACAGATGTCAAAAGTAAATCTTTGCGGATGCGGATGCGGAAGTATTAATACTTAGTGTCCAGCACGGTATACCGCTCGGTTGCGTTCCAATCAAGAGACCAAAACTATTGAGTCTAAAGAAAACTCAGTATCGCCAATAGTGGAGACAAATAAATAATTTATTTTACATAAATTAAATAGAGGACTCAGTTGATTACATGATTGTGATAATTTTTTAGTTAAAGACTGATTATATTGTAAAATTTAGAAAGCTATATAATAGTCTTAAGACTGAAGAAAATTGTTATAGCAGGTTGTTTTATGACAAATTAGTAAAAATAAGGTTTTAAATAAAAAATGAACAATTCATCTAATATACTATTAGCTGACCCGGCAAACGTTGTTCTTCATTATAAATTAACAAACCAAAAAATATGGGGGTATAGATACCGGCACGGATCTTGATCGCTGACTTCTACAGTTCTACTTGCGCAGAAGCACGCAGAAGTGAAATATCGGGTCTCTTTAGTGGTATGAAGAGAGACGCGGGGGCGGGGAGTGCAATCCTTGTACAGTGATTGGCTCGCCGATATTGTACGATGCGCAAAGCGATCCCCGCTCTTTCGCCGAGCGCTCAAGACTCGTGCCGCTATCTGTAGGTGTAGGAGAATAAAAATAGCATATTCTCAGTATAATATAGGATGGCGTCCAGTCGGTTCACTTTTAAGGTGATGGCACTTGAACACATTCGAAGCAAGTTGGTGTAATAATCACAGCGTTGATTTGTTGGATTCGTTTCTCATAATTACATTGTTAATTTGTATGTATGTATCTAAGTATACATTTACTATTGTATTTATTTTCTATTTCTTTACCATTAAGCTGCACCTACCACGTTATGTTTCTGCACCACCCTAAGGTCGACTGGTAGAAAATGCCTAAGGCATTAAGTCCGCCTTTGTACAGTGTTATAATAAATAAATATACACAAAAAAAAAAAAAAACATAGAAAGCCGTCAAACCCTTTCGGAAGTTTTATAACGAACACTGACACGAGATTTTTATTTATTAAATCACGTTTGCTGGAACAGCTAGTATTTTTATAAATTCCTATAATATATCCATTGTGAACAGTGGAATTTCATTTAAGCTATACTTAATTTTAAATAATGATTTGAACTCAAATTAATTATTCTATCGTGGCCTCGTCAAAGTACAATGCGCTCCAAATAAGGATAGGATCGATTGTCATGTTGTGACGTCACGTCATACTGTCAAATCGCAAGAAATTGGGCACAAAATTCAAGAACTCAGAGATGAGCAAAATTGAAGAACTGGATTCTGATTAAACTTTTTTCGTTCACAGTTCGTAAATATATTGAATTTTAAAAATTTCTTGTCTAGCTCACCATAATAATTCTTCGATTAGACCGTATGACGTGACGTCACAACATGGCAATCGATCGTATTCTTATTTGGAACGCATTGTAGACTTTATGAAACGAAAAACAATATTTCTAATGAAGTTATTTGAAAAGTCGGTAAAAGTGACTTCTTTATATCGAAAATAAATCTTGGATATTTACCAATCTGCAGGCGTAGACTATGACTATTCTATTATCTTTCCCGCTAAACGCTAAGTACAAAATGTATGACAATGACATTACCTGCGGAGAAGTCATGTGATAAGTGACGTGTCAGCATATATTTTGTAGTTAGCGTTTGGCGGGAATGCTAACAGAAAAGGCATGGTTTATTCCAGAAATCTCCACCGACAAATCCCCACCAGTGGGGATTGTTACTTTTTTTTCCGGAAATTCCCCTAGCTAAATAAAATCATCTCAGTGGGGATTTTTGGAAAAATAAGTAATAATCCCCACCAGATATTATTAAATTGTTTTTTTTTATTGTTTCTAAATTATTAATTCATTAAACCCCGAGCGAACAAAACAACAAAAAATGCGTTATTGGATACCGTACGTTTAATTAGATACGTAAATAATTGTGTCAATAATATATAATCAACTTTCATTAAATCGTTAGTGCCGAAACGTAAATAAAAAATATTTACAACAATTGATTAGATTCAAATAAAAATATTTAAATGTTATAAGATCACCTGTTTATTTAGAAAACATATTAAAAAAAAAATTACTGGTGGGGATTCTTACTTATTTTTCCAAAAATCCCCACTGAAATAATTTTATTTAGCTAGGGGGGATTTCCAGAAAAAAAAGTAACAATCCCCACTGGGGGGATTTGTCGGTGGAGATTTCTGGAATAAACCAAAGTCATTTGTCTAAGCCTGCTGAAGAGTATCTTTTTTTTAAATTCAGTGAAGAATTACTTTTCTACTACGTCATGATCTTTTAAATTCGTTTTTTGTCAACACCATTATGTGGTTTTGTTTGTAAAAAAAAATTACATAAAATTGTGTAATTTATTTCATCATCACTGCTCTCGAAACGGTGAAGGAAACCGGCATGTCCAAGAACCAAAAATTCTATAACATGTGACATCCACCAACCCACACTGGGCCCGCGTGGTGGAGGCCTTGTAACTCAGTGTCTTCCGGTACGCGGTCACCACCCCAGAACATTTCGGCCCAATCGACCATCTGTTCTACGAGCAATGTACCCTGCCCACTACCACTTAAGTCTGGCGAGTCTTCGGGCTATGTCGGCAACCTTGGTTCTCCTGAGGATATCTTTTTTTTTTTTTTTTTAATTCGTATAAACCAGTGCCTGACTGCGATCCCACCTGATGGTAAGCAGCGATGCAATCATTGATGGTGAGGCGCAGGATATTTTCTTTTCTGATGCGATCACACAAGGAAAGTCGGTGCATAGCCCTTACCATTGCCCTTTGGGTGACTTTGTCTTCTGATGAGGTCCATACCAACGGCCTATGCCCAGGCCTACTGTACCAGTGGAAGATGAATTCAATATTAGGTCTAACTTTCTATAACATAAAAAAATACTACACTAGAATTTTAAACAGGATATTGTCATTTTATTATAGGTACATGTTTAAAGTTGACATTCGAAAAGAAATTGATATAAAGACGCTATATTATAATAGACCGTCGCATATAGTATGCGTCCACGCATAATTTTTATGTCATAACTATATTTGTAAGTTGTCACTGTGATGCCACACTTGAAAATTGAAACGAAGGGATTGTGTCAGATTGTAAACACTAAATAACCGAAGAGAGAGATAGAATAATAAATTAAATAAATTGAATCATCATTTCAACCGAAAGACGGCTACTGTTAGACATAGGAATCCCCGCGCGTGCAACACAGGTCACAGCAGGTCATAGCGGGCATTAGGCGCCAGCGCACAGCTGGGTGCGAGATCAAAACAACCCCTCAGTTGATCGAATGGCCCGGTGACAGACTTTTACTGACTAAAACCACACCTGTCCTTCAGTTGCCCTTTGCGTTCTAGGACTACGGGTTTCCTTTTCAGAGATTCTCCGCAGTCCTAGCTAGCGGGCATCGGCCCTGCTGGCCCCTACGGTTTGCTGACATCTCCTTGAGGAGCGCGTGAATCACTACGCGCTGTTGATGACTGGGCTCGGTCCGATCAATTACCGGACGGCCGGACGACAAGCTACCCATTGCTCGACGTCCGCAAGCCCACGTATACCGTGGCTGGTAGTCGGGGTCAGTATCTCGGTGGCTGGGGCGTGAGGACATTCGTTCCCTCACGCGTGCGGCCTCCTCCTTCGAACACGTCATGGCAAGCCCCTTGTTCTCTGATCTGTGTACATTTTGTACTTTTTGCACGCGCGCACTTTGTTCTATTCACAAACTGTTTAGGATAGGATATTAAAATAAATACGTAATAAGATCTAGTGAGGGTCGCGGGAATCCGATGGATGCGAGACGCACAGGACCGTCGTTATGGCGACAATTGGGGGAGGCCTATGTCCAACAGTGGACGTCTTTCGGCTGAAATGATGATGATGCCGAATAAGAAGTAGTGAGCAAAAATCTAATGAGACAATCAAATCAATAAAACAATGACGACTTCTCGCCTACTGTTTACAAACTCAGTGATATTTCAGCTTAATGTTCCTTCAAGTCGTTTAACCGCCCGCGTCGATTTGGTCCGACGATTGTTTTCGTGTCCTATTCGCCAGGGTCGTGTGTTAACGACTGGGTACTCGCATCTCGTTTAGCTCGTCAATCCCCATAGGTGACAGAAGAGCTGACGAGATGGAGTGTTTTGTCGTGGATGTGCGACTCTGGCGGAGTAAACGCGAGTGTGAAATTAAAAGAAAAAATGGGTGTTGCTATGTCAATATGAATAAATACGTAATATGTTGTAATAAGCAAAAAGTCTAATGAGACTTTAGTCTTAGATTTTAGAACACTAACTCAATGATCAATGATGATCTAATTCACGACTTCTTGGCCAGTATTTGGGGTATTTTTATTTTTATTAACATAAACCAGTGCTTGACTGCGATCCCACCTGATGGTAAGCAGGGATGCAATCGTTGATGGTGAGGCGTATTAGTTTATGAAGGGTCGCTGCACACGGGCCACTGGTCACAACCACAAAATGCCGCCACCCGTATATATATTTCGTGTAGGTTTCTGTATCGAAACAAAACGGTTGTAACTTGGCTAGGGGAGCTGGAACAATTTACTTGCTGCGGTTTTCCCGTCCGATTATTATTTGGGTGTCTTCAAGGCTAAACTAGTGCGCCTCACCATCAACGATTGCATCACTGCTTACCATCAAGCGGGATCGCAGTCAAGCACTAGTTTATATCAATTATAAAAAAAAAGGATTTTGCTATATAAGTGGTTTAAAACCAGCCACAATCCTCCCACCAAGCCCACGGCCACCACGTGAACCCCCTGGAGTTGTCCCCCTCGCCAGTACATCAGCAGGCCAGCAGGTCGCCCAGTGCGCGCGCGCCTCCCTCGCTGGCCCAGTACACTCCGCCGCACGAGTTCACCAGGCTCCACACGTAGGGAGTGAAGAATTCCTCTGGTCTCTCCTCTTCGACATAACGGAATTTTAGGTCGGGGAATTTCTGAAAAAGAAATGAACAATTTGTAGTTAATAAAAAGGTACGACGCGGTCGCTACTCCAGATTTTTTCAACGACATCGACCATTTGTTCTGCGAGCAATTTGCTCTGCCCACTGCCACTTAAGTTTGGCGATTCTCCAGGCTTTTGTTAGGACGGGAAATCATCTGATGACTTTTCTCGCACTAACCTATGTTCCTTCAATTGCCCTTTGCGTTCAAGGACATCGGGTAACCATTTTAGAAGTCAACCCATGGGCCCCAGTAGGTATCGGGTCTGCTGGATCCCTACGGTTTTGTTGACATTTCTTTGAGGCGCGGGTGGAATACTACGCGCCGTCGGCGAATCGGGCTCGGTCCGGACGGTTATCGGTCGGTCCGCAGTAACGGCACCCACACCGGTACTCCGTAAGGGCCATGGACATTTGAAGCCTCCGGTAGGAAGCTTTTGGACCTCCTAGATTGGGTAGGAGCCGCTTGAGGGCGGACCCGGCCCACTCTAGTCTGGGAGTCAGACGTCGGAAGAGTACTTCTCTTCGAAATTCCACCAGCAGCTGAGGACGAGACGACCTAGGTACTTCATCGTCGACCCGACGCCGTTGAGAACCCCTTCTACCGTTATTTGGGAACCCGGTGGTGGCGCATTCCAAGGGCCAGGAAAACATATGGCCTCGGACTTGTGCAGTGCCACCTCTCACCCCAACAGCTGGATCCTCTCCACGAGTCGCCCCGTGCGTCGCAAGTTCTGGCGCCGCGTGGTGCGACTCTCTGCGCCAGGACAAACGTAGCACATCACGCTGGCACCGCTGGGAATGGCGATTCTTTAGGCTTTTAGGCTATGACGATAACCTCGGTTCATCTTCATTAGGAAACTCCGAACATAGATTTCTCTCCATTGCCCTTTGGGTGACTTATATAAGGCCAATTTTGAGCGACCACGTTTCAATGCACATTTATATTGACTGGCCTGATGGTCTAGTGGTTAGGGGCCCTGACTGCTACTGGAAGTCGTGGGTTCGATTCCCACCCAAGACAAATGTTTGTGTGATTAGCACGATCATTTGTTCTGTAGGTGTAATTTATCTATAATATGTATTTAGAAATAATATAAGTATGTTTATCAGTTGTCTAGTACTCATAGCACAAGCTCTGCTTAGTTTGGGACTAGATGGCGTTGTGAGAAAGTTGTGGAATAATTCGTTTATTCATTATTATAACACATAAATTATATTTTTAAACATTTCAAGAAAAAAAAAAATATAAAAAAATAGTGTCCCACCGGTATCGGGAACAGGGTCCAAGCTACCGGCGGTCAGGGCTCCAAAGAAAGGAACCTCCTAACAATACGAGCCGTGTCCAGGAGTACCGCTTTCTGGATCAAGCCCTTGATCCAGTCGCCTAACGCGAGCCTCCTAAGGTCGAGGTTCTTGGATATTAAGCCATTGCCCGACACGACTATCGGTACAATGATCGCCGAGTCCACATCCCACATGTCGACAACCTCGCGAGGCAAGTCAATATACTTGATTTGTTTGTCTTTCTCGGCTTTCACGAGGTTCTCGTCATGCAGAACGGATGTGTGGAATATTATTATTATTATATTATTTTTCATACCTTTAGTCTATCGCTGGACCACTGCTCGGCGCCCTTCTTAATACATTGTAGCACTTCAGTGACGCCCAGGTCACCGCCCGCGCCTTCCTGCACGCGTTGGAGCCGCGTTGAGAAGTAGCCTATCACCTGGAAATAGACACAATATTCTTTCTAAAAGAGATTGCGATTTCGGCAGTCTCTCCAGTCCTTGTCTCTCGCCGGGACGCCCATACCGATCTGCTCCGACTTTCGGTACCTCGGGTCTCTTGTCCAAGGGAATGGTGAAGTAGACCGAGACGGTCATTGGAACAACTTTTTTATTTATTAATGATAGGCTCGCGTTTGACCACCATCTCACCTTGGATGGAGCACGTTTTCCTAGAAGTAGCCTATTTACTCTTGACTTAAAGACCCCTAAGTTGTAGCTATCAGGAAACCCAGACTCCACTTCCAGCAAGGAATTCCACTCCTTGGCTGTACGCATAATAAATGTGTTCTTAAAACGTTTTGAGCGTATGGGTGGGATGTCTACCATGTACCGGTGGCGTAACGCCGTACGTCTAGTGGTCCGATGACATTGGGATGCCCCTCAAGTTGAAGGGTAAAATCTACAAATCCGTGATAAGGCCTGTCATATTGTATGGATCAGAATGTTGGGCTGTGAAAAAGACGGATGAAAAAAGATTGCACGTAGCGGAGATGAGAATGTTGAGATGGATGTGTGGTGTGACGAGAATGGATAAAGTGAGAAATGAGAATATTAGGGGAAGTTTGAAAGTGGCGCCAGTGACTGAAAAGTTGAAAGGAAATCGTTTGTCTTGGTATGATCGTGTGAAGATGAGGGATGAAACATATATTACTAAAACAGTTCTGAGTGTACATGTGAAAAATGGATGGATTGTGTGAGGAGTGATATGAAAGAAAAGGGAGTTAGTGATAGCGTGACGAGTGACAGGAGGGAAAGGAAGAAAAAAAAACGTGTTGCGCCGACCCCAAATAACACGGGACATGGGCTGGAAGATGATGAGAGATCTATAAGACATTTTGGTATAGTTTCACCAAGTTTCTTGATAGAACCATTAGATATAAAATAAATATAGGGTGACTGGTAATTAGTGTACGATACTTGAACACGTGATTGTGCTCATGATAACCAACAACTTTTACTATGGGAACAAACCTGAAATCGCCAAATAAAAAATCAGCTGTTCAGTACATTTATGTTTGCCTAATGTACTGAACAGGTGTTCAGAATCTCAGGGAGATGAATAAAATAAGTGGACTGTATTAACGGTATATTTAGCTACAAGCAGCTTTACAGTGATGGGTTGATAGAAAGGGACGCGTGTGCCTCGGAAGCTGTCGAATCGAGAAGTGTCGCGTCGCTCGCCGTCCGCTGCGCGCCGGGTGCTCTGCCCCGCGCCCCGCCGTCCGCCTCAGCCGTCGGTGCTCTGCCCCGCGCCCCGCTGTCCGCCTCAGCCGTCGGTGACGTCAGTCCGTATGTTCACGCGTTCGATGCGTGAACAACAGGTGATATTTTTTTCGCGATTTCGGCTTTGCTCCCATAATAAAAATTGTTTGTCATCATAAGCACAATCACGTGTTTAAGTATCGTACACTAATTACCAGTCACCCTATATTTATTTTATAAGCTAACTAGCTTTTGCCCGCGGCTTCGCTCCCGTCAACTGACTACTATATCCTACTCTACCCAACTCTATCCTACTCTACCTTACTCTACTCTACTCTACCCTACTAAAAAAAAAAGTATCCTATGTCCGTCTCCTGGTTCTAAGCTACCTCCCCACCAACTTTCAGCCAAATCGGTTCAGCCGTTCTTGAGTTATAAATAGTGTAACTAACACGACTTTCTTTTACACATATAGATAAGATGGTTCTATCAACGTACCATATCAATGTTCTGCGCGACAGGATGATGCGTGTGCTGCGTGAAGAGATGTCGCTTGTGCAACAAGGCGTACACCACGTTACAGTTGTTGCTCAGCTGGTGCGCCACGCACGAGTTGATGATCTCCAGCAACATGCGCAGGACCTCGTCCAGGACTGATATGTGGTCCATCTGGGAATCAACAATATAACAAAGTTAGTTAAAAGTCATAATTGTTTTAAAAACATTTCGACCATTTTTAACTCTAACTGGATTGGTGTTTGCGACTGGGTACTCCATCTCGTTTAGCTCTTCAATCGCCATAGGTGACAGGAGAGCTGACGAGATGCGAGTATTTGGTCGTGGATGTGCGACTCTGGCTGAATAAAAGCGAGAGTTTGTTGGATATATCTGACTTAAGAGGTTCAAAGATTAATCATTAAATAGTTATTTATAGACTCGTACTTGTTTCTAGAAAACGATAATTTTATTTTGAAAATATGGGTGTTGGGGACGGAGGGGTTCAATATAACAACTATAAAATATATTTGTTCCATCGTTGCTTACGTGTAAAATCAAAAATCTGTATAAATCAAAACTTTTTAAAGTAAACTTTAAGTTTGCAAGCGCTTGCAAGAATAATTTCGTTTCGCTCGGCGCTCCAGTGTGTGACGTCACACGACCTTTTACCATTATTTATTATATTCTTTATTGTACACCACATAAACAAAAATACAGGACAAACATAATTAAAAATAAGTGTATCTACCATAGTGGTGAAATAAAAAAAAAACACTATCAACAAATCAAAAACAATCCAGTTATACGTCTAGTACGTGAGAGCTTACGTGCGACTAGAAAATTTTGTGCGTTTGAGTGATTTGTGGTGTCACACACACATCTCGTGTAGGTCAAATCAGAAATCAGAAATCAGAAACGTTTATTTCAAATAGACCAATTACAGGCACTTTTGAATTGTCAAAATGTCAGTCAGTCAAAAAAAAAACAAGTGAAGCTAAATTGCACGTTCCAAAGCGTAGATCTCTATGGAGAAGAACGTGCAAGAAACTCCATGGACACTCTTTTAAATCATATTATGAGTTACATAAATCTTGGTTACATATTTCATGTCGCTTCTAATATGTGAGCACAATGTAGATAAATAAGAATAAAAACTAATTAAAAAGATAGAAATTGAATTAAGCCACTGGCAGCTAAGAGATGACCAGTCTCAACCGACGGCACCCGTTCACGAGCATGACGCGTGCATCAGCCTCACTCAGCTCAACCATTTTGAAGGGAACTGAATGACCCAATAACACGTGCCACCATCAGCGAGACATTTGAGTGAGCATGACAAACTCTCACCTGCCATGCTCGTAATGTCAAACAAGTTGTAACCTAATAAAAATGCTCCATGGTACTTCACATTCACAAAACTTGAAAAAAAAAGTGCTTCTACATTATACAATGCTATTGTTTCCAAATGCAAAAGGTAATAAATTATCATAAGCTCTATTCAAATAAACAAATAAAATAAAATAAGAAAGATTTCGAAAACAACAAAACAAAAAGGGGAATAGTAAGTATCTCTTCCAATAATTAGAAACATATATATTTAAAAAAAAAAAACACAAAACTTAATTTGAAGGCTGTGGCTGTGGAGCAGAACCGGCATTTAGCCAAGCGTTTTTGTCAAGGATATAATCTTCCAGTTTATAATACGCTTGTCTACATAGTGTGCGTTTCATGCATGTTTTAAATTTGGACTCATTTAGTTGTAGAATCTCAACTGGTATTTTATTATAAAATTTTACACAGTACCCCATAAAAGAACTATGTACTTTTGCCAATCTGAATCGAGGTTGATCTAATTTGTTCCTATTCCTAGTATAAAAATTGTGCCTGTCACTTATCTTAGTAAAAAGATGAATATTTTTCCGAACATACATAATGTTTTCATAAATGTATTGACAAGGGACCGTCAGGATGTTTATTTCCTTAAATAGTTCTCTAAGAGAATCGCGTCTGCGAAGATTATATATGGCTCTGATAGCTCTCTTCTGCAGAATAAAAATAGACTCTACGTCTGCAGCCCGTCCCCATAGCAAAATACCGTAAGACATGATACTATGAAAGTAACTAAAATAAACTAGTCGCGCAGTATCTACATCAGTAAATTGACGGATTTTTCTGACAGCATATGCTGCCGAACTAAGCCGACCTGCCAGAGATGTTAAATGAGGACCCCATTGTTGCCTCGAGTCAAGCGTGATCCCTAGGAAAACCGTATCTTCGACGAATTCGAGTTTCTCCTTGTTCAATACTATGTCGGAGTAATTACTTTTAACATTCGGTAACGCAAATCTTATGCACTTAGTTTTTTTTCCATTTAATACTAAATTATTAACAGTAAACCAGTTTTGGACTTGCTGTAGAGCATTGTTTACGTCATCAAGGTTTGTGGAACGTCTATTGATCTTAAAAATTAACGACGTATCGTCAGCAAACAATACAATATGTGGTTGTTTTTTTAATAGATGTGGTAGATCATTTATGTATACTAAAAAGAGGAAAGGACCCAATATGGAGCCTTGTGGTACACCCATTTTGACTTTCAAACCCGGAGAATTGACACCGTTTATCTGAACTTGCTGTTGCCTATCAAAGATTTTACCAAGCCGAGTGCAAGTTTACCTAGCCCATAATGTTCTAGCTTTAAAAGCAAGGTTTCGTGATTAACACAATCGAAAGCCTTTGAGAGGTCACAAAAAATTCCTATCGCATCTTGGGCTTGTTCCCACGCTGCAAATATATGTTTTAATAAAGTGACACCAGCGTCAGTCGTACAACGTCCTTTGGTGAAACCATACTGCTGATCGTGAAAGATTTTATTGCTGTTAAAATGGTAAAGCATTTGATTAAGCATAACTTTTTCAAACACCTTACTGAAAACCGGCAATACTGATACAGGTCTGTAATTATTAGTGTCATTATGGTCACCAGATTTAAAAAGTGGTATAACCTTACTGTATTTCATTATATCTGGAAAGACTCCTTGGTCCACACACAAATTAAATATTAAAGCTAAGTATGGTGCTATGGTCTCAATTATGGATGTGCATACTTTAACAGACATTCCCCATAGGTCTTCGGTTAATTTGACTTTGATTTGCCGGAAAGCCTTTATGACTGTCAAAGGGTTTATATGTTTGAATTGAAATTCAACCGGACAGCCTGGTAAGTTTGCTTTCAATAAAGCAATTGAAGCTTCAGGGGAGGAATTTAGAGCTTCCGTTGTCCTAAGAGGTATATCGGTGAAATAATTCACAAACTCCTGGGCTACTTCTATGTTAGAGCTTTTGGGACCATGTGAAGTCTCCAATAAAAAATCCGTGTTGCGTACTTTATTCCTACCAGTTTCACTATTAATAACTTTCCACACAGCCTTAATTTTATTGTCTGCCGATTTGATCTTATTGCTAATGTACAGGGCTTTCGCTACCTTGCAAATCTTTCTGAAAAGTTTAGAATATCTATTTACATATTTATTAAAGGTTTCAGTGTTGAAGAATGGCTTAAGGCCGTACAGCTCATATAGTTTTTCCCTACTTACCCTAATACCTTTAGTCGCCCAGTCACTAAATACAAACTTAGGGAAAATATTTTTCGACTTCTTTTCAAATGCTGTATTAAATTCATTGAGTACCACTGAAAAGAAATTATCATAAAATTTATTTGCATCATCAATATCATGGCCCAGAACATTTAACTTATTTTCTAAGTTACTATTAAATTTTGTTAATTTGCCAATTGTAATTGGCCTAAATTGAATTAAAGTTTTTTCCAAGGCTGCGTGAGACTTAAAAGCTACGGTTTGTCCACTATGATCAGACGGAAGATAATTTACTATGGCTTTATCTAAATAGTCACAATTGCAGAAAACATTATCAATACAAGTAGCAGAGGTTGGAGTTACTCTAGTTGGCTCTTTAAAAACATTAGTCAAATTAAATGATTTAAAAAGGCTTAAAAATCTGCTGCTATTTGAATTATTCTCCAAAATATTAATATTAAAATCTCCACAAATAATTATGGATTTGTTACTATCTGCAAGTTTGGTTAAAATATCTTCCATTGTTGATTCAAAAAGACTAAAGTTCTGAGGGTTCGGGGGTCTGTACACGCACACTATAACATGCTTATCCAGCTCAACACAGGACAGTTCAATGCAATGTTCCGTTGACAAGTTAACTATGTCATTACGTTGCTTAAATTTTAAGCATTTTTTTATCAAGATTAGGGAACCACCACGCAGCATTGATTTACGGTTAAAACAACTACCCACAGTATAATTTTCATAACTGAGTAGCCCCTGGTAGTCCTTCAACCAATGTTCACTAAGACATACAACATCAAACATTGTTCTTTCCAATAACATTTCAATTTCTAATAATTTAGAAGAGATACCTTGAATATTTTGATGAAACAATTTCAATTCATGCTGCTGAGACCCCTTTTGCTGCTTAACTATTTGAGAGCAAGAAGATACCTTATTGATGGTTGGTATAACTACGGTGTTTCTGGTACCCTCTGTTGTCTTATGAACTAGTTTAAATGATCCGGAGTTTGTTCCAAATCTATAATATTATCACCTGGCAGTGAGTTGCAATTAATTGTAGCCTCCACGTTAAATAAAGAATTTTCCAAAGTGATACTTGGAACCTCCTTCGTACACTTCATAAAAGTATTCATAGCAATTGTGCTACCGTTAATTTGGTCCACCACATGATTATTAGTATAATTACTAAACACTGCGGTGTCAATTATACAAGACTTCGACATACTACTTATGTCTGTGTTATTAATATAATAAGCTAATAGCCTTGCTATTGTGTGTCTATAACTAATTGGCAGATACGTTGTACCCCTGGTCGACTTTAAATGGTCAACAAAAATGTTGGTGTCAAAAAACATAAACTTGTCACTATAGTGACTAACTAAAAAGTACATATGTTTGTTAAGCATATGAATATAATTATTTTGTCTATTTGACAATTGTTCAAAATATGGAAAAGCACACAATATTATTTTTTTACATTTTAATTTTAACATCTTAGTTACATAGTCTGTGATATCTTCCTTTTGTACCTTTAAACTATTGCCTAAATGACGTCACTATCCAGTGAGACCCTGCAATCGTTGTGCGTCAAACTAAATGATTAATTTCTTAGTTATTTATAAATAGTAGATTTTTTTATATGATTTCACTGATTTATTAGTGTTGATCTATATTTTAATTCAATTTTATTAAATACTGGCTTCTGCCAGCGGCATCGCCCGCGTGAAAATAGTTTTCTCCATACAAACTTCCAACCCCCGTTTTACCCGCTTAGGGATGGAGTTTCGTTAAATCCGTTCTTAGCGGATGTCTACACCCTATAAGGAACCTACCTCCGAAATGTTAAGTTTGTATGTGTTATAGTTTCTGAGATTTCGTGATTAATCAGTGAGTGGTATTTCACTTTTATATGTAGGGTGACTGGTAATTAGTGACCGATACTTATCACGTGATTGTGCTCATGATAACCAACAACTTTTACTACGGGAACAAACCTGAAATCGCGAAAAAAAATTTGCTGTTCAGTACATTTTTATGTTTGCTTAATGTACTGAACAGCTGATATTTTTTTCGCGATTTCAGCTTTGCTCCCATAATAAAAATTGTTTGTTATCATGAGCACAATCACGTGTTTATGTATCGGTCACTAATTACCAGTCACACTATATATAGATGATATTATGATCTCATGAAATTACTCCATTGAATATGATTGAGCGCATTAAATGATCACTACAAAAAATGTAAATTGTTCACTCGTCAGATAATTTTTCTTTACTGTAGTTGTCTAATCGCATAATTTGTCCTACAGACCATTAAAAAAAAATTGGAATTAAATGGAAATTACTCACAATTTCCTCAGTCTTTTCTTCAGCATGATGTGGAAGCTCTAAAGTATTTATATCACCACCTGAAAAACATATATTTTTTATTATGAAAAATGATATTTATTTTGCAAATAGTTTAGAAAAACACTTTTACACGTCGATTTTTTTCGTCAATTTTACAAAATTCAACGTTAGTTCCATTCTAGGATCTAATGAAAACGGAGGTAATAATTCCTGGAAATGGAACTGTTAATTTTTTTTTTTTTTAGGTGGGAAAGTCATCTAATGACAAATCCCTTTCTTGGGCGGAGCGAGAGATAGTGTTAGACTTTTACTGACTAAAAACCCACTCCTGTTCCTTCGTTGCCTTCGTCCCAGGGCCCCGGGTTTCGTTTTCACACTAACCATGGCCCCAATAGGCTTCGACCCTGCTGGGCCCCTACGATTTGCTGACATTTCCCTGAGGCGCGCGTGGAACAATACGCGCCGTCGACGACTTGGGCTTGGTCCGGACGGTTACCGGACGGTCGGACGGCGGGCTACCCATTGCTCGCCGTCCGCAAGCCCGCGCCTACGGTGGCCGGAAATCGGGATCGGAATCCCGGCGGCGGTTGGGGCGTGAGGACCGTTGCCTCACGCGATCGGTCGCCTCCTTTGCTAGCAGTACTGCTTCGCAGAAGGAGGCGACCGCCTGCCACTCCTCCTCGCTCCGGACCATGGCCTGTAGCCTGTACCAAGACCCGGCGCGAGAGTGAGCCGCCGCCGATGGCCCCCACGAGGACACGGCGTTGCTCTTCCCAAGGGGGGACACCTCCACCGTGTCCTCCGGGCGGTCCACACAGTGGCGACACCCGGGCGTTGCTTCCGATCGAATCCGGTGCAGGAACCTTCCGAACTTACCGTGTTCGGTGAGAACCTGCGTCATGCGGAAGGTGAGGACGCCGTGAGGTCTTTCCAACCACACCTCAAAGAGGGGACTTACCGCCATAATTGTGGCGTGCCCAGCACTGGGTCGCGACAGTCGCTGTCGCCATTTCACCATGAGAACCCGCCGGAGCTCTGTCCGCCATGCTGCGACTTGTCGCGGCAGCGGAGTTTCGCCCCGGCGTTGCATCTCCATGCGCAGATTGTGCATGTGTGCAAGGACTGTTGCCTCCAAATCCCATGGTGGCTGGCCAGCAAGGAGGCTCGCCGCTTCGCGGGAAATCGTCCGGTATCCTCGCACCATCCGTATGGCCATGACCCTCTGGCATGCGTTCAGCCGGGCCGCTGGCTGCTTGGTACTATTGCCAACGAACCCCTGCGAGTTAGTTTCGGACCTTCGTACGGCTTCCAAAGGTCCAGGACCTCAATGTTCTGAGATATACAAAGTCACGTATTAAGTATTTCGAAAGTCATACCTTCTATTTCACTACAAAGTCTTGCTCTTCTTTTCGTCAACGTTTCAAACAAGGATATTAACCTCTGCGCTACGTATGGATGCAGGTTTCTGAATTCACCTGGAAAAGAACAAATAAAAATCAACATTGTTTTTATTTCACACAAGCCTATGTGGGAACTTATAAAATGTCAGAAGCTAGTTCACTGCCCCCCTAGCCAAGTTACAACCGTTTCGTTTCGATTCTCTTTTCGTCGATCGCCTTGAGTAGGCCACGTTTCCGATTCCTTTATTCTGACGTGATCTCAACGCTCAGTCACGTGGTCAGAACAAAGGAATAGGAAGCGTGGCCGACTCGAGGCGATCAACGAAAAGAGAATCGAAACGAAACGGTTATAACTTGGCTAGGGGGGCTGTTCAGATTGGTTGTTTCCTATGGAGAAAAACAGGCAAGAAACTACGCGGGTTACTATTAAAAAAAAATATATTTTACAATATTTACATATTGCAATACCAATAGTAGGACAGCGTAGACCAGTCAATATTGTACCCAAAAGCACAATAAAAAAATAACGTGTCACCAAAGGCCTGATGGACAAAAGCCTCGAAGACCATCTGCCGAAGCTGTAGTTGCGCGGTTAGTTTTTGGAGGTAAGCGGAACAGAGAGTAAAGTCCCGCAAACCTCCGTTGAAAAGGGAGGATCCTCCGGCCAGACGGGATGTTATGTCTGGTGGGCAGCTGCCCGATAGATGATTTCGGGCTGTTCTATATGTTCTAAACGCGAGGAGAACTTTAATTGCGCGATGCAGGATTAGTTCTCATGTGACGCCAAAGATGTCGCTACAGGTTCAAGGGCCTGATACAGAAAGCAGTACTCCCCGATACGGCTCGCATTGTTAAGAGATCCCTGTCTCGAGAGCCCTAACCACCGGTAGCTTGGACGCTACTCCCGACACCGGAGGACTACTATGATTTTTATTTGAAATGTTTTATAAGCTCTTGTTAAAAAAAAAATGTACCTAGACAATTAAAGAAATAATAATAAAAAACTGGGCAAGTGCGAGTCGGACTCGCGCCCTGAAGGTTCCGTACGAACTCACCTATGTAAATAGTTCAATTCCCGAATGGACAACATTTTTTTGGGACGTAACAACATAGATTTATTCCTATACCTGTGTTATAAGACCTTGCTTTATGCAAAGTTTCAGGATTCTGGGTCAACGGGAAGTAACCTATGAATTTTGATTCCCTTGATAGTGTCGAAATACACGTTTTTTGCGACATAAACGGTCGTATCTTTTTTCCGTTAACTTAGAAGTTTGATTTTTTCACAACATCAAAGGACCGCAGACTTGAGTATATGATTTTAATTTCAACTCGATATCTCCACGCGTTCCCGAGATAAAGGGTCTTAACAGACAGACAGACGGACGGACAACAAAGTGATCCTATAAGGGTTCCGTTTTTTCCTTTTGAGGTAAGGAACCATAAAAAGTGGATCGAAACAGAAAGTAATCTATCAATCCGCGGAGTCTAGTGTACAGAGTAAAAAATATATTAGATCATATAATTTAACATAAGTTAAATTATTTGTTTTTCGATTATATTTGAAAATAACAAGAGGAAGAAGAAAAGAAGGAGTTACCGTGGCCCTGGAAAGCAAAGGGCATCTGAAGGAACACGGGCGGGTTTTAGTCGGTAAAGGTTGACACTCCCTCTTGCTCCACTTCCCACAGACGGGATGACGGTGACGGACGGATTTGGAGTAGTGGGGGTTGGGAATGGGGTTGACGGCGATGCGGGCGGGATAATGGTGTAATAAGGATAGGATGATGATGAGCAGTGGTGGCCGAGTGGTAACGGCCCCGACTTACGAATTGTTGGTCGCGGGTTCAAACCCAGCCAGGCGCATTACTTTGTGTTATTTATTTCATCACCATTGCTCTCAAAACGGTGAAGGAAAACATCGTGAGGAAACCGGCATGTCCTAGAACCAAAAATTCGAAGACGTGTGACATTCACCAACCCGCACTGGGCCCGCGTGGTGGATTACGGCCCATTCCCTCTCCTAGAGAGGAGGCTTGAGTCCCAGCAGTGGGAACATTAAAAGGCTGATTATGCTTATGTTATGCATCTACGTTGGCGTCAGCAAACATGCTGGATGCACTGCAATATCGAGGGAGCCTAAACAGAGCCCTGAACACATTTTTATACTGGACGCGCAAGGCATTGTAGGCTTTTTGTGTAAAGTTTGACCACAGGTCGCTCGTGTAGAATGTCTGGCAGAATGCCTTGGACATTGTTATTTTAATTGGCATTCCACGTGAAGCGGACAGGTAAAAAAACTCGATGTTTCCGATTTTAGTAATATTTGAGTATGTTCTATCTATACGTATTACTGATACGTGTACCAAATATTTTTGGGTTATAGTAACTAGTTAAAGAGTTATGGGACTTTGAAGTTTTCGACAACCGGTTGGCATGCAGTACTTCAAAGCCGATTATGGAGTCATAAAGTTATATATTAAAATAATTAAACCACTGGATTTCTTACTTCATTTACTGAGCTTTTTAATTGTATTTTTGGAAAAGAAAAAAAAATTTTTTCAATAAAAAAAAACTTTTTTTTTTTTCCTTGATTTTCACTAAGTTAGACCATTTCGTTTTTTTTTTTTATTTTGTTTATATAAATTGCTAATATTGTATAGAACATTCGTGCCAACTTTTATAATGGGCATTGAAGTGGATTAGGAGCTAGACTGAAGATACTGCCGAAGGGTGGCGTCCAACTACGCGCCGTCGCGCTGCCGCGCCTGACGCCCGCCACTTGTGTGTAAGCAGATTTTTTCTTTCCTTTGTAGTTTAATATTTAGAAAAAAAACGAATTATATTTTATGATTAATTACTTTATTTAAAATTTTTTACAATTTTAAATGCTTCACTGTTACTCGTGCCTCGTGCGTTTTATCATAATACCTTCAGTAGTGGGAATGAAGGCATGATATTTTTTTGTGCCTGGTATTGTCGCCGCCGATTCAAATCTGCTCTTTAAAAACAATCTGTTTTGTTGAATGTCTTCTTTTGGAGCATATAAAACGTGCGTTTGGGGCATTGATGTTTTCGCCCATTGGTACAAACACTCGGGTGTAGTGATCGCTTTGTCTGACGCCGACTGTAGACTAGCTCGTGTTGCCAAACGTTTCAAGTTGCCCCCAAGTCCATCGCATGGCCCTTTGCCATGAGAAGTGGCATGAAAATGAAACTCTGCCTCTGTACCGAAATCCTGTTTAAAATAAAACAGGTTAATAAAATTAAACCTGTTTTTGAAGTGCTGGGGTGCACCATCAGTTACATAAATATATTTATTTGTTGATATATCCTTTTCTTGTAAATATTGATGTAAAATTTTTTGGAAGGTATAAAACGTTGCAGTGTCATGTTTTAGGTCATCCGATATCATAACAATACTACCGTGTTTTAACTCCTGCTCCTTTTTGTAATAAAACACAGATGTCAGGAGCGTAGCCTGGTCGTTATTCCAGTGAAATGACTGGGCAGCGTCTTGAACCATGAAGCTGTAGTTTTCAGCAAAATCGCACTGAATGATTATGTCACCCTCCAAAATCGACTCTTTTAATAATTTAAAATACCGAGTTTGCTGATATGTTATGTAGGCGTAAGGTTTTAAAGTGTCTAATCCTGAGCAAAGACTGTCGACAAATTCATCAGAAGGAAGAACTTGAGTGGCGATTGTGAAACGGTCTGTACCAACCCATGTATTAAACTGCACACTAGTCACTTGATTTGCGTCAAATATATTTGTTAAGTGCTCTCGAATTCCGACAAGGTCAGGGCAACTGTGGCATTGTTCGTTCAGTGACGATTTTCTTGTCATTAAATGGCAAGTTGGTGTCGGATCTGGACACATCATCTTTTGCAAGCAATCCTTGTACGATGATAGGGGGGATAGCAGACTCAGAAGTAAGTGATGCAATATCTCCCCCGATTAGCATTAATTTAACATTCTGATGGTAAATACACACACAGACTATATGAGTACCCGAATCACCAGCAAGAATGTACTGCTTAGGACGTAATGAAAAAAATTTTGAAAGGCCTACTTTTGTGTCAGGGTATTCCAATTTAAACGGTTGATACAATTCATTGATGTTACACAATAATAGCTGTTTTTGTAAGTGAACTCTATGGCCATCATGTAACTTAACCTTTGGAATGCGTAATTACAGACACAATAGTAAGACAATGGCGCGTGAACGCCGGCGTTAATGCGGGGATCAACAGCATAACAGACACAAAGTCTTTTTTCCCAGGCATTATCCTGGTGTTATCTTCCCTAAGATAAAACTTCTGATGTTAACTTGCGGCCCTCTCGTGGATTAGATGATGATAAAATACCGTTCTGCTCAACCAGTTCCTTGGCTTTTTTTGCTTGCCGTCTAGAGGTATTGAATTCATCAGCAAGTTTGTTTTCGCTCCATGATTTAGGTGCTAAAGTAAGAATCATCGTTTTCTCAGAAACAGATGTAGAAGGATCATTAAACTTCTCTTTTAATTGCAAAAGTATTTCGTTGTCAATGGATTTTATGTCGTTTGTCTGTGTTGACTTCGTAAGCGTATTTTTTTCCGGAACATAACATGACACTTGTGAATTTTGGACTGACGATGGGATGCTTGGCTATTTAGGATCACATTGTCTTCAATAATTAACGGTTCTTCACTAGCAAGACGGTCTCTACACTGCTTACACACATAATAATTTACATTTTTATTTGTAATTGACCACTTTTTTGCTAGCACTTGTGATAACTTCCTCAAGCCTTTAGTTTTCCTATGTAGAGGTATAAATTAAACAGATTATAACAACGATCCCCGTAAGGAGTCATGATATTCAAATGTTTATAATAGCGATGCAATCTCACAAAACTAACAAAATCACTGTCACGCGTCCGTACAAGTTAATTGCTATGCTACTAAAATTAAAATGACGCGGTAAAATTGTCAAACATGGCGTCATCACTATAACTTTTTTTTAATATTATGGCCTGGACACAAGTCCTTGGCCTTATCTCATATACACACTCTGGAGAATTAAAAAATGTATATTTATAATTAAAAGTGTAGATGTAACGTATTTTAGTACGTAAGCTGTTGATCCCCGCACGAACGCCCGCGTTCGTGCGCCATTGTCTTACTATTGTGTCTCTAATTACACTACTCAACCAGTTAATAGGTATTAAAAATGTATTGGTGTTATTAAATATCTACAAAACATTCCGTCAAAAGTGATTTTATTAACCGACTTCAAAAAAAGGAGGAGGTTATTCAATTCGGTTGTATTTTTTTTTTTTTTTTTTTTTATGTTTGTTACCTCGGAACTCCGTCGTTTATAGACCGATTTGAAAAATTTTTTTTTCCCTTTATAGGATATGCTTCCAGATTGGTCCCATTTTTTTCAAAATCCAGTTCTGATGATGTTTCTGATCCATGAGGAATCGAGGGAACTCCTCAAATATTATAGGCAACCATATAGTGATTTTGGTATTTTCATCGAGTACTTAAGCATTTACAGTCAAAAAGTAACATTTCATGAAGTGGAACTGATGAAGAAGACCAGAAATGGTCAATGGAACTTCATACTCACATTGATATCACAATGAAGATAGTTAAGCGACTATGACAATACAAATAAATGAATGGTTCTGAATAGTTACGTTGGAAATGGCATCACCGAAGTGATCTGATGATGATGATGGAGCCGGAAGGTAGGCACTGGAACTCCATAATTAATCAATGTAACCTAGCCGTGTTTGGACTTATTAGAATCGTCATGAGATGCACTTTGGCTATAAGGTACTATCGAACTGATCTGATGATGGAGCCGGAAGGTAGGCATAGGAACTCCGTAATTAATCAATGTATCCTAGCCGTGTTTGGGCTTATTAGAATTGTCATGAGATGCACTTTGGCTATAAGATACTATCGAATTGATCTGGTGATGGAGCCGGAAGGTGGAAGGTAGACACAGGAACTTTCTAATAAAATAATGTAACCTTGCAGTGTTTTGGGTTAATTGGAATCGTCATGAGAAACAGGCACTCTGTTTATAAGTAGTAACTAAAAAGTGTAAAATAAAAACTTTTTACAAAAAAAAAATAACCGACTTCACTAAAAAAAACACTAAAAGGATCAAAATAATTTTAATTTCGGAAGTCGGTGTTAAATAAGAAAAACAAAAAATACCGCGAAACACCGACTTCCGAAATTAAAATTATTTTGATCCTTTTAGTGTTTTTTTTAGTGAAGTCGGTTATTTTTTTTTGTAAAAAGTTTTTATTTGATTGACAGTTTCACTAAACGCGCACAAGTGGCGGGCGTCAGACCCGGCAGCCGGCAGCGCGACGGCGGCGCGGCGCTGGACGCCACCCTTCGGCAGTATTTTCAGTCCAGCTCCTAATCCACTTTAACGCCCATTATAAAAGTTGGCACCAATGTTCTATACAATATTAACAATTTATACAAAAAAAAAAAAACGAATTGGTTTAACTTAGTGAAAATTAAGGAAAAAAAAATTAATTGGTTTTTACTTTTCGAAAAAATTTTTTTTTTCTTTTCCAAAAATACAATTAAAAAGCTCAGTAAATGAAGTAAGAAATCCAGTGGTTTAATTATTTTAATATATAACTTTATGACTCCATAATCGGCTTTGAAGTACTGCATGCCAACCGGTTGTCGAAAACTTCAAAGTCCCATAACTCTTTAACTAGTTACTATAACCCAAAAATATTTGGTACACGTATCAGTAATACGTATAGATAGAACATACTCAAATATTACTAAAATCGGAAACATCGAGTTTTTTACCTGTCCGTTTCGCGTGAAATGCCCCAGGAGCTGTACATCGAGCAAACTTGTGAGCCAACATATTACCACGCACCAACAATGCCCTGCATAGCATAGCATAACATAGTCGGCTTTATAATGTTCCCACTGTTGGGACTCAGGCCTCCTCTCTAGGAGAGGGAATGGGCCGTAATCCACCACGCGGGCCCAGTGCGGGTTGGTGGATGTCACATGTATTCGAATTTTTGGTTCTAGGACATGCCGGTTTCCTCTCGATGTTATCCTTCACCGTTATGAGAGCAGTGGTGATGAAATAAATTACACAAAGTAATGCGCCTGGCTGGGTTTGAACCCACGACCGACCCCGACCCCCCCCCCGACCCTGACGACCCCGACTCGTAAGTCGGGGCCGTTACCACTCGGCCACCACTGCTCATACAATGCCCTGCGCTCCCTGTCAATGTCTGGTTCGTCGCTCAAATTCTCAGTTACAATGTGTCCTAGATACTTAAACTTTTCAACACGTCTAAGAGGTATAAAGACTTACAGCTCATGTTAGCGATGGCGGCGAGACAGTTGGTATGAAGATACTTGTCCCTCACGCGTATCATGTTGTACTGAAGGGCTCGCAGTATCACGAGCACCATTAGTCCTCCTAGCGATATCTCGGAAATGGCGCGCTCTGTGTACCAGGTCAGGTTTTTCAGCATCTGTGGACACAATCAAGTATTTTAGTTTATACGTTTTGTTGTTATAAGGTAGAAAACTCCTAAGGGACACAGTGAATGTCAAAAAATTCTCGCACTCAGGGTTCCCCGCACAGACTTACCTATGAAAACAGGTCAATTCCCGAATAGAGTTACGAAATTTTTTTCGTTAACTTAGAAGTTTGATTTTTTCACAGCTTCAAGGGACCGCAAACCTGAGTATATGGTTTTAATTTCAACTCGATACCTCTACACGTTCTCGAGATAAAGGGCCTTGACAGACAGACAGACGGACAACAAAGTTATCCTATAAGCGTTCCGTTTTTTTCCTTTTGAGGTACGGAACCCTAAAAAAATAGTTTTATAACTTATAATCCGGTTATTGTAACCAAATTTTGAAGACTAGCTGACAGGATCTCTTCTCCGCTGTTAGTAAAGATCCTTGATTATGTGGGTAATTTGAATCTGTTTCAATTTAATTTAATTCAATTCTAGTTTGATTTCAATTTAATATTTTAATGTTAATTTTGTTTTTAATTATTTTTTAAATTTTATTTAATTATATTCTTACATATTTACTTTTGATGTTGTTTTTTTTATTGTAATATTTGATTTGGATAAGAATGACATATTGGTTATAATATGGATCAAGGCTATCTGAAATAAATGAATTTTATTTGTTTTATTTTAATGCACCCAATTTTCAAAGTGACAGTACAGACATTAATGTCTCCTGCGTTAGACGTACTGATACTACTGCCTACAATGGTTTTATCCAATCCGGAATACAAAACACAAATCAAAAACTCAATAGATGGCACGTAAAAAATGACATTAATTTTTGTCCCCGTTGAAACTTCAGTTGATTTTTAGTTTCACTGGAGGCCGGGAGTTGCAGAGCGATACCCGACCACCATAGGCGTGAGCTTGCGGACGGTAAAGAACGGGTAGCTCGCCGTCTGGTAGGGACCAAACCCGAGTCGACGGTGAGATGTCTACGCAAGCCTCAAAGAGCGGTCAGCAAAGTTAAAGGGTACCTCCGGGAACGCAAAAGGCATCTGAAGGAACCCGCCAAAGTCTGACACTCCCTTTCACCCCACTCACAGTGAGAGAAGTTATTTAATAATAATATTATAAGCGGTCCCTCATGACGAGAACCTCGTGAAAGCTGAGAAAGATAAGCAAACTAAGTATCTTGACTTAGCTCGCGAGCTTGTCGACATGTGGGAAGTGGATAAAGCAATCATTGAGCCGATAGTCGTAACGGCCAATGGCTTAATAGCCAAGAGCCTCGAACAACATCTGAGGTGGCTCTCGTTAGGCAGCTGGATCAAGGGCCTGATCCAGAAAGCAGTACTCCTAGACACGGCGCGTATCGTTAGGAGATTCCTCTCTCAGGAGCCCTGACTGCCGGCAGCTTTGGACCCTGTTCCCGATGCCGGTCGGCTACTATTTTTTATATTTTTAATTTTTTTTTTTTTAATGTGTTTTTTCTAAAGAAATATTTAAAAATATTTATTTATTTATTTATTACATTATAACACCTTTACAGACAAGTCCAAGGCGATGTTATAACTAACACTTAATATACAAGTATTGTATGTACCTACATGGATGTCATGTAATGTCCAGACCTCTCTCAATAATTATTTGAGCTGCGTTTAAAAATTTCGGCAGTGTTTGGCCAAATATATCCTCCGATTGTGCTATATTATTGATAATACGTATAGCTCGTGACAAAGGGGCAAACTTTAGGAGGTTAGTCCTAGCAGACGGCACCTCTAAGAGAGCGGGGCGGCGGCGCGCGCCCACACACCCGTCCGGCGCGCGCAGCCGCAGCGCGCGCCAGCACGTCTGGGTGGTGCAACAACCCTATCTGTACACTAGCCACGTACTTACTCTTACCTCCAGTCTAGTATACCCGACCATGCCCAGGACGAAAAGACTTGGGTACATGAGCGGATAAAAGGGGTAAACCCCTTTATATGATATGTATATAAAAATAAATAAATATAATAATATGTATAAATGATATGTATATAAAAATAAATAAATGCAATAATATAATACTCACAATTAAGTGCACGCTCTTGATAAGTGAGTCGTCTTCTGTCAGAATGAGGAGTACGATCAGCGACATGTATATGTGATGATTGTTATTGTCCGGCGCGTTGTACAACACTTGGAGGATAGGAACTATCTGTGGAAGCAAAGATTTTAAATAAATACAGGTTTTTGTAAACTGTTATTTAATGTCCGTCCGATTATAATGTGTGTGTCTTCAAGGGTAGAGTGAATGGCTGTTAATAAACTAGTGCATCTCACCATCAACGTTTGCATCACTGCTTACCATCAGGTGGTGCATTAGGCAAACATAAGTGTACTGAACAGCTGACTTTTTTTCGCGATTTCAGATTTGTTCCCATAGTAAAAGTTGTTGGTTATCATGAGCACAATCACGTGTTTAAGTATCGTACACTAATTACCAGTCACCCTATATATATAGATTTGTATGCCACTTTATGGCAGAACACAGGGACTAACTAATACATTTGTAACAACTAAATTCTTTTTGTATTAGTGTATTTGTTTATATTATTATTTAAAAAAAAACAACGTAGTCTATACACGTTAAGAAAATAGTGATTTCGTCGTTGTCAATCAGCTTAGTGACGCCCCTTGACTAATTAGATCATAGCAAAGTAGAGAGCCGTGTTCACATTGGATACTGACCAGCTGATCGATCTGTGCAACATTGCTGATGTGTCGTTTATACGCGTTGCACGAGTGCAGCATCAGATACAGTAGCAGTGTCGAGTGTTCACAGCCCGCGGTCGCGCATAAAGCTTTGTGGAGCTGGAAATAAGATCAAATATTTACATTAGTTATTTTTCTAAAATAAAATGGCACTGGCCAGGCCACATCTGCCGCATGTTGCAACGAAATTGAGCGAAGGTAACCACTGACTGGATCCCGGACAGCAGGAGCCGGCGACGTAACAGGCACGGAAGGAGCTGGCATGACGATTTGGACTCCTACTTAAAGGATTGGCCAGAAGTGGCTCAGAACAGAAAAGAGTGGAAGAATGGAAGGGAGCCCTTTGCCCTGCAGTGGGGCACAACGGGCTCATAATAATAATAAAGGCTAAGTAAAAATAGCCGTACTATGCGATTCAAATAAGAATAGGATCAACTTAGCACCATGTTGTGACGTCATAGCTGTCAAATGGAATCAGC
Organism: Mythimna impura; assembly: GCA_905147345.3. Classification (NCBI taxonomy): domain Eukaryota; kingdom Metazoa; phylum Arthropoda; class Insecta; order Lepidoptera; family Noctuidae; genus Mythimna; species Mythimna impura. The sequence goes on along the minus strand of LR990369.1, from coordinate 7,152,305 downwards.
CTATACCTATACAACATTAGTTATAGTACATGCGAAACCCGAAACTCGTGTCTAATATTTTTATGTTAAGAATCTATGTACAAAATTTCATAACTGTATCATGAAAAATCAGAAAGTTATAAGCTTGTTATGTTACCTGGTTGTTCATATAAATACATGGTCACCGGGCCCATTCGAGCGATCTGGCGCCTAATGCCCGCTATGACCTGCCGTGATCTGTGTTGTACTTGGTGTCGGTGTGTCCAACTAGTGACCCTTTTTAAATATTTTTGGAAAAAAATCTAACTAAAAATGATTGGAATCGATTCAGTTACTGATTCTGAGCAAACTATATTCAGGTTTCGCATATACTAAAAATATTGTTGTATAGCTGATGATCCCACCACTACCTCACCTGACGCTAAGCGATGATGAGGTCGACAACGGAGCATGCTTGCCTAGAAATAAAATGTCCACTTTGTAATGTATTAAGTTCTACTTACAGCAGCCATGTCGATTCTTGGTGGCGTCAATTGTGATCCACCATTTGATTCTTTATGTGGTGTAGGTGCTGATGTTTCTGTAAATAAACCAAGAATATTATGATAATCTGTATATATAAAACGCAAAGTCCTGACTCACTGACTGTACAAAGATATATATTTTTTCTATGTGGTGTGGGGTAGTGTGGTGATAGTGTCTTGCTCAAAGTGGCGATTTCAACTTTCCCAAATTGGGGATTAGGCTGTTTTTTTATATATGTTAGTTTCTCAACTGCAGTATCTTTGCAGCACAGACAATTTATCATTGTTCATACAGTGGTTAGCTAACGGCAGCATTACTAGACACGACTGGTTCGCTACAGGATGCTGCCCCTTGATTTACCTACCACCACCGATAGCCCAATACGACAGTCGCCACATAAGACTATCAAATCTAAACTTTAAAGCTAATGATAATTTTGAATCTTAATACTCACGTAGGTCTAAATATTGGATCGACTAGTGATTAGATTGGAGATGTAATACTGCTATGTCCATAATCACAACAATTTATGTTTAAGATAATTTATTTATTTACTGCCACGTTTGTTTTCCTCAATGTGATGAATATACACAACAATATACAAATTGACCACTATGAGAGTCCTCTCATAGTGGTGAATTTGTGGTATAGGTATTGTGGTGATTGTATCTTGCTCAAAGTGATGATTTTGTAGTATTAGTATTGTGGTGATTGTGTCTTACTCAAAGTGGTGATTGCGTCTTACTCAAAGTGGTGATTTTGACCTTACCAAAGTGGTTTTTTTTTTGTTTAGTTTCTCACCTGCAGTATCTTCGCAGCACAGCAAAGCGTTTCGATACAAGTTATCATCGTTCATACAGTGGTTTGCTAACGTCAGCAGTAGTAGACACGACTGGTTGGCTACAGGGTGCTCCTTTTTCACTCGCTCCTGTAATTCCTGCCTGTCTAGAGGGGGATGCGTGTAGATCGTTTGGCGAGACGTTGAGTTGAAGGTTATCATGTTCCAAAGGCCAGCTGGAAAGAGGAAGATACGTTAGTACTTTAGCAACACTTTTGAGGGGGGGGGGGGGAGAATCATTATTGTTTTAATGTGTGGTATTCCTACCCTAGAGGAAAGCAGTGGAATTCCCTACCGGAATCTGTGCTTCCTGATAGCTGCAACCAAAGGATCTTTAAGTCAAGAGTGAATAGGATACTTCTAGGCAAGCGTGCTCCATCGTCGGCTGCATCATCGCTTACCATCAGGTGAGATGTTGGTCAAACGCGAGCCTATACATAAGGGAAAATTATACGCGTATTCGTCATTATACGCTTGGTAATATATAAATAAAATAAAACTATAACGTCGTGCCGTCGTGTCGTCGCTGCATCGTCGACAGAGTGTGAGCAGGCGTACACCAAGCGTATAATGACGAATACGCGTCTTTGAAGCTATGCGCCCGTAGACCGTAGGCTTAAGACAAACCCGTGTATTAAAAGTACTCACAAGCAAAGTTTATGAGTAGACTGCCGCCGCCTGCGTGAGCACCGAACATGTTGGGTGGCGCGGCGAGCATGCTGGATAGATTGTTGAGCAGTGTCTTCACTAAGAGGGGCGCGTGCATGCCGTAGCGGCCTTGGAAGAGTGTTCTGAAAATGTAAATAAAATTAGTTAAGGTTTTTCTTTTATATCTTCCTTGAGAATTGGAAGCCAATATAATAATAATATTCACACAACTATCACACAACGTCGTCTAGTCCCAAGCTAAGCAGAGCTTGTGCTATGAGTACTAGATTACTGATAAACATACTTCAATATTTCTAAATACATACATATTATAGATAAATTACACCCAGACATAGATCAAATGATTGTGCTCATCACACAAACATTTGTCCTGGGTGGGAATCGAACCCACGACCTCCGGCATAGCAGTCAGGGCTACTAACCACTAGACCAACAGGCCAGTCGCAGTCAATACGAGACAATATGGGCTAGCTTTAATAATAATAATAATGTCAAAGCTGTCGTTGCGTGGTTGGATCAAAGGCCATACAGAAGGTACTGGAAGTACTCCTCAACACAGTACGCATTGTGAGGAGGTTCCTGCCTCTGGAGCCCTAACCACCGGTAGCTTGGACTCTGCTCCCGACACCAGTGGACTACTATTTTTTTAAATTTTTAATTTTTTTTTAAGAAGTATTAATAAATGTAAACACGCAGGCTTAGCATAGTAAATAGTTGCTGCACCACAGGCGGAGGTGTTACGCAGACGTAGTATAACAAAAGCGCTCAGGTACTAAAGACGACCCCAATTAACTATCTCAAAAAAATGAATCACACAATTAGCGACACGAGGCAAAACCACTGAATGGATAAAAACACCACTGGACCATAAGAGAGTGAATGTTGTCCAACAGACCAGTCAATTTTATTGTATGTATTTATATAATTATGATACTATCTCTTTACATAGCATAAGCATAGCATAATCAGCTTTTTAATGTTCCCACTGCTGGGACTTAGGCCTCCTCTCTAAGAGAGGGAATGGGCTGTAATCGACCACGCAGGCCCAGTGCGGGTTGGTGGATGTCACATGTCTTCGAATTTTTGGTTCTAGGACATGCCGGTTTCCTTATAATGTTTTCCTTCACCGTTTTGAGAGCAGTGGTGATGAAATAAGTTACACAAAGTAACGCGCCTGGCTGAATTTGAACCCGCGACCTACAACTCTACATTGAATGTTATATTAATTCAGTGATAACTGTTTTGTTTGTACTTATTTTCCTATTATTCATACACACGGTGTCTACATCTCTGTTTTTCCAACTCTACCTTTGCAGGTATGCTGATTCCTGTAGAAATAAGCATCACCTTTGTAGGCTATTTTTCTTGTCTTTTTATTAATTTTTATTTGTGTGTAAATTATTTTTAAATAAATAAAACAGATGTACCTGTATATTAGAGAAGTATCCACCAGCCGTGTCTGGCCGTGCACTCCAGCGAACATGTAAACTGACATCAGCACCAACATCGTGTTGATACATTCTAGGTGGAGGTAGTATGTGTTGTCTCTGTGAAGGAGAGAAATTATGTGTCATAAATCAGTGATATCAGTGATAAGACTGTACCGTCGCATGGCAGCAAAGAACTCATAAAGCACTTTTTTTTTAAATTTAAACTTCATGTACAGTAGTGGTACATAGGCGGACTTAATGCAACAAGGCATTCCCTACCAGTCGACCATTAAGTTAAAAAAAAATATAAAAATACATTCAGCCGAACATAGAACCTCCTCCTTTTTGAAGTCGATTAAAAAGGCAAAACAGGGGTAGGTGTGCACAATAAATAAATCACTACATAGTATAAAACAAAGTCGCTTCCCGCTGTCTGTCTTTGTTTATGCTTAGATCTTTAAAACTACGCACCAGATTTTGATGTGGTTTTGATCACCTTTAGGGCGGGTCACTAGTACTCAATATTAGTATATTTAGTACTAGCGACCCGCCAGAATGTCTTTATAATATATATAATATAATATATTCCACAACGCCGTCTAGTCTCAAACTAAGCAGAGCTTGTGTTATGAGTACTAGACAACTGATAAACATACTTATATATTTCTAAATACATACATATATAGATAAATTACACCCAGACACAGAACAAATGATCGTACTCATCACACAACCATTTGGCCTGGGTGGGAATAGAACCCACGATCTCCGGCATAGCAGTAAGGGCCACTAACTACTAGACCAACAGGCCAGTCAAACTAGACTGCACCGTCGCTCGGCAGCAAATAACTTTTTTTTTAAATTTAAACTTCATGTACAGTAGAGGTATATAGGCGGACTTAATGCAAAAAGGCAGTCGACCTTTGAGTTAAAAAAGGCAACACTGTGGTAGGTGTGCACAGTAAATAAATCACTACATTGTATAAAACAAAGTCGCTTCCCGCTGTCTGTCTTTGTGTATGCTTAGATCTTTAAAACTACGCACCAGATTTTGATGCGGTTTTGATCAGCATTGCACCCGTGCGAAGCCAGGGCGGGTCGCTAGTACTCAATATTAGTATATTTAGTACTAACGACCAGCCAGAATGTCTTTATAATATATATAATATATTCCACAACTATCACACAACGCCGTCTAGTTTCAAGCTAAGCAGAGCTTGTGTTATGAGTACTAGACAACTGATAAACATACTTATATATTTCTAAATACATACATATATAGATAAATTACGCCCAGACACAGAACAAATGGTCGTGCTCATCACACAAACATTTGTCCTGGGTGGGAATCGAACCGACGACCTCCGGCATAGCAGTCAGGGCCACTAACCACTAGACCAACAGGCCAGTCAGCTGTTTATATACAACGTTCACAGCTTTGTTTACTTTTGAGGGTACCTACTCTTGAAAGAGCGACATATAATTATATGTGAAAAACACTCAACGCTCAAATCTAAGCCTGCAACGTTGAAAGTTTGACTCTGCGATTCATCAATGGTCATTGCAAAAAAGATATCTTTACCGGAAATTGTAGGCGTTTAAATTGGAACGGTAAATCCGATGGTATCAGAAGAATTTGGGGAATCAATACATCTTCTCCGGTACCGTAAACTGCTACAACATTGCCTGTATTTTGACGTTTTTATTTGATAAATCCTTTATTTTACAGAAAGTCATATGTGTTTTCAATTACAATTCAATATTGTACTTTAAGCTAACGGGATAAAGTTCTTATTAGCCAAAAAAACTCCTATTAATCACCAAAAAGTGCATTTAAAAAAGTAGGCAAAGTTAAGTTGCAAACTGCAACATTGCCTAGCCAAAAATATCATTGAAAATTATGGGTGCTAAGGGGACGATTTGGCGCCTATTTTGCTTATACATTTTTTTCATGTTAGACTTTATCTAGTCTTTAATTACAATATATATATTTATTTAACGATGGTAGGCAAAGTTGAACACGTTTTTATAGAAATCCATACAACGGTGAATAGGCCTGTAGAGTTGCTCCCCAAGGTTGATGAATTTAAACCTGCTACAACTTTGCCGACTATGATTACTCTTTAAAATAAGATTTAAAGCAAAAAAAACGAGTTAAAAAACAAAAAACGGCATATTTTCTTTGCTATACAACTTATTACACTTGTAAATGAAGGATAAATACTCTCCAAATAAAATTTATCCGAAGCCGGTATAAACACGTCCACGACCACTGACATTAAAATTGACACTGGCAATTTATTGTTGGATTATTTGAATGAATGATGCGTAAATGTTGTCATATAGATTACCGACTTGCTTTTAATAGTGCCACTGACAATAAAAACCGTTTCTATAAGACAATTATTTAACATTTTTAGGATTTAGGATTTTCAATGTTGTATAGAGACGGCAATGTTGTAGCAGTTTACCCACATGCAGTGAATATTGTGGACTCAATCTATCAAATCATTACAATTTAATATTTTGGATTGAAAAACATGCTCTTTTTGTCCGACCGATGGTTGCGTGTCTACAAAAGTGTAAATTCAATTTCCATACAAATACAAATAGGAAGAAACAAGAGCTACTTATAAAGGAAACAAACTAAATCGCTTCAATTAATCACTTCTCGACCTTTTGGCTAAAATCAATCATAGCTATCGCATTATAAGAGTTCGTGTAAAAATATCAAACCAACTAATTACGTTCGCTTCGCTTCGTTCGGCACCGCACCGCACCCACGTGCGTAGACACAATTAATCGCATAATCGTATCAATAGTTTGTTCCATTCTTGCCGCCTCGCTTCGTGATCGCGTCAACTGTCGAGCATGAGCGCCATTATGCGATAACAGCAGTCGCGGTTGATTTGCTGTCATTTTTTGAAGAGTTTCTTTGTCTGTCTCCGAAACTCATCATCAGATCTATATCAAATTTAAATTAGATCCTATCGGAATAAGCCCCTTTCGAACAAAAAAAAAGAATTTTGCAAATCTATCTATATATGACGTCGAGTTATGCCCGAAAATACGTAAAAAAAAATCTGGATGATAACCTACTCTTTTATAAAGTCGGTTAAAAACAAGACCTGACGCGACGCTTCGACTTTTCGCCAATGTGAGTTAGGCCACAGTGTAAAGTTGTATGTACCAATTTATGTATTATATGTATACATATTTTATTATCTTTTTATGTTGTTGTACACTAACAGCCCCAAATCTTTTCCTTTCGTTACAGTCCATCCAAAGGTTGTCTGGTAGAAATTGCCCTGTGCAATAAGACCGCCTATTGTACACTTATTTTTTATAAATGTCTGTCCTGTAATAAGTTAAGGTAAAGAAAGAAAGAAATAAATAAAGTATGAAACTTACGTTACTGGAACATCAATGATAAGTCCAATCAGGGCATCGATGAGCATTTCCACACGACTCTCAGTCCCGGTTAGTTTGGGGGATGTGTGGGGCTCGATAACATCGGGGGTTGCTGGGGACGCGAGCGGCGATGGTGATGTTTCTTGTGAGGGCTGTGGAATGAAAGGAAACGTTTTTAGTTAACCTTTTGACCGGTACGTCTAAAAGGCAATTTAAAAGCGTGCTCTTGACGCCAAGCTACGATTTCATCCTTGTCATGTAGTTGTGATCGCGGCGTGTTGGACACATTTTACTTTGTCATGTATATGTTGTGGCCAGATCTTAGAATTGATCACTTCATGATGTGACCGTCCATTTCATGATACGGCCAACTAAACCTGGTCAGATCATTTATGACTTTTGATGATATGTCAATCCACGTTTGGTCATAATATTAATTTAGGATTTGTATGATAAATAAGCTCTAAATAAAATAGGAACGTATGTATTGCTCTTGTAAGAACAAATAAAAGTTTAAAATTTAAATTAAAAACTCTAGTTCAAATAAAGAGCCAATTGCAGTTAAAAAAGATATTTTTAACTGTGCATCAAAAATCTTATTCTTTACCTACTAAAAATACTTATTTTACACCAAATATTCAAAACCTTTTTACATTTAGGTGTCTTCAAGGCTAGAGCGAATAGGCTCTTAATAAACTAGTGCGCCTCACCATCAATGATTGCATCGCTGCTTACCATCAGGTGGGATCGCAGTCAAGCACTGGTTTATATGATTTAAAAAAAATAAAAAATTAGGACTTAAAGCACCCTGACTTAGGTTAGGTTAGAAGGGGATGGCGGGGTCTAGGGAGCGAGCGAACACATACCCCGCCATCGCTATCGCTATTTTGGTGTACAATGAAGTATATATAAATAAATGAACCTAGAAAAGTACATATGAATTGAAAAATTTACTTTGGTACTTGCCTGATTTCGAACAGGCAACATTATACCACCCATGGGCCATTTTACCCATAGATTTAAGTTTATGTATAAGTTATGTTACTTTTTTGGTGTACAATAAAGTTTATTCTATTCTATCATACATGAGAAGCGGGTGCCTTAACTACTGCCCCTCTAGCCAAGTTACGATCGTTTCGTTCGCATCGAACGTCTCGAGTAGGCCACGCCTCCGATTCCTTTGTTCTGACGTCATCTCAACGCTCAGTCACGTGGTCAGAACAAAGGAATCGGAGGCGTGGCCTACTCGAGGCGTTCGACGCTAACGAAACGATCGTAACTTGGCTAGGGGGGCTGGTGCCATCTGTACTAGATATTTATAAACAGCTCATCGTTTTATCCAGTTCCTCTCTGCTCTCAACCGGTTCATTCCCAACCTCCATTCAGCCTGAACGTCCAAATGCCTGCACAGTTCATACTCTGGTAGCATCTCTACTAGATACTTGCAAACCACTAACCGTATTATGCAGCCCCTCTCTGCTCTCGACGGGCCCATTCCCCACCCTCCGTTCAGCTTGAACGTCCAAATGCCTGCACAGTTCATATTCTAGTAGCATCTCCACTAGATACTTGCAAACCACTAACCGTATTATCCAGCCCCTCTCTGCTCTCGACGGGCCCATTCCCCACCCTCCGTTCAGCTTGAACGTCCAAATGCCTGCACAGTTCATATTCTAGTAGCATCTCCACTAGATACTTGCAAACCACTAACCGTATTATCCAGCCCCTCTCTGCTCTCGACGGGACCATTCCCCACCCTCCGTTCAGCCTGCACGTCCAAATGCCTGCACAGTTCATACTCTGGTAGCATCTCTACTAGATACTTGCAAACCACTAACCGTATTATCCAGCCCTTCTCTGCTCTCGACGGGTCCATTTCCCTCCCTCCGTTCAGCCTGCACGTCCAAATGCCTGCACAGTTCATACTCTGGTAGCATCTCTACTAGATACTTGCAAACCACTAACCGTATTATCCAGCCGCTCTCTGCTCTCGACGGGTCCATTCCCCACCCTCCGTTCAGCTTGAACGTCCAAATGCCTGCACAGTTCATATTCTAGTAGCATCTCCACTAGATACTTGCAAACCACTAACCGTATTATCCAGCCCCTCTCTGCTCTCAACCGGTCCATTCCCCACCCTCCGTTCAGCCTGGACGTTCAAATGCCTGCACAGTTCATACTCTGGTAGCATCTCTACTAGATACTTGTGAACTACTAACCGTATTATCCAGCCCCTCTCTGCTCTCGACGGGCCCATTCCCCACCCTCCGTTCAGCCTGAACGTCCAAATGCCTGCACAGTTCATATTCTGGTAGCATCTCCACTAAATACTTGCAAACCACTAACCGTATTATGCAGCCCCTCTCTGCTCTCGACGGGCCCATTCCCCACACTCCGTTCAGCCTGAACGTCCAAATGCCTGCACAGTTCATATTCTGGTACCATCTCCACTAGATACTTGCAAACCACTAACCGTATTATGTAGCCCCTCTCTGCTCTCGATGGGTCCATTCCCCACCCTCCGTTCAGCCTGAACGTCCAAATGCCTGCACAGTTCATACTCTAGTAGCATCTCTACTAGATACTTGTAACTACTAACCGTAACATCGAGCCCCTCTCTGCTCTCGACGGGTCCATTCCCCACCCTCCGTTCAGTCTGAACGTCTAAATGCCTGCACAGTTCATATTCTGGTAGCATCTCCACTAGATACTTGCAAACCACTAACCGTATTATCCAGCCCCTCTCTGCTCTCGACGGGTCCATTCCCCACCCTCCGTTCACCTTGAATGTCCAAATGCCTGCACAGTTCATATTCTGGTACCATCTCTACTAGATACTTGCAAACCACTAACCGTATTATCCAGCCCCTCTCTGCTCTCGACGGGTCCATTCCCCACCCTCCGTTCAGCCTGCACGTCCAAATGCCTGCACAGTTCATATTCTGGTACCATCTCTACTAGATACTTGCTGACGGCGCGAATCACAAAGAGAGCGTTGAATGTCTGCCATGCTAGCATCACACTGAAACAAGAGAAAGAAAATCATGAGTTGTTGTTTTTTTGTATATCATAATTTTGTCTTTTATTTGTTGTTGAAGGGGAATCGTTTGTCTTGGTATGGTCATGTAAAGAGGAGAGATGAAACGCATGTTACTAAAAGAGTTATGAGTATACATGTGGATGGGTGGAGAGGGAGAGGGAGGCCAAAGAAAAGATGGATGGATTGTGTGAACAGTGATATGAAAGAAAAGGAAGTTAGTGATAGCATGACGGTTGATAGGATAGAATGGAAGAAAAAAACATGTTGCGCCGACCCCAAATAAGATGGGACAAGGGCAGGAAGATGATGATAATTTTGTCTTTTATTTGTTAGGCATACATAAAGGTTGAAGATAGATGTGTAATAAAACCGCTTACTTCAGTATAAAATAATATATTTATTACTCAATCCTTTGAATTGTCAAGACGACGGTTAGTCAGCAAAGTGATGCTAATTGCATATTTCATAGCGCAGATCTCTATGGATAATAACGTGTAATTAAAAAAATAGTGTCCATGGAGTTCCATGGACACTATATTTTTTATTACAAATATCTCGGTTACATATTTCTTGTCGCTATTGCATGAACTTTGACACTTCATAATCAATAAAGTATAACAATAGAAGCCTTGCAAATTTAATGAAGATTCTGAATCACGACAATTATTTTCAAAAACTTTTAAAGGTTAAAAAAACACGTACTTCCTAGAACAAGTTTTGTAAAATATTCGAGTAAATCACGGAATTACCGAATGCTAATAGAGTTTTCAGGCGTTATCTCTCTTTTTTCGCGTTGCCTTTTCGTCAAACATCGCGTTGGATTGCAATAAATGAAGTAACAAGCTTTTTAAACCAAGCTCGATGTTAACGATAGGCGAGTAAAAAAGGACCCTCTTAAAGGGTTAAATATACGAGCGAGAAAAACTGAATAAGAAAGAGAGCATCAAAAAGTCATTTTACAAAATGTTCTTTACGCCCTATGTAGCGATATTTCCTCTTTATTATGTTACGATTATTAGCTTTAAAACTTTTCTTATATTGACGTAACTAAGTACACGCACGTGGAGATATTGTCATCTGCAAATTTATTTTCCCATTGAGCTAAAAGCTATTATTTTATGAATTTTCCTTGACCAAGGTTAATCCCAACACTTGTTTTAATGACAGATTATTATGTGAGCCATGACGTGAGGACATTTGGAATATGAATCACAACCAGACATACCAAAGGATAGATTATAGGATAGGTTTCCCGGTAATGGTAAATACTTTATCTGATCTCCGCAATGGAGATCAGATAAAGTATCTGAAACGCTAAAGGACAAAATCTCCCCCATAAGCAACGCTGTCAATTGTTTGACTGGCCTGTTGGTCTAGTGGTCAGTGGCCTTGACTGTTATGCCGGAGGTCGTGGGATCGATTCCCACCCAGGACAAACGTTTGTGTGATGAGCACGATCATTTGTTCGGTGTATGGGTGTAATTTATTAATAATATGTCTGTATTTAGAAATATATAAGTATGTTTATCAGTTGTCTAGTACAAGCACAATCTCTGCTTAGTTTGGGACTAGATGATGTTGTGTAAAGTTGTAGAATATAAACTAAAAATAAATGTCCCATACCAAAACAAACGCTAGTTTCAAACTTCCTCATAATTACAGGACTTACAACATATTGTGAAAAACCATGTTTTGACAACTCGGTGAACACAATATTAATGTATTGTTATTGTTTTTATGTACGAGTACCTTACGCACGTGGGTTTGTCCGTTTGTTTTTATGTCATACCTCATGTACACATTGTTTACTAGGTATATTAATGTTGGAGACTAGATATTTCCCGGGGCCTATTCCACAAAATCCGTGAAATTTTCGGAGGGATATACTATGAGTATATAATTATACACCCCTATTTTTTAGTTAGTACAAAAAAAGGTGGCTCTATCCGTACCCGTCACTGATCATATTTTTGTAGTCAAAGTAAAAAAAACCGAAATCCCCAAATTGTACACGTAAATTAGTCATAATTGGTAAATTCACAATAGAATCAATCATTCATTTAACAATTGCTACTAGAAAATACTACGCGCAGTTTTTTTCCATTTTGGTCGTCAATTATTCGTCAATTATTAATCCACAATACCTGCCACCGCTGCTTGTACAATATTTCCATAAATTGAGTGGTAATTTTGGGATATAAACAAACGCTAATAATGCCGTTTTTGAATATTATTTATTGAGACTTTACTTAAATAATAACAAGACCTTTTCTAATAAGGCTTTTAAGTATTTGTAGTAATTAAAAATTAGTGGTGTATACAGTATAACCAGAAGTAGTCACCCAAAGGGCAATGGAAAGGGCTATGCTCGGAGTTTCCTTGCGTGATCACATAAAGAATGAAGATATCCGCAGGAGAACCAAGGTCGCCGACATAGCCCGAAGAATCGCCAAACTGAAGTGGCAGTGGGCAGGGCACATTGCTCGTAGAAAGGATGGTCGATGGGGCCGAAAGGTTCTAGAATGGCGACCACGTACCGGGAGACGCAGCGTTGGAAGGCCTCCCACAAGGTGGACCGATGACCTGGTGAGGGTCGCGGGAATCAGATGGATGCGAGACGCGACGAGAGGCCTATGTCCAACAGTGGACGACTTTCGGCTGAAATGATGATGATGCATAGGCGTTCGTCCACTATCTCACCTGATGGTAAGCGATGATGTGGCTGATGAAGCAGCACGTTAGCCTAGAAGTAACCTATTCACTCTTGGCTTAAAGACCCATAGGTTATAGATATCATCAAACAGAAAACACAGACTCCGGTAGAGAATTCCACTGGTTTGGTTATTATCCTTATTGTATTGGTTTAGATCATTAATTATGAATCATGATAAATGACTGTGGTTCATTTAAAATGCCCGGAGTTTATGACAGTATATTACTCTAAGGAAATAACTTGAGAAGGACAGTTGTGTTGTGAACCTACATATTTATTTAACAATCATGAAGATTTTATTTTTATTATTTTTGTTGGCGACTGCTGCAACAGCTTTCTTGATCCCCAAGGGTAAGTGATATTAAACTATTTATTAAGGTTAACTTCTATTATAATTTATATAATATAATATATAAATAAAAAAATAAATATATTGGTATGGTCATGTGAAGAGGAGGAATGAAGCGCATGTTGCTAAAAGAGTTATGAATTTATATGTGGATGGATGGAGAGGGAGAGGGAGGCCAAAGAAAAGATGGATGGATTGTGTGAGAAGTGATATGAAAGAAAAGGGAGTTAGTGATAGCGTGACGAGTGACAGGACAGAATGGAAAAAAAAATGTGTTGTGCCGACCTCAAATAAAACGGGACAAGGGCAGGAAGATGATGATTAAGGTTAGTCTATTTTTTTTTCCTTGACCATGGATACAAAGTCCTTCAGACGGAATAATATAGATTAAATGATTCCAAATAGTTAATTTGTTTAACATTACAATATGGATGTACATATTCTATTTTTTTTAACCGACTTCAAAAAGAAGGAGGTTCTATGTTCGGCTGAATGTGTTTTTTTTTTAATGTATGTTCACCAATTTTTCGGTCAATTGTGGACCGATTTTGAAAATTATATACATATATTCCAAGTTGGTCCCATAGAAATATTGTTATGATCTGATCATGAACTTCGAAGATATGGTACAGAACTCCTCATAGCATCACAGCAGAACTGTCGTAACAAGTAAAATTGCTTTATTTATACGCGTAGTCGATAACTGACTGAAAGAAGGGGAATATATCGAACTGATCTGATGATGAAGCCTGAAGTTAGGCACCGGATCTCTGTAATAAATTAATTTAATCTAACCGTGTTTGGTATTATTAGAATTGTCATGAGATGCACTCTGGCTATAAGGTATTTAAGTATGGCTGAGGGGTACTTTTTAGTGGTGGTACCATAACTAAAAAGTGTAAAATAAAAACTTTATCATTTATTATAGAAACACCGACTTCCGAAATTAAAGTTATTTTGCACTTTTCAGTGTTTTTTTTACATCGAAGTCGGTTGTATTTTTTTTTTTTTTTGGTTAAAAAGTTTTTATTGCAGTATTTGGCAGCAAATGTATCAAGTCAACCTTCTCGGCAAACTTCGCTGAGGTAGTCAACACTACCATAAAATTCTCAGCTACATTTTACCGAGATCGCGCCTGTTTCAATGATTCCACATATTGTCCAGTTGCGCAGACACTATCAATTTCAGAATAATTAAAACAGCCACTGAACTTCTCTTGAAGAAATGCCGCCAAAAACTTACTTTTATCTTTTAGGCTTATTTTTTTTTTCGGTGTGAAAATCATTCAATGACATCCCGCTCTCTTGGGCGGAGCGGTAGATAAATATATAATTTCGTAAAATCCGTTCTTAGCGGATGTCTACACTCTATAAGGAACCTACCTGCCAAATTTTAAGTTTGTAGGTGTTATAGTTTCTGAGATTTCGTGATTAATCATTGAGTGGTATTTCGCTTTTATATATACATAGATTTTATATTCCAGAAGTATATAGGGTGACTGGTAATTAGTGTACGATACTTAAACACGTGATTGTGCTCATGATAACCAACAACTTTTACTATGGGAACAAACCTGAAATCGCGAAAAAAAATCAGCTGTTCAGTACATTTATGTTTGCCTAATGTACTGAACAGCTGATATTTTTTTCGCGATTTGCCAGTCACCCTATATATATTTAGATTTTATATTCCGGGAGTATAATTCACTTTCTGATAATTTTTAAATTTTGTGCAAATCGACTGATTACGTACATAACGTCCAGAATCCGAACGTTATGTGCGTAATTCTTTTTATTTTCTTTCTTCCTTTAATAAAAGATTTGCCCTACACTAGGAATTACTCCTATATCATTGATGCGTTCACAAACATATAAACTTACATACACAAGACACCCAGACCCAAAACACTTATCCAAGTCATACAAATATTTGTTCCATGCGGGAATCGAACCCAAGGCACGCAGCGCAAAAGTCAATCACTCAACCACTGCGCCAGCCATGCTGTAAAATTAGTTTTCAGAAACCTAATCAAGATTTTTTTTTTTTCAGATTACCCTCATATGAAACCTGCAACACAAGTTATTTGCAGTTACAATGGAAACTGTAGTTATAAGATCCGCGGCTTCCCGTTGGCTTCGGCCAACTGGTTCTAAGCTACCTCCCCACCAACTTTCAGCCAAATCGGTTCAGCCGTTCTTGAGTTATAAATAGTGTAACTAACACGACTTTCTTTTATATATATATATATATATATAAAATTGCGTAAAATAAGAAAACGAAGACCAGACCAGTACGACTAACGAAGACCACGACGAACGAAGTTGCCTGACCAGTAGACTAGTGCTGTTCTATTATAATTATCAATGTGGAGTGAACACGAAGTAACAATAAATAATAAGTTCATCATCATCATCATCAATTCGGCCGAAAGACGTCCACTCTTGGACATAGGCCTCCCCAAAGTGTCGCCATAACGACCGGTCCTGTGCGTCTCGCATCCATCGCATTCCCGCGACTCTAACCAGGTCATCGGTCCACCTTGTGGGAGGCCTTCCAACGGTGCGACTTCTGGGGCACGGTCGCCACTCTAGAACCTTTCGGCCCCACCGACCATTCGTTCTCCGAGTTGTGTCCTGCTCATTGCCACTTAAGTTTGACTATTCTTCAGGCTATGTCAGCGACCTTGGTTCTCCTGCGAATCTCTTCATTCTTGATGCGAACACGCAAGGAAACTCCGAGCATAGCCCATTCCATTGCCTTTAGGTGACTTTTGTATAATAAGTTAGGAGGTTCCTTTCTCTGGAGCCCAGGGGACTTATCAAGATGTAATAAAATGTCAGTTGTTCGAGCGACAAAGAGGGATGGACCTATACACCCTTCATAGTTCCATCCCTTTTTCTCGTTTGGAAGACTGACGTTTGATTGATCACATCATGTTATGCCCTCTGACTGTAACTTAGACCCTGTCCCCTATACGGATGGGAAACTATTTTTTAATGATTTTTATTTATTTTTATTGAAATATTTATAAACGTAATTTATACAAATGTATATTTAATAAAAAAATAATAAAAGAATTATAATTATTGAGTTTTATTTTCAAACTATCAAAAATTTACATATTAAAAAAACATTGAACTATAATGTGCGAGTACTTCGCAAATTCCACCGCACCACAATTCCTCAGTTGCTACCGACCACCAAGAGACGTTTTATATGTCCAGCACCTTCCGTGAAATCCACGTTTGCAAAATGACACTACAACTCCACTGCACCGCGTTTATATAATAAACTTCCTATTAAAAATGCACAAAATTTAAATAACCACAACTTCGGGAAAAGTGTACATCTCTGGCTCAGTAAATTAGAGTACGAACAAATAGAAAATCTAGTCACCAGTAACCCAAACAAATAAAAGTACTGTACTTTGAAGACATCCACACACACACACAAACACATCATCATTCTACTCTACAAAAACACACCATCATGAATAACACACCACACCACACGCCCACATGAGTAACCATTCTATTATTGTTATTTTTATACTACTATTTTTTTTTGTTATCAAAAAAAAAAAAAATAGAATCAAAAATAAATCGAATCGAATCAATATTTTTTTATTTTTTATTTATAAAGTACGTGTCTTATTTCATTACATTTTTTTTTGGACTCTTGATTTGAGTACCAATTGGCATTGTTTGTTTGTAAACGGATTGTAATATGTATAGGGAAGGAACTGTCTCCTGAGATACAGGTTCACTACCTAGTTCAGGAGGCAGAGCATTTATGTAATTAGTGACACTTGTTTGCAAATAAATGATTATTATTATTAAAAAAAAATGACTTACCCACACTAAATAAAGCCTCTAAGAACTAACAAATTAATTATGGGGTCTACGCATGTATGTATTCTTATGTAACGTCAGTGGTTACGGGCAGTCGCTCGCTAACCGCCCTAATGTACACGTCAGACAATAAATAAGTACAATATATTATAGAGACAGTCATTTTATTTACGAATCCACGGATTACCTAAATAATTAAAGTATGGCGTCGAAAAACTCCGCATCGCTGTCGACTGGTAATGTACCTAAAAGACTGGCGGCATTGCCACACTCATGTTTTATCTGTTTCGTGGCCATGCTGTATAGCAATGCATAAAGCGAGAACTACACTAGACCGACGTACACGTGGACCACGCCTGATTTGTACGTAGCGGCGCGTTGCGTGACGTCCCGTGGCATGGACGTGGATCTAATGTAGCTCTGCAAGTCTACTTGCCATATTATTATAACATGTATGGAGACCGATGCGCCCAGATCAGATAGCCCACGTGTGCGCAATGTAGTTCTACCTTAACATTCGTCCAAGGTAAAAGCCAGCCCTGGGTCACGCGACGTGTAATAATAATGTATTTACTATCCTTTTGTTACATTTAATTGCATCAACTCTGAAATAAATTAATACTAACAATGACAAGTTGCCAAAGGGGTTAGGAGCAACCTGTATCTTGGTGACCCAAACATTACACTATGTTCTTAATTTGACGTGGCCTGCTAGCGCTGAAGAAGTAGAGGTGACTGGTGAGCTATTCATCAGTGTCACTTTACTTCAAGCCAGTTCAAGCTCCATTCTACCTTATGTTAGCGATCCCATGACTATTGTACATGGCAAAGTAAAATGTGTCCAACACGCCACGCTGATAAATCTTCTAAGGACGTACTAGGCATGCCTTTTAAGTTCTGTCGTTTTCATATTTCCCGGCAATTTTGAATTTGGAACTGTTCTATATTCGAATGTGTTAAAATTTTGAATCTCAAAACAGTTGAAAGTATTAGGATTAATGCTATTGTTTAGTCACAGCGTCGATTGGAATCTGTCAGGTTACGTACGAAAATGAATCTTTCTAAGGAAAATGTTCGTGCAATAATTTTCTACAACTTTATAAGAGGCCTGACACGGCGTCTGTGTTTTGAAGAGCTAATATCTGTGTTCAGTGATGAAGCCCCATGTCTGCGGACTGTTGAACGCTGGTATTTAGAATTCCAGCGTGGACATACTAGTGTTAGTGACAAATCTCGCGAAGGACGCCCAAAATCCGCCTTCACTGAAGATAACGTCATTGCTGTGAGACAACGAATTCTCGAACATCGTCATGTGACATATCGAGAGATAGAGGATCTATTAGGCTTCTCAGGGACAACCATTCAGAAGATCTTGCATGAAGCGCTTGGTGTGAGAAAGCTAGTTTGCCGTTTGATACCGCATCTGCTTTCCGACGATCACAAGGCGGCCCGCGTCAGATGGTGTAAGAAAACTCTGCAAAGGTTCAACCGAGGAGAGTCAAATCACGTCTACGACATCATCAGTGGTGAAGAATCTTGGATCTATGCCTACGATCCTGATTCCAAACAACAATCTACAATCTGGGTCTTTCAAGACGAGCCAAAGCCGACTAAAGTTGTTCGTTCTCGAAGCACTTCAAAGAAGATGGTGGCCACGTTCGTTGGAAAAACCGGCCATGTTGCGACTATTGCACTTGAAGATCGTAGAACGGTTAACGCAGAGTGGTATACCACAGTTTGTTTACCACAAGTCATCGCCGAACTTTGAAAATCTAACTCAAAGCGACGCATCATCCAGCACCACGACAACGCAAGTTCACACAGCGCTCGTCAAACGATTGAGTATTTGAAGCAGGAAAAAGTAGAAATTCTTGACCATCCTCCATACAGTCCTGACCTAAGCCCTAACGATTTCTTTACATTTCCTAAAATTAAGAAAAGTCTTCGTGGTCAAAGGTTCCAGTCCGGTGAAGAAGCAGTCGACGCTTTCAAGTCAGCCATTTTGAACACCCCCACTTTAGAGTGGAATAAATGTTATAATAACTGGTTTGAGCGAATGGAAAAGTGTATTAAGCTACGTGGTGAATACTTTAAAAAACAATAAAAAGTACTATAAGGTTCTAGTTGTGTTTTTTTCTTCAAACGACAAAACTTAAAAGGCATCCCTCGTATTGATTTACTTATTTGAGTTGGACATGAGGCAGATGTGAGCTGCCCAGTGTTGAAATAGTATCAAAATAAATGCCATTCAGCGATCATGCTTGATACTGTTAACTTTTTAGTATTATCTGTGGTGTTATTTTTTTTATAAGTTGGGAAATCATCTAAGAACTTTTCGCGCACTAATGCGGAGCGAGAGGGCGTGTTATACTTTTACTGACTAAAGCCACATCTATGTTACTTCAGTTGTCCTTTGCGTCCCAGGACCGGTTATAGGCTCAGGAAACACAATGCCATTCCATTCGACGGACCTGTCCAGCCGTTGCGCTCTTTAGTAGTTCTGAGTTGAGCTACACGAATACTGGCAAATGCTTGCACTGACTGAACAGTTCCGCTCAGAACTGTGTGTTTCTTTCTTCAAAAGACCATCTCAGAAGATCATCTGTATGGTTTTCATATGACTTGACCATTACATGTTTGCTGTATGGACTTTAAAAGAGACTTTGACCACTGAGTTTGTTTCGGTGTTTCTTCTCAGGGTAGTCAGCTAGGAAACACCGGCTTCATCTAGTTTAAATTGACAAATAAATTGACGTGAAAAAGTGTTTTTAAAAACCAATTTGCAAAATAAATATAATTTTTCATTTATTATATCAGTTTGGCGGCTGAGTTGCCTACGTCTGTTTTTTGTGTTTTGGAACGAAGTATACTGTTTCTTTTGCAGTCTGTGATTTAACCCTGACAATTATTCGTTCAACTGCAGGAGCCGGCAACGCGGTAGGCCCAGAAGGAGATGGCGTGACGAGTTGGACTCCTACCTAGAGAATTGGCCAGAAGTGGTTAAGGACAGAGAAAAGTGGAAGGCCGGAAGGGAGGTCATTACCTTGCAGTGGGACACAATAGTCTCATAACAATAATAAATTATTTTTAGATAAAAGTGTCTACTGCATGACTCCAGTCATTTATAAAATAAGATGTCTAAGGGCCGAAACTGCGTAAAGCGAAAGCCCGCGCGGTCCCATCCATACGTAACCTATATTTTTCCGTCATCTTTCACCGTTACCCATATTTGCAAAATAAAATTATCTTTTTCTAGAAACAAGTACGAGTCTATAAATAACTATTTAATGATTAATCTTTGAACCTCTTAAGTCAGATATATCCAACAAACACTGTCGCGTTTATTTCTCCAGGGTCGCACATCCACGACCAAATACTCGATCTCGTCAGCTCTTCTGTCACCTATAGGGATTGAGTGGGTGGCTTGCCGTCCGACCGTCCGGCAACCGTCCGGACTGAGCCCAAGCCGTCGACGGAGCATGCTGTTCCACGCGTTCTTCAAGGAGATGTCAGCAACTGTAGGGGCCCAGCAGGGTCGAAGCCTACTGGGGCCAAGGGTCTGATTCTGAAAGGAAAACTTGGCCCTGGTACGAAAGGCAACGAAGGAACAGGAGTGGGTTTTTAGTCAGTAAAAGTCTGACACTATCTCCCGCTCTACCCAAGAGCGCGGAATATCATAAGATAATATTTCCGCCGAAAAAAAAAACCTATGGGGATTGAATTGAAGAGCTAAACGAGATGGAGTGCCCAGCCGGAAACACACGACTCTGGCGAACAGGACACGAAAACACTACTCGTCATTTTGACGCAAGCTGTTGAAGGGTTAATGTGTATCGTGTTGCTTATTCATTACCTAATTAATTTTTTCTTGTTAAAGTGGAGCGTTCAATTTTTGAGATAACTTAGTTTATAAATAATACAGTTTTTATCAGAAAAAAAACCTAGAATTGAAAAAAAAATATAATTGCCAAAACAAGCAAGTGATAAGGATACATTTATATTTAAGCAAGCAAAGATCAAATGTTTCGTCTTTACATTAAGGTCTATAATTCTAGATACATAGTCTATCGTTAGGTTATCTATAGGTTACGGGTAAAACCCCGCTTTATCTCATGTTTAGGGATACGACAGCAAGATCAAATGACAATGCTCTGGCTCCAAACAAGAAAACCCAACTTCGGCAAATTATCAATACTGATAAAAAAAATAGGGAATACCTTTGTAAACAGTATATTTCCACTTATACCAAACGACGTTTTTCAATACGCTTACGAAGACAAATAAACAGGAGTTGACGCGCGCGCGACTCGTGGGGGTCGCGCCACGCCCAGTCTGATACGATAAATGTAATAAAATGTGGCGGGAGCGACCACGCGCACTTTTCCGCACTAGTGCGAAAAACAGTAAATTGAGTGCCTAAAAGCGGTTTTTTTTTTCGGTGGGAAAATCATCTTATGACATCCCCCGCCCTTGGGCGGGCCGGGAGATAGTGTCAGACTTTTACTGACTAAAAACCCACTCCTGTTCCTTCGTTGCCTTTCGTACCAGGGCCGAGTCTTCCTTTCAGAATCAGACCCTTGGCCCCAGTAGGCTTCGACCCTGCTAGGCCCCTACAGTTGCTGACATCTCCTTGATGCGCGCGTGGAACAGCACGCGCCGTCAACGACTTGGGCTCGGTCCGGACGGTTACCGGACGGTCGGACGGCGAGCCACCCATTGCTCGCCGTCCGCAAGCCTGCGCCTACGATGGCCGGAAATCGGGATCGGAATCCCGGCGGCGATTGGGGCGTGAGGACCGTGGCCTCACGCGATCGGCCGCCTCCTTTGCTAGCATTACTGCTTCGCAGAAGGAGGCGACCGCCTGCCACTCCTCCTCGCTCCGGACCATGGCCTGTACCAAGGCCCGGCGCGAGAGATCGCCGCCGCCGATCGCCCACACGAGGACACGGCGTTGCTCTGCCCAAGCGGGACACACCTCCACCGTGTCCTCCGGGTGGTCCACACAATGGTGACACCCGGCCGTTTCTTCCGCACGAATCCGGTGCAGGAACCTCCCGAACTTACCATGTCCGGTGAGGACCTGCGTCATGCGGAAGGTAAGGACGCCGTGTTGCCTAAAAGCGGTAGGGATAAGAGCGGGTATTAGAGTAAGTGTATGGAAAAATAATTATTTGGATTTATTTATTCAGACTTATGGGTTCATTCATTAAAAGAAAATTTTTGTTGTTGTAATTGTTGTCACAAAACGTTTAATTGCGCCGCTAAAACAAAAATTATTATATATCGATAAAAATACATTCATTTGTCCTATATCTATTTACAGTCACACAGCACTGAGTGTAAATAAAGGAATTATTATAAGGCTCGGCACAAACGTGCCACCGACCACTGGTGGCTAGCGACATCGACTTAAGAGGGCACTCGTCTATTGTCAACCTAAACATGGTTTAAAAGCTTGCCGGTTCATCCAACGCAATGTTTAAAAAAAAGGCAATGCGAAAACAGAGAGATAATACCAGAAAAAAAAAGGTGCTGGCATTCGGTAATACCGTCATTTACTCGAATACTTCACACAACTTGTTCCAGGAGTGATTTTTTTTAAATTGTAAAAGTTTTTGAAAAATTAGTTCGTCATTCAGAATCTTGATTAAATTTGCAAGGATTCTATTGTTATATTTTTTGACTTTTTTAATTTTTGAGTACAAAATTCATGC
This sequence comes from Mythimna impura, assembly GCA_905147345.3. Lineage (NCBI taxonomy): Eukaryota > Metazoa > Arthropoda > Insecta > Lepidoptera > Noctuidae > Mythimna > Mythimna impura. Next base: position 7,129,786 of record LR990369.1, on the reverse strand, counting down.
AAAATAGTGGATTTTCAGAGGTCTTACTGGATTAGTTTTACATAAATTTATAAATTGATATCAATAGAAGCCAAGATAATATCCACAAGATATCTGTGTTTCAAAAATATCTAATGAAAAATGTGCAATAACGTCATAATCGCGTAAGAACGGTTGTATGAAAACAGTGAAAAAATTTATGTACACACTTTTTCAATTTTGTATAGACGCACCGATGGATGCGAGACGCACAGGATCGTTCGTTGTGGCGACATTTGGGGGAGGCCTATGTCCAGCAGTGGACGTCTATCGGCTGAAATGATGATGATGATGATAGACGCGCCGCACACGTTTAGCCGTTGCGTTGGTGGCCACTCACTACAACAGTGTCCGCGACTCGCCACTTGTGGTCGCTACAGGCCACACAAAACGCCGACAAAAAGTTTATTTGAGTACCTACATTTCTCATGTCAAACGTTTTAGTATTTAAGAATAACTTGTATTTCTCATATTAAGTGAATTGTATTCTTTTTGAGAAATAAATGTCTTAAACCGTAACCGCCACTGTGGCACTGCTCCACCCTCGCGCTCCACACTGCGCAGCATGGAGCGGGTTAAAAAATGTGATGGCTTCCAAACACCGGTGGCTATCGCTCGCTTCTGACACTGTTACAAATCGCCGCCCCAGTGCTTGAGTGGAAATACAGGAGACATTTTTTTTAAGATAATTTTTCAAACAATAGAAATATGTAGTATTTCTTTCAATATATTATCTGTATAATAATTAAAAATAGTAAGCACTAGAGATTAGTTGCTATACATTGAAATAAAAAAGTAAATTTTGCTAAAATTGATCGGTTGGCCATTTAAGCCACATTTTGTTACCCTAGTAGGTAACAAAAGTGGCAGTAGGGCGCGGCAGCCACCGATGGCTGCGTTCGGTGGACCGTTTGCGCCGAGCCCAAGTGTATATATCACTTGGCTTTTAAACGATTGTGCGTGGTTTGAAGCTCTCATTGTAAAGACAATCTTGTGGTTTGATATACGTTGTTGTTTACTAAAATAACAAAATGAAGATATTATTTATTATTTTGTTTGTATTATTTGCGATGGCCGCATCCAAGCAGGTTACTCTTCCAAAAATATCAAGTAAGTTATCTATTGTACCTATGTGTTTTATGTAAAACTACCACATTGCCCACGACATCTTTCGCGAAAATGTTTTTATATAAATTCTAACACGCCATAAACTGTATTATAAGAACAGTTTTCAATTTTTATTGATAGGCTCACGTTTGACAACTATCTCACCTGATCAACGAAGTGTGGCCAGCGGAGGAGCACGTTTTATATTCAAATAAATAGTATTTATAATCATTTTTGTATGAAATCTAAGAAAACTCGCATTATTTGTAATATGAGTTCAACCGTGGAAATAATGTGTATTAAGCGGTATGCAATATTGAGAGTTCTTTTGTTAGAAGAAAGTAGTAGGTATACGTCATTGATATTGCTTGCCCTTTCAAATGCATATTTTCTACGTTGGAACTCATAATATGAAAAACACTTTTTTTATTAGCTTTCATACGGTTATAAGTACTGCGATATTACAGAAAATACAAAACACAAAGAAAACAATAAATACCTAATTTCGAAAAAAGAATAACGTATCTTTAATATAAAGTTTATTTGAACTTATAATTCCGAGTCAATTCAAAGATATAACACTTAAAGCAACCCGTTTTAAAAGACGGCAATTTCATAAGTAAAGATGTGTGTTACTTTCACGCGGGCGTAGCTACTGGCAGGAAATATTTAAAAGGAGAAACTGAACAAACCTGAAATCGCGAAAAAAAAATCAGCTGTTCAGTACATTTATGTTTGCCTAATGTACTAAACGGCTAATATTTTTTTCGCGATTTCGGTTTTGCTCCCATAGTAAAAATTGTTTGTTATCATGAGCACAAGCACGTGTTTAAGTATCGTACACTAATTGCCAGTCACCCTATATAAAGCCTTCAAATATTACGAAACACCTAAGATTATACCTGTCGCATTAAAAAAGAAAAGCTAGGCAAGTGCGAGACGAACTCGCGCACGATGAGTTCCGTACCGCCTGTAGCAAAAAACGGTAAAAAAACAAAACACGTTTGATGTAGAGGAGCCTAACTTAAATATTTATATTTTATTCTGTTTTTAGTATTTGGTTGTTTTATACGTCATTTGCGAAAATTTCAACTGTCTAGCTGTCACGGTAAAATGAGATACAGCCTGCCCTGCGTTCAAAAATAACCAGAGTAGGGTAGGGTCGTTACTCTAACCGTTCAAAAATGCTTCAAGTTGCAACCCAGGGTCGTTCTTTTATAACTCGAGTAGCTACCCTAGAGTTAACCCAACTAACTCTAACTCCGAGCAGGGTAGGTTGGTGTAAGCGGCAGGAATGACAATTGAATCCTACGTTCGCGAGTATCTAACCTGATGACGTCATTAGAGTTAACTCTAACCTCATTTTTGAACGGAGGGCTGGTGACACCCATATGGACAAAGGAGTCATAGCAATAGGGTCCTGTTTTTACCCTTTTGGGTGCAGAACCCTATTACAATTGTATAGACTAGTGTAATCATTTTTCTATTCAACACACACTAGACAGTAAAGGGCCTATTACACCATTCGATATTCAGACAGTTTTAGTCTATGATTCGACATATCGCGTAGTGTAATAAGAGTTAGACCGGTCTTACTCGGAACAAAAAATAAGACAGTCTGAATATCGTGTGCTGAATATCGCGTAGTGTAATAGGCTCTTAAAACCTACACTAATTTAACATATTGAGTCTGTACAAGTCTTTAATACATTTTATTTTCTTTTCTTTGCAGTTAATATTACAGAACATCACGCAAGGAAAACTTCTTCGCAAATGATGAGGTTATACAGAATGGTTTAACAAAAAAATGGATAAAATTTGTCGTAAAGATACAAAATATTGAAGAACTGGCGAAAATGTTTACAAAGAAAATGTGTATCAGGAGAAATAAATATTGTTAACTTAAGTATAGTGTTTTATTATTTACCGTTCATTGTGGCGACACTTGAGGGGAGGCCTATGTCCAACAGTGGATGTCTCTCGGCTGAAATGATGATAACGATTATGTGTCCCACTGCAGAGCAAAGGCCTCCGTTCCATTCTTCCACTCTTCTCTATCCTTAGCTATCTGGCCAATTCTTTAAGCAAGAATTCTACACGTCACGCCATCTCCTTCTGGGCCTACCGCGTTTCCGGCTCCTGCTGTTTGGGCTCCAATCAGTCATCTTTGCCGAATTTTGTTGCGACATGCCACAGATATTATGGCCTGTCCAGATGCATTTTCATTAGGTGACTTTATGATAAAATAATGTGTCTGTTAAGTCAATGGTACGGAAGCTCGGTCGTTCATTCGTTCTCAAATGAACAACCAAAGTGATACTGACGTCGGCCGATACGTCACATTTCATTAAGACAGATCCGGGCTGACGTTTTCACGAGCCGAACAGATAAAAGTTCCGACCGCAGTGCCGGGGTTCTTTTCTCCGTATTGTTAGAGTAAAAAGTTGATGAATTTCTAGGTACATGTTTTTTTTTTATATTTGGAATTTTATGACCTAGTAACTGAGACCGTTAGTTCAAGTTTTTATTTTCATTTAATATGTACAGTTACTTTGTTAACCATTAGAGTAAAGATTTAGCAATTAAAATTTGTATTTAGCAGAAAATGCATCGAATCGTATGAATACGATTTTGCGTTATTTACCTCGCTTTCACAAAGTTTTTACTTCCGCCGTTTATTTTTAGCCATTCCTCCTCGCTTCGGACCATGGCCTGTACCATGGCGATAGAGGTCGCCGCCACCAGCTCTCTAAGCGACGTGCAAGAACTTTCAGAACTTACCATGGCAGGTTGAAATTACGGCGGTAACTCCCCTCTTTCAGGAGTGAATGGAAAGACCTCACGGCGTCCTCACCTTCCGCATGACGCAGGTTCTCACCAAGCATGGTCAGTTCGGGAAGTTCCTGCACCGGATTGATGCGGAAGTAACGCCCGGGTGTCACCACTGTGTTGACCGCCCGGAGGACACGGTGCAGCATACGCATAAGCAACGATCTCTCGCGCCGGGCCTTGGTACAGGCCATGGTCCGAAACGAGGAGGAGTGGCAGGTGGTCGCCTACTTCTGCGAAGCAGGAATGCTAGCAAAGGAGGAGGCCGCACGTGCACGCGCGAGGGAACCGCCCTCACGCCCCAGCCCGGATTCCGATCCCCATTTCCAGCCACCGTAGGCGCGGGCTTGCGGACCATCTGGAAACCGTCCGGACCGAACCCAAGTTGTCCACGGCGCGTACTGTATCATGCGCGCCTCAAGGAGATGTCAGCAAACCGTAGGGGCCCAGCAGTGTCGAAGCCTACTGGGGCCAAGGGATTGTTACTGAAAGGAAAACTCTGCCCTGGTATGAAAGGCAACGAAGGAACAGAAGTGGGTTTTTAGTCAGTAAAAGTCTGACACACCAGCGGGGGATGTCATTGGATGATATTCCCACCTAAAAAAAAACCATGTCAGGTGAAAACCTACGTCACGCGGAAGGCGCGGACGCCATGACATCTCTCCAGCCACTCCTCAAGGGGAATTACCGCCAAGATTACTTCAATCGTGCAGTCACGCAGACACCGTTTTGTTATGTCGTCTAGTTACGTAACTAATAGGACTGGAAAACACCGACTCCGCTAGGTAGTCCCACTTTTTAGCTTTTACGTAAAACAAACGTACTTGTTGAAGAAAAATAAGGAAAATCTACAAATTCCAACAATGAATACGTATTTTCAGATGAATGCAGCTTATTATATAAGTATAACACTTTCCTGTAATATAATATACTATACAGTACCACCTTGAAGTGCAGACGCGTTTAGTAAAACAATAAAAATATGGAGATGTTGTGGGTTTTCAGTGTTTTAGTGTTGGTTATAGCGGAAATGGATTCAACGACAATGGACGAAAGTAAAAGTAAGTTTTTTTTGTTATTGGACACTGGGATACAATCACCCAAAGGGTAATGAAAATGGGCTAAACTCGGAATTTCCTTGCGTGATCACATCAGAAATGAAGATATACGCAGGAGAACCAAGGTTACCGACGTAGCCCGGAGAATCTCAAAACTTAAGTGGCAATGGGCCAAGGCACATTGTTCGCAGAACAGATGGTCGATGGGGACGAAAGATTCTGGAGTGGCGACCTCTCGTTGGAAGGCCTCCCACAAGGTGGTCCAATGAGGTGAGGATCGCGGGAATCCGATAGATGCGAGAAACACAGGACCTGTCGTTATGGCTAAGCTTGGGGAAGGCCTATGTCCAACAGTAGACGTCTTTCGGCTGAAATTATTATGATGATGAACTCTTATAGCCACTTTAAAAGTGCATTAAAGGACATCGAAGGACTGGAACAATTTGCCTGCTGCGGTCTTCCCGTCCAACTATAATTTAGGTGTCTTCAAGGCTAGAGTGAATAGGGTCTTAATAAACTAGTGCGTCTCACCATCGATGATTGCATCACTGATTACCATTAGGTGGGATCGCAGTCAAGCACTGGTTTATATCAATTAAAAAAAAACCATGCGTCCCACGCAAAAGGTCGTAACGCAAAAAAATGCGTTTTTTTAGGAGAACCGTAATTACTAATGAAAGTACTTTGTGATAACTTTTAATCGATGTTTTTGCATTAAGTATTCAATAATAATTCTACTGGCCTGTTGATCTAGTGGTTAGTGGCCCTGACTGCTATGCTAGAGGTCGTGGGTTCGATGCCTACCCAAGACAAATGTTTATGTGATGAGCACGATCATTTGTTTTGTCTGGGTGTAATTTATCTATAATATGTATGTATATAGAAACATATTTGTTTATCAGTCGTGTAGTACTAATAGCAATTATTATTATTATTATTATAATAAACAGTTTCAGATCACAGCACCAGATGCATAACATTTCTTTTATTATAATACAATTTAATGAAAAATATGTTAGGGTACGACTTTTTAGGTAGATTTGTAAAACTTTGAAGACAAAAGACGCGTCCCTTTTTAGGGTTCCGTAGCCAAATGGCAAAAAACGGAACCTTTATAGTTTCGTCATGTCTGTCTGTCCGTCCGTATGTCACAGCCACATTTTTCCGAAACTATAAGAACTATAATGTTTTGAAACTTGCTATGTAGATGTATTCTGTGAACCGCATTAAGATTTTCACACAAAAATAGAAAAAAAAACAATAAATTTTGGGGGTTCCCCATTCTTAGAAATGAAACTCACAATTTTTTTTTCATTAAACCCATACGTGTGGGGTATCTATGGATAGGTCTTCAAAAATGATATTGAGGTTTCTAAGGGCTGAAACTGCGTAGAGCGGGCGCCCGCGCGGTTCCCTACAAAAGAGCTCCGTTGCGGGGACCCGCGCGGGCACTTTTGTATGGAACCGCGCGGGCACCCGCTTAACGCAGTTTCAGGCCTTATATAATTTTTTTCTAAACTGAATAGTTTGCGCGAGAGACACTTTCAAATTGGTAAAATGTGTCCCCCCCTGTAACTTCTAAAATAAGGAAATAATCAAACTAAAACAAATATATGATGTACAATACCGTACAAACTTCCACCGAAAATTGGTTTGAATGAGATCTAGTAATTAGTTTTTTTAATACGTCGTAAACCGCAATTTACCTTTCAAGTTTGTACGGAACCCTCAGTGCGCGAGTCCGTATCGTCTGTAACAAAAGACGGCAAGAAAAATCACTATTTTTTTTGCATGGGTGCCCCACTTAAATATTTATTTTATTCTGTTTTTAGTATTTGTTGTTTTAACAGCAACAGAAATACATGCTGTGAAAATTTCAGCTGTCTAGCTATCACGGTCCATAAAACACAGCCTGGTGTCAGACAAAAGGATAGCTGAGAAAAACGGAAACAGAAGGATAAAAACGGGACCCTATTGCTTCCCCTTACCCTTTGGGTACGGGGACTCGGAACTCTAACAAAACTTTCAAATAAGATTTAATAATGAGCAGTGGTGGCCGAGTGGTAACGGCTCCGACTTACGAGTTGTAGGTCGCGGGTTCAAACCCAGGCAGGCGCCTTACTTTGTGTATTTTATTTCATCACCACTGCTCTAAAAACGGTGAAGGAAAACATCGTGAGGAAACCGGCATGTCCTAGAACCCAAAATTCGAAGACATGTGACATCCACCAACCCGCACTGGGCTCGCGTGGTGGATTACGGCCCATTCCCTCTCCAAGAGAGAAGGCCTGAGTCCCAACAGTGGGAACATTATAAGGCCGACTATGCTATGCTATGTTAAAAGATTTAATAGCGTTTAAGTCTGTCATATAGTCGTGACCGTGGCGTGCCGGACACATTTTACTTTGACACGTATATATGACTGTGAATTACTTATTCTTGTTACAGCGATACCTTCGCCAGACGAAACTGACTCAATCGAATTCAAACCAGCTACGACTATAGTTAAAGACTATGATGCAGCGTCTACCCAGACAGAATCATCAACCACAACGACGACATCATCATCATCATCATCATCATCATCATCAGATTCCGACAAGAAAGAATAACTATGATAAAGAAAGAAAACGGTGAGCCGCCATCGGTGTATGTTGGACAGCCAAACGAAAATTTTTGTACTAGCCCACCTTATGATAAATAAATAGAAAGAATAAAGCTAGAACTACATTAGACCGACGCACACGTGTAACACGCCTGATTTGTACGTAGAACGACGTCGCGTGGCGTGGAGCAAGTGTAGCTCTACAAGTCTAGTTTCCATATAAAATGTATGGAGACCGACGCGCCCAGATCGGCGTGTGTGGCACACGTGTAAGCATTGTAGTTCTAGCATAAGCTTTATATATATATTAATATAAAAAACCAAGTTTCCTAACGCATCTGTTTGTCTGTATGTTGACGATTTCCATGCGGTTTTTACCAACAAACAACGTGATTCCTGAGGAAGATTTAGATGAACTGAGGGAGATTTGGACTCATACTAGCGGCCCCGACTAGTGTTGCCAGGTGTCGCAATTTGCGCCTGATCGGGACGCTAAATGTCCCGATAACTCAATAAATTTATTAAAAATCATTATTAAAAGTATCGAAAGCTGTATTTTTGTCAGAAAAAAATTGAGGACCCGTTTGCAGCGCGACCTACCGTGTCCAATTGTATTTTCAAACCATCCAGGAGCCCACAACTGAAAAAAAAATATTCAAAACGGTCAAGCCGTTTAAGAATTAGGTGACAAACACACGTATATAGGGTGACTGGTAATTAGTGTACGATACTTAAACACGTGATTGTGCTCATGATAACCAACAACTTTTACTATGGGAACAAACCTGAAACCGCGAAAAAAAAATTAGCTGTTCAGTACATTTATGTTTGCCTAATGTACTGAACAGCTGATATTTTTTTCGCGATTTTGCTCCCATAATAAAAATATTTTTTTATCATGAGCACAATCACGTGTTTAAGTATCGTACACTAATTGCCAGTCACCCTATATATAAAGATAATACATGCATATTGTAGTAGATAGATAGATAGTAATAAAAGAGCTTTAAGTAGTAGATTGTTATTTTATGTTAAGATTATGAATGAATAAATTATTATTTTTAAAGAATAACTAGTTTGATTTGAGTAAAAAGTCGAAAAAACCTTTTCAGAATGATTTATTTATTTATTAAAACTTTATGCACTAGTAATAAACACTGTACAAAGGCGGACTTAATGCCTTGAGACATTTTCTACCAGTCGACCTTAGGGTGGTGCAGAAACATAACATGGTAGGTGCAGCTTAATGGTGAAGAAACAGAAAAGAAATACAATAATAAATATATTCTTAGATACATACATACAAATTAACAATGTAATTATGAGAAACGAATCCAACAAATCACCGCTGTGATGATTACACCAACGATGACCAACCAATGATTGTGGTACGTATAATGATATGGTGAATACAAGTAGAAGATGAAATAAACGATAGAATCTTCAAATAACTTCTCCCGCTTTGGATGGAGCGAGAAGTAGTATCAGACTTTTACTAACTAAAACCCAACAGTGTTCCCTCAGTTGCCCTTTGCGTTCCGGGGCTAAGGTAATTATTTCAAAAACTCTTGCAGCTCAATGTAAGTACTTATTTGGCATTAAGTTGACTGGTCTACACTTTCTTCTCATCATCTTCCTGCCCTTGTCCCGTCTTATTTAGAGTCGGCGCAACACGTTTTTTTTCTTCCATTCTATCCTGTCACCCGTCATGCTATCACTAACTTCCTTTTCTTTCATATGACTCTTAACACAATCAACCATCTTTTCTTTGGCCTTCCTCTCCCTCTCCCCGTTCACACGTATACTCATAACTCTTTTAGTAACATGCGTTTCATCCCTCCTCTTTACATGACCATACCAAGACAAACGATTCCCCTTCAACTTTTCAGTCACTGGTGCCACTTTTAAACTTCCTCTAATATACTCATTTCTCACTTTATCCATTCTCATCCCATAGATGCCTATCTAAAATAAAAAATAAATTGAATTGCATTGAATCAGACACAAAGCAAAATAGCTGTCATTAGATTTTGAAATAACAGTCTCACCTTTTGAGTACCGTAATTAGAGACACAATAGAAAGACAATGACCGAGCGAACGCCGGCGTTCGCTCGGGGTTTAATGTCCCGAACGCCGGGGAAAGCGAAAGCGAAAGGCCTAGCTTTAGCTAACTCATCAATCTAGGTTCTAAAGAATCTAGGACGAGCTGAATCTCGATTGATGAGTTATTCTGGGTCACCTAATAATGCGTCTCGCATCCATCGGATTCCAGCGACACTTATCAGGTCGTAGGTTCACTTTGTGGGAGGTCTTCCAACATTGCGTCTCACACAGGATCATTTATTGTGGATACTTCGGGGCTAGGTCTAATAGTGGACGTCTTTCGGCTGAAATGATGATGATGATCTAGGTACAGGCACGTTCGTTCAAGCAGACGACAAATACCTGCAAGAGGCCTTTCATTCATTAACAATAAAAAACTGGGCAAGTGCGAGTCGGACTCACGCCCTGTGGGTTCCGTACACACTTACCTATGAAAACAGTTCAATTCCTGAATTGAGTTTCAGATTTTTTTCCTATATTTGTGGAATATCTATATTTCCAAATTTCAGGATTTTAGGTCAACGGGAAGAACCCTATGAATTTTGATTCCCTTGAGAATATCGAAATATACGTTTTTTGCGACATAAACGGCCATATCTTTTTTTTCCGTTAACTCAGACGTTTGATCTTTTCACAGCTTAAAGGGACCGCAGACCTGAATATATGGTTTTAATTTCAATTCGATACGTCCACGCGTTCTCGAGATAAAAGGTCTTGGCAGACAGACGGACGGACAACCAAGTAATTCTATAAGGGTTCCGTTTTCCTTTTGAGGTACAGAACCCTAAAAACGACGCATCCAAATAAACTGGGATTGAGCTAAGAGAATGATAATTATGGACTAGTTTCTTTTTAATACCATTTTCCTCTTACGTCGGGATTGTCCCCAAGACAATGGCGCGGAATGTTCCACGTGTACTTCGCTAGGAACACCTGCGGTTGCGGGGCAGAGGGATACACCGTCAATGGTGACCGCAACGAACAATAACTAATACGTAAGTACTACGTAATGAAGCGACTATTTATTTATTTATTTATATATACTTTATTGTACACCAAGATAATGAATGACTATTCTGCCTGTATAACTAACAAATAAGGTGCTAGACAGAACCACAACGATTATCGACTTGTCCAAATCTACGGGATTATTTTTTTTGAATTGGGTTATCAACCGATGATTTCTCACGCTCTAGGGTGGAGCGAGAGAGCATGTCAGACTTTTAATGATAATACCACACCTGTGTCCTATTGTACCGGAAGACGCAGTGTTGGAAGGCCCCCTACAAGGTGGACCGATGACCTGGTGAAGGTTGCGGGAATCCGATGGATGCGTGTTTTTTTTTTTTTTTTTTTTAATTCATATTAACCAGTGCTTGACTGCGATCCCACCTGATGGTAAGCAGCGATGCAATCATTGATGGTGAGGCGCACTAGTTTATTAAGAGCCTATTCACTCTAGCCTTGAAGACACCTAAATTATAGTTGGACGGGAAGACCGCAGCAGGCAAATTGTTCCATTCCTTCGATGTACGCGGTATAAACGACGAAGCGAAACGCTTAGTCCGGACCGTTGAAGTTTCAACAACGTAAGAGTAGATACTCGCCGTACGTCGGGTTGTCCGATGGTAGAAAGGAGATGGCGGAATCAAGTCATGCAATTCCCGCGCACTCTCCAAAATGCAACCTGTAAAATACCGATAGGCTGGCTACCCTGCGCCTGTGCTCGAGGCTTTGTAGATTGGACTTAACCAAATCTGGATCCCCAATTAGCTTCTTCGCACGCCTTTCCACTGAGTCCAAAGCTGCTAGATGGCATTTTGCAGCACCAGTCCATATGTGACTGCAGTACTCCACACACGATCGGACCTGTGCTTTGTATAACATTAGAAGCTGTCCCGGTGTGAAGTACCGTCGGACCTTTGCAAGAACACCTAGTTTTCTAGCAGCTACCTTGGCTTTGGACTCAATGAACCGCCCAAAATTGAGGTCTGAAGAAATTTCAACTCCCAAGAGCTGAAGGCGGTCGGTGCACTCCAGAGATACATTCTGAAAAGCAGGAGCCAAGGCGAACGGACTCCTTTTGGCGGTGAACAGACACGCTTGTGTTTTGGCGGCGTTGAATCCTACCAGATTGGTTTCGCCCCACATGGAGACTGCCTGAAGTGAGACATTCGTACGCTCTACCATAGCCTCTCGTTCGGACCGGATTAGCTCCTTACTAGCCCGAGCACCTGGCAGGTATCTCTCTACAACTGTGCTATCATCTGCATACCCATAGATACCGGGCATCAGCAGATCGTTAATATGCAGCAGGAAAAGAGTTGCAGAGAGAACTGACCCCTGAGGAACTCCGGCATTGGTCGTCATGGGCTCTGATGAGCATCCATCGACAACAACTCGGAGAGACCGTTCACTCAGGAAGTCTTTTACCCAGTTAATAATAATAATAATAATAATAATAATAATAAAGTTTATTGACACAAAAAATATTTAGGTAACAAATTTTTTTGAAGCCCTGGCTCCTGAGCTAGGTAGCAACCTGTGTTACAGGAGCCAGTGTCTTCACCCAGTTGCATATGTTACATTTGATCACATATTCATTTATACATATTTGATTAAAAAAAATAAAAAACATGGTAAAATAAAATAAATGAAAATGCACGCATGCTCAAGTATTTAATGACTCAGCGTGTTATGTGTGTGTTTATGTGGGTGTGCACGTATGTGAGTGTGTGTGTAGGTGTGCATGTGTGATAGTATGTTTGTGTGCGTGTGTGTAGGTGTGCATGTGTGATAGTATGTTTATGTGTGCGTGTGTGTGTGTGTATATTATTATTTAGATATTATATATTCATGAGTACTGCTGTTGGATGAAATCTTCCGTTTGGTGATAATTCAGTGTTTGAAGCCATGTGGAGATTTTCTTTTTACTTTCTCTAGTTGTTAATGGGTTTATATTAAGGGTATTGTTTATTTTATTGTAAATGTAAGTAGCCATGTAAATGTGTTGACGTCTAGCGGAAGCGGTTTTATATTTTGCTGGTCTACATAAGTCAGGCCGAGTAACAGTTCTCCCTATTTTTGTGGCGTGATTTACCGGTGTGATTTGCTGTTGTTTTAATGTGAGATTAAGAAGGTACAACTGTCTCACGGTAAGTACATTACAATTTTTATACAGATCTTTTGTAGGAAACCGGTACGGTTTGAATGTCATGACCTTAAGTAGAGATCTTTGGGCTCTTTCGAGGTTAATCATATAGGTTTTGCAGGCGCCTCCCCAGGCCGTAATACAGTAACCTATAATTGACTGAGCCAGCGCAAGATACACCGTTCGTAATAGTTTAAACTGGGCCACGTGTCGAAGCTTTTTAAATGCCCATATAAGTTTCCTAACTCGGGAAGTGGTCAATTCAATGTGGGGACGCCAGTTAAGTTGTGCGTCCAGAAGTACTCCCAGGTATTTGACTGACTTTTTTTGTGAGATTGGAAGGCAAGGGCATTGGTGATCGTTAATATCATTGCAGGAGTGTGCTTTGAGACTTATTTCCATGGGTTTAGTATTGGCGAAAGTAAATTGCAAATATGAGGTCTTTGAAATATTCAGGGTTAGTAAGTTACTTTCCAGCCAATGGATTATTTTACGTAAACCCAGCTCTGCCGATTGTTGCGCTGCTTCCCAATTCTCACCGTGAAATATTAACACTGTATCGTCTGCATAACTAAATATTCTACCCTTGTCAAGAGACTGCTGGCATAGGTCATTAACATAGACTAGGAAGAGGCTTGGGGATAAGCAGCTTCCTTGTGGTACACCGTAATCAATTTTGGCTTCATTACTGATCATTTCACCAATCTTTATTTTTTGGGTTCGATCAGTTAGAAAGTCAGTAAGTATGCTGAGAGCCTTTCCCCTGATTCCGGCATGTTCCAGCTTCTTTACAAGGGTCGAAATACAGACAGTGTCAGTTAATCAGACCAGGGGAAATGCCGTACGCTGGAAGCTTACTCAAAAGGCTGGCATGCCATACCCTGTCGAAGGCCTTCGAGACGTCTAAGGAGACAGCAATCGCTTCTCCATTCTTCTCAATCACATGCACAGGATCGTTCGTTGTGGCGACATTTGGGGGAGGCCTATGTCCAGCAGTGGACGTCTATCGGCTGAAATGATGATGATGATGATGATGATGATGTGTCCTATTCAGAAATTCTCCGTGGCACTAGCACGCATCGGCTTTGCTAGAGCCTCTACGGTTTTGCCAACATCTCTTTGAGACGCGAGTGGAACACTATGCGCCGTCGACGACTCGGGCTCAGTCCGAGCGGTTCCCGGACGACGTACTACCTCTTGCTCGCCGTTGTATTGATGGCCGGGGATCGCCGTGCGACTCTTGATGCCCGGGGAAATTCAAGGGACTGTGACCTTAATCTGACTTTTTTAACGTGATACTTGCGTTAAAGTAAATGTCAATTGGTACTAAAACTGCTGGGAGGCATTATTTGATGATTTCCTACCCTTAAAAGGGGTTTACACCCCTGGCTCGGCGTCGGACAATAATGACATACTTTGGGTAATCATAAATCATTTATTTGTTTGCAAATAAGGGTGATTGATACATATGTACATTTCTTACAATTATATTGAGCCCCTCCATATTCTGCCGTCGCATGGGCATGCAAATAATATTTTTTTCATTAAATTACAGGAAAGATATATAAAATAACGTAGTAATCATATTTTAATCAACATACAAATTGACACTGACCTGCAAAATGAAAAAAAAAAACCTTAGTTCTTTTCGTAACTTAATTCAGAAATTGATCTATTTACACAGTTAAATATGTACGGAACCCTCAGTGCGCGAATCCGACTCGCACTTGCCTAGTTTTTTTTATTAAAATACCATTCAAGGTCAAAATAAAATATGTTATCATAACGCAGTTTTTTTTTTTTATTATTATTGATAGGCTCGCGTTTGACCACCATCTCACCTGATGGTAAGCGATGATGTGGCCGACGATGGAGCACGCTTGCCTAGAAATAACCTATTCACTCTTGACTTAAATTTATTTACACCTTGTTTGAGGGTGCAGGTGTAGTATGTTTTTGAGTTCGCTGCACTCGTTACTACGTAAGTTATAAATAGCAACAATTATCGAGAATGTTCAATATGCATTTATCATAAATAACGTACCACCGATAACCCGGTCTAGGATCAGTAGGCAAATGATTAATTTCTGCACATACGCTTTATAGCCTTGAGAACCGCGCCTAGAAAGTAGTGCATACTATATTTTATTACTTTTCCGATTTAGAACTGATACGTGTGAAATCTAGATATTATTCAGAACAGTAAGAAATGGATGTATGGTGTGACGAGAATGGATAAAGTGAGAAATGAGTATATCAGAGGAAGTTTGAAAGTGGCGCCAGTGACTGAAAAGTTGAAGGGGAATCGTTTGTCTTGGTATGGTCATGTAAAGAGGAGGGATGAAACGCATGTTACTAAAAGAGTTATGAGTATACATGTGGATGGGTGGAGAGGGAGAGGGAGGCCAAAGAAAAGATGGAGGATTGTGTGAACAGTGATATGACGGTTGACAGGATAGAATGGAAGAAAAAAACGTGTTGCGCCGACCCCAAATAAGATGGGACAAGGGCAGGAAGATGACGATGATTCAAAACAGTACGAAAAGTGCGTTTATACATGGCGGCCAATGCTGTTCGTGTGCGTTGCTCAGGTAAGATCAATCCAGGAAGTCCAGCCTTCAGTCGACGGAAGAAAGCTGGGTCACAGTGCATGCTTCTAACTTAATTTTCCTTTTTGACCCAAAACCTACTTTCTTCGTCCAATTTGTGTCGCATTTGCAAGGTCACGTACAATAACGCATTTCAACCACTATCAATACAGTCCACTTTGCTTTGTTATGAACCAGGTGTATTTTTTTTTAAATAATATAAACTAGTGCTTGACTGCGATCCCACCTGATGGTAAGTAGTGATGCAATCGTTGATGGTGAGGCGCACTTGTTTATTAAGAGCCTATTCACTCTAGCCTTGAAGACACGTAAATTATAATCGGACGGGAAGACCGCAGCAGGCAAGTTGTTCCAGTCCTTCGATGTTCGCGGTATAAACGACGAGGCGAAACGCTTAGTCGGGACCGTAGAGGATATTTTTGTTTCATCCCTGTAGAGAGGACACGAAGAAAGAAACATGAACAGACTTATGACACAGTATAGATATATGGAACAGTACGGAAAGTACCTACAAATGTTCGACATTTGCGGCATTCGCTACTGACAGGACCGCGTGAAACGCTTAGGCCTCATTTACGGAGACGCGGGGCGTCTCGCGTCGCGTGTGGCGTGGCGTCTCGCGGCGCGTCGGACGTTTTTTCTGTTTACGGTGAGGCGGCGCGTGAAGCGGCACGCATCATCGCACGCGTAAACACAAACTTATAGCAATATACGACCATGTTCATAGAGAAGCGAGACGGGAAGCGTGGCGGTGCCCGCCGCGGCGCCCGCGGCGAATCCTCTAGCGTGTAGCGAAGCACGCGGCGGGCATCGCGGCGGCGCACGCTCGCCGTGACTACGTCTGTGTTGCGCGATTTCTAAATAAGACTGATAGAAGATTCCGCCTCGGACATAGCTTCATCGAGAATTGCCGCTGCGTGCGCCGCCGCGATAAACGCCGCGTGGGACGCGTCGGTGCCATCCGCGGGCTCGGCCGCAAAAAACGCCCTAATTCAAACAAACGCGTCTAAAATCGCTTCTCCGTAAACGCACTCATACAACGCCATATATTTGAATTCAGTGCGGGCCGCGCCGCTCAACGCAACGCGCGACGCCCCACGTCTCCGTAAATGAGGCCTTAGGAGTCTCGTCGATGCGTATGTTTGTGTGAGTGTGCCGTTTCGAATATTTGTAGGTAGTTTCCGTACTGTTCCAAATATCTATACTGTGCTTATGATGTTCCCACTGCCTCCTCTCCAGGAAAGGGAATGGGCCGTAATCGTAATCCACCGTTTCACCCAACATGACGCGCAATACAGTGTCTATGTGGCCCAGTGTCCCGCAACTTGTCCCCACCATTCTACAGCGCATTCACGTGACGCTGGACATCTACACTACTATTATAAAGAGGTAAAGTTTGCTTTTTTTTGTTTGTAGGAAGTAATCTCTGGAAGTACTGGTCCGATTGCTAAAATTTTTTCACCGATAGAAAGCTGCTTTATTCCTGAGTGACATAGGCTATATTTTATGTACGCGAGCGAAGCCGCGGGCAAAAGCTAGTGTTGGATAATTTGACAGCGTTACATGTTATGTTGGGGGCCATTTTGTCCCCTAACGAATTTGAGGCTTTACAATTAACGTTTTGACCAATCTTCGTAACCTAACAACCATTAGTGAACTACCCACTAGTATACTTATAATGGGTCACGAATGTCGAAAAAAAAAAAAAAAACTAGATCCCACGACACAGGGTATCCTAGTGTGGGGTCTAGGGCTACTTTATTGCACTAAATAGTCGTTTAGTCTTAAAAATATTGTGATGTTGTTAATTGTTGTGTTTAACGTGTAATATGCAGTGTCTTAATAAATTATTATTATTATTCGTTATTCTTTAATTAGTCTGTTAAGAATCAGACTATTTTTAAAAGAAATAAATAAACATACTGTATGTTTTTATTTTGTCTCGGCAACCGAGGCACAGCAGGTGGGTAGCAATAATTATTGAGTGCTATCCGGTAATGAACTGAGTAATTTACATACTAGTATACATTTTTCAATGCATAGTAACTAGTAAGACATGCATATGAATTCTACATAATTGTAAAACTGGTAAAATATAGATGAGCAACAGACTAGATCTGTACATAAAAAACTGACCAAGTGAGATTTGGAATCGACGCGCGCAAAGGGTTCAAATCGAACAAATCATTATTTATTTATTTAATAATTTATGTACACACACCAAAACCAAAAAAAACATAGTTATAAAATTGTACAAAGGTACTGCTTATTTCAAAAAGATAGTGTGTAGAAATAAGAAGAGTAAGTATGTGAAATCTTAAAGTAATAAATACGTATATACCTATAATACCATATACTAAAAATAAATACTTATTATATATTATATACATAAATAATTATCACACTAGAGAGGAAAGATAGTGCTCTTTTACTTAAGATTTGAAGAGTGAGATAGTTTGCAAATCTCGAATTCTAGGCGGAAGAGAGTCATAGCATAGCATATGCATAGCATAGTCGGCCTTATAATTTTCCCACTGTTGGGACTCAGGCCTCCTCTCTAGGAGAGGGAATCATCACCACTGCTCTCAAAACGGTGAAGGAAAACATCGTGAGGAAACCGGCATGTCCTAGAACCAAAAATTCGAAGACATGTGACATCCATCGGTACATGGTGGACATCCCACCCATACGTACAAAGCGTTTCGGGAACACATTCATAATGCGTACAGCTAAGGAATGAAATTCCCTGCCGGAGTCTATGTTCCTTGATAGCTGCAACCTAGGGGTCTTTAAGTCAAGAGTAAATAGGTTACTTCGAGGCAAGCGTGCTCCATCGTCGGTCACATCATCGCTTACCATCAGGTGAGATGGTGGTCAAACGCGAGCCTATCAATAATAATAATAAAATAAAAAAAACTATAAACCCGCACTGGGCCCGCGTGGTGGATTATGGCCTGTTCCCTCACCTAGAGAGGAGGGAGAGAGTCATTGAATTATTGTATTATAAGGTTTTTTTTTATACCATAGACTTAAAAAAATTATGGTTTTTATAAGTAACTAGCTGACCCAGCGAATCTCGTACCGCCTAACAGTCAATGAATGTAGTATATCTTTCGATATAGTCAACCGATTGCAATGAAACAAATCCTAAGTATTTTATATCAAGTTACACACTATTTTAACGTATAAAAGTCATCTACACACTATTTGAAAACCAGCGTCAAGCACTAGTTGTCTGACATTCATGCTGACCTGGACCTATTTTGGTGCAGCCGTGAGACACACAACTACATTTTTGCTTTTTTTAAAATTTTTGTTTCGTTTTTACCCTATATTGTGTTTGTGTCTTGTGCTGTACCAAATAAATTCTTTTTCTGTCTTTCTTTCTACATCGATTTCGCGCACCACTAAAAACTTTTACAGATTTATTATATGTATAGATGAATGGGTTCATTTGATACACGGTACCCTGCATGATAGATATTATGCGATCTCGCAAGGAAACTCCGAGCACAGCCCTTGCCATTGCCCTTTGGATGACTTGAAACTTTCCGATGATGTCCATTGTGAACATCCAGGTTACACAGGTAGGTATATGTCATCTGGCAACACACAACTTTTAAAAACAATAAAAATATGACAGCTGATGTTCACAAGCGAGTTCAACCCATAATTGTGTTTTTTGACAGCAAAGTTAGTTAGTTCATTATAACTGCGACCAGTGGAAAAACACAGGCAGAATAGAAAAAAAAAAATTGATTTACGATGAGGTTAAGAGCGTCCTTCCCGAGGTACATTTCATACAACTGCTCTTAAGTGATAATGAGGTTATTACACATCTTTCACTAGATATTTTGAAAACACCGATATTTTGTGGATATTATCTAGGTTTCTATTGATATAAAATCATAAATTTGTATAAGACTAATCCAGTAAAGATCTTTGAAAATCTGCTATTTTGCGTGAACCGTGTGTGGCCTTTCATAATGAACTCATAAATTAAAAAAATAAATAGAAACCTTGCATATTTAATCAAGATTCTAAATGATCCTTTTTTTTTCAAAACGTTTTAAGGTTTAAAAAAAAACACGTATTTTCTGGTACAAGTTTTCTGAAATATTCGAGGCGGAATTACCAAATGCAAACAGAGTTTTTAGGAGTTATTTTTACTTTTTCGCGTTGCCAATTCATCAAACATTGGATTGGGTTGCGTTGGATGAAACAAGCTTTTAAACCATGCTCGCATTGATGATTGACGAGTGAGGGAGTGCCCTCTTAAGGGCATTTATTGCACCAAAAAAGGAATTTGTATAATTTATTTCAAGGCACCCATGGAATATTTCCAATAATCCTGTATGAGAACCAGTGCCGTAGCTAGCCCTTTATAAGTCTGGTGCCAGTTTCTGTAACTACGCCCCTAAAAACGTCTGAGCCAGCTAAGTTTCATCCGCCTGATGCTGGTCCTCACCAAACATGAGTATTTTGGGAGGTACCTGTTTCAGATTTAGCGGGAAGAAACGGTCGGGTGTCACCATTATGTCCGGAGCACACGGTGAAGCATATGGAGGAAGTATGCCCCGCTTCGACGGAGCCCCGCCGTGTCCTTGTGGAAGCATTCGACGGTGGCAGCCAGAGCGTCTAACTCTGGTTCAAGCCATGGTACGGAGCGAGAGGGAACGGGAAACAGTAACCTCCCTCAGATGAAATGAATGATTGATAAACGATAAATGATAAATGATATTTATTTTGTAAATAGGTATAAAAAACACTTTTACACGTCAATTTTTTTTTCGTCATTTTTAAACTAGATGAGGCCGGTGTTTCCTAGCTGACTACCCTGAGAAGAAACACCGAAACAAACTCAGGGGTCAAAGTCTCTTTTAAAGTCCATACAGTAAATATGTAATGGTCAAATCACATGAGAACCATGCAGATTTGTCTGAAATGGTCTTTTGAAGAAAGAACCATACAGATTTGAGTGGACCTGTCCAGTCCGTGCAAGCATTTGTCAGTATTCGTAAAGCTCAACTCAGGACTATTAAGGAGCTCAACGACTTGACGAACAATACCAAGGAAAGGACATTTGGGTAGGCCGCAGAAAATACTCAAATTGCCAGACATACATTAAAATTACTGAAAAGGAAAAAAAAAAAATAATCAACATAGTCTTCTAGATTCTGCGCCTCATCGGGATTTGCGCCCTTTGCCTGGGCACTGCTTGCACCGCCATAGTTACGGCACTGATGGGAACCTAATCCGCTATTTATAGCCAACTTCACGCAGCCCCCAGGGCATTACCGAGTAATACTCTTAGTGGATCATACGTTCAAGTTAAGAACATGAAGATAATATTATTTGTGTTATTTTTCGTCTTTGCTTTTGTCGCTGCGCAAACGGAGACTGAAAAGGAATTGGCGACATGGCCGCCGAACGTGCCGAACGTACCTCAGCCGCCAATGAAGGATGGTAAACCGCCAACGAAGGATGGTAATTATAATATTGTTTTTTTATTTTTCTATGTCATATATACATACATACATAGCTTCAGACACATTGTTTCCACGGTAGAACTCATGTTACAAAATAATGCGAGTTTTCTTAAATTTCATACAAAAATAGTTACAAGTATTGCGATGTTACAGAAAATACAAAACACAAAGAATCCAATAAATACCTAATTTCGGAAAGAGAATAACGTACCTTTAATATAAAGTTTATTTGAACTTTAAATTCCAAGTCAATCCAAAGATATAACACTTCAAAGCAACCCGTTTTAAAAAACGGCAATTTCATACTTTAACCCCTATTAATACCTGCGCGAAACTGGGGTAGGTTGCTAGTAATATTATACATGTGAAAATAACTCTGTCTGTCTGTTACGCTTTCACGGTTAAACTCTTGAACCGATTTTGATGAAAGGAGAAGAATTAATAAGAGGCCTTTTTCGCCCATAAAACACTCAAAATAAAAAGTTTCTGTTTTCGACTATTTTTAAATGCATTTGTATACTTAGTTAAAGATATATATATTATATTTTTTTTATTCTGTAACATTATGTGATAAACAGAGGTCGGAATTAGGTAGAGTTATTCATGTACTTGCATCGAAATGTTGATATTAATATGGATCTTCCCGGGATTTCTAATGAAAAATCCCGTGTGGTGTAATATTACAAATAAATAATAATAAAAACCTCAGAGATAAATAAGACAAATATAATTAACATACAGTTTTTATTAGTATTTTTCATTGAAAAAGATCTCTCTATGTCAATTGAGGCGAGGTTAACAAATTTACACACTTCCTCCTCCTCGTCATTAGTGCAGGAAATTTTTCAATACACTTCCTCGAAAACTGACTCTTGTCGCACTACGATTAGGTTCAATATACCATCTATATCACCCTCGTGTTTTTTTTTTAATTTATCACAACAAGTGCTTTTTTTCTTTCCCATTTCGTCACGGTCAACGGTGATTATTTTTTTTTTTAAGTAAAGAGGGCAGATTTTTAAGGTTTTAATATTTAATGAAAATTTAAATTATGTTTATGAACAGAATATCATGAATAAATAAGATTATTTACACAATATTTTTTTATTATCAACAAATTAAAAATTATCTGTGTTCTAAATTTAAAAATATTTGAATTTCTATTTTTAATATTAAGTAGGATGTATAGCGGTTTGATACCTTTGTTTCTCCTTCAACCAGCAAAGGCAAAGCACGGGAAAAAAGTCTATTAAATATTATTTTTTATTTGTGTTATTTGTGAAAAAAATGTTAAATTTAATATTTGAAGAGAATTCTTTAGATGGTACGCCGCCACCGCCAGATATTGTGATTAAGTTAAAAAATACTCGCGATAGCCTGCTGCCATCTAAATCAAAACTAAAATGTATGGCTACTTTGGAAAATTTTCTTCATTACAAAATGAACAAAAATGCGTTGTAATTTTCAGTTCAGTTTGACACACGTGCAAATTTGTCACTGCAGCCCTCGGCTTCATAACACTTCCGCCTCGGTCGCAATGACAAACTTTCTGCACTTGTATCAAAATGTACTATTTTCTGCTGTATTTCTGATAGGGTCTTAATAAAAATTCTGCTCTTTAAAATTAATCTTGGGATTTGAGGCATATCCACTTGATTCCTTCGCTGTATGAAATCAGTATAAGTACTTAAATAACTCTAACTAATTCCGGTGATATTTGCTTCGACTTACTATATTACTATATAAGTCGAAGCAATTAATACCCATAGTATTGGAAACAGAAAAAGATTTTTTGAGTGCGTGATGGGCGAAAAATACCGCTTATCAACACTTCTCCTTGACTGTGATCCCACCTGATGGTAAGCAGTGATGCAATCATTGATGGTGAGGCGCACTAGTTTATTAAGTGCCTATAAAATAGTCTTTTAAAGGTCAAAATGGCTAGACTAAAGATATTCTATGTATCTTCAGATAGATATCAGTTTGTTTTTTAGCAAACGATGAGAGGATATCCAGTATTCCTTAATATGTTTTTTTTTTCAGGACCATTCTTCCCTATATCGGAGTTGCTACCAGCACCAACGATTATCAAGTTATACAAACCAGGTGGATCAGGTGTAGAGGAAGAAGAGACAGAAATTGAAAGGACAGCAAATTAAATTCCAAGGCTTGAAAACAAACAAAAAAAGGCTTGAAACCATGTATACAGGGTAACTTAATTCATTGGTTATTTTTTAGAGGATGAAAGTACCGATAAAACCAAATCTCAAGGATTAACCCTGAAATATTAAAATTAAATTATAATCAGACTATTAATGTTCCCACTGCTGGGACTCAGGCCTCCACTCTCTAGAAGAGGGAATGGGCCGTAATCCACCACGCGGGCCCAGTGCGGATTGGTGAATGTCACCAGTCTTCGAATTTTTGGTTCTAGGACATGCCGGTTTCCTTCATCGTTTTGGGAGCAGTGGTGATGAAATAAATTACACAAAGTAATGCGCCTGGCTGGGTTTGAACCAGCGACCTACAGTTCGTAAGGCGGGGTCGTTACCACTCGGCCACCACTGCTCTCAAAAAAATTAAATTAAATACTTAAAATTTCAGTGCTTAAATTTATTATTGTAACTTGATTTTCTTTATGAGTGTGTTGTATAATATTTATGAAATACTGCCTCCCTGTCTATTTTATTATTATTTTTCTTTCTTAAGGGTCTATTACACTACGCGATATTCAGACAGTCTTAGTCGATGTCGCGTAGTGTAATAATGGTTAGACCGGTCTTACTCGGAACAAAAAATAAGACAATGAGTGTGAATATCGTGTGCTGAATATCGCGTAGTATAATAGGCCCTTTATAGTGTTATTCGGCACCTCATTAATAAAAAAATAAAAAAATAAAATATTTCAGACAAAACAGTCCATAAAATTGTTAGTAACAAGAAATTAACTTATAATGTTAAAAATATTCCAGTATTAAATTTCTACCCCTGCACAGTAGGCTCACCGGTCTCGCAACACATGGAGTTCAGTGAACCTACTGAGCAGAACAGTGTCGGTTCTCTCGCCAGTCATCCTCAAGATGCTGTTCGAGTTAATGATTGTTCTATTTTTCATTTTGATTTGATTTAAAATTTCTGACAGTTAACTGATTTATTTTTAAACATTATTTGATTTTGACTAATATTGATCGTTTTCTATCCGGGCTTGGTCCTTAACGGACGGCGAGCTGCCTATGTCTCGCCGTCCGCAAATCCGTGCCTTCTTTGGCCGGTAGTCGTCCTGCGACTTTCGACGCCAGGGGCGTCTACTTACCTGGCTATATACACACTCACGCTGCAAGTAGTTTGTTATTAATTTATGACATTACTATTAATTAGTATTTTTGTTGACATTATCCACTATTTCATTATTACATTTACTTTTTAATATCCTTATCATACTCTTGTATTTTTTGACATTAATACTTTTTTGTTTGTTTTAGTTATTAATTCCCTCGCCCTGCTCGGGAGTTAATGATATAAATCCCTCACTGGTGATCAGATTAAATTATTTAAATAATTTTGCATGCCGTAAGGCAAAATGTATTGGGACTCTCCATAAATTTACCTACATTATTGGCAAATAAATTATTGCTATTTCTAACATGTGTAGAGTAATTTATGTGTTAGGTACTAGCTGACCCGGCGAACTTCGTACCACCTAATAGTAAGGATAACGCCATCTACTGGCATTACCAGAACAGCGTAATTCATTTTATAATGACATTTTAATTAGAGATGGCGTTGTATTCAGTTTTTTTTTTTTCGTGATTTTTTTCCATTTTTTCTCACCTAAACCTTCCCTGGGCTATCACGAATATTTCAAGACTAAAATTAGCCAAATCGGTCCAGCCGTTCTCGAGTTTTAGCGAGACTAACGAACAGCTATTCATTTTTTTACATATAGATAGATGTATACTTATTAGCATTATTTATGCTTAGTTTGAGTTAGAAATAAGGATAAATTGTTTAGTTCAAAATCTTCCTCATAATTATGTGAGCCAGCGTGATGACTACGGGTCATCTGTATGCAAAGAGGCTCCTGTCATGCAGTGGAACAGTTACAAAGTGTAGAATCTTATAAAGATCCTTCTCCATTAGACACGAGCGATACCTAGGCGGTGCGCGAGGAAAACCTCGACCAATGGGATCACTTCATTTTTAGGGTTCCGTACCTCAAAAGGAAAAACGGAACCCTTTTAGGTAGTGATGCAACGGAAGTGTCGAAACGGAAACACATGTCAAAAGTAAATCTTAGCGGAAGCGGAATCGGAAGTGTATACTATGAAGAAAAAATACAATTTTATTTTTTAAGATTTATTTAAGTAATTAAATTTGTATTTTGTACTTTACTTACTACAGTACTCGAAATCAAACAGAGTTAAATTATATTTAATAAAAAGGTAATTTGGCCGCTTTTACAGCTTGGAGTCTGTTTCGGAGTTCTTCATATAAATATTAAACCAGCTCACCTAAATAATTGCTCACTGGCTACACTTCTGGTGGGAGCTAATAAGTATTGGCGAACTATTAGCAACAGAAGAACAAAACAAACAACAAACAAGATAAAAACAACAGAAGATTTACGCGCTTACGCTAAACGTCACGAGGCCCCCCCCCCCTCTAAGTCTTTTCCGTCATGTCCAGTCGTCTACCGTAGACGACCACGGGCCCCCCACCCCCACGCTTCTCGTTGTATTCTTCTGTTAAGAGTTCTGTTACAAAGTTTGCGGAACCAGAAACGGAAGCAGAGTTCTGTTGCAAGACTACTTTTAGGATCACTTTATTGTCCATCCGTCTGTCTGTCAAGACCCTTTGTCTCGGGAACGCGAGGACGTATCGAGTTGAAATTAAAACCATATACTTTTTTTTTTTTTTTCCGGTGGGAAAATCATCTTATGACATCCCCCGCTCTTGGGCGAGGCGGGAGATAGTGTCAGACTTTTACTGACTAAAAACCCACCCCTGTTCCTTCTTTGCCTTTCGTACCAGGGCCGAGTCTTCCTTTCAGAATCAGACCCTTGGCCCCGGTAGGCTTCGACCCTGCTAGGCCCCTACAGTTGCTGACAACTCCTTGAGGCGCGCGTGGAACAACACGCGCCGTCGACGACTTGGGCTCGGTCCAGACGGTTACCGGACGGTCGGACGGCGAGCCACCCATTGCTTGCCGTCCGCAAGCCCACGCCTACGGTGGCCGGAAATCGGGATCGGAATCCCGGCGGCGGTTGCGATACTTAGATCTGTGGTTCTTTGAATCTTTGAAAAAATCAAACTTCTAAGTTAACAGAAAAAAAAAGATATGCCCGTTTATGTCGCAAAAAACGTAGGTATATTTCGACACTCAAGGGAACCAAAATTCTAGAGTAGGTACTTCCCGTTAACCCAGAATCCTGAAATTTTGCATAAAGCAAGGTCTTATAACACAAGTATAGGAATAAATCTGAAAACAGAAAATTTGATGTTACGTCACAAAAAAATATTTTTTTGTGATTTGGAAAAAACTTGAGACTCCAATGATCAGGAATTGAACTCTTTACTT
Organism: Mythimna impura; assembly: GCA_905147345.3. Taxonomy (NCBI): domain Eukaryota; kingdom Metazoa; phylum Arthropoda; class Insecta; order Lepidoptera; family Noctuidae; genus Mythimna; species Mythimna impura. The sequence continues at coordinate 7,103,238 of LR990369.1, read as the reverse complement.
AGGTAAGTTTGTACGGAACCCTGCACTTGCCCAGTTTTTTTTGTTAATATAAAAACAGTTGCACGGCTAATAGATACTAAGTAAAGACCATACATTTCAAATATCAATAATTAAGTAGTTCGATTATATATTTTGTTTACCCACGTCCGTGCGTCACTGCGGGGTGCCAACTGAAAACCAGCGCTGGGTGTCTGACGCCCAGCTAATGCTGAGGTAGCCAGGCCATCCTTTCGGTACGGGCACGCTCGGCGCATTCTGTACTTTTGTCCTTTTTTACTTTGTGTTTGTAACTGTTGTGCTGTGTCTATCCCGAATAAAAGAATTTCTATTCTAAGTTTAATAAAAATCTCAGCTCCAGGAATCAATTTGCGAATAATTAAAACGGCCACTGAACTTAACTCGAGGAAATCCCGCTAAAAAAATCCCGGAACACTTCAATTTTTATTTTAAATTGATTTAAACCAGTACTTGTCTGCGATCACCTGATGGTAAGCAGTGATGCAATCATTGATGTTAAAAATTTTCTAGCCTGGCTTAACGCAGAGCTGGTGAAAAGGGAGCTAGCGGAGCTAAGTATTGGATATTGACGGAGATCGCATGTAATGTTTGCATAGTGAAGACAACACAATAGACTTAATAGCCGTATAAAAGTAAAATACAGGGGTAAATTTAACCCAAACAGTCCGTAGGCGTGGGCTTGCAGACGAAGAGCAATGGGTAGCTCGCCGTCCGGCCATGCGGTAACTGTCCGGACCAAGCCAGAGTCGTCGATGGCGCGTAGTATTCCACGCGCGCCTCTAAGAGGTCTCAACAAAACCGAAGTTGCCCAGCAGGGCCGAAGCCTACTGGGTGAAAGAAACCCGTGGTCCTAGAATGCAAAGGGCAAAGAAGGAACATAGATGTGGTATTAGTCAGTAAAAGTCTGAGACGCCCTCTCGTTTCGCCTTAGAGTGAGTTAAGTCATTAGATGATTTCCCACCTTAAAAAAACGCCGCATACAGTATTTTGTGCATGCATGAAATCGAGAGATGTGTGCGACTAGGGTAACCAGGTTTTTAAACCGAAAAGCCGGACAGACCAGCAAATTTAGCCGGACATTTGAGTAAAATGGCCGACAATTGTTTTTAAAATCAATTAATCAATCTCGACTTTTATTATTGACCATAATATACTATATTTTTTAATTCTTATGAAACAACAATAAAATTGGCTGCTATAATTGCTAGTCCGCTCCGCTAACGCTAGCGATTCAAGATAAAGTAGAAGACATGACAAATCTAAAAACAAAATTGCTATTTATTTAAAAAGCCTAACTAATCCGGACCGGCCGGACTCCGCCTAATTTGGCCGGACACACAATTAAAAAGCCTGACCCTGTCCGGCTTTATCCGGACGCCTGGCAACGCCATGTGCGACCGACAACCGACGGCAAGGGATACGACCGGAGGACGCTAGCGAGAAATGTGTGTGAGGATTGCGTTCAGCAGAAAATAGGCCGCTACGCATTCCTCACACCGCTCAGTTACATATCGTTTCACAGTTTAGCTACGCAACAATGCCGAGCTTTGACGGTAATGCACCTTAAAACAGGAAAACTTGTCAATAAATCGTGATACATATTCTCGTAGGTACTATAAAATCGTATACGACCTGTATATAGTAACTTATAAGCAAGAAAAATTCAGCTGTGAAGACACTCATAAGGAAGACACCTAGTAGATCACTCGTACAGTGAAAAATGAAGATATTGTTTATTTTGTTCTTGGTGTTTGCGTTAGTGGCTGCGAAACAGCAGCATTCAAAATGGAAGAAACAGAATGGTGAGTACCAATGAGTTGTCACTAAAACCGTAGCGGCTCAGCAGGAACCTCAGGAACTTTCCGAAAAGGAAACATGTGTGGTTTTAATATTAGTACAAGGCTAACACGCCCTCGCGCTAAAACCTAGAGTGAGAGATGTCATAGGATAATTTTCAACCTAAAAAAAAAGTGTCATTCCGACAGAGGTCGCTTTTCGTTTCTTTGCTGAACAAATTAACACAACATTCGCTTTGTATTAGAACGAAGAATAAGCGTGACAGCATTTTTTTTAAATGGAAAATTATCCAATAAAGAGATCATTGGATACTCCGTTCAAGCGCGGCAGACCTCTGCCGTCTCCTCCGATCGATCCGCAAAATGATGACACCCGGACGTTTCTTTCCGCCGAACCCGAAACAGGAACCTCCCGAAACATAAACGGAAATAGTCTTACGGCCCGTTCACGACCTTGCCGCTGTGAGCGGTAACTAAGCGCGGAGCGGCGAGCGGTAAAATCCAAAGTATGAAAATGTTTGATGCACGCCACGAGACGCCGCTCATAGAGCCGCGCGCCCGCGTACCTATGCCGCCCCGCTCGCCGCGGCACTCACTGCAAAGACCGAAGACGTGAACAGGCCGTTAGATGTTCTTTATCTGGCATCTATATTGATTAAGTACTTGCTTCTGACAGCAACTTTCTTCATAAAAACTTTAGAATCACATTTCATTTCTTAGGGGGGTGAACAGAGAGCACTAACTCATCAATACCAACGCCTAGCCCGAACCATTTGGACCTAGAGGTCCAAAGATCCAAGGTTGGTATTGATGAGTTAGTGCTTTGCCTTTTACATGTATATGTTGTGGTCAGATCTTAGAAATTGATCACTTCATGATATGGCCAAGTAAAACTGACCAGATCGTCTTAAACGTTAAAGTTTGATGATATGTCAATCCTCGTTTGGCCTACTTTCTTTAGACCTTTTATTGTCATAGAAATCCTACATCTATGATATGGCCAAAGGAGGATTAACCAATCTAGGAACCCATGCTCAGTAGCAGAACAAGATGAAATTCAGCTTTTTGTTTTTTTGTTCAGGACTGCCAGCATCGGAGATTATTCATCTATACAAAAAGCCGCCAAATGGATAGGATGTAATTATCCATGATTTTCTAATGCAGCAGAAGACTGATATCAGCACCGGGGAGCATGAATAAATTGTAATAACTTGCAAATAAGTCTGTTTTTTTATTTTTTTCAATTTATTGAATTCGGGGTTTTTATCCACATGGATACGCCAACCCCATCGTAAGCTCTTAGTTCTAGTTACACAAACTAAATAAATACTTTGAGTGAGAGAGAATCATCAATCAGTTACCTATCTTTGCTAAACTAGTTAGTCTTCTTGCCAACAACGATCGAGTTTGTACTAATCCAACATCTAGGAAATTCAGTTTAAACTCTCTCTTAATAAGTCTGTTATTAACTTCGATTCATTTGCAATATCATTTAGGTAGGAAATCATCAAGTAACTTTTCCTGTTCTGGGTGGAGCAAGAATCTAGGATTTTTTTTCGGTGAGAAAATCATCTAATGACAAATCTCGCTCTTGGGCGGAGCGGGAGATAGTGTCAGACTTTTACTAACTAAAAACCCACTCCTGTTCCTTCTTTGCCTTCGTCCCAGGGCCCCGGGTTTCCCATTCGGAAGCCAACCCATGGTCCAAATAGGCTTTGGCGCTGCTGTCCACACAATGGTGACACCCGGGTGTTTCTTACGCACGTATCAGGTGCAGGAATCTCCCGCACTTACCATGTCCGGTGAGGACCTCCATCATGCGGGCGGTGAGGACGCCGTGACGTCTTTCCAGCCAGTACTGAAAGAGGGGACTTATCGCCATGATTATGGGGTGCCCAGAATACGCATACGGCTGAAAATAGGCCGCTACACATCCACGCATCACTCAACTTCACACCGTTTCACAGCTTCGCTACGCATTCTCGCAGAGCTTTATTGGGAATGCATCCTAAACTAAAGCAGGAAAACATGTAAATAAATCGTGTTACACAGAGGTACTTTAAAATCGTATACGACCAATAAATAGTAACTTACAAGCAAGGAAAATTTAGTCTTGAAGACACTCTTAAGGAAGACACTTAGTAGATCACTCGTACATTGAAAAACATGAAGATATTTTTTATTTTGTTCTTGTTCTTTGCGTTTGTGGCTGCACAACAGCAGCCTTCGAATTTGGGGAAACGTAATGGTGAGTACAAATGGATTTACACGGTTAGTTCACAAAAAATTGATTTTCAAATTTTCACTTGACAAACAAAGATTGGCAAAAACATGGCTCGTCATTTCATCATTATACAACAATTTTTTTTTTATTGATATAAACTAGTGCTTGACTGCGATATCGCCTGATGGTAAGCAATGATACAATCGTTGATGGTGAGGCGCACTAGTTAATTAAGAGCCTATTCACTCTAGCCTTGAAGACATTGAAATTATAATCGGAGGAGAAAACCGCAGCAAGCAATTGTTCCAGTCCTTCGATGTACGCGGTATAAATGACGAGGCGAAACGCATATAAACTTATGTTTAATAACTTAAATTCTGAATATTTTCAAAAGAATCTAAATATTAAATGAAAACTGTATAAATGATTTAAATATTATCCCAAAAATTTATCAAAAGAAGCATTTGCCAAAAAAAGTTTGTAAAGCGAGTGTTTGTAAAATAAAACATTTGCGAATGAATTGTTACAAAACGTTGGTTGTTAACTAAAAAATTGTCAATTAAGTTATTTTATGGAGTATTGTGTATGACTGGCCTGTTGGTCTAGTGGTTAGTGGACCTGACTGCGATGCCAGAGGTCGTGGGTTAGGTCCCCACCCAAGACAAATGTTTGTGTGATGAACACGATCATTTATTGTGTCTGGGTGTAATTTATCTTCTATTTATACGTATAATAAATCTGTAGAAGTTTTTAGTTGTGCGCGTATCACGTAAAATGTACGAAATCGATGTAGATAACTTTTATACATTTAAATTGTATGTAACTTGATATATTACTCAGGCTTTGTTTCATCGCAATCGGTTGACTATATCGAAAGATATACTACATTTATTGACTGTTAGGCGGTACGTAGTTCGCCGGGTCAACTAGTCTATAATATGTATGTATTTAGAAATATCTATGTAATTATCAGTTGTCTAGTACTAATACCAAAAGCTCTGCTTAGTTCGAGACTAGATGGCGTTGTGTGAAGGTTGTAGAATGTTATCTACTATTATTAGTTTTGATGAAACATTAGTAAAACTCTTATTTTCTTCAGGAACGGTCATCCGAATGTTACCAGGAGGGCGCCTGACTGCACCGACGATTATTGATCTGTACAATAGGGTGTCAAATAATGGATAGGATGGATGTATCCGTGATATCCTGATGCAGCAGACGACTGTAATTAGCACTGAATATATGGAAACATGAATAAATTATATTAACTTACGAATATGTCTGTTATTTATTTACTTTGATTAATTTCTCCCCCTTTTAGTTGGGAATCATAAAGTAACTTTTCTTGCTAAGTTTTTTTTTTCGTGATGACTGTGAAATCATGCATAGACTTCTCCTGCTCTAGGGAGAAGTGGACTTTCGCTTCACCCTAGGGCGGGAGAAGCCTTAGTCAGTAAAAGTCTGACACGCACTCGCGTGTCAGACTCAAGGAAAGGAACCTTCAGTTGCATTACTGCTTCTCAGAAGAATGAAGAATTTTCAAGCAACTTTTCTAAGATGCAGCTGAAAATCTAGACGTGATTAAATTTTGCTACACTATTAAATTATAAAAAATGTATAAATGATTAAATATCATCCGAAACACTTAACAAGAGATGCATTTGCCAAAAAAAAGGTTTATAAAGCGACTGTTTGTAAAATAAAACATTAATGGAATTAATTGTTTATGAAATAAATAGTAAGTATAATAACGTTTGGTGAAATATTAGTGAACAGTTTTGTGCATACATAAAAAAAACTAGCCTAGGGTAAGTGGGATTCGCACACGAGGGGTTCTCTACTACAATATTTAAATCGAGTAAAAAAACGCCGCCAAAATAACGTTTCTTGTACGGGAAAGTCGGAACCCTCTTAAATTTTTAACTTTATTTTAATTTTATTATTTGTTGTTAGTTAAGCGGCAATTGAAATGCACATTTTATGAAAATTTTATCTCTTTACCTCCTACGGTTTATGAGATACAGCCGGCTGACAGATGGACGGACAAACAGACAGGCGAACGGATAGAGAGCGGAGGTTAAGCCTCCGCTCTACTCTAGCTAGAACTACATTAGACCGACGAACACGTGTAACACGCCTGATTTGTACATAGAACAACGTCGCGTGGCGTGAATTAAGTGTAGCTCTACAAGTCTAGTTTCCATATAAAATGTATGGAGACCGACGCGTCCAGATCAGCGTGTGTGGCACACGTGTGCGCAGTGTAGTTCTAGTTTAGTAATAAGGTTCCGTTGGCACCGTTCGGGTACAAAACCTTAAAAACAAGAGATGTAAACGAGGGATGTGTACGAGAGGTTTGTGTACGCGCACAGTTGAAAATAGACCGATATGCATCCTCGCATCATTTAGCTTCACAGCTTTGCTGAGTGCGTAGCAAAGTTTTCTCGCATAGCTTTGGAGGGAATGCATCCTAAAGCAGGAAAACTTGCGAACAAATCGTGGTTCACATTCTCGTAGGCACTATAAAATCGTATACGACCTGTATGTAGTAACTTATAAACAAGGAACATACAGTCTTGAAGACACTCTTAAGGAAGACACCAAGTGGATCACTCGTACAGTGAAAAACATGAAGATATTGTTTATTTTGCTTCTGGCGATAGTGTTTGTCACTGCGGTAAACCAACCGTCGAAATGGGGAAAACGTAATGGTGAGTACAAATGAGTTTCACGTTTGGACGTCCGACGCAGGAGACGCCACGGGCATTGAGAGTCGCCGGGCGATTCCCGGCTACCGTAGGCGCAGGTTTGCAGACCACTATCGATGGGGATATCCGGTATTTGTTTTTTTTTTTTAGTTGGGAAATCATCCAATGACGTCTCCAGCGCGACGCGCGCCGCGTGCCACAAAAAGATGTTATCAATCAAAACTGAAGGGGCCAAGTAGGGCCGATGCCAACTGGGGCTAAGGGAATGTTTGAAAAATTTACCGTTGCCCTGGAATGCAAAGGGCAACAGATTTTTTTTTTTTATATTTATAATTCATATGTATTTTTATTTCCTTTTTCTATCCAAATCTTTTCGTACACTGCACCGTTCGTCTTTATGTCGACGCCGCCACCGGCCCACGCCGAAAACCAGCGCTGTGAGCTCATCGCATTATGCGTGAGGCCGCAGCTTTATGCTGAGCATTCGGCCGTTTTGCGCGGATGTGACGCATATCTTTCCTATGTATTGATTATGTTTGTTAGCTAGTTTTAAGATTGCGTCATTTCGCATAAATAAACTGTTTTTCTTTCTTTCTAACTGATGGAACACAGTTGGGTTTTAGTCAGCCCCCTCACTGCACCCAGAGCGAGAAAAGTTATTTGATCACGACCGACCGACCGTTGGACCGTTTAAGTATTACATAAGCAGATTTTTTGCATATATACACCCCATCCCGCCCCCTTGTCAGCAAAGTAAGCAAAGCTCTCCCCACGCGAACAATGGTACATGCATTTTTCGATGCGTTTACGTTTCGTTATTAATTTATGAGCAGTAATAGTAAATAAATAGGGTTGCCATACGTGTCCAAAGCTTGTCGAAAAAAAAAAACAACTGGGCAAATGCGAGTCGGACTCGCACACTGAGGGTTCCGTACAAACTAAATTTATGTAAATACTTCAATTCCCGAATCGTGTCTCGAAGATTTATCCGAATAGAAAAAAGTTTTTTTATTTGTGACGTAACTACAAATTTTCAGTTTTCAGATTTATTCCTATACACTTGTGCTATATAAGCCCTTGCTTCATACCCAATTTCAGGGTTTTAGGTCAACGGGAAGTACCCTATGAATTTTGATTTACTTAGGAGTGTCAAATTTACGATTTTTGCAACATTTTGATGAGATTTTTTTCGTTAACCTAGAAGTTTAATTTTTTCACAGCTTCAAGGGACCGCAGACTTGAGTATATGGTTTTAATTTCAACTCGATACCTCCACGCGTTCTCGAGATAAAGAGTCTTGACAGACAGAAGGACGGACAACAAAGTAATCCTATAAGGGTTCCGATTTTTCCTTTTAGGTACGGAAACCTGAAAATATATTATAAACTGCTAACGTAATCACCATTCAGACCCTCAATCCCACATGTCATCAAAAATAAGTAAAGCAAAGACTCCACCCCCTGTAGTGCTGATTTACCAGAATAGCTCCCACCATTAAAACAAAATAAAAAAGTACCCTGAAAGTACCATGCTCATTATCAAACCAACGACTTTTCACCTTTTTCTTTATTTCAGGAACGCAAGCTGGTGCATCAGGGCTGCCTGCTTCCACGATTATTTATTTATATACAAAGCCCCCAAATAATGGATAGGATCGAAGTTTACTTAAAGCGATTCTCTAAATAAGAAGATCGTTATAAAAACACCGAATACATGGGAACTTGAATAAATTGTATAAACTTGCTAATAAGTCTGTTATTTACTCCGATCCATGTATAGAACCTATAATCACCATCATCATTTATTTATTTATTTTTATCCTCACATCGGAACGCCTTGCAGCAATTACACCAATGGAGTACATATAGTCCAGAATCTGCTACTTTCCAACATCGTGTGCGCAGTGGAATGGTAGTCATCAAAGGAGCGGCGCAGCGGAGGGTCACGTCGCTCGCTTACGCATCATCATCAAGACGTCCACTTTTGGACATAGGCCACAAGGTGAGGGTCGCGAGAATCCGATGGATGCGAGACTCACAGGGCTGGTTTTTATGGCGACACTTGGGTGAACTTATAAACCTTGAATTCATTCATGTAACCGTAACGTGCTTGAAAATAAAAATCTAAATTCCGTCTCCCGACGTCCCCTTTTCGAATACACACCAGCCTAGATCTTAAGCCTACTAAGATCTAGCTTTCTTCGTCGCACACAAGTTATCCTAAACCCACCACTTTTAGAAAAAATAAGCTGGGGGAAGAACATCAGAAGCACAAATCCGATCGTGTGTGGAGTACTGCAGCCACGTATGGTCTGGTGCTGCAAAATGCCATCTAGCAGCGTTGGACTCAGTGGAAAGGCATGCGAAGAAGCCGATTGGTGATCCAGATTTGGTAAAGACCAATCTATAAAGCCTGGAGGACAGGCGTAGGATAGCCAGCCATTCGGTATTTTCAGGATGCAGTTATTCTATTTTTATTTATTTGATGGATTTCAGCTTTTTTAAAATAAGTTACCAAAAATGATTAACATCAGGTGGGATCACGGTCAAGCACTAGTTTATATTATTTATAAAAATAGGTATTTGTTTTATTATCCTAAAGTAATTCTTGATTATGTCTTGTCTATTTTGACCAGTTACTTTGCTCCGGTCATAATAAAAATCTCCGATCTACCAATAATCGCCTACTACGATGTCCCACACATCGCTCTAGGTTTATCCAGTCCTCCTTCTTTGTCCAGCCGATCTCTCTTTGGAATGCGCTCCCTCTGAACATCAGGACGGCTTCCAGTCGGTTCACTTTAAAGGTGAAGTCACTTGAATACATTCGCAGGAAGTTGGTGTAACCATTACAGCGTTGATTTGTTGGATTCGTTTTTCATAATTACATTGTTAATTTGTATGTATGTATCTAAGTATATATTTATTATTTTATTTCTAATCTAGTTTATCATTTTGTTGCACCTACCATGTTATATTTCTGCACCACCCTAAGGTCGACTGGTAGAAAATGCCTAAGGCATTAAGTCCGCCTTTGTACAGTGTTTCTTACTAGTGCATAAAGTTTTAATAAATAAATAAGAAAATCGGCAATCCCTATGTACCTGACAACCTATAAGAGGTCTAGTAGTATAGTTTCTAAAATAAAATACTTTATTTAAAGGGATATATGTATGAATTGACGAAATCGGACGGCTTTTTAGGACGCATATTCCGGTTTCTGGCACATCACCATGCGCTTTAAACCAGGAAAAACTCGAGTAAATCTTGATAGGTACACAACTTTACATAAATTATAGAATCGTACCTGACTGTGTAGTAATATATAAGCAAAAAAACGCAGTGTTGAAAACACTTTAAGGAAAAACTTCGAGTAGATCACACGTTAAGTTAAAGACATGAAGATATTTTTTATTTTGTTTTTGGTCTTTGCGTTTGTCGCTGCGCGGAACCAACAGCCCAAGCCGAAGTGTAAGTACAAATAAGTTATTCCGTTAATATGCCCCAAAAAATACACCTTGGGTCAGCGCATACCAAGAGCAGAGCAGAGCATTTTCTGAGATTATTGAAAAAATATCTTATGATTATTATCATACATCGCAAAATTGAATACACGCCCATTTGATGCTCGATCATGCTTGAGGAAGCCGACTGCGTGTTCGAGTATGACGAGTAATTTTGGTCGACCATGCGCGAGCATTTTGCAGTTCGGTCTTTTTTTTTTCGTGGGAAAATCATCTTATGACATCCCCCGCTCTGGGCGGAGCGGGAGATAGTGTCAGACTTTCACTGACTAAAAACCCACTCCTGTTCCTTCGTTGCCTTTCGTACCAGGGCCGAGTCTTCCTTTCATAATAAGACCCTTGGCCCCAGTAGGCTTCGACCCTGATGGGCCCCTACAGTTGCAGACATCTCCTTGAGGCGCGCGTGAAACAGTACGCGCCGCCGACGACTTGGGCTCGGTCCGGACGGTTACCGGACGGTCGGACGGCGAACTACCCATTGCTCACCGTCCGCAAGCCCACGCGTACGGTGGCCGGAAATCGAAAATTGCAGTTCGGTCTGCGCTGACCCTTAGTAGATCATACGTAAGTTAAGAGCGTCCAACCCGAGATATATTTCCAGACTGCTGTTACGTGATTATAATGTTATTACATTACACATTTTTTTCTAGATATTTATAATACACAGCTATTATCTAAATTTCTATTGAAATCGAAACTTAAATTGTTAAACGAATCCAGTAAAGATCTCTGAAAATCTTCTATTTTGCGAGCAAACTGGCCCTTCATAAATTAAAACAAGTAAAGAAAATATATCTATAGAAACCTTGCACTCGTTAGGATTAAATATCGAAGTCCGTGAACAACAGAAATACACTAAAATCCGCGCACAGCGAAAATAAATCCTTTGCGATTTAAACTTACAGATGCGAAATCTTACTTATATTTTGTAGTACTGAGATCATCGGTCAGTGCGATCTTAATAAATACGTGCAAAATTAAGTGGTATATAATGGTTAGTTTCTTTTGTAAATCCATGTTGCGATGCACACTCCCGTATTTCGTGGTGGCACGACTGAAACTGTCTTTGGCATCCAATACTTCGCAGGTGACAATAAATCGTAGTGCGCGTAGGAATTATTATCGTTTGTTATTTTATACAGCTCTTGTAGTGTAGAAAAGATGGATGGATTGTGTGAAAACTGATATGAAAGAAAAGGAAGTTAGTGATAGCATGACGAGTGACAGGGCAGAATGGAAGAAAAAAACGTGTTGCGCCGACCCCAAATAACACGGGACAAGGGTAGGAAGATGATGATGATGAGTCGCAGAGTATTTTGTAGGCACTGGCCCGGACCTCGTGTCGACTTCGCGGACCCGTTATAGCGAATTTATTTTTATAAAAAAAAAACATAGTAACTGTTTAAGATACTTATTTGTATTTGTCAGACCCTTTTATAAAACAAGATTTATTATTTTACTAATTGACCAGGCGAACTTCGTACCGCCTAACAGTCAATAAATGTATTGATTACCTTTTAACTAAACGTATTGATCGAATTATAGAATCTTAGCGGTGTGCAGAGCCTCTTAGTGAACTCCACTGCGGGTGACGTAACTTACGACAAACTTAATATTTGCGGTTTAGTAATCGGGTCTAGGGATCGAACCACAAAATTAAGTTTGTTTTTTATTGTATATACTTTTCCGGGATAAAAAGTACCCAGTAATTATACCAGGTTTCATCGTAATCGAACCGGTAGTTTTTGCGTGATGCCTGAACAAACAGACAGACAGACAAAAAAAAATTAATCACATTTTTGGGTTCGGTGTCGGTCTTGTAACACCACCTGCCATTATTTTTTTGATATTTTCAATGTACAGAATTTTCACTTAATACAGATTTATTATAAGTATACATGTAATATTTAAAATAGTAAGTTTTAAAGGGCCTATTACACTACTCGATATTCAGACAGTCTTAGTCGATGTCGCGTAGTGTAATAAGGGTTAGACTGGTCTTACTCGGAACAAAAAATAAGACTGAATATCGTGTGCTGAATATCGCGTAGTGTAATAGGCCCTTAAGATTCGTATTTTTTTTTCTATCGAGTCAACTAATTTATATCATGTTTTGATTTTTACCCAGCGGTTGGTCATAGGGTCAATTTTAATAAAGTAATTTTTCTCGGTGTTCGATAGGACCTCCAGTAACCGCCTCTTGTGACCACAAGACTGTCAAGGCAGTCAGTTGACATTATACTTTTATTTTTCAGTCCCTTTGCGACCGGCTTCGCACTTCGGAGGACATCTACCAGCGTCGCAGTTTGTTAAATTGTACAATAAACCACTAGGTGGATAGAGAAAGGAGATTTATCGAGGTTCCCTGAAGCAGACGAATGGATGTGAAAGTCAGAAAATATTTTAAGACATGGAAAATATCTAATTATTCATAATTTCAGCCGAAAGACGTCCACTGCTGGACATAGGCCTGCCTAAGGGCGGAATTCACCAATAAAACTAATCGCGATTATTTCAAACAAAACTCAGTTTGAGCGTTTAATCGAGACTAAAGCTTCATTTTGAGTTTCACCGCTATGAATTGAATCTAGTTTACGCTAAACTCAGTTATAATTCTAAACACCCATGTTTTCGACGTTTGGCTCGAGTATCGCGTTCAGCCGCTGTCACTAGTGTCACTTGTTAATCTCATAATATTAAAAAATATTGTATTTTTTTTTTTAATTCTATTATTATGAAGTTTTAAGTTATTTCATTAAAAATATATTACTCCTAAAAATATATTTGAAAACCGCAGCAAATCGCTGCATTCACTGATACATGTTGTAGATACAAAACGCGAATACGGCATTTTAGGTCCTCCCATTTTATTTTAAGTTTTGGTAAACGCGATTAAAATGGTGCTGGTGAAATCGGTTTGACGTATGCCTAGATCAACGCCGATCTATAAACTAGATAACGCTGATTATCATTAATTAATATAACATTTTAGTTGCCATATTTCGGTTTGTAATATAAATATGTGCTATTTTTAATTAAATTAAATTATGTTTTTTTTTTGTATTGAATTTTTTTTTTAACTTCCATAGAAATTATTTATTTCCCGGCCTTCTACAGACTAACTTGGGGTTAACTTCCAGTGTAACTGAATGCGACTGAATACCCGTGTTTTTAACACGCTTTTATTAGCTTCACTTGTAACTAACTATGTATGTAAGAAAATCTTGGAATCTTAATTTGACCCACTTCCTGGTCTTCGATTAGGATGAAATTTTGCACACGCTCTGAGCTGATGACAATACATGACTAGCTAAGAAACGTCATTACAAATTCAATATGGCGGCCTCCCCAAGATGGCGGACTGGCTGTTTGAAATCCACCCCCATGATATGGGTATCAAATGAAAGGGTTTGCTGTCAGGAAAACAAAAAAATAGTCATGTGACTTAAATCCAATATGGCGGACGTCCTTGTAATTTTTAGTGCGTGCTAAAAGCGTGTTTTTTAGTTTTTTAAACTATTTTTTACATGGAGCGACTGCCTATCAGACCTCCACAACCCAGTTCCTGGGAAACACGATACTCCTTGGATAGACTGATGGTCAGACTTTATGGCGTCTTATTATTATATCCACAAAAAAATATTAGTGTTTGTAAATATTTGTGTGTAAATATTTAGGTAGGTACAGATTTTGAGGAAAAATCCGTAGCACACTTGTAAGTTGAATAAAAAAAAACAACATTACATCATCCCGTCGTTTTATGATTCACGAGAAACTGGTTAACTTCTACAAATGTATGACACAGTATAGATATATGGAACAGTACGGAAACTACCTACAAATGTTCGAAACGGCTCACTCACACAAACATACGCATTGACGAGCCTCCTAAGCGGCATTCTCTACTCACAGGACTGCGAGAAACGCTTAGGAGTCTCGTCAATGCGTATGTTTGTGTGAGTGTGCCGTTTCGAATATTTGTAGGCAGTTTCCGTGCTGTTCCATATATCTATACTGTGTAAATGATGTCTTGGGATGTGATACCCTAATGTGTCACGGCGTTGCTTAGATATTTGGAGATAAAGTGCGAGGGTCCTTCTTCACTCGCCTACCGTGTTTTACCATGTTTGACGAAAAGGCAACGCGAAAAAAGAGAGATAACGCCTGAAAACTCTAAGCCTGCCTAAGGGCGGAAACTCTGTTAGCATTCGGTAATTCCGTGATTTACTCGAATATTTTACAAAAATTGTTCCAGAAAATACAGTTTTTTTAAAACCCTTAAAAGTTTTTGTAAAAATTTGGCGTCATTCAGAATCTTGATTAAATTTGCAAGTTTGCAAAACTGATAAGATACTTTTTGACTTTTTCAATTTTTGAGTAAATTATTAAGTGTCAAAGTTCATGCAAAATATCAGATTTTCAGAGATCTTTACTGGATTAGTTTTACACAAATTTATAAATTGATTTCAATAGAAGCCTAGATAATATCCACAAGATACTGTGTTTCCAAAATATCTAATGAAAAATGTGTAATTACGTCATAATCGCGTAAGAGCGGTTAAATGAAAAACAGTGAAAATGTATGTCGAGTAATCGAGTTGCATCCCCTTAAGATCTTTCTAGCAATACTTAGCTCAGAATGTCGGGAATGAGGTATTATAAGTATAAAGTAGGTAGTGATCGACCAAAACACGACAAGGATTATATTCCCGAATTGGTCCCATAGAAATATTGTTATGATCTGATGATGAACTTCGAAGACATGGATCAGAACTCATAGGATCTTAGTAGAGCTCTGTCGTAACAAGTAACATTGCTTTGTTTATAGGTGTAGTCGATGATTGACTGAAGGAAGAGGGGGATATATCGAACTAATCTGATGATGAAGCCAGAAGGTAGGCACCGGAACTCTATAATAAATCAATGTATTCTAGCCAAGTTTGGGATTATTAAAATCGTCATGAGATACACTCTGGCTATAAGTTACCATCGAACTGATCGAATGATGGAGCCGAATAGTAAAAGGTATTAAGTTTGAATGAGATAGGTAAGTACCACAACTGAAAAGTATAAGATAAAAAACTTTTTACATTAAAATACAACCGACACCACGGTAAAAAAGAACATATCAAAATTTTGCAAATTTTTGCGTTTTTTTTAGGGTTCCGTACCTCAAAAGGAAAAAAATGGAACCCTTACAGGATCACTTTGTTGTCCGTCTGTCTGTCAAGACCCGTCGAGTTTCGTACTCGAGTATCGAGTTGAAATTAAAACCATATACTCAGGTCTGCGGTCTCTTGAATCTGTGAAAGAATCAAACCTCTGAGTTAACGAAAAAAAAGTTACGGCAGTTTATGTCGCAAAAGACGTATATTTCGATACTCTCAAGGGAATCAAAATTCATAGGGAACATTGTGGGTTAGTCAGTAAACGTCTGTCAGTAAGAAAGGGAACAGTTATTTAATGATTTCTTGGGGAAAAATCGAAGCTATCATGAAACAAAGACTCCGGCAGGGAATCCCACTCCTTAGCTTCGACCCCGTTTCCCCTTCAACAAGCATTTTAACCTTTTAACCGCCAAGGTCGGATATATTCGAAAAACACACTCGCTTTTATTCAGGCAGGGTCGCACATCCACGACCAAATACTCCATCTCGTCAGCTATTCTGTCACCTATGGCGATTGAAAAGCTAAACGAGATGGAGTACCCGGTAAAACTGTGAATAAAGATTTTATAATTATTTTGATACTTTTATTTGAGAGAGAATACCACTCTATTTGTTAGTTTAAAAGAAGATATTATTTATGATACATATTTTTTATTTAGGTAACAATATTTTTCTTTATTTGAACCGAAAAGTTTTACAAAATAATACATCAATTAAAAGTTCTCGACAACCCGAGAAGACCCGAGAAATTATCCTCGAGAATTCTCGAGACCCGAAAAATTGAAAAGCTCGAGAAACCATGAACTCAACACACGACCCTGGCGAATAGGACAAGAAAACACTTGTCGGACCAATTCGACGCAAGCAGATTACAGTAAATGCGAACATTGAACAGGAAGACTATTTGTCGCCATGACACGTAACTCCGTGACGCCATTTTAGACCAATACCTATTGTGTTTTTCCATATTTTTAACGCGTAAACGTACCAACCTTATTGATACTTCTTCCTAATAGTAGATGTCATGCAAGATGACCTCATTCAAGGGACAGAATTTAAACTTTTAAAGGCATTATAGCAAAGTATTGCTTAGAGTATCGTCGTGTGTTTTTTGTTTTATTAGTTTCAATATAATTAATCAATATGATTATTTTAAGAGTTATATTCTTGTGTCTCGTTTTCGCTGCAGGATGGAATATGGTCAGTTCTGGTACGTATTTTTTTAATTCACTTTTATTTAGACAAAATATTTTAAGAGGGCCCTTCCCGAATATCTATCGTCAATGTGAGCATGGTTTAAAAGCTTGTTGTTTCATTCAACGCAATCTAAACAATATTAGTCTAGATTGCGTTGAATGAAACAACAAGCTTAAAATAAGCAATAAAGAGGTATTTTGTTTTTTTGTTTGTAGGAGGTAATATCTGAAAATACTGGTCCGATTGCGAAAATTTTTTCACTAAAAGAAAGCTGCTTTTTACTTGAGCGACATAGGCTATATTTTATATATGCGGGCGAAGCCGCGGGCAAAAGCTAGTGTTTGATAAAGAGGCAACGCGAAAAATGAGTGATAACGCCTGAACGCTCGGTTGGCATTCGGTAACTTCAGTGGCTCACTCGAATATTTCACAATACTTGATTCAGGAAATACGTGTTTTTTTTATAACCTTAAACCTTCAGAATCTCGATTTAATGTGCAGTTTCCATTACTATATTTTTTTACTTTTTATTTTATGCGTT
The DNA here is from genome assembly GCA_905147345.3 of Mythimna impura. NCBI lineage: Eukaryota > Metazoa > Arthropoda > Insecta > Lepidoptera > Noctuidae > Mythimna > Mythimna impura. Next base: position 7,086,063 of record LR990369.1, on the reverse strand, counting down.
CGAATACGTTATTAAGCGTCAAAGTTCACGTAAAAATTGTGCAAAATAGCAGATTTTCAGAGGACAGATCTCTGAAAATCTGCTATTTTAATACAACTTACTGGATTAATTTTACACAAAATCTATCTACCTATCTATCTAGAAACTTATATAATAACGACAGGATATCTGTGGTTCCAGAATATCTATAGAAAGTTGTGCGAGATCACGAAAGTGCGGTTGTATGTGAGCTATCACGATTAGTGCGCTCTTAGAAAGAGATGGCAAATAACCGTAGACATATTAAATGCGCTAGGTCACCAAAAATTGTACTGTTATGATTTCTTTTTTAAGATGTCGTTAACATAGATATCAGTAATGTAAATTCAAAGAGAAAGATGGTTTTTTAACTGCATGGTGCTGATGATATTTTCCTGTCATTTCTGTCAAATTGTCTACTCGATACATGGCACTGCAGTATCATTAATTGAAAGCTTCTTTATGACGAGCTTACTCATTGTGGTCTTTTTGCAGGAACAGTTGCCCGATGGAATAGAAGAAAGATGCTCACCAGAAGCAGGATGATACAGGCGTATCATAAATTGGACCCGAAATAAACACTTCATAAGTAGAATAGTATTTATTCAATGCAGGCAATACAATAGGCAACAACGCAAAAACAAAACAAAAAAGTACAGATTTACATTATAGTGCCCGAATCGAAAGGGTCGCCAACTCAGCAATTGCTGGGCGTCAGACACCCAGCGCTGATTTTCAGCTTATTAAGTCAACTTGTTACATAATAAAACCCAGAATAAAGACAGAATCCTATTAAGATGGCCCTTCCCGACTCGTCTATTATCAACCTGAGCATGGTTTAAAAGCTTGTTGGTTCGGCAATTTTTGATAAAGAGGCAACGCAAAAAAAGAGAGATAACACCTGAACACTCTGTTGGTATTCGGTAATTCCGTCATTCACTCGAATATGTATATTTAATGTCAATGATGACTGTGTTAATTCAAATGTAAAATGGAAATTGTAATAATAAATTTCTTAAATGCATGAAATGGACTAGTTTTTAAGATATATTCTAGATTTAATTTATGTAGTCACTGCTTTCAAAACGGTGAAGGAAAATATCTTGAGGAAGCCCAGGGGGCCCAGTGCGAGTTGGTGGATGTCACATGTCTTCGAATTTTTGAATCTTGACAATGTCTTTACGATGTTTTCATTCACCGTTTAGTCTAATATTTGTTTGTTTGTGTGTGTGTGTGTGTGTGTGTATTATTAATAAATTATTAATATTGTGTGTCTAAAGTTTAGATACACAATATTGCCTGTGTAAACTCAATTATGACATGTAATAATCTCATCTAAACAATAAATTATTAATATTATAAAATAAAATATTATTATATTACAATATTCGTTTTATTCAAAAACATTCGGAATTAGGTACTTGTTTACCGAGTTTGTTACACGAATTTGCTGATTGTTTAAGTAAATGTTTTTAATAAATTATTGTCAAATGGAAATTAAATGCACGCCTATTATTATACTCGTAGTATGAAAATAAATATTTTTTATTAAGTAATCCGATGTTTTAAATGATAAATGATATTTATTTTGTAAATAGGTTTAGAAAAACACTTTTACACGTGAATTTTTTTTTTCGTCATTTTTAAACTAGATGAGGCCGGTGTTTCCTAGCTGACTACCCTGAGAAGAAACACCGAAACAAACTCAGGGGTTTTATTTCTAGAGTTGATTTTTATTATTATTGATGGACTTGCCTAGAAGTAATCTAGGGTTAAGTGTCTGTTTACGGTCCATAACCACGATAACTCTTTTTAACAATCCCGCAAATCAATTCCCTATCAGACCTTCACAGTCCTCTGGGTGGCACCATATCCCTTGCCTAGACTGATGTCAGATACAATGTTCGTACAATACTTTTTAATAAATATATCAAGTGAGAAATATTATTAGAGGAAGTTTGGTGCGCCAATGACTGAAAAGTTGAAAAGGAATCGTTTACCTTTGTATGATCATATGAGGAGGGATGAAAGGTTCAAACTTACCTGGAACAAAAAAAAGAAACATTATTATTTCGCTCGCGACTTCATACACAGACATTTGCGCTAAGTTTCAAGTTTATGAAACGTAGGAATAAGCTTTTTTTAAAAAAAATACACCAGTTTCACATTCAAGAATCTGTAAAAGCCTTCCCGAAAACTTTATGGGGTGATAAAGTTTTTAGGCACGCAAAGAATCCATAAGCATAAGCATAATCAGCATTTTTAATGTTCCCACTGCTGGGACTCAGGCCTCCTCTCTAGGAGACGGAATGGGCCGTAATCCACCACGCGGGCCCAGTGCGGATTAGTGAATGTCACATGTCTTCGAATTTTTGGTGCTAGGACATGGCCGGTTTCCTCACGATGTTTTCCTTTACCGTTTTGAGAGAAGTAATTATTGTAACTTTATCATCATATTTTTTTGTACAACATCTTTAACTTTACCCTATAAATTCACAATTAAATAAATAAATCGCTAATAATAATTCGCTTTGGTGTATGCTGTAATTAATTAATAAATACTACACTAATATTAGACATAAAGAGTTTAAGTCTGTTTTTTATGTATTTTTGTTTGTAGGAGGTAATCTCTGAAAGTACTGGAAAGCTGCTTTATTCCTGAGTGACATAGGCTATATTTTATGTATGCGGGCGAAGCTGTGGGCAAAAGCTAACTAATAAATCTATTTCATTTATGTTTCACATTCATTGGACTATACGTCATGGTTGCAAGCTTGTGGACGAGCAGGCTTGCAAACGACGAGCAACGGGTAGCTAGCCGTCCGGACCGTATTTCCTAGGACAAGTTTCGTAAAATATTCGAGTAAATCAATTTCTTTTCGGAATTACCGAATGCTAACAGACTTTTCAGGCGTTATCTCTGTTTTTTCGCGTTGCCTTTTCTCGTCAAAGATCGCGTTGGTTTGCGTTAGATGAAGCAACAAGCTTTTAAACCATGCTCGATGTTGACGATAGGCGAGTGAAAAAGGAGCCTCTTAAGTAAATCGCTAAAATGCTTTATGTTTTGCAAGTGTGTCTTTGCGCATCTCTTTCTCTTGTATGCAGTCCGAGAGTGACCGGGCTTTAGGTCCTATAGCCCTTGCTTCAAAGTCAGCAGGACTGCAGGAGCGTTCGTGACCACTATCAGAAAAAGGCAACCGAGTAACAATCCTATAATAAAAGCTCAGCTCAATTGTATAATAAAATTAATAGATACGTGTACGTGCATAATAAAAACAGGTACAATTGTAATTAAAAAGCTTAATAAGCTGGATTAAAACACTTTCCTATGAGAAAACGGAGGCTCTGTTACATCATATTGTTTAATAAGACAACTCACACACTATTCACACACCTCACACTAAGTATCATCTCACATCAAAACACACACATCACAATGTACATCACATTCATCTCACAACACACACCACACATCACGCTTCACGTCACGCGTAAATTAATTTACCATTGTTATGGAAGAGCGGAGCCTCGTAACACAGGCATTATTTGCCTAAAAGGAGGCTCCAAATACAAAATTGTAATATTACGCTGATTGTGACAATAAACAATTTTTTTTTTAATCCGACAATAATTGGAAAATTCCGAAACGTAACGGGAAAAATGGTAAACTTCGCATAAATTTCGCAACGATCTTTGCATACGAAAATACCGATCATCTTACATAACAATCTATTCTTGGTTATAAGGATAAAATCTTACACTATTGACACAGTATGTAAATTATTACTGTGATAATTATATACCTACGCGTATGTCTACCTACTAGCTGACCTGGCAAACGTACTGGCATATAAATTATCAAAGAAATATAGTGATTAAAAAACCGGGCAAGTACGAGTCGGACTCGCGCACTGAGGATTCCGTACACACATACCCATGTTCAATTCCCGCATTCCCGCATCGAGTAACGAAGATTTTTCCGAATCGCAAAAAAAGTTTTTTTTTTGTGACGTAACTACAAATTTACATTTTTCAGATTTTTTCACTAACCTGTGCTATCAAACCTTGCTTTGTGCCAAATTTCAGGATTCTAGGTCAACGGGAAGTACTCTATGAATTTTTATTCCTTTGATAGTGTGGAAATATACGTTTCTGGCGACATAAACGGCCGTATCTTTTTTTTTTTCGTTAACTCAGAAATTTGTTTTTTTTTTACAGCTTCAAGGGACCAGAGACCTGGGTATATGGTTTTAATTTTAACTCGATACCTCCACGCGTCCCCGAGATAAAGGGTCTTGACGGATAGACAGACGGACGGACAACAAAGTGATCCTTAAGGATTCCGTTTTTTCCTTTTAAAGGTACGGAGCCCTAAAAATGGGGTTTTTTGTGGGAAATCATTCAATGACTTCTCCCTCTCTAGGCCGGAACGTGAGGGCGTACCAGACTTTTACTGACTAAAACCATAACTATATTCTTTCTTTACCTATAGTTCCAGGACCCCGGATCATTCACCTTAACTAAAGTTCATTTATTAACCTATGATTGGCGGGCGTAGTACTAATTTGCATTGTAATACGATTTTGCATTATTTTTTTTGCGCTCTCTGAATGTAGTTCTGAATAAAAGTTACAGATGGTCTCCTAGGAACGTATTCCTGTAACCATAACGGGTCAGTAAGGGTAGGTATCTTAACGTATCTTTTTTTTTGTTTTCGAGGGGAAAACTTCAAAAGGCGCCCGGACTTCGGGGATAAGTCCGGGGAGTGTGGGATTTTTACCTCACTAAAACCACCCCGGTGATCACCATCAGCACATATAGAAGGGGCGCCGTTACCTCTTAAAAGACCATTCCGGAACCCCCTCTGTGCAACGCCTGTTAGGGCACATCCCTGAGAAGACTATGTTGGCAACATTAATACCAACATGTAGTAGTTTATAATTCTTATATTGTGGTAACACCAATCTGGCTGCCGTCATACTTCTTCTTCCTCCGAACCTTGATGTCGTGTGTGCCGTGCAAATTGTATTTCTTGTAATTTTGCAATAGAGTTAATAGAGTATATATCTTTCATTTCCACGCGACCTTTTCACCACCAGCCCACGAAATACAGTCAGCAAATAAACAGACTACGTACCTGCCCTAACTGACCCGTCGCAAAAATCCATCCTGTATACGTACAAAACCATGCTGAACAATAGATTTTTTTAACCGACTTCAAAAAAAAGGAGGAGGTTATCAATTCGGTTGTATTTTTTTTTTTTTTATCATTTTTTTTTTTATGTTTGTTACCTCAGAACTCCGTCGTTTATGGACCGATTTGCAAAAATTTTTTTTCCCTTTATAGGATATGCTTCCAGATTGGTCCCATTTTTTTTAAAAATCCAGTTCTGATGATGGAATCTATGAGGAATCGAGGGAACTCCTCAAAAATTATAGGCAACCCTATGGTAATTTTAGTATTTTCATCAAGAACTTAAGCATTTACAGTCAAAAAGTAACATTTGATGAAGTGGAACTGATGAAGAAGACCAGAAATGGTCAACGGAACTTCATACTCAAATAGATATCACATTGAAGATATAGTTAAGCGACTATGACAATACAAATAAATGAATGATTCTGAATAGTTACGTTGAAAATGGTATCATCGAAGTGATCTGATGATGATGATGGAGCCGGAAGGTAGGCACTGGAACTCCGTAATTAATCAATGTAACCTAGCCGTGTTTGGACTCATTAGAATTGTCATGAGATGCACTTTGGCTATAAGGTACTATCGAACTGATCTGATGATGGAGCCGGAAAGTAGGCACAGGAACTCCGTAATTAATCAATGTATCCTAGCCGTGTTTGGGCTTATTAGAATTGTCGTGAGATGCTCTTTGGCTATAAGGTACTATCGAACTGATCTGATGATGGAGCCGGAAGGAGGAAGGTAGGCACAGCAACTTTATAATAAAACAATGTAACCTAGCAGTATTTGGGTTAATTGGAATTGTCATTAGAAATAGGCACTCTGTTTATAAGTGTATCGCAACTAAAAAGTGTGAAATAAAAACTTTTTAGAAAAAAAAAATAACCGACTTCACTAAAAAAAACACTAAAAGGATCAAAATAACTTTAATTTCGGAAGTCGGTGTTAAATAAGAAACAAACAATACCGAGAAACACCGACATCCGAAATTAAAGTTATTTTGATCCTTTTAGTGTTTTTTTTTAGTGAAGTCGGTTATTTTTTTTTTCTAAAAAGTTTTTATTGCCAACTTTTGTTGTTTTATTTTTGTACCCCATTACGTATATGTAATCGTTTATTGTTATTTATGTTTTTGGTTTGTTTATTCAGTGATTTTAAGTATATAATATGTAATCCGTGCTGGCCGATCAACGTCTCACCGTCGACGATGGCTGGTGCTGAAAATCAGCGCTGTGGCTCTGTCTTACACGAGCCCCAGCATTTTGCTGAGCGCTTGCCGTTTTGCGCGGATGTGACGCTTATCTAGGTTACACTAGTCGACATTTTAGGGGGGTATTACTCTACAGTTTGACATTGTACGAGTACATCCAAAGTAAAACATGATATGGTTTTATCTTATTCTTAATTTTGTCTGTACGGAAACAGAAAAACAAAAATATTTTCCGTTACAAAGTTTCTGTTTTTTGATAATTTTAACGCAACTTTAAGTGTAAAAAAGTAACAAAAATCGTATAAAATCTCAAAAACGAAATCGAAGAGTTCTATACAGTTTATTTGCATTAGATTTATGCAGTGGTTTTTTCATATAACTCGATTTTCCAAAGCACTACTCTCAGATTTTACGCACCGTCTAATGTCATTTTCAGTTCGGAACGGTGTTTGTGTGCGTGCGAACCATACGATGTGCTTATAGACTAGCGTCTAACTGCTCATACTTGATATTATCGCTGTCGGACACAATGTCAGATGAGACATCGCAATTTTTGGTCACACCCATCAGCGAGTTCGAGCCCGCGACTAGTTCAGCCTTAATATAAGTAATATAATATAATAATATAATATAATATATTCCACAACTATCACACAACGCCGTCTAGTCCCAAGCTAAGCAGAGCTTGTGTTATGGGTACTAGACACCTGATAAACATACTTATATATTTCTAAATACATACATATATGTATAGATAAATTACACCCAGACACAGAACAAATGATCGTGCTCATCACATAAGCATTTGTCCTGGGTGGGAATCGAACCCACGACCTCCGGCATAGCAGTCAGGGCCACTAACCACTTGACCAACAGGCCAGTCAAAAGTCGTTGTTATTTGTTTTTATTTTTAAGGTATGCGCCATGTTTGACGTATATAAACTCTTTTTCTTTCTAGATTTTTATAGAATTAACGCAACGATGAAAACACCATACAAAGATGTGTTAGAGGCCCTACCTCAAGCTCTTAACGCGATCCACTTGACGACCTAAACTGAACCGTTAAAGGGATAGAGCTATATAGGGTTTATAGTTACATTAGTGATGCAACGGAAGTGTCTTAACGGAAGCGGAAGTGGAGAAAAAGCACAATTTTATTTTTTTTAAACAACAGATGGTTTACGTCGTACCTACAGAATGAACCAAAAATATATAATAATAGAGAAACTCATTGGTCGCAACGAGTTTCGTGTCGACGTTTGTGTATGTACCGTCCCCGCGCCTCTTCCGATGTGTACAGTCATCCACGCGTCCCCCACCCCCGCGCTCCTCACTGTATTCTTCCGTTTAAAGTTCTGTTGTAAATATTGCGGAAGCAGAAGCGGAAACGGAAGTGGAAAAGCTTGCGGAACTTCTGCAGAAGCGGAAGCGAAAGCAGAGTTCTGTTGCAACACTAAGTTCCATCCCTCTTTCTCACTCGCATGCTTGACATTTTAACACGTCAAGATAATAAGGTCTGAGTTCTCATAATTATTGTTCATTACCATCTGACATTTTCATTCAGTCAATGAACTAGCAAGGTCGCGAGATAACTATCAAGTTAAAGTAAAAATAGTAAATGTCATGCTAATCCTTTATTTCTGTATGCAACTACTTGTTTCTTTGATCGCGCTCCCACTAAAACAATACCACAAAATAGATAAGTACAAAAGTCAATCTCATGTATGTACTTCACTTTTCATACCTACGCTCGGCGATCGATTCGGAAAAATTTTCGTAACTCAATTCGGAAATTGAACTGTTTTTTTTTTTTAATTTGAAATAAACTAGTGCTTGATTTGTTGATGATGAGGCGCACTAGTTTTTTAAGAGCTTATTCACTCTAGCCTTGAAGACACCCAAATGTTTTCATAGGTAATTTTGTAAGGAACCCTCAGTGCGCGAGTCCGACTCGCACTTGCCCGGTTTTTTTACATTGAAGTCGTTTGTATTTTTTTGTAAAAAAAAATATATATTACACTTTTTAATTGTGGTGGTAGCACAACTAAAAAGTACCCCTCAGCTAATCATCATCAGATTAGCTCGTTGGTACCTTACAGCCAGGGCATGACAATTGTAATAATCCCAAACACGGTTAGGTTACATTGATTTATTACATAGTTCCGGTAACTATCTTCCAGCTTCATCATCAGATCAGTTCGATATTTCCCCTCCTCCCTTCTTTCAGTCAGTCATCGACTACACGTATAAACAAAGCCAATTTACTTGTTACGACACGACAGTTCAGCTATGATCCTATGAGGAGTTCCGTTCCATAATTTCGAAGTTCATGATCAGATCATAACAATATTTCTGTGGGACCAACTCGGAAGCATAACCTTTCAAACAAAAAAATAATTTTCAAAAGCGGTCCACAATTGACCGAGAAATCAGTGAACATACATAAAAAAAAAATATACATTCCGCTGAACATAGAACCTCCTTCTTTTGAAGTCTGTTAAAAAAGGGCGAAGTGAGCCCGCGGTTACTAAACTAGCAAGGCCATGACATACACGTCTAGATAGATATTGAAATCTAGGTTAATTCCGAATTCAGACCAAGAATGTTACGGGTATGAAATTTCGGATCTAGATACGGATTTAGGAATAATATTATACCGGATTCGAATATGAAATTATTTAGGATTATCCGCTAGTTTCTGATAATTTCGGTTACGGATATTAGAATTTCATAATTATACAAATAGATAAGTACCAAGTTTTGACCTTTATTTTTAATCTAGATTAAGGGCCTGCGCACATTTGAAACAAGACTGTCTTAGACAGACTTGTCTACGACGTCGCAGACTTTTTTACGACTAGACTGTTTTGTCTACGACAGTGAACGTTTAAACCGCGCGGCCATAACGATAATTTTAAAAAAAAAAACTATGCCAAGATTATGTAAAAATTTGTAAAATTTGATTCCCAAAACCATAAATTTGTCAAAGTTATGGTTAAGAAATTATATGGGTTTGAATGTGACCGCGCTATTGAAACGCGGAGAACCGCGCGGCCACGGAGATCTTTAAAACTACGCGTTGCAGAGTCTGAAATTTAGGTAAATGATAGATTGAATTTGTAAAAAAATTGAAAAAAATATAGAAAAAAATCCTAGGTTTATATTTCAGGAACTGTAAGACTAAAACCCTATGGCCGCGCCATCGAAACGGTGTCAAACATATTATCGTTGATATCTCGCTGAAAAAGCATCGCAGAGGTCTGAAGCTTTTTGTAAAACATAGATTTGAATTTGTCGAAACTTCTAAAAATACAACAAAAAATCCTAGGTTTATATTTTAGGAGCTGTAAGACTAAAACTCTATGGCCGCGCCATTAAAACGGTGACATACATATTATCGCTGATATCTCGTTGAAACAGCTTCGCAAAGGTTTGAAGTTTTTTGTAAAACATAGATTTGAATTTGTCGATACTTCTGAAAATACAACAAAAAATCCTAGGTTTATATTTCAGGAGCTGTAGTACAATATCGCGTAGGAATAAGTCGTGTTTATCAATCGATGAAATTAGGTACTGACGAGTTTTTTTTTTTGTAAACACCTATTAACATGTAGTACTACCGATAGGAGGCAAAATCATATTTTTTTTTTCCTATGAATTTTGATTCCCTTGAGAGTGAAAAACGCATATTTCGACATGCGTTTTTTGCGCATAAACGGCCGTATCTTTTTTTTTTCATTAACTCAGAAATTAGGTTTTTTCACAGCTTCAAGGGACCGCAGACTTGAGTACTTATATTGTTTTAATTTCAACTTGATACCTCCACGCTTTCCCGAGATAAAGGGTCTTCACAGACAGTCACGACAGACGGACAACAAAGTGATCCTATAAGGAGTTTTTTTTTCGGTGGTAAAATCATCTAATGACATCCCCCGCTCTTGGGCGGAGTGGGAGATAGCGTAACACTTTTACTGACTAAAAACCGACTCCTGTTCCTTCGTTGCCTTTCGTACCAGGGCCGAGTCTTCCTTTCAGAAGCAGACCTTTGGCCCCAGTAAACTTCGGCCCTGCTGGGCACCTACAGATCCTATAAGGGTTCAGTTTTTTCCTTTTGTGGTACAGAACTCAAAAAAACCTATCGTAACCTGTAAATTACACTTCGTAATTTACGTTTTTATAGGTATCGGTTTTGGTTACGGACATTTTTATTTTATTTCGGATAAGCGTTTCGCGTCGTCTTTTATACCGCGTACATCGAAGTACTGGAACTCAATTTGCCTGCTGCGGTCATCCCGTCCGATTATAATTCAGGTGTCTTCAAGGCCAGAGTGCTCTTAATAAACTAGTATGACTCGTTATCAACGATTGTCATGGGTCTTCTGAAAGGGAACCTCGGGGTCCTGGGACGCAAGACAAAGAATGAACATAGGATTGGGTTTTAGTCAGTAAAAGTCTGACACGCCCTCCAGTTCCACTCTAGAATGGGAGAAGTCATTGGATGATCCCACCAAAAACATTTTGTAAAAAACTAGCCAAGTCTCGATGGAGCTGCTTGTTTATGTCTAAAAAGTAATGAAATCTGGACAAAGTCGTGCCAAGTCTAAGGTTCCTTACTGCGATTTCTTTATTATTATAGTTAAAGTTGTGTGACTTGGCCGTTGAACAATACGTTTTCCAAGTGGCAATTTTCCATCGTCAATGGGTAGCGGTTCTGGCGACAGATTGGTGCAAAGGTGTCATGGAGCACCTGGTTTTGTACCCTTCAACGGCCAAGTCACACAACATTAACTATAATAATAAAGAAATCACAGTAAGGAACCTTAGACTTGGCTAGATTTTTACAAAATGTTTTTGGTGGGATTTCACTTCTTTTTGTACAAACGTCATATTGATTTTTGCAATGACATTGTCGATTTTTTTTATGTAACAATAGTAGAAGGGGGCATTACCATATCTCTAATACAGCTGAGACCAGCTGAGGGTTCTTCTTCAGATACTTCAGACCTTCGTTTTTTACATCAAATGAAGCGGCCCACCAAGTTGAATATTTTTTTGTAAAGGCGGTATGTCGATCTCTAATAGTTTGGTTGGACTTTTGTGTTTTCTAATCAGGGTCACCAGGCACTCCAGATCTTCGATTATCCTAGTTTTTATAGTTTTCCCTTTATGTGGCCATTAAACCCTAACTCTGTACCAAATTTCAGCTCTCTGAGTTTATGGGAAGTACTAGTTCTATTCTGATGATCATAAGTGAGTGAGTGTCATAAATGCGAAACTTTGCTTTCGCTTAACTTCGGAACTAAATGACCTACAGACTTGAAATTTTAGATTTTAAGTATGTGATTATAGCTTACTGGATGACAAAAATTACTGCGTTCTGGTCTTATCCAGAGGTTCTCAAATAGGGGCCTGAAAATGCGGCGAAATGGTTCCAGTAAAGGATGGTACGGCAGTGTTTGCTTCGCGCTCGGCTTGGCGGGGGCACTGCCGTGCCCCCTGATTACTAACCTAAAATAAAAGCATCAACGATTCCAGCACTGCGTACAATCAGGTGAGATCGCAGTCAAGCACTAGTTTATGTCAATTAAAAAAAAATCCGATAATTTCGGACTTGCGAAGCTGCATAACATCCCTGATTTCGATGACCAGTCCAACCAGCTGCAACGTCACTAGGCTTTATAAGTCTGCAGCATATGCAGATGATTCACTAAGTGATCAGATATGCACTCTCGTTAACCAAGTCGTATTTATTTTTTTAAGATATAGTCGAAGAAGGTAGCGTAAAAGACAGTCGTGTTTAAAAATGAAGCTTTTATATTTTTTGTTGTTGATCTTCGTTTTTGCTGCTGCGATCCCTGTGGATGACAAGAAACCTAACCTAACTGGAAATGAAGGTAAATTGCATATGGAGGGCTTCATAACAAATGGGTGTACATGCGAAAACGCCATTATTCGTTTTCAAAGGCAAATAGATAGTACAAAACAAGCTGCTAACCGTATTTAAATAAATGGTGAATGTTGCAGCGTAATCCACGAAATTCTAGTTTTTTAAAGATTTTTTTGCAATTTGCAGCTCAGTATTGGATCATGGTCATCTATATAAATACAGAAAATAATTTCACAAAAATATGTCTTTAACTCTGGTTAACAGTTTGTTTTTAGGGTTCCATACTTCAAAAGGAAAAAACGGAACCCTTATAGGATTACTTTGTTGCCCGTCCGTCTATCTGTCTGTCTGTCAAGACCCTTTATCTCGGGAACGCGTGGAGGTATCGAGTTGAAATTAAAACCATATACTCAAGTCTGCGGTCCTTTGAAACTGTGAAAAAATCAAACTTATGAGTTAACGAAAAAAAAAGTTACGGCCGTTTATGTCGCAAAAAACGTGTATTTCAACACTCTCAAGGGAATCAAAATTCATAGGCATGAAGTAAGGTCTCATAGCACAAGTATAGGAAAAAAACTATAAATTTGTAGTTACGTCACAAAAAAAAAATCTTCATAACTTAATTCGAGAATTGAACTGTTTTCATAGGTAAGTTTGTACGGAACCCTCAGTGCGCGAGTCCGACTCGCACTTGCCCGGTTTTTTTTTACTATTATGTATATGTCTTTAAAATCGAAAAATGGCATCTTCGCATGTACGACCATTGGTTATGAAGCCCTCAATATAATAGAAAGTAGTTTAAAATTTAGAGGTATATGGAACAGAGGTGCTGTCCTAGTGAGTCAGGATGATGCGAGCTCTAGTGAGTCAGAGTAGTGCTGCTGGCTCCAGTGAGTCGGAACGGTACTGTGTCACGTAGTGGCTTGACTGCTGGATTCAACCAGGAGAGGTTGTTCATGGCTTGAGGAAGTGATGATGTAGTAGGCTGCACGAACGCTGAACATCAGCGTTCATTGTCGAGGGTTACCAGTTATGAGGTATGCAGAACAATTTGTAAAGTCCCATAAACCTTCGTTGAAAAGGGAGGATCCTCCGACCAGACGGATGTTATGTCTGGTGTGGGCAATTGCCCGATAGTTGATTTCGGACTGTTGTAGATCTTCTAATTGCGCAGAGAACTCTAACGGCCTGTTCACAACTTCGGTCTTAGCGAGGAGCGGCGCGGCGAGCGGGGCGGCATCGGTACACAATGCTTTAAACATTTTCATACTTTTGTTTTTGCCGCTTGCCGTTGCCGCGCTTAGCTACCGCTCACAGCGGCAAGGTCGTGAACGGGCCGTAATACCGTGATGCAGGATTTCGAGTTTTAGTTTCTATGTTGCGTCATAGATGTCGCTACAATAGTACTGCCTACCCCTCTCACTCCACCCAAAGCGAAAGAAGATTATTTTTTTGATGATTTCTTAACACAAAACAAACAATCTGGTACTGTCACAAAGGTTATTAAAATATGTGTGTATGCGTAGAGCAGTGGCGACCTAATCGTCAGTTTTTTTTTTTCGAGGTGGCAAATTTTCAAAAAACTCCACCCGCTCTGGATGGAGCGAGAGGAACTGTCAGACTTTCACTGACTTTAGTCAGCCGAACTGGGTTTAGCCTGAGTTTTACTGAGCTTGAGATGTGATAGCATTACTGCTGCCGCCTCCGTCCATTCGCCTTTCGGTCCAGACCATGACCTGTACCAGGGCCCGGCACGAGAGGTCGCCGTCACTGATCCCAAACACGGTTTTACATCATATTATTATAATAAAGTCATCGGTCCACCTTGTAGAAGGCCTTCCAACGCTACGTCTTCCGGTACGTGGTCGCCATCCAGAACCTTTCGGCTCCAACGGCCGTCCGTTCTGCGAGCAATGTGCCTTGCCCATTGCCACTTAAGTTTGGCGATTCTTCGTGCTATGTCGGTAACCTTGGTTCTCCTGCGTATATCCTCATTCCTGATTCGATCACGCAAGGAAACTCCGAGAACAGATATATATATCTGGACATATGCCTATGTCTAGATATATATATCTGGACATATGCCTATGTCCAGCAGTGGACGTCTTTCGGCTGAAATGATGATGATAATGATTATAATAAAAAGTGCATGGTGGACGATGCGAGATGCAAAGGACTGTTCGTTGTGGTGATACTTGAGAGAGGCCTATGTCCAACAGTGGACGTCTTTCGACTAAAATGATGATGATGAATAAAAAGTAACATCTCTGTCTGTCAGTGAGAGTTTAAGCAGCTTTAGCACATGCTCGCAGAACAGATGGTCGATGAGGCAGAAAGGTTCTGGATTGGCGATCGCGTACCGGTAGACGTAGCATTGGAAGGCCTTCCACAAGGTAGACTTATGACCTGGTGAGGATCACAGGAATCCGAAGGATGCAAGACGCACAGAACCGGTCGTTATGGCGACATTTAGGAGAGTCCTATGTTCAAAAGTGGACGTCTTTCGGCTGAACTGATGATGATGACAAAAAAAAAACTCTATATTTTTTCTTTTTCAGATCAAATTTTGGTAGAAATCTATGGAATACCATCATCGAAGATTATTAAACTTTACCATGGAATAGAAAACAATACTCGGAATGATAAAAGCGGATGAAATAAACGGTACACTCTAAATCCATACTTATCTATCTATATCTATATATATACATATATAAAAGGAGAAACTGACTGACTGACTGACATATCAACGCACAGCCGAAACTATAGGGCCTAGTAGCGTGAAATTTTGCACAAGGTTTCCTTTTATGACGTAGGCGAGCACTAAGAGAGGTTTTTCCAAAATTCATCCCCTAATGGAAGAAATGGGTGTCCAAAGTTTGTATAGCGAAACTTATCATCACGCGGGCGAAGCCGCTGGCAGAAGCTAAATAAAGTCCATCCCGCGTCTGTCTGTCTGTATGAGCGCGATAATCTCAAAAACTACAAATAATAATAATACCAAAAAAATAATAATAATAATAGCTCCTGTGTATCTGTTATTATCTTGGTGTACAATAAAGTATATATAAATAAATAATACTATAAAAATTTTGTTTTTCATTACTAAGTTACTTAATTCTTAAACTTTACAATTTACACACAGGTAGATTACAATCCACCGAAAAATAATGCATTAACCTATCTAATAGCGTAATTAGAGACACAATAGAAAGACAATGGCGCGTTAACGCCGGCGTTATTGCGGGGATCAACAGCTTAAATTGTAAGCAGTATGTTAAGGTTCACAATCTTTCGACAGTTTACAATCTAGCGTGGTAGATTATAATCAAACGATATTTATAGTTTTACGGTGACATATATAACAATGTTTTGGGGGCCGAGTCACCCGCGTCCTTAGGAGAATACCCGAAGCAAATCCCTACACATGGTTCCTGGATGGTGCTTAAAAGTGACACCAACTTTTCTTTTTTTTTTCTTTGGGAAAACCATCTTATGACATCCCCCGCTCTTGGGCGAAGCGGGAGATAGTGTCAGACTTTTACTGACTAAAAACCCACTCCTGTTCCTTCGTTGCCTTTCGTACCAGGGCCGAGTCTTCCTTTCAGAATCAGCTACTCATCAGAATCAGGCTCCGTCCGGACGGTCGGACGGCGAGCTACCCATTGCTCGCCGTCCACAAGCTCGCGCCTACGGTGGCCGGAAATCAGGATCACACCAACTGGTGATAGGTTTCAACCGTTGGCTTGCGACCACCCACTGAGCAAATACGTACCACCAAGCGGCCTGGCCGTATCCCGGTATGATGCTCAGAGTAGCCAGTTTAGAAGAGTTTCTAACGCAAACAGACTAACCTGGTTCGTGCTGATATGAATGAAACGGGAGACGAGTCGCGGAGGGTAGCGGGATCCGAGGAACGGCGCACCTCTGTCCGACTGCAGTAAGTTAGGGGCCCAAGTAATGTGCCAGCCACACAAGAAAAGCTACCCCGCCAACTGTAGAAAAATCCCGGATTGCACCATCGTGCTGGTTGGCGACCAGACGAGAGAGCCCGATGGACATTCTCGGGGGGGATCGGGCGTCCCCGCAGTCTCTAGATAAGTACATCATAGAAGTCATCATTAGGGGTGTCGTCCTTTCAGTGCGTGCCTGAAGGTTAGCAGCGTGGAACCTCGTTTCACTTACTCCTCCTCTCCTCCCTTCATTCTCAAATAAGAAAAAAAAATAGAAAGAGTGAAGTCAAACAGCGGCTGCACTCCCCTCTCACAAAGTGCACCTCACTAACATACGAGGTCTGCACTCTAATCTCGTCGCAGTCCACCACCACTTGGAGACTGAAAAACCACCTCTCTTATTCCTTTCGGAAACGCAGATCAGAGGTCCGTCCGACGTGTCGTATCTTTCATACCCAGGGTTTACCTTGGACCACAACTTCAAACCAAACGCGGGTGTATGTATGTACGCCCGGGACGACATCTGCTATCGGCGTCTCCGTAACCTTGAGAACTCCAGGCTCTCAACACTTTGGGCTTTGGTAGAAATAGGCCTAGATAAAATTATTTGCGCTTGTGTCTACCGCTCGCACAGCGGAGATCAGGAGACATCCGAGCTCACACAGCATCTAAGTGAGGCGTTGGATGCAGCTCAGCAGCGGTACCCTTCTGCCCAATTGATGTTACTGAGGCATTTTAATGCCCACCACCAAGAGTGGCTTTTCCCGTATCAGATCATGCTGGTCGAGAGATGCGAAAGCTAGCGCTAGCGTTAAATCTCACCCAGCTGGTCCAGGGGGCAACGAGGGTGCCGGATATGGATTCGCACACAGCCAATTGCTTAGACCTTCTGCTGACAAAAGATCCAGACCGATACTCTGTGTCGATATCTTCACGCTTAGGTAGTTCCGACCACTTGGTTATCGACACTTTGGTTCTAGGACATGCCGGTTTCCTCACGATGTTTTCCTTCACCGTTTTGAGAGCAGTGGTTTCATCACCACTATAAAAATAAATTACACAAAGTAATGTGCCTGGCTATGTTCGAACTCGCGACCTACAACTCGTAAGTCGGGACCGTAACTGTTCTTGGGGTACGGAACCCTAAAAAACAGATGTTTATGTCATACATTTTTATTTACAGAACCAGTAACAGAGAGGCCATTTAAACCGCAACTGGAACCCATCATCCCTAGTTCGAAGATTAAGTATTTTTACAACTCCAAAATTCCTACGATGCCGTCTACAATAAAGTACAGACGGAAATAAAATTAACAATGCTAACTTAAAACGTTTTTGTTTTATTTAATCTTCATCAGATATGAATATACATGTGGATGGATGGATGGAGAAAACGGCCAAAGAAAAATTGGGCAAGTGCGAGTCTGACTCGCGCACTAAGGGTTCCGTACAAACTTACCTATGTAAATACTTCAATTCCCGAATAGAGTCTCGTAGATTTTTCCAGATCGCAGTTTTTTTTTTTTGTGACGTTACAACAAACTTACTGTTTTCAGATTTATTCCTGTACCTGTGCTATAAGACCTTGATTCATGCCAAATTTCAGAATTCTAGGTCAACGGGTAGAACCCTATGAATTTTGATTCCCTTGAGAGTATCGAAATATACGTTTTTGCGACATAAACGACTGTATCTTTTTTTTTCGTTAACTTAGAAGTTTGATTTTTTGACCTGACTATATAGTTTTAATTTCAACTCGTTACCTCCACGCATTCCCGAGATAAATACTCTTGACAAACAGACGGACAACAAAGTAATCCTCTATGGGTTCTGTTTTTTCCTTTTGAGGTACGAAACCCTAAAAAAAGGAATCAGTGATAGCGTGACGGGTGACAGGTGACCCCAAATATCACGGGCCAAGGGCAAGAAGCTGACAATGATGATCAGATAATTTTACCGGCGCCATCACGTCGGCAGAAATTGATACTGTATAAGAGCTCATTTTTAGGAGGCAGGAAATCATATTCATTATACCCCAAGCGAACGCCGGCGTTCGCTCGCCCATTGTCTTTCTATTGTGTCTCTAATTACGGTATGTACTCAAAAGCTAGGTTAATGATTTCTCGCGCTCTAGGGTGGTGCGTGAAGGCGGGTCAGACTTTTACTAATACCACAGTATAGATATATGGAACAGTACGGAAACTACCTACAAATGTTCGAAACGGCACACTCACACAAACATACGCATCGACGAGATTCCTAAGCGTTTCTCGCGGTCCTGTCAGTAACGAATGCTGCTTAGGAGTCTCGTCGATGCGTATGTTTGTGTGAGTGAGCCGTTTCGAACATTTGTAGGTAGTTTCCGTACTGTTCCATATATCTATACTGTGCTAATACCCTCCTATATTCCTTCAGTTCCTCTTTGCGTTCTAGGACCACGTCGTCTTCTTTTTAGAAATTCGGCATGGCCTTACATCGGCCCTATTGGGCCCCTACAGTTTTGCTGACATCTCTTCGTGGCGCACGTGGAACACTACGTACTTATATGAATAACAAAGTAATATTAAAATAGACAAAGAGATGATGTAACATACTGACTGCGTAGTATTACAATTTTGCGTCGTATTTTATCCGTAGAGGAAAAACCGGTTTGAACTTTACGCAAATGCTTTACTTAAGTGCAAATGCACACTCGGCTGGGCAGCGTTCGGGAAGCTGCGCGGTATCTTCTCGTCCAACATACCACAGTGTCTCAAGACAAAAGTCTATGACCAGTGCGTGTTGCCAGTGATGACATATGACACTGAAACATGGTCGCTTACAATGGGCCTCATCAGAAGGCTTACAGTCCCAAGTTACCCAAAGGGCAATGGAAAGGGCTATGCTCGGAGTTTCCTTGCGTGATCGCATAAAGAATGAAGATATCCGCAGGAGAACCAAGGTCGCCGACATAGCCCGAAGAATCGCGAAACTAAAGTGGCAGTGGGCAGGGCACATTGCTCGTAGAACGGATGGTCGATGGGGCCGAAAGGTTCTAGAGTGGCGACCGCGTACCGGAAGGCGCAGCGTCGGAAGGCCTCCCACAAGGTGGACTGACGACCTGGTGAGAGTCGCGGGAGTGCGGTGGATGCGAGACGCACAGGATCGGTCGTTGTGGAGACGCTTGGGGGAGGCCTATGTCCAGCAGTGGACGTCTTTCGGCTGAAATGATGATGATGAAGTGCACATGCTAATTAACTATATCTGAGGCATTACCATGATGTGTTAAAATGTCAGGCGTGCCAGGGACGGCGAGCTATACACCCTATACAGGGTGTCTTTGTCATCGACGCAAAAACGAATACCATGGATCCAGTACATCATTCTGGACTCCACAGTGGTGGAATTTTTGTCGATTTTTTCCTATTTTTTTTTTTAATCTTTACGATTTGAATTATATAGCGTGACTGGCAATTAGTGTACGATACTTAAACACGTGATTGTGCGCATGATAACAAACAATTTTTACTATGGGAGCAAAGCCGAAATGGCGAAAAAAAAAAACAGCTGTTCAGTACATTTATGTTTGCCTAATGTACTGAACAGCTGATTTTTTTTTCGCGATATCAGGTTTGTTCCCATAGTAAAAGTTGTTGGTTATCATGAGCACAATCACGTGTTTAAGTATTGTACACTAATTACCAGTCACCCTATATGGTGTTAAAAAATTAACTTTAAGAATTTCGAGGGTACATTGCACTCCTCATTATGAACAACTTTTACTATGGGACCAAACCTGAAATCGCGAAAAAAAAATCAGCTGTTCCCTACGTTTATGTTCGCATAACTCGACAAAATGTATGGAGCAGCTGATTTTTTTTTCGCTATTTCAGGTTTGGTCCCATAGTAAAAGTTGTTCATAATGACACGGTAATAGATAATATTATCGTGATAATGAGGAGTACAATGTCCCCTCAAAATTCTTAAAGTTAATTTTTTAACTTCTTGAGTAGCGTAATTAGAGACACAATAGTAAGACAATAGCGCACGACCGCCGGCGTTCGTGCGGGGATCAACAGCTTAATCTTATATAAAATCGTTATTCTAACATTTTTGGTGAAAAAAAATGAATATTTTACTTTTAAAATTGAAAATGTCATCGGGATTGATTAGAATAACGATTTTATCTACCCCGATGACTTTTAAATTAATTAATTTTTAATTATTTTTTTTTAGTAAGTATGTGTACTTGTGATGTTTGTATTGTAATTGTTATCACGAATATTTCAAGACCAAAATTAGCCAAATCAGTCCAGCCGTTCTCGAGTTTTAGCGAGACTAACGAACCCATATGTCCCATGAGACGGGGTCGCCACAAATTGTGGTCTGCCACAAAGGAGATGGCGGGATGAAGTAGATCGATGTCGCCAGAACTGGAAAGAGGAAACGCGAGCCCGCGAAAGAATGGAGAAAGGTCGTTGCCCAGGACTAATAGAAATAGGCTAACAAAAAAAAACCTGGTCCCACTGCTTGACCTCCCCAAAGTCTTAAGTCCGTCTAGGAATTTGTTATATTTAGCTTCATCTGTTTGTTGTTATTTTCCCCCATCCTGAATAACACGTCACATCAATAATAAGCGTAAGAAACCACAATAAAACAGTGATAATTAATTAATCTCGTTATGAACAGGTAAAACCCTTCATAATTATTACAATATAATAACCTGGGTATCCATACATCTTGACACAATTTAAGAGGGAGCCTTGCAGAGTACACGCGACGAAAAAGGAAACCAAAATGAAGACTTTTAATTTACTATGTGTACTTGTAATAGTTTTATGTATCGCATTTGCTTCAGCTACGAGGAGACCTATGAATCAATGTAAGTTTTTTTTTGTTTTTAGGGTTCCGTACCTCAAAAGGAAAAAACGGAACCCTTATAGGATCACTTTGTTGTCCGCCCGTCTGTCTGTTAAGACCTTTTTATCTCGGGAACGCGTGAAGGTATCGAGTTGAAATTAAAACGTCGCTTTCCATCAGGTGATATAGCAGTCAAGCGCGAACCTATCAAGAATAAAAAAAAACCATATACTCAGGTGTGCGGTCCCTTAAAGCTGTGAAAAAATCAAACTTCTAAGTAAACGAATAAAAAAGATACGGCCGTTTATGTCGCAAAAAACGTATATTTCGATACGATCAAAGAAATCCAAATTCATAGGGTACTTCCCGTTGACCCAGAATCCTGAAATTTGGCATAAAGCAAGGTCTTATAGCACAGGTAAAGGAATATATCTGAAAACAGTAAATTAATACACTTACTCTGAAACCCACTCTTATCCCACCGTTTTAGGCGCTCAATAGACTGTTATTCGCTCTAGTGCGGAAATGTGCGAATGCTCGCCCCCACCACAATTTTATTACGTTTATCGTATGAAACTGGGTGCGCGTCAACCTTCGTCATTTATGTCTTTGTACGCGTGGAAATTTGTCACTGCAGCCCTTGGCTCCAACACCCTCGCTAAGGATCGGGTGAATGCCACCTCGGTCACAATGACAAACTTTCTGCACTTGTATCAAAATGTACTATTCACACTCCGGGTGCAGCAGGAGGGTTTTAGTCAGTAGAAGTCTGACAGACTTCTACTGACTAACCGTCCTGTATTCCTTATGTTCTGGAATGGTTCAACTGTGGGGAGGCTTTTTTATAATTATTTTTTAATAAACACATTTCCGTTTTTGAAGTCCCGAACCAATAGTGAAGACATGTGAATGACATCCACCAACCCGCACTGGGGCCCTGTGGCAGATTACGGCCCATTCCCTCTCCTAAAGAGAAGGTTTGAGTACCAGCAGTGGGAACATTAAAAGGCTAATTTTAACTCGCCTGTTGGTCTAGTGGTTAGTGGCCCTGACTGCTATGCCGGAGGTCGTGGGTTCGATTTTCACCAAGGACAAATGTTTGTGTGATGAGCACAATTATTTGTTCTGTGTCTGGGTGTAATTTACCTATAATATGTATGTATTTAGAAATATTTAAGTATGTTTATCAGTTGTCTAGTACTCAACACAAGCTCTGCTTAGCTTAGAACTAGACGGCGTCGTTGTGGGAATATTATATTATTATTAATTAATTATGCTTTTTATGAACAAATATGTATCTATCTGTTCTCATATCCTTATATCAATTACTAAGTGTACTTAACTCCAACTACACCCTTGTTTTAACAAGACATTTTTCTTCTAGCCGGCCGCCACGAGGAAGATTTGGCGCATGGGAAGAAGCTACCGCCAAGGTATCCTAGACTTGGTTAAACATATTTTTCGCAGTCATTAAACCTTTTTACCCTACGACAGCCTATTGTATCATCATCACCACGCACACTAAACCCAGAGACGTAGTCATCATGATCATCACCTTCCTGCCCTTGTACCGTGTTATCCACGGCCGGCGCAACACGTTTGTGTCTTCCTTTCTGTCCTGTCACCCATTACGCTATCACTAACTCCCTTGGCCTCCCTCTCCCTCCCCATACATCTACATGTATACTCAGAACTCTTTTAGTAACATGCGTTTCATCCCTCCTTTTTACATGACCATACCAAGACAATTCTCTTTCAACTTTTCAGTCACTGGTGCCATTTTCAAACTTCCTCTAATATACTCATTTCCTCCTTCTTCTGCTTTTTATCTTCTTCTTCTTTATTTTAAGCTCCTACTGAAATTGTATTTATGCTGTCCAATAAAGAGTATATCTATCTATCTATCTTATCTCTCTCCATTCATCCACATGTATACTCATAACTCTTTTAGTAACATGTGTTTCATCCCTCCTCTTCACATGACCATACCAAGACAAACGATTCCCGTTCAACTTTTCAGTCACTGGCGCTAATGTTTACCCAGAGGCGTAGTAATAACCATATTAATGTACTATTTAAGAATAGGAAAATCCTACACTAATATAAGTACTTGTTGTAAATTAGCTGTTTTATTATTCCCATCCTGTATATCGCGTAATTCCATACATAAGGAAAATATTTGTCTAATAAAGAGGAAGTATTCAATATATGTTTGTTTTTACCCGACTACGGCAAAGCCAAAAGAGGGTTATGATTTTGACAGGCTATGTATGTATGTTTGTATGTATGTGAGTATGTTCATCTGTTCCCTCATAGCTCCTAATCTGCTTATCGGAACTCGACGTATGAGGTATCGTTAGAACCGTCTTAATTGTCCGCTGAACATAGGCTACGTGACGTGTCACAAAACTCGATATAGCGCCCTCTAGCGGACAAAAAGTAATGTGTTAAAAATAAAAATGGAGATAAATACGCCGTGTTTGATATCATTTGAAAGGGCTTCACTTGTACATTTCCAAAATATTGCTCAAATTTAAAGTGACGCCCTCTAACGGACAAAAATTCATGTGTTAAAAAAATGTTAATATAAATACACCGTGTTTGGTATCATTTGAAAGGACTTCACATGTACAATACCAAAATAAATAGTATAGAAGCACAGTGATTTAACACCAAAATAGTTTAAATAAAAAAAGTAAAAAAACTAAAAACCAAATACGACAAAAGAAAACGACGCTGAAAAAGTATGAAACAAGATTTTCAGGGTGCTGAAATAAACAAGGTAACTGGAAATACAAGAACAGAACAAAAAGAAAAGCCGCAGTCACAAGTTATAGATATCAACCGAAACACTTTAAGAAAGTGTGACTGCGGCTTTTAAAAATGTGATTTAACAACAAATTTTCTGTTTTCAGATTTATTCCTATACTTGTGCTATTATAAACCTTGCTTTATGCAAAGTTTCAGGTTTCTGGGTCAACGTAAAGTACTCTGGAATTTTGGTGCCCTTGAGTGTCGAAATATACGTTTTTTGCGACATAAACGGCCATCTTCTTTTTTCCGTAAAAGTTAGAAGTTTCTTTTTTTCACAGCTTCAAGGGACCGCAGACCTAAGTATATGGTTTTAATTTCAACTCGATACGTCCACGCGTTTCCGAGTTAAAGGGTGTTGACAGACAGACAGACAGACAGACGGACGGACAACAAAGTGATCCTAATAAGGGTTCCGTTTTTTCCTTTTGAGGTACGGAACCCTAAAAAATACAACCGAATTCATAACCTCCTCCTTTTTTTGGAAGTCGGTTAAAAAGGAGTACTCATTCTGTTACGGAAATTCATCATCATCATCATTTCAGCCGAAAGACGTCCACTGTTGGACATAGGCCTCCCCCAAGGCTCGCCACCATGACCGGTCCTGTCCTCACATCCTTCGGAATATCCATTTGAATTTTTATTGTGGTTGAAAATCATCAGATTACTTCTCCCGGTCTGGGTGGAGCGAGAGGGGTCGTGTCAGACTTTTACTGACTAAAATAAACCTGTGTTCCTTTAATTTCAAACTCAAATAATTAATTATTTTACATAGGCCTACATGGGCATTACAAAACGTCAGAAGCTAGTGCAATGGTTCCATTTGGCCGTTTCCTATGGAGAAGAAGCGGCAAGAACCCATGATTAATCTATTTAATGAAAAATGATTGATTTTACAATATTAATAGAGAAGACGTGTAAACCGATCAACACTGTACCCAAAAGCACAATAAAAATAGTAATCTATGAATCTGCGGAGTCTACAGTGTCCTCACATTCTCTTTATAAAAAGAGGCTATCAAAAAAAAAAAAAAAACCTCTCAAAAAATGAGATGCTAAAATTAATTAATTACTGATGAAGTTAAGGTAGCTGTGGTTTAAATAATATAAAAAAAGAACATAGCGAAAGCAATGTAAAACAAAATACGTAGGTTTATAATTATGAGCTACCAGGAAAGCCACATGAGCAGAAGCAGTCATTGCCAAACCAGCGAGTCTTCAACGTAGTCTTTTTAACCTTGTTGTTTTGAACTTTGCCTCGCCAAGTTCTGTAGCCGACTGTGGTAACTTGTTATAAAAGCGTATGCTGTTTACGAGGAATGACTTGCTCGTCTTAGCTGATCTCCATTTGGATATTACAATTTCATGTTCACTACGCCTAGTAAGCATAATAAGCATAATCAGCCTTTTAATGTTCCCACAGCTGGGACTTAGGCCTCCTCTCTCTAGAGGAGGGAATGGGCCGTAATCCACCACGCGGGCCCAGTACGGGTTGGTAAATGACACAGGTCTTTGAATTTTTGGTTCTAAGACATGCCGGTTTCCTCACGATGTTTTCCTTCACCGTTTTGAGAACAGTGGTGATGAAATAAATTACATAAAGTAATACGCCTGGCTGGGTTTGAACCCGCGACCTACAATTCGAAGTCGGGGCCGTTACCACTCGGCCATCAATGCTCCTCAATGTCATCAGTCCTCATGTTCACTACGCGTAGTAAACATAAAACAATTTACTACATTAGGTAACTCGCTTCTAATATTGAAAAGTCCAAGTTTTTGCAAAGAGTTGTCCTTTGCGTTCCAGTGCCACCCCTAGTGGGCTCGGGCTTGGCCCTTATTGGAAGGCCGGAAGGTGAACAACCCATTGCTCACTGTCCGCAAATTCGTGAGTCGATCCACGACACCCGTGGCCTCTCCTGCAGCTGTGGCTGTAGTGTAAGGATTGTCAATAAATCAAAACCGATATTGTTTAGAAGCCTTTATTAGCAGTCAGTTAGAATTTTAAACGCAACAAAAATAGCGAGAGAAACCACAGCAAAAGCGTGTCAATAAATTAATCTCGTTGTTCAACAGGTAAAACGCTTCATAACTATTTTAATGTAATAACCTAGGTATCCATACACCTTGACACAATCTAACAGGGAGCTTTACAGAGTGCACACGGTGGAAAAAAGAATAACATTATGAAGACATTTAATTTACTATTTGTACTTTTAATATTTTTGTGTATCGCATTTACTACAGCTATGAAGAGGGATAGAAATGAATGTAAGTTTTATTTTTATTTACTAAAGAAAGAAAGAAAATGAGTATATTTGAGATTAGAAAATAAAAATAACAATAGAAACTGACCCACGGCTGAGAAATGGTCTCCCCCAAGTCTACCAAGGGATTCTTTTCCGTTACCACCTCGTGTCAGCCATGGCTGGTAAAAAGAGGTGACGAGACATTTCTTGTAAATTTTCGTTTTAAATGTCTCGAGCAAATATCTATAAGAAAGAAAGAAAGAAAGTTGTTGTGAAGTTTGTTGACCTTTTAGCTCACTGTCAAAGGATAACGCCATCTACTGGCATTATCAGAAGCAGCATAATTCATTTTAAAATGACATTTTAATTCGAGATGGCGTTATATTCGGATTTTTTTTTTTCGTGAATTCTTCCATATTTTCTAACCGTTTAAACCTTACCTGAAGTATCACGAATATTTCAAGACCAAAATTAGCCAAATCGGTCCAGCCGTTCTCGAGTTTTAGCGAGACTAACAAATAGCTATTAATTTTTATATACTCGTATATAGATATACAACCTTCTACCAGCGGCTTTACCCGCGTGAAAATAGGTTTTTCTATACTAACTTTGGATCCCCGTTTCATCACTTTAGGGAAAAAAAAGTCCTCTCTTAGTGCTCGCCTACGTCATAAAAGGAAGCCTTGTGCAGAATTTCATGCTCCTAGTCCCAGTAGTTTCGGCTGTGCGTTGGTATGTCAGTCAGTCAGTTTTCCTTTTATATATATAGTATATAAAAGGAATTATATTCCTATTCCTAAACTAATTAAGTTTCTTTATTAAAAAATGCCTCCTAAACTGTCTCCTTCAAACTAATTAAAAATTCCAACTAGGGTGTGTTTTAACAAGATATTTTTCTTCTAGTCAACCGTCACGAGGAAGATATGGCGCCAAGAGTCACGGAACCACCAAAGACATTTATTAGGTTTGGTTAAAAACTGTGAGAAACATGTTTTCCGCGGTTGTACGAGTAGTCTCTACGATACCATTTTGTAGGTCTGACTGCTCGGGCGGAACAAAAACTACACTCAACAGCGTAATAATTGAACTGAAAGCAATCGAATAATTCTAAACTAATAAATATACTTATTATTACACATTGTTGTTATTATATTTCCCATTTTGAATCAGAATAAATCTGCTGTGTCTTTTTCCAATCGTGTTGCGATCGACTTCCATTTAAACCGGATGGACATGGATGTCAGTATTTTACATGGAGCGACTACTTATTTAACTGGTTTAAGGAGGTTAGATAAGCAGTCGCAGTCCTTACCCACACGATGCAAATCTTCGACGTAGAGATGATACACACACAGAAAAACCGTAGTTACAAGATTAAAAAAATATTAAACAAATGAAGACATAAAACACTGCCTTGAAGGACGCCAGTTGCAAGGCCTTACAACTTTGATGAAGAGTCTCCAGCACAAACTTTCTACTGACGACCCTGATGAGAAGAGGAAAACCATTCCAGTGCCTCCTGAGAGACCAGAAGATAAGAAAGGATAGGCAAGAGGACTTCGTGACTGACGGCATTAAAAGCGTTGGAGAAGTCGATCATGTAACACTAAGGTAATAAATTGAGTGTCTTCCATTACCCGCCTTATGTCGTCAGTTACTTAAGGAGAGCTGTCACGGTACTTTGCCCGGGCCTGAAATCTGATTAAAATGGGCTGATGAGGGAGTTGTGGTAAAAGTTGGCAAATTGGTTATGAACACATGCCTTGACGACACGAAAATGGTGTGACAAGTGTTTTGAGAACGTGGATGGCTATAAGAGTAGGTAAGCTAAGACCAAAGAAACGATGGATGTGTGAAAGATGATATTTTTATAAACTGGGTGATTACTGAGATCACGACTAATAGTATTAATGAAGAAACATGTTGCACCAAGCTCAAACAAATAACAGCAAGAGAATGATAAATTATTGTTCCCATTCCTAATGACGCGTAAGAAATCCCACAAAGAAGGAAAATTTGTGTTTTTAGGCATTTACACATTGTCATACGAACAAAACAAAATATTTATAATCAGAAGCACTGTTTCATACAATACTGGACTGGTCTTTTAGTAAAAATATTTTAAGGGTCGTCTTCTAGATCTGCATCTCCGGATGCAGCTAAATACTAGTTTAATATAAAGAGTGACCTGCCTAGTTGACTTTCATAAAACGTAGTAATTGAAGAACTCAAGGTATCCGATTCTGCTGCTGACTACCGCAACTACTGTCAGATCTGCAAATGACAGCCAGGACCAGCGGCTTAACGTACTTTCCGAGGCACGCGCCTTCCCCTGAATATGACATAGGTGATATGTCTTATTACGAAATAATATGCCATAACTTGTATGGGACGCTTCCTCCCTTAGTCTGGCGAAATCAGTCTAATTCGTCCCGCCATCTCCTTCGTGGTCTGCCGCGACCCCGTCTGACTGTCTCAGGACACCAATTTTGTTGGCGGTGCTCTGCCCAAGCGGGTCACACCTGTACCGTGTGCTCCACCGTGTCTTCCGGGCGGAACTTTATGTGCAGTACATAGGCGGACTTAATGCAACAAGGTATTCTCTACCAGTCAACCTTTGGGTAGTAAGTCAAGTATTGTCTCTTTTAGAGACAACTTTCCTGACAGCAAACCCTTTCATTTGATACCCATATCATGGGGGTGGATTTCAAACAGCCAGTCCGCCATCTTGGGGAGGCCGCCATATTGAATTTGTAATGACGTTTCTTAGCTAGTCATGTATTGTCATTAGAACTCAGAGCGTGTGCAAAATTTCATCCTAATCGAAGACCAGGAAGTGGGTCAAATTAAGATTCCAAGATTTTCTTACATACATAGTTACAAGTGAAGCTAATATAAAAGCGTGTTAATTAATTACAAACTAATAAATACTATGATAAATATTGAATCGTAACAATTAAAAGAACTTATAATACAACAATTATGACGGAGACCAATTTAAGGTTGAGAGGACTTCAAGTAGTAGTTCCGAATTTTACGCTTAAAGGAAAGTTTACTTTCAAGTTTTTTTTTTTATATCAAGGGGAAGTACATTCCAGAGTTTTATGGCAGAGACAGCGTAATAAGCCATAAACCAAGTACGGTGAGAAGGAATAAAAAAAAGTATGTTTGGAATATGAAGAAATATATATCTTTAACTATACAAATGCATTTAAAAATAGTCGGAAATAGAAATTTTTTATACTCATAAAATTGAGCGTGTGATGGGCGAAAAATGTCTCTTATCAACCCTTTTCCTTTCTAAGTAGTAGTAGTGGTAGTAGTATCTTTATTCATAACAACATAATTGTGTCGAACAGATTGATAAACATACGAGTAAATAACTCGTAAATATGTCCTTAAAACTAGATTAATTTAAATTCTAAAACAAATAAAATCATCACATTGTCATAATTATTACAAATACAATAATAATAATAAAAGATTTTCATAATTTAAATCATAAAATAATGTCAAAAATATCATAATTGCAAATACCTACTCAAAATACATACTTACAAATTAGAGGTCACCATAGAAATATAAAAAACAGGAGAAGTGGCAAGGGGGCGTGTGCATGTCCGCGCGACTTGCGCAAAAACGGCATACACGGGCAAATGGCCGTCAGTTATAAACTTGGGAGATTCGCGATACGTGATCGTAAACAAATTTAAAATGCCGTGTTGTGCAGTGGTTTCGTGCAAGAACCGAAGCGATAAGAGAAGCTTGGGTCATCACGGAATCTCTTACCATATGTAAGTACAAGTTTAATACTATATTTATCTTTAAAATCAGTAAAAACAACAAATCTTCTAATATCCCTTGCTGCTACTACGTTATTTTTGTTTTCAAATATCAAGGCGACTGTATTACTCGTACAGTAAATACATTGCTCTTTAACCACTACCAAATTTTAACGCTCAGCAACTGAACAAGCAATGTAAAAATAACATAACGATACTTAATCAATGCGGTGTATTTCATAATACGGCCGCTGTTAGTCGTCGGTGAGTTAATGATGTGTCTATTGTAGACTATCGACCATAATATCGATTGGTTGAATATCCGAAGTGAAATAATGTAAATATTTTTATTTACGAGGTGCATTCAATAAGTACCTAGCCTCATCGCCAGAGGGCGCTGTAGTTTCAAAAGAGTTTTACCACAGTGTAGCACATTCTTTTTTAATTCTTTTTTCAAATTTTCATTCCAATCCCTTCATTTGTTTTAATTTGACAACTTATGGAAGCGAACGTGTCGATCGGTTTTACAAAAATGGAAAAAGAGCAATATCGTTCGGTGATTCGATTCCTATTTTTGGAAGGGAGAACGCGCATCGAAATCAAAGAGCGCTTGGATGCTGTGTACGGTGACTCTTCTCCATCGATGGCCACCGTCAAGAATTGGTTCAACGAGTTTGCACGTGGCCGTACGTCGGTTTTTGATGAACCACGTCCAGGTGCACCGAAAACAGCTGCTACGGAGGAAAACATTAAAAAAATCCATGATTTCGTATTGGCAGATCGCCGATTGAAGGTTCGGGAGCTAGCTGAGACTGTAGGCATTTCAGAAGGAACAGTGCATCATATTCTTCACGAGGAACTCGGCATGAGAAAGCTGTCGGCGCGATGGGTGCCGCGTTTACTCACACCAGAAAACAAGCGCAACCGTGAGACCACATCGGAGACGTGTTTGGCGCTGTTTAAGCGGAATCCAGCGGAGTTTTTGCGTCGTTTTGTGACCGTCGATGAAACCTGGATCCACTGGTACACACCAGAGACCAAGGAGCAATCAAAACCAAATCCAGACCGGGGAACGTGCTCCAAAGAAGGCGAAAACTGTAAAATCGGCCGGAAAAGTTATGGCCACCGTTTTCTGGGATTCACAAGGTGTGATCTACATCGATTACCTCGAGAAGGGTAAAACAATTACAGGGCTTTACTATGCCGATTTATTGGGCCGATTCGACGCCGAATTAAAGAAAAAACGACCCCATCTGGCGAAGAAAAAAGTGCTGTGTCACCACGACAACGCACCGGTTCACACGTCTGCCGCTGCCATGGCCAAATTGGTCGAATTACGCTACGAATTGCTGCCCCATCCACCGTATTCTCCAGATTTGGCCCCTTGTGACTTCTTTCTGTTTCCTAATCTGAAAAAATCACTCGCCGGGAATAGATATGGATCGAATGAGGAGGTCATCGCCGCCACGGAGGCCTATTTTGCAGAGTTTGACAAAAATTATTTTTCCGACGGGTTAAAAAAGTTGGAGCATCGCTGGGCTAAGTGTATCGAACTAAAAGGAGACTATGTTGATAAATAAATTGCCACTTTTCCAAAATTTTCGTTTACTTTTTGTAGGCTAAGTATTTATTGAATGACCCTCGTATTTTGATTATTTTATAGAGTAGTAAAGAAATACGCAAGCAACTGTCGTAAAGTAAGTTAGTTAAATTGTAAGTTAATAGTCGAAGGACTATTTTTTGGTTTCAGATATCGTATCTTATGCCTTATCTTCGTGTGTTCCTTACTTATTTCTGATTTTGATATTTTAACTTCCTTCTTAAAGTCTTCAAACGTTTCGAATTCGCTACAATAACGGGCATGATTTAGATTTTAATAACGACTTTTCCTTAAAATAAAGCAACATGTTCTAGCTCTTTATTTGTTCTCTTTATTTAATAAGCTCTGTACTGTTTTTTTCTAATAAAAGTCTTACATGGTGAGGTTTAGCAGAAACTGAAAATGTTTTCAGTTTCCCGAAAGACGCAATTTTAATAAAGCAATGGATTGATGCCACTGGAAGGCCACCTAATTGGTTCCCTAAAAAAATATAGTACCATATGCTCAATTCACTTTCAACTAGAAATGCTTTAGTCTCTAAAAAAAAAACGCAGTCTTTTTGAATGGGCAATCCTTAAATTAAGACTAGACCTTATTTTTGTAGAAGTGAGTTACATTTTTTTTAGTAACTGAAAGCTTTCTCATGTAATAATTCATAATATAAGTTATTAAACTTTTCAGCATTTTAAAGAACCAGGACACGCACTTGGCCGGTTTTTAGTATTTGATATTGACGTTCTAAAATGCCGTATATAATGGCCTAATGCGGGTAAATGGTGAGAGTTTTTGGGTTTTATGAAAGCAAATTTTATTATTCTATTATTAATATATTATTTTCTGGACATATTGATTTTGTTTTTGGGACCCAAAAGAAATAGCACAACAAAAAATGAACAAATCGATAACTTTTCTATTTAGTCAATCACTAGCGTAAATGTAAAATAAATTGCTTTTGCATAGCACCTCGACATTTAATGTGTGCGTAAGTTGTAGGTGCATGGAAAATACACGCTGTTTTTAGGAACGTAAGGTTTATAATTGACTGTGTAGTATGGACTGATTTATTAATTGCGGATGTGTGCGCGACTGCATAACTATTGCTGCATGTGTAGTAGTGTCGGCGGTAGTAGGGGAAACTGGAGACATCGTGTTCCGGTACATTTTTTACTACTTAACATATCTCCTCCTTTCTTATATCTATGGAGGTCACCGACTGAGTATAAACACTTTTCTAAAAGAAACTCCTAAAGACTGGATTTAAAAGTACTACTATAGAGTTCCAGTCTTAATGAAGTTGGCAATTTGTTATACAATTTTATTCCATTAATTTGAGAACAATGACTGACTACTCTGAGGTGGGGTGTTATATTTGACGATAGATCAAGTCTTCTCGTTTTCTCCCTTTTTATTCTCTCCTCATGTATTTCGACTTTGTCAATATTTTTTGCCAAGTTCGTTATCAAAATTATTACATACAAACTAGGCACAGTAAATTTTTTTAATTTTATAAAATGCTCCCGACACGATTCTTCTTGTTTGATTCGTACCATAGTTCTAATGGCACGTTTCTGAGCAATAAAAGTTTTATCAATGTTATACTGGTAGCTACCTCCACAGAAAAGTATACTAGACCGTAATTTTGATTCCACAAGGGCATAATAAACAGTCTTTAGCTGTTCTAAATCAATCACGGCTCTTAAACTCCGTAAGCTGTTGATCCCCGCATTAACGCCGGCGTTCACGCGCCATTGTCTTTCTATTGTGTCTCTAATTACGCTCCTAACATAACAAGCCGAACTAATAGTGCTAACCAAGGATGACATCTCGTGTTTCCAGTTTAATAAGCTATCCATATAAACACCCAGAAATTTAACTACTTTCTTAGTGTCGATTTTTTCTCCATTTAAGGTACTACGAATATTGTCAGTGGTTTTTGTAGTTGACTGAAATAGTATTACATTGGTTTTATTGGCATTGATTTTTAGACCATTTACAGTAAACCATTCATCAAAATATTTTAGTGTCTCATTAACCATAGAGCTAATAAGGTGGTTAATGTTACAATCTGAAACAATTGCATTTGTGTCGTCCGCATAAATAGTCAATTTAATGTCAGGTATTTTATTAAGAATATAGTTAAATATGTCATTTATAAAAATTATGAAAAATGGCGGACCTAGTATGGATCCTTGTGGTACACCTAACTTTATTGTACTTGGTTTGGATTTGAAACCCTTCTTACATCGGAATTCCTTGTTACCACTATTTTTTTCGTATTCATAATTAATTTCTACAAACATTTTCCTATTATGTAGTGAAAAAATGCCAGACAACTACGTAGTAGTTCCCTGGAACTGGTTTTTAATTATAAGGCCCTTCACCCACGGCGACTTTTTGTAGCGATGCTGTCGCGCGTTCGCATCGATACAGTCGCGATTCTGTAGCGCGTTAGCAGCGCGTTGGCATCTTTTCTATAGCGCTTGCAAATGCGACTAGCGATGCTGTCGCGCGCTTACGAAACGCGCGACAGCATCGCTACTTAAAGTTGCCGTGGGCAAGGGGCCTAAGTGGTAAAAAACTTGAATTATACAGTGAAACCTGGATAACTGGGACTTTAAGGGACCTCAGATATCCAGGTATAAAGAAACATCCGTATCATTTACAGAGGGTTCTATTAATAAAGGTCATTTCTCGAAATTAAGGATAGGTTTGAAAATATCTTGCGGTGAAAATGTTGGCACATCATAAGTATATTTTTGTCAGGCGTTACCTATTTTCGTTAACATAATTATTATAATGAAATGCAAATATAATACTTAATGTTTTGAGGTTTCTATTGATAAAATAGATTAAGTTGGTTATTACTGTTATATTTTTTTACACTCGCAGTTTTTTATCACTAAAACTATGATAAACGAATCGAAAAGATACGCGAGAGTGTTGCGATAGTGATTGACACTATTTAATGCGTACTCACCATAAACACCGAAACCAAAACTATATTTAACAATGGGAAACTTAAAATCAAGCAGACATAGAGTATTTTTACGTAAGAAAAATGACGCCTGATCAAAACTATAGCAATCTACTAAGTAGTCTCTAACTTCCTTTGGTTACGGTTGGTAGACATAATTCTTTTTGCTATTGATTTCTAATACAATCTTTTAAGATATGGCCTAAGTTTCAACTTGGGCGAAAAGAAAAAAAAAATACGCCAGCAATGTATGACAAGAGTTTCATTCCTCTTTGGTGTTTGTGTCCTGATAAATAATGATATTGTGCTTGCTAAGCTGTGCCGGAGACTAACCAGGTATGTGCCAACCTTTCTTTCAAGGGACGAGTCGTTCTGATTTATATTTTTCTCATCATCATCATTTCAACCGAAAGACGTCCACTGTTGGACACATGCCTCCCCCAAGGGTCGCCACAATGAACGGTCCTGTGCGTCTCGCATCCATCGGATTCCCGCAACCCTTACCAGGTCATCGGTTCACCTTGTGGGAGGTCTTCCAACGCTGCGTCTTCCGGTACGCGGTCGCCACTCCAGAACCTTTCGTACTTTTTTTTCTACAGCTTGTCAATCACACCCACTGCACCAGCCTTCAAATAGTTCAAAATCTTTTGCCTGAACCGCGAAACACACACATACACAAACTTTCGCCTTTATAATATTATTGTGAATTTGTGACTAGTATGGATGTACTAAACAGCTTGATGTCTTACGGCCCGTTCACGACCTTGCCGCTGTGAGCGGTAGCTAAGCGCGGGGCGGCGAGCGGTAAGATCAAAAGTACGAAAATGTTTGAAGCACGCCACGAGACGCCGCTCATAGCGCCGCTAAGACCGAAGTCGTGAACATGCCGTTAGTAAAAGTAGTCATAATGATGAATAAAACCAGTATTTTCATATACTGTTGTATTTTATTGCGTCAATAATACGCGCGTAATGGTTATGTGACTAGGGGATAAAGCAGTGTATTTAAGTCGCGGGCGGCATGTTGAATTCCGAACGAAACGAAGGTTGCTAATTTTAATCCCGAACGTCAGTGAGGGATTTATATAATTAACTCCCGAGCACTGCGAGGGAGTTAATAAAGAAACCTGAGTGAAGTGAGGATTTGAAGCCGCCGAAGACAAAAACAGCTTTATACCCGTGTTGGATACTCTACTTTTTACACCATCTGTGAGATAATTAAAAGACAATTTAGTAAAACAAATCATATAAAAGAGAAATATAAGTATTATTTACGAGTTAATCGTAACTATCACTCAAAATGTTTTGCGATTTGAAACAAACAAAATTCACTACTCAAAGATTCTATAGTTTAAATTTTCTATGACGCTCCCGCTTGTTCATTACTTTTTTTTAGAAACTTTTTTTTATTGTTTTTTTTTTTTGTTAGTGGCCAGTTTGAAAGTTGAATAAACTTGTTTGATGCACTACATTTTAATTCACATAATGTTGACGGTTTTTCACGTTCCAAATTCAAATCTCATTATTCCCTAGGGATCGCCCATACTGCATTATCTCCCTAGGGACATAGTGATGGTTGTATGACGTATAAAAGGGCATTATCGAGCAGGTGGTGTAAAAAAAAACTTATCTAGCCATGTTTCCTATATTGTGCATACTCCATGGTTATTTAAATACTTGCATCGGTGCAATGTTCACACCCAAATGAGTAACAAACAAGAAAACCCGTGAATAAGGAAAAGGCTAACTTATTGAATTATTCATCCATTCTTAGTTGTAACAAAACAAAATATGAACAGAAGTACTGTTTTGTACAATATAATCATCATCAACATCATTTCAGCCGAAATACGTTCACTACTGGACATATTTATTTATTTATATTTATAACTAGCTTTCGCTCACGTACATAAAATATAGTATATGTCACTCAGGAATAAAGCAGCTTTCTATCGTTGAAAAAATTTTAGCAATCGGACCAGTACTTTCAGAGATTACCCCCTACAAACAAAAAAAAAAAAACAATCTTTACCTCTTTATAATATTAGTGCAGAAAACTTCATGCAACACAAAGGTACAAAGGCGGACTGAATGCCTTACTAAGGCACAGGCCACAGAGATAGGCCTCTCCCAAGTGTCGCCACAACGACCCCGGTCCTGTGCGTCTCGCATCCATAGGATTCATCGATTCGGGACTGTTTCTAAAATAAAACGGTAATACTCATTCATGGTCCTGGAACACAAACGAACGACAACTGAAGGAGCATAGATTTGTGGTTTTAGTCAGTAAAACACGTCCTCCGACTCCGCCATAGAGCGGGAGAAGTTATATGATGATCACCTCAAAAACCAAAATCATCGGATTCCCGCGACCCTCACCAGGTCGTTGGTCCACCTTGTGGAAGGCCTTGTGAGATAATAGTTTTTTTTTAGGTGGGAAATCATCCAACGATTTCTCTCGCTCTTGGGCGGAGCAGGAGGGCGTGTCAGACTTTTACTGACTAAAACCCACTCCTATGTTCCTTCTTAGCCTTCGTTCCAGGGCCCCGGGGTTCACTTTCACATAACCCCTGGCCCCAGTAGGTGAGACAATAGAGTAATTGGGTATTATCAAAAATGAACATTAATTAGTGCTCGCCTACGTCACAAAAGGAAGCCTTGTGCAAAATGTCACGTTCCTAGTCCCAGTAGTTTCGGCTGTGCGTTGATATGCCAGTCAGTCAGTTTCTCCTTTTATATATAGAGATTCCAGCCCCCCTAGCCAAGTTACAATCGTATCGTTCGCGCCGAACGCCTTGAGTAGGCCACGCCTCCGATTCCTTTGTTCTGACGTCATCTCAATGCTCAGTCACGTGGTCAGAACAAAGGAATCGGAGGCGTGGCCTACTCGAGGCGTTCAGCGCGAACGAAACGATTGTAACTTGGCTAGGGGGGCAGGACATGGCCTACCTTACTATATAGAGATATCCAACCAATATTATTTAGTTGGACTTCTGTTAATTATTTGTTTTATACTGCAAACAATACGTATTAAAAGTTTACAGCGATCCTGCCTCTGACACAAAGCAATTAGACCTCGTGCAGAAAACACTAAAAATAACAACATGAAGCTATTATATTTATTATTTTTGTGTTTATTTATCGTGACAGTAACAGCTGGTATAACGAAAAGTAAGTGTGTTTTTAATTGTTATATGGGTTACTAGCTTTTGCCCGCGGCTTCGTTCGCGTTTTTGGGGTCACACAGTTCCCCTTTCCTGATTTAGAACACAGAAGAGAACTCAGAACAGAATATTATTTTAATACGCTACTGTAAACGATATTATATGTCTTTCCATTTGGGGATAGAATGTAAAGATTCTGGGCATTGGTCACGCGAACATGCTACATACAATTGTCCATGTGAAAAGCACGACTTTTCTAAGTTCACCCCAGCTACCTTTAACGTTTGTCCTTGAGCTTTGTTAATGGTCATAGCGAAACTAAGTTTAATGCTCTATAGTGTGAAGCGCGGGCCGATAGAGCACACAACGTTAGCGCGATTTAGAAACGTATCAGCGCCATCTATCGGAATCCATGAGTAACACTTATTTATCGAAAGTTGATTTTTTTCTCAAAAGCTGATTGATTTATGGTTAGATTTAATGTTTTAATCTTTGATTATATACTTGTCTAGATGCCACATTGACCGTACAAAACGGCCCAAATAAAGTCTACTAAAATTGGTAGACTCGCTTCTCCCATACGTCAGTGTCATTTGAAACAACTAAGGATAATGTGCTCACGAAAAATAATTAATTATGCCAGTTTGTGCTGTCAGACTGTGCCGTAATTATGTGGAAAAACAATATAATAACACTAAGATCACTTTTCATCGGTAAGTTTTGTTATTTAACCACTATTATTATAGAAAACACGATTTTTTAATTCGTTTTTTTGTATGTCATTCCGATTAGCCAGTGTTGTCAGTTTATTGCTAGGGAGATTTGGCGAAACTATGGGAGACAAAATACTAATATCATTACATCATCTTTCGATCAGGAGAACATTATTATTTTAAAAATTACATTATTTATTTGATCAGTAAATGATAACTTATCTATACCTACCAAAAATTGAAACTCATGACGTCATGCACTAAATAGTATTTTTTTTTAGTTTTTTCTAATATTTTGGGTTTCAGATTTTTGCTGAATTGGGCCTGTTTGGTGCAGCCGTGAGGCACACATTCCTACTATATCCTTACATCGGACTTTATACTTTTTATTTGTTGGTTTTATGTAATTACATGTAACTGGAGTATTGTGTGTCTTTAAGTCTGTGCTAAATAAATGTATTTTCTTTCTCTCTTTAACCTTTTGACGTGCGTAATTAGAGACACAATAGTAAGACAATGGCTTCCGGGCGCCGGCTACCGCCTGAGCGTTAATGAATTAATCTACAAAATAATTATTTCATTCAACCTATTTTGTTAAACTTTCGTCATAATAAATAATGGAGAAAAGGAAAGTTAATAATTTGGAGCAGGCATCCCTCAACACGCACACCTTGACAGTTTGACGACAATAAGTACACGTGCGGTACTCACACATGTCACGCAATTGGAGACACTTTTAGCGCGTCGTTTGTTTGCATTGCTCTATCTAGACAAGTATATAATCAAAGGTTTTAATATTGTTTTATTTAATTTGTTTTAATTAAATTATTTTATCATCTTTTTTTTTTTTGGGAATATGCCCCCAACCCCTCAAAAGAGGACGTGAAATTTTACATGTGACTTTTCGAATTTTCAATGTAGGAAGCTGCCGGGATTCCGATCCCGATTTCCGGCCACCGCAGGCGCGGGCTTGCGGACGGCGAGCGATGGGTGGCTCGCCATCCGACCGTCCAGTAGCCGTCCGGACCGAGCCCAAGTCGTCGACGGCGCGTACTGTTCCACGCGCGCCTCGGGGAGATGTCGGAAAATCGTAGGGGCCCAGGAGGGTCGAAGCCTACTGGGCCCACGGGTAGTGTGAAAGTGAAACCCGGGGCCCTGGGACGAAGGCAAAGAAGGAACAGGAGTGGGTTTTTAGTCAGTAAAAGTCTGACACTATCTCCCGCTCCGCCCAGGATCGAGATTTATCATAAGATTATTTTGCAACCCAATAAAAACAAAAGGTAGGAAGCTAAAAATCCAGACTCTTTGTTACCAACGAAAAATACCTGCCTTATTTTTTTTTTGGAATACTTCCCCCAGCCCCTAAAATAGGGGATGGAAATTTGTGTGAGACTCTCCGCAAAATAAGTACAGGTTCTATGTTACAAACGAATAATAAAATAATTTAATTAAAACTAATAAAATAATATTAAAACTTAAAACATTAAATCAAACCATAAATCAATCAGCTTTTGAGAAAAAAATCAACTTTCAAAACATAAATAAGTGTTACTCATGGATTCCGATAGATGGCGCTGATAGGCTTCTGAATCGCGCTAACGTTGTGTGCTCTCTTTCTGTACGGGCATCGGCCCGCGCTTCACACTATAGTGTATACGGTACATATAGGGTGACTGGTAATTAGTGTACGATACTTAAACACGTGATTGTGCTCATGATAACCAACAACTTTTACTATGGGAACAAACCTGAAATCGCAAAAAAAATATCGGCTGTTCAGTACATTTATGTTTGCCTATTGTACTGAACATCTGATATTTTTTTCGCGATTTCGGCTTTGCTCCCATAATAAAAATTGTTTGTTATCATGAGCACAATCACGTGTTTAAGTATCGTACACTAATTACCAGTCACCCTATATACTCTGTTATTTGACTATTGATTTGCTTTCGATTTTTGGCTATTCGTGTTTACCTTTGCGATTTGGTATTGTTGTCTTCGTTTCGTTTTCCTATTTCCGAAAACAAACTCGACCCGGCCCGAGAGATCATTGCCGCCGATCTCGTGCCACGAGGAGACCATGACTTAGACTGGACGCATATTATGATACCTACTAACTATTTTTTTTCTGAAATTATTACGTTATCCGACTTCCATGCGGGCGAAGCCGCGGGCAAAAGCTAGTTTATAATATTAGAAGAAGAAGTATTAGTATAGTATGGATCTTAGCCGAGTGCAGCTCCCCTTAGTGAACCAGATTGACTTAAAGGTCCATGTGACCAGGTCATTAAAACCCAAAAAATAATAATAATAATAATAATACCCAGAGTAGCTTCGAGTTGCAACCCAGGGTCGTTCTTTTATAACTCGAGTAGCTACCCTAGAGTTAACCCAACTAACTCTGACTCCGAGCAGGGTAGGTTAGTGTTTGTAAGCGGTAGGAATGACAGTTGTTTGGCATTGACAGTTGAACTCTACGTTCGCGTTCAAAAATGCGAGCTTAGAGTATCTACCCGATGACGTCATTAGAGTTAACTCTAATCTCATTTTTGAACGCAGCCCTGCGGGTGACGTAACCTACGACAAACTTATTATTTGCGGTTGGTACAGTAATCGGCTCTAGGGATCGAACCGCAAAATTAAGTTTGTTTTTTATTGTATATACTTTTCCGGGATAAAGAGTACCCAGTGTGGTGCCCAGGATATTAAAGAATAATTATACCAAGTTTCATCGTAATCGAACCGGTAGTTTTTGCGTGATGCCTGAACAAACAGACAGAGAGACAAAAATTTTTTAATAACATTTTTGGGTTCGGTGTCGGTCTAGTAACACCCCCTGCCATTTATTTTTTTTGATATTTTCTATGTACAGAATTTTCACTTATACAGATTTATTATAAGTATATAGATTATATCCCAGAAGCCATAAACCCAGTACGGTGAGAAGGAATAGAAAGAAGTATGTTTGGAATATGAAGAAATATATATCTTTAACTATACAAATGCATTTAAAAATAGTCGGAAACAGAAACTTTTCATACTCCAAATATTGAGTGTGTGATGGGCGAAAAATGTCTCTTATCAACCCTATTTCTTTGTAAGTGAACACACTTTCAATTATATATCTCCTTTTTCCAGGTGGAATAAATAAAAGTCCTGTCCTACCAAGCAGTCGATTCATTCACAATTACCTTAAACTAGATAGAAATGAAACAAAATTGTTGATGAGTCAATAAAAATTATAAGAGAGAATAAAAAATTATAATAGATACTGAACTTCATTTAAAAACCTCCCACCACCAACCCGTGCACATCCCAGCAACTGCCTTCGTGAAATAGAATATCGATAACGCTGCTTGTACACGTTAGGCCTACTGAGCACGGACGCGTAGCTTCATAGACGCGTAGGTATTCGTCATTACTTATTATATATACGTTTGGTGTACGTCTGCTCACAGCTTACAAACAATACTATGAAACTCTGTCGACGAAGTTGACGACGACACGACGCTGCCGCTTCGTCACACCAATCGTATAATGACGGATACGCGTCTATGAAGCTACGCGTCCGTGGACAGTATGCCTTAAGAAAAGATCTTTGAAAGAATTCGTGTTGTTTCTAC
This sequence comes from Mythimna impura, assembly GCA_905147345.3. NCBI lineage: Eukaryota > Metazoa > Arthropoda > Insecta > Lepidoptera > Noctuidae > Mythimna > Mythimna impura. Next base: position 7,044,047 of record LR990369.1, on the reverse strand, counting down.
ACACGAACTGTGTACACTGCTTTGATGCTGACCAAGAGAAAAATCTTGTCTGCGCTAGACACGACGCGTGTAGTTGCTATGGTGCGGTAGGGGAGCGGGGTAGGGGTACGTGACAAATTGGCAATATCTACCGCAAACACGGTGAAATTTCTTAGCGTGTACAAGCGCCCTAAGGCCGCCCATTGTATGTATGTGTTTTAGTATCCTTTTTGTATATGTAATGGTGTATAATAAAGAATATAATAAACAAATAAATATTTATACCATAAAAAAAGCAAGTGAAATGTTTTATTGGACACACATAGTGTAGAAACAACCCCAACAACCCACCCATACGCACAAAACGTTTTGGGAACACATTCTTAGTGCGTACAGCTAAGGAGAGGAATTCCCTGCCGGGGTCGGTGTTTCCTGATAGCTACAACCTAAGGGTCTTTAAGTCAAGGTTCAATAGGTTAAGGTACTTCTATCTAGGTCAGCGTGCTTCATCGTCGACCGCATCATCGCTTACCGTCAGGCGAAATAGTTGACAAACGCGAGCCTATCAACACTTAGAAACTTAAGATCGAAAAGAACACTGACACATTGTGTGTCTCACGGCTGCGCCAAATAGATCCAGTTCTGTAAAAATGCCAGACAACTACGTAGTAGTTCCCTGGAGCTGGTTTTCAATTATAAGTCCCCTCGCCCACGGCAACTTTTAGTAGCGATGCAGTAGCGCGTTCGCATCGATACAGTCGCGATGCTGTAGCGCGTTAGTCGCGCGTTGGCATCTTTTCTATAGCGATTGCAAATGCGACTAGCGATGTTGTCGCGCGCTTACGAAACGTGCGACAGCATCGCTACATAAAGTCGCGGTGGGCGAGGGGCTTAAGTGGTAAAAAACTTGAATTATACAGTGAAACCTGGATAACTGGGACTTTAAGGGACCTCAGATATCCAGGTATAAAGAAATATCCGTATCATTTACAGAGGGTTCTATTAATAAAGGTCTGCAAATATCTCGCGGTGAAAATGTTGGCACATCTATTTAGGTTCTTCGTTATTTTTTTTGTGTAATTCAGTGCGGTGTATTTTTAGAAAGTTTTGTAAACTGTAAGTACCTTTTTGGTGTTTCTTAAGGACTCTCCTCTTAAGTATATTTAACCCATTTAAACGTCAAGGAGTAACAAACATACACACTGTTTACACTATTTCTATAGGCGATAGTAATTTTTTGGCTGGATGTTGCAATTCCTATATCCATCCCTTTCCTGCACATACGTATCGAATGAAAGGGACTGAGCTACCCACGTAATCGATTATGGAATGACATTTTCGATGACACTCGCATTTTTCGATAGCGTCATTTGACTGATCCTGTTCGTGTTGCGTCCATAATCAAAATTCGAAAATCAAGTGAAAAGCCAATGCAAACTATTGGCATGATTTACTTTTTTCTTTCCGCCAGAAATGAAATCTATGTTATATGTTAATGGTCAACATGAGGAATCAATAGCAAAAAGAACCAGGTCTTACCGTAACCGAACGAAGGTACCTATTGCTAGTATATTTTTGTCAGGCGTTACCTATTTTCGTTTTATACATATTATAATGAAATGGAAATATAATACGTAATATTTTGAGGTTTCTATTGATAAAATAGATTAGGTTGGTTGTTACTGTTATATTTTTTTCACACTCGCTGTTTTTTATCACTAAAACTATGATAAACGAATCGAAAAGATACGCGAGAGTTTTGCGATAGTGATTGTTACTATTTAATGCGTACTCACCATAAACACCGAAACCAAAACTATATTAACAATGGGAAACTTAAAATATCAGGCATAGAGTATTTTTACTTCAGAAAAATAACGCCTGATAAAAAACTATAGCAATCTACTAAGTGGTCTCTAACTTCGCTTAGTAGACATAATTCTTTTTGCTATTGATTTCTAATACAGTCCTTTAAGATAAGGCTTAAGTAAAAGTAAAGAAAAAAACATATATGTATGCCAGCAATGTATGGCAAAAGTTTCATTTCCTTTTGGTGTTTGTGTCCTGATAAATAATGATATCGTGCGTGCTAAGTTGTGCCGGAGACTAACCAGGTACGTGCCAACGTTTCGTTCAAGGGAAGAGTCGTTCTGACTTATTTTTTTCTCATCATCATCATTTCAACCGAAAGACGTCCACTGTTGGACATATGCCTCCCCCAAGGGTCGCCACAATGAACGGTCCAGTGCGTCTCGCATCCATCGGATTTCCGCAACCCTTACCAGGTCTTCGGTCCACCTTGTGTGAGGCCTTCCAACGCTGCGTCTTCCGGTACGCGGTCACCACTCCAGAACCTTTCGTACATTTTTTTCTACAGCTTGTCAATCACACCCACTGCATCAGCCTTCAAATAGTTCAAAATCTATTGCCTGAACCGCGCAAACACACACACCCTTGCCGATGTGAGCGGGAGCTAAGCGCGGGGCGGCGAGCGGTCAATCAAAAGTATGAAAATGTTTGAAGCACGCCACGAGACTCCGCTCATAGCGCCGCGCGCCCGTGTACCGATGCCGCCCCGCTCGCCGCACCGCTCCAAAGTCGTGAACAGGTCGTTAGTAACAGTAGAGTCATAATGATGAATAAAACCAGTATTTTCATATACTGTTGTATTGTATTGCGTCAATAATACGCGCGTAAAAAACTTATCTAGCCTATATTGTGCGTACTCCATGGTTATTTAAATACTTGCATCGGTGCAATGTCCACACCCAAATGAGTAACGGACAAGAAAACCCGTGAATAAGGAAAAGGCTAACTTGTTGAATTATTCATCCATTCTTAGTTGTAACAAAACAAAATAAGGACAGAAGTACTGTTTTGTACAATATAATCATCATCATCAACATCATTTCATTTGATTAGCCTGTTGGTCTAGTGGTTAGTGAACCTGACTGCTATGCCGGAGGTCGTGGATTCGATTCCCACCCAGGACAAATGTTTCTATGATGAGCACGATCATTTGTTCTGTGTCTGGGTGTAATTTATCTATATAATGTATGTATTTAGAAATATATAAGTATGTTTATCAGTTGTCTAGTACCCATAACACAAGCTCTGCTTAGCTTGGGACTAGACGGCGTTGTGTGATAGTTGTGGAATATTATATTTTTTTTTATATTATAATCATCATCATCAACATCATTTCAGCCGAAATACGTTCACTACTGGACATATTTATTTATTTATATTTATAACTAGCTAGCGCCCGCGTACATAAAATATAGCCTATGTCACTCAGGAATAAAGCAGCTTTCTATCGCAAAATTTTAGCAATCGGACCAACCCCCCTAGCCAAGTTACGATCGTTACGTTTGCGTGGAACGCCTCGAGTAGACCACGCCTCCGTTTCTTTTGTTCTGGCCACGTGACTGAGCATTGAGATGACGTCAGAACAATTGAATCGGAGGCGTGGCCTACACGAGGCGTTCGACGCGAACGAAACGATCGTAACTTGGCTAAGGGGGCTGTACTTTCAGAAATTACCTCCTACAAATAAACAAACTTTACCTCTTTATAATATTAGTGTAGAAAACTTCATGCAACACAAAGGTACAAAGGCGGACTTAATACCTTACATAGGAACATGCCACAGACATAGGCCTCCCCCAAGTGTCGCCACAACGACCCCGGTCTTGTGCGTCTCGCATCCATCGGATTCATCGATTCGGGATTGATTCTAAAAAGGATATACTCATGGTCCTGGAACGCAAACGGACGGCAACTGAAGGAGCATAGATGTGGTTTTAGTCAGTAAAAATGAAAGAAAGAAAGAAAAACAGTTTATTTACGCGAAATGACGCAATCAACAAACATAATCAATTGATAGGGAAGACATGCGTCACATGCGCGCAAAACGGCCAAAAGCTCAGCATAAAGCTGCGGCCTCACGCATAATGCGATGAGCTCACAGCGCTGGTTTTCAGCGTCTAATCTCTGAAAAATTCTGTCAAAATCTGACATGTCCTCCAGCTCCACCCTAGAGCGGGAGAAGTTATAAGATGATCACTTCAAAAAAAAAACCGTCGGATTCCCGCGACCCTCACCAGGTCGTTGGTCCACCTTGTGGAAGGCCTTGTGAAACAAAAGTTTTTTTTTAGGTGGGAAATCATCCAACGATTTCTCTCGCTCTTGGGCGGAGCAGGAGGGCGTGTCAGACTTTTACTGACTAAAACCCACTCCTATGTTCCTTCTTAGCCTTCGTTCCAGGGCTCCGAGGTTCACTTTCACATAACCCCTGGCCCCAGTAGGTGAGACAATAAAGTAATTGGGTATTATCAAAAATCTACATTTATTAGGCAAAAGACGATCAAACGCGGGCGCGCGAGCACCCCTACGACGTCTTACCACTCAGTTCAATAGGATTTTCCAGGATATTGAGTTCTTTGCTGTCTCGGCTGGGAAATTTAGAAGTATTGCTCTTAAAACCATAGCAGGCTTAAGTACATAATAATTTAAAATCATGGTTCAATTCTTTCTCCTTTTTTTTTTTTTTTTTGCATGTATAACTTTCAGTTTAGTTTTATTTTAACATTTATTCATACTTTGTAGTCTATCTACTTTACATCGCACGATGTTCATGTTAGTTTAACTTCTTTTTGTATTATGTGGAAAATGTTGTTGGTTATACATTTATATTACCATTTTAGTATTAAGTTCTTAACCATATTGTAATGTGTAACCGTTTATTTTCCCAAATAAAATAAAATAAAAATAAAAATAACTGCTCGCCTACATTATTAAATACAGGCTTTGCCTAGTTTGGGACCCATTGCTAACCTGTTAACGTCATTCTTAGTGTAATTTCTAAAGATTCTTATATACACTTCTGGACACATCTATTGGCCCACCTTAGAGTTTAGGTTTCGATGACCCCTACCGAAATATGATTGCTAGATTGAACAAAAACTGTTGATGCAGTTTTAAACCTGATACATTTTACCATCTTTTTCGATCGTATTGTTTTAAATTTGAATTCAGAATACCATACGACATGGAGCTACGCCTAACAAGTCGGATATGCGCCTTGTTAAAGGCAATTGATTTTTGAATAAAAAACATGTTTTACCAAATAAAGGTTTAATTTAATAACGCGTGTTGCCTCCATGGGCATCTACCACAGCTCTCATACGATTAGGCAGAGAGTTTATCAACCGCTCTATGAAATTTTGAGGGATCATCTCCCATTCCTCTTCTATGGCAGTTTTCAACTCCTGCATCGTCTGGGCAACTGGCTGACGAGCCCTAACACGTCTTTTTAGCTCGTCCCACATGTGCTCAATGGGGTTCATGTCTGGGCTTCTGGCTGGCCAGTCCATAACTGTGATGTTCACATCCCGAAGATATTCCCTGACGATGCCGGCCGCATGGGCTCTTGCATTATCATGCATAAAAAGGAAATTTGGGCCCACATAGTCCGCGTATGGTATCACGTGAGGTTCTAAGCACTCACGAATGTACCTTTCAGCATTTAATGTTGGCAGCCGTGGTCCTGTAACAACCTCAAGTTGAGTTTTGCCGCTCGCGGATATACCGCCCCAGACAGTCCATGAGCCACCGCCATAAGCAACCCTCTCTTCAAAGCAGCATTGTGCGAAACGCTCTCCCTTACGTCGGTAGACCTTCTTCCTTCCATCATTGCCATGTAACACAATTTTAGACTCATCAGAAAAGAGTACACGGCTCCAATCTTGCTGTGTCCAATTTAAATGACTGCGTGCGAAATGAAGGCGCGCTGTTCGGTGGGCTCGCGTTAGTTTGGGCCCATTAGCTGGCTTGTGTGGTACCATATCGCGTTCTTTTAACCTTCTCCGAACAGTTCGAGCGCTCACAGATACTCCGTGGAAGTCGCGAAGTTGGTTTTGTATCTCAATGAAGGTAAGGTGACGATTTCTCAAGCTGGTCGTCACGATGAATCGATCCTGCCTTTCAGTTGTGACCCGAGATCGTGGCCTTCCTTGGCGACGAACAAAGCCGCCAGTTTCTAGGTACCTCCGATAAACATTTCGGACCGCAGATCGACTTAAATTAAGTTGAGCACTCACGTTTCTTTGGCTGTGTCCGGCCTGAATAAGTGCCACAGCTTGGGCGGCGACTTCAGGTGAAGTATCCATAGATTATTGATAGAACCTCACCTTAATGTTAAGAATAAGTAATGTTTGTTGCAAAACCAAAGATATCAATCACTTTTTCAAGAATTAAATCCAAGTAAACCAATAAAACCAAGTTTTCTTAGTATTCGATTGTTTGATATCAACAAACAGGCTCCAAATTGTCTTTTGTTTCTTTAAATTCTGTGTTCGAAATTCAAAAAAAGACTATTGAATGAAATTGTGAATGTGCCAGGTTCAAAACTGCATAAAAACTTTTTGCTCGACCTAATATAAAATTTTAGCTAGGACCAAACGAAACTGAAAATACAAGGTGGGCCAATAGATGTGTCCAGAAGTGTATATAGGGTGACTGGTAATTAGTGTACGATACTTAAACACGTGATTGTGCTCATGATAACCAACAACTTTTACTATGGGAACAAACCTGAAATCACGAAAAAAAAATCAGCTGTTCAGTACATTTATGTTTGCCTAATGTACTGAACAGCTGATATTTTTTTCGCGATTTCGGCATTGCTCCCATAACAAAAATTGTTTGTTATCATGAGCACAATCACGTGTTTAAGTATCGTACACTAATTGCAAGTCACCCTATATAATTGTATAAAACTGTATATGTTTCAATTAATAAATAAAATAAAACTTTGTGCAAAATGTCACGTTCCTAGTCCCAGTAGTTTCGGCTGTGCGTTGATATGTCAGTCAGCCAGTCAGTTTCTCCTTTTATATATACAGATTCCAGGACATGGCCTGCCTTACTATACTATGTGTTGTTTTTGATATCCCATAACTCAAGGTTTATATTCTATAAGGAAAAATAATACTAAAACTCCTAGAATATGTGGTCCAAAAATGCATGGTTTCGAAGATATCATCAATCATAATTAATTTAGGTCAAAAATTTACATCCGTATGACAAATCTTTACTTTTGTGACGTCGCCAGTCATCAATGAAACCTAAAGTAGTTTGCAAATAAACAAATGACATTACATATTTACACTGTCACATTTCACATAAGGGTTTTACATAAATAATCGTGAATTTATCGAATTATTTTGTATGGAAAATGAAAACAAAAACAAAAAGAATATTGAAAAATAATTTATATGCCAGTTGATTCTTTAATATGGTCTCATTCATACCGTAGACTCTAGAGTTATGGGATATAAAAAAAAACACGTATAGAGATATCCAACCAATATTATTTAGTTGAACTTCTGTTAATTATTTGTTTTATACTGCAAACAATACGTATTAAAAGTTTACAGCGATCCTGCCTCTGACACAACACAATACGACTCCGTGCAGTGAACACTAAAAATAAATCAACATGAAGCTATTATATTTATTATTTTTGTGTTTATTTATCGTGACAGTAACAGCTGGTAAAAAAACACTTAAGGTTAATACGAAAGGTAAGTGTGTTTTTAATTATTATAAGGGTTATTATATATCAGAACCCTAGGGTCCTGGACCTTTGGAAGGCGTACGAGGACTCGAAACCAACTCGCAAAGGCCCCTTTGACGCTTTTAATAGAACGTGGTATAAACCGGCGATTATCCCTGTACGAGCTGTGCTAGTGCATCCAAGGACAACCCCCAGTTGTAATTATTATTATTATTCCATATTATAGGTAGGTATTAGAGCAGTGGTGGCCGAGTGGTAACGGCCCTGACTTACGAGTTGTAGGTCGCGGGTTCAAACCCAGCCAGGCGCATTACTTTGTGTAATTTATTTCATCACCACTGCTCTCAAAACGGTGAAGGAAAACATCGTGAGGAAACCGGCATGTCCTAGAACCAAAAATTCGAAGACATGTGACATTCACCAACCCGCACTGGGCCCGCGTGGTGGATTACGGCCCATTCCCTCTCCTAGAGAGGAGGCCTGAGTCCCAACAGTGGGAACATTATAAGGCCGACTATGCTATGCTATGCTATATTATAGGTAGCCCATATTGTCTCTCGGCTGGTCAAAGGCCTCCATTTCCCTTCCATTCGTTTCAACGATCACGGTTCGTTGCTTTCTCATTCCAATTCTCAAGGAAGACATCTAGGTCGATCCGCCATCTCCTTCGTGGTCTGCCGCGGCCCCACGTCGCTGTGCCCGGGCACCAATCCTGTGTTTTACGTGCCCACAGCTCGTTAGACATGTCCTGCCCAGTCCCATTTAAGTTGGGCAGCCTTAGAGCGCTTGTAGACGTCCGTTTCTTTCAACGATAACGGACCGTGTTTTTTTACCGAATTCGCGGTGGTGTATGGTTTGTAATGAATGTGTGTACATGCACCGGACATCGGTCCGGCGAACAATTTACGCCGGATGCACCACTGCTTCCCCTCGGCGCGACGGACACCGGTCCGGGGTAAGAAAGAGCGGTCATCCACGATAGTTTATTGGTGCGTGTTGACGCTGCCGGACGTATTGCCGGTTTTCTGTGAATTGAGTGCCGTCTATCTGCGTTCTTAAAAAATGGGTGATAAAGATTTCTTTATAAAATTTAATTTCATCTTCTTCCAACTTCGTAAAAAGAGTATGAAATGCACCATATTCTTCCCTTTACAATAATATAGGATGCACCCACGATGACCTTTTACATTTTTTCTGTTTCTTCTTGCACAAATAGTAAGCCAATAAGAGATTTTTTTTCTTGACATCGACATTTCACACGTGTGTAATCTCTGACAACCAGTTTAAAACTAACGCATTTATACAAGGCAGTTCAAGCTAATATCCAACCGGTAAAAAAAATATATGTATACAAGGGTATCCGTTTATTGACGGTTTGTTATCCGTTGAAAAAAACGGACGTCTACAAACGCTCTTATGAGTTACATTAACAACGTGCTTTTTGGAGCGCAGTGTTGTGTTTCGAACGTGGTCTGTTAATTTAACACATAGTATGCTGCGCTCCATAGCACGCAGACAAACCTTGAGATTGGAATTTTGGATTTTTTATCATTTTATTTTATTTTCTCGTCATAAAAAGCTAAGCATAAGTTTTAAATTACAAACTCTTTGGCATACAAGTATTTAACATATTTCAAATACAATTAAAAATGAAAAAAAATAGTATCCCATACTTTTTAGGCTCTTTTATACTCGTTAATAATCATTTATACATTTGTTTAACATAGGTAAATAACAATCATCTAATTTAGAAAAATCTCGTGTCAAAGTGTTTGTTATAGAACTTCTCCTAAACGGCTTGACCGCTTTTTATGAATTTTTTATAGATTAATAGGTTGTAGATTATCTTTTACCCTCCTACCCCCAGCCCCCATGTTTTGTTCTTGTTAAAAAAACTTAGCAGCGTATACTGAGTCAGTTAGTACCTAATAATATGGTTCTTAAAATAAGTAGGTAATAAAAAGTACTTATAGCTTACAAATGTCCGTATTTGTAATTTTAATGATAATTATTATTTGTGACTGGCCTTTGGTCTAGTGGTTAGTGGCCCTGACTGCTAAGCCGGAGGTTGTGGGTTCGATTCCCACCCAGGACAAATGTTTGTGTGATGAGCACAATCATTTGTTCTATGTCTGGATGTAATTTATTATGTATGTATTTAGAAATATATAAGTATGTTATCAGTTATCTAGTACTCATAGCACAAGCTCTGCTTAGTTTGTGACTAGATGGCGTTGTGTGATAGTTGTGGAATATTATTATTAATGATAGTCTAAAATGTTTTAAAATAGTAACATGTCGGAGTGTAATGTCAGAACAAACACAAATACTCAAAACAAAAATAAGTAGAAAATATGATGTTGACACATTTACCCCCTGCCACCCTATTAACCCTTTTAAGATTTTTATTTTCACAACTCTTTAACAATATATCTTTCTTTTTTTCAGACGTAAGAATTAATGTTCACAAAAACATACTACCGAGCAGTCGATTTATTTCCAGTTACAAAGAGGCAAATAAACATAATAAAGATAGACATGGATAGACACAATGAAGAAAATAACACAACGCATTTATTCCTTCATAGAATTCGATCACATTTCGTCAGTTCGCGCCATCTATGTCGCCATAAACGAACTACAACAAACAGTCTGACGTCACAATAATTCTACATCGCGTAATCTTAGAGCTTATACATAAATACATAGGTAACTGCAGCCATCGACACCGCCTTTGCAAGCGTTTCTTCGATACTGCCGTGAAACACCGCAACCTTCTTATCGCATCGACAGCCCGATACGAACCCTCTCGCATCTCCAAGATTCGCCGTCCTAGGCACTCGTCACCCCCGACGACCCCATTACCCTGCTCCAAGAGAGCCGTAAGGAAACCAGTACAGTTCGCGGACAACACAGACCGCCGTCATTCCGTCCTCGCCGCCGAGGCCAGCCGCGACAATCCCGTCAACGTCCTCCCCGTCCTTTGCTCGAGCCAGCCCGCGCCGTAGTTTTAAAATTCCGCGTTAATAATAATAATATCCTTGTTCGATTCAGCCCGTCCCTTGCTGCCCTCCCCCAGCGACGCCCTAAGCCGAGGTCCGTACCCGTAGTCCGTGCCCTTAGCGTGTAGTCGCTTAGTTTTAAGTTAGTTAAGTAAGCCCTGGCTGGAGGCTTTGATTTTAGAATTAAGGCCGCCACAGGCAAGTCCGGTTAAGCAGCCGACAACCTCTTAGGTTGACCTGCGAGAGGCCACAAACAAAAAAAAAAAAAAAAGCCGTCGACACAGGTCGACGGTAGCTGTCGACCTACAGTGAAGGAGGAATAAGTGGTCTTCAAAGTTAGAACACAGAATGTCGACGGCTGCAGTTAGCTCTGCCGTTGGCATCATGCCGCTTGAGTTTATGAGCTCAAAGTTCTCCGCGCCCACGAGATTTTTTTTGAAAGGAAGCGTTAGTCCTAGAACGCAAACAAGACACTGCTCTGCATCCGTCATCAATGACGTCATCAATGACGTCATCAGGGTAGATACTCTACACTCGCATTTTTGAACGCGAACGTAGAGTTCAACTGTCAATGCCAAGCAACTGTCATTCCTGCCGCTTACACCAACCTACCCTGCTCGGAGTTAGAGTTAGTTGGGTTAACTCTAGGGTAGCTACTCGAGTTATAAAAGAACGACCCTGGGTTGCAACTCGAAGCATTTTTGAACGGTTGGAGTAGCGACTCTACTCTACTCTGGTTATTTTTGAACGCAGAGCTGAAGGACATAGGTGTGGTTCAGTAAAAGTCTAACACGCCGTCTCGCCCCATCCAAGAGCGGGAGAAGTTATTGGATGAGTTACCACTTCAAAAATTGAACATACAGCTACAGCGCGACAGCAATTATCGCCTGGCCGACGAATCTTCCTGTTCCCGGAAGACGGACAGAGAATATCTCTACAAGTTCTGTTTCTGTCTCATGCCATAAGAAGCTAACATAAAGTCAGACTAAAGAAAAAAGTAAATTCTTAAGAAACATTGGAATTACATGTTAAAGTCAAACAAAAAAATAAACGAGATTTTTGTACCTGCATAAGAAACTAAAATACCAAAGACAAAAAAAACAAATCCTGCATAGTATAGCATAGTCGGCCTTATAATGTTCCCATTGCTGGGACTCAGGCCTCCTCTCTAGGAGTGGGAATAGGCCATAATCTACCACGCGGGCTCAGTGCGGGTTGGTGGATGTCACATGTCTTCGAATTTTTGGTTCTAGGACATGCCGGTTTCCTCACGATGTTTTCCTTCACCGTTTTGAGAGCAGTGGTGATGAAATAAATCACACAAAGTAATGCGCCTGGCTGGGTTTGGACCCACAACCTACAACTCGTAAGTCGGGGCAGTTAACACTCGGCCACCACTGCTCCAACTGGCCAATACTGCATATTATCTTCAATGTAAATAAATTGTTTTTAATTACGTAAATTCTGTTTTATTTCCTAAGTAACTGTTTCTAGTGGCTTCGCCCGCGTGAAAATAGAAAATTGTCCTCAGGGAACACACTTCCGGAATAATATGCTATTGCAGATTTTGTTTTTTTTTTAATTGATATAAACCAGTGCTTGACTGCGAGCCCACCTGATGGTAAGCAGTGATGCAATCAATGAGCGTGAGGCGCACTAGTTTATTAAGAGCCTATTCACTCTAGCCTTGAAGACACCTAAATTATAGTTGGACGGGAAGACCGCAGCAGGCAAATTGTTCCAGTCCTTCGATGTACGCGGTATAAACGACGAAGCGAAACGCTTAGTCCAGACCGTTGAAGTTTCAACAACGTAAGGGTGGATACTCGCCGTACATCGGGTTGTCCGATGGTAGAAAGGAGATGGCGGAATCAAGTCATGCAATTCCCGCGCACGCTCTCCAAAATGCAACCTATAAAATACCGATAAGCTGTGCTCGAGGTGACTTAACCAAATCTGGATCCCCAATTAGCCTCCTCGTTAGATGGCATTTTGCAGCACGAGCCCATATGTGACTGCAGTACTCCACACACGATCTGACCTGTGGTGGTGTGGTCTATCCAAATCCCTTCAGCATTTTTAACGTGAATTGTAACAAACATACACATACACTCACACTTTTTCCTATAATATTAAGTCAAGTGATGGGCGTTTTCAACTCTTCTTCTTCTTCCTGCCCTTATCCCATATTACTTGGGGTCGGCGCAACACGTTTTTTTCTTCAATTCTGTCCTGTCACCCGTCACATTATCACTCCCTTTTCAACGGAACTGTTGAAATAAAGAAGTTAAATACGACTGATGCGATCTGTTGAAAAACCGGGCAAGTGAGAGTCAACAAAGTCTCCAATGACGTTAGAGGTAGCTAGATTTTAAAAAAAACCCCTTAAGTGACAGAAGAGCTGACGAGATGGAGTATTTGGTCGTGGATGTGCGACTCTGGCGGAATACAAGCGAGTGGGTTTGGCAGATATATCCAACCATCATCATCATCATCTTCCTGTCCTTGTCCCGTGTTATTTGGGGTCGGCGCAACACATTTTTTTCTTCTAGGTATTCTGCCCTGTCACTCGTCATGCTATCACTAACTTTCTTTTCTTTCATATCACTCTTCACACAATCCATCCATCTTTTCTTTGGTCTCCCTCTCCCTCTCCATTCATTCACATGTAAACTCATGACTCTTTTAGTAACATGCGTTTCATCCCTCCTCTTCACATGACCATACCAAGACAAACGATTCCCTTTCAACTTTTCAGTCACTGGCGCCACTTTCAAACTTACAGTCAGATATACTGCTTAGGTTAAAAGGTTAAGAAAACCTTCATTATAAAAACTTAGTTCAACACCCGACCTTCCCGAACGAAGTCATCAAAATCACCGTACAACTAAAATCAGACGTCAACCAATTGAAGCCAGTCTTAAACGAACTCCATAATTACTGTTTTTTTTTTTCAATTGTTTGTATCAAAAAGCACGACGTACGGCGAGTATCCACCCTTACGTTGTTGAAACCTCTACGGTCCGGACTAAGCGTTACGCCTCGTCGTTTATACTGTGTACATCGAAGGACTGAAACAGTTTGCCTGCTGCGGTCTTCCCGTCCGATTATAATTTAGGTGTCTTTAGAGTGAATAGGCTCTTAATAAACTAGTACGCCTCACCATCAACGATTGCATCACTGCTTACCATCAGGTGGGATCGCAGTCAAGCACTAGTTTATATCAATTAACAAAAAAAAATGCAAATAGAAGGAATTTTTCAAACCCGTTGAAAATTAAGTGATTTAATAAACCCTTCAAAACTGGTGGAAAGGGATTGGATTCTGTCATGTAACAGAAAAGGACACACGGGGTGACGTCACACTGACCTCTGACGTCACCGCCATCAGGTTACATGCATAGGACAGACATAGCGAGATGTTCCCACCACGCCCCCACTCTTCCTTACACCAATATTTAAATTGCAAGTATCAAAATTAAGCCGAGTCGTTTAATAACCAATTTTGATACTGTTTTCAAAAAAATATTTGTTTTTTAGTTTTTTTTTTTTTTAATCTTTATAGGTTCGCGCTTGACCACTATCTCACCTGATGGAAAGCGACGATGCGGTTGACGATGGAGCGCGCTTAACTATTTGTAGTTTATTATATAGGGTGACTGGTAATTCGTGTACGATACTTAAACACGTGATTGTGCTCATAATAACAAACAATTTTTACTATGGGAACAAACCTGAAATCACGACAAAAAAATCAGCTGTTCAGTACATTTATGTTTGCCTAATGTACTGAACAGCTGATATATTTTTTGCGATTTCGGCTTTGCTCCCATAATAAAAATTGTTTGTTATCATGAGCACAATCACGTGTTTAAGTATCGTACACTAATTGCCAGTCACCCTATATAATGTTGCGCAAAAAGTAAGATAATTTTGGATTTGGGCCGTTATGGAAATGCCGGGGTAGTTACAATGATCAAAGGTCGGAACAGATAAAGCATATTTACCTAAAGTTCGAGGAAGTAAGTAACATAGAGTTGAAAATACCTCCTCTTAAATCCCGAAATCATAAACACGACGAATAAAGCATGGGATTTATGAAATTGCGAATCACGTTGCACTTTGAATACATATGAACTATTTTTTTTTTATTCTTGTTAGGTTCGCGCTTGACCGCTATCTCACCTGATGGAAAGCGACGATGCGGTCGACGATGGATTTTTTGTGATATAAACGTAAGCAGTGATGCAATCGTTGATGGTGAATCGAACTACATTAGACCGACGCACACGTGTAACACGCCTGATTTGTACGTAGAAAGACGTCGCGTGGCGTGGATCAAGTGTAGCTCTACAAGTCTAGTTTCCAGCCTTTAAAGAGGCTTATGTTTTTAGAGTTCCGTACTAAAACTGTCAAATCAAAGAGCTTTGTTTTAATCTAACAGTTTTAGTGCGCAACTCTAAAACATAATAAGATTCTTCAATACAATAATTTAGTTAAAATTCTTAAATTTGGGGATTAAATCCAAAATTTTACGATTCTGGGATTTTTGAGGAGGTATAATCAACTCTATGTTACTTACTTCAGCGAACTTAAAGTAAATATACTCTACCTATTCCGATCTCTGGTAATGATAAATGTCAATGTAATTTAGTGCCACCACCTTCTTAAGTCCGCCAAAATATTGCGGCAACGCTATTTGTATGCGCATGCGCATATGAACTTATTGTTTTATCTTTATCTTTATTTTCTAACTCTACAAATAATTCCCACTTACTTGTCACTGTTCGGCGCTGCTAGGAGCTCTGTGGCCCTGGTGATGAAGACCTGGACCAAGGAGCCAAGGTTGCCGGTCTGAGGGTTGTTCTGCAGGAACTTCTGTAGAAGAGCCTCCGTGCTGCCATCGAACATCAGCTGTTCCTCACTGGAATTAAGAAATAGAGAAGGTTATGCCACAAAATAGATAGGTACAGAAGTCAATCTACATACAAAGGGCGCTCGAGCAACGCACACATAGACACCGCTCACGGATACGATATCTCGGCTCAATTCAGCTCAATGTGAGCTCGAGTGCTATCCGTTTGAGACACGCGTCTGTCAACTTTTTGTGAAAAAATGGACCAACAAAAAAAACCTTATTTTAACTGTTCAGAGTGCGGTTGTCTAAATTCAACATTAAACAGTGAATTGACGTTTTTTAGGCTACCAGTTGTTTCAGAGAGGTAAGTAGATATTTGCTTGTATTTTAATGGTTTGTTTTAACGTAACACAGAACAGGCCCCGCGTCGAGAAAGAGAAGATGATTTTGTGGCCATGTAATATTTTTACAATTCAGATTAGGTAGGCATTTATCACCGTGCCCGGTCGCACTCGGACAGTTCGACGCCACGCGCGCGCTGACCTAGCGCGATCGCCGAGCGTAGGTATTAAAAGTGAAGTACCTACATATGTACATGAGATTGACTTCTGTACCTATCTATTTTGTGGTTATGCCTTGCATTTTTATGTAGCAACGCGCCCCGACTTCGAACGCATTCAATTAAATTGCGGGGATGATCCAAAAGAAATCTTACACGTTTGTCGTAATAATGGCTGGCCTGTTGGTCTAGTGTTTAGTGGCCCTGACGCTATGCCGGAGGTCGTGGGTTCGATTCTTACCTAAGACAAATGTTTGTGTGATGAGCAAGTTCATTTGTTCTGTGTTTGGGTGTAATTTAACTATAACTAGCTGACCCAGCGAACTTCGTACCACCTAATAGTCAATTAATATTGTGATAACTTTTAGTTAAATTGTCAAAGGATATCGCCATCTACTGTCATTACCAGAATCTCATCACCGTTTAAACCTTACACGGACTATCACAAATATTTCAAAGACCATAATTAGCCAAAGCGGCCCAACCGTTCTCGTGTTTAACTAACACACAGCTATTCATTTTTATATATATAGGGTGACGGTAATTAGTGTACGATGCTTAAAAACGTGATTGTGCTCATGATAACCAACAACTTTAACTATGGGAACAAACCTGAAATCGCGAAACTGATATTTTTTTCGCAATTTCGGCTTTGCTGTGATATGTATGTATTTTGAACTATTACAAGCTGGACCGCGGCTTCGCTCCCGTCAACTGACTACTATATTCTACTCTACCCAACTCTACCCTACCTACACTGCATACCCCACCGTACCCATCCTACCTACCTAATTTTTTTTTTGCTTTTAGGCCGTACGCTAGTGAACATAAAAACAAAGAAAGAATTATTGAAATCGGTCCAGCCATTCTCGAGTTTTAGTGAAACTAACGAACAGCAATTGATTTTTATACATATAATAGATTTACACACAGGCGAAGCCGGTGGTAAAATCTAGTGTTTTATAAGGAAAGAAGTCAAACATTAATTTCAACAACAACATAGGTACAGTCATTAAACTTTATCAGATTTAAAACCAAACATTTAAACTACTAAAACTATTAAAATGTAATTGATAACAACAAATAACGTGTGTTTAGTTAAGTGCAATTTTAAATTAAGATCTTGTTTGATAATTTTAAAACTATATACTCCATTCGCAATATGGTTAGACATTTTAAACAAACTTTTTTTTAATGTCCGTTCAACCGATTGTGTGTTTTTACTCCTTCATTCTTAAACGACTGAGCGGATTAAGATGAAATTTGACACACGGGTAGACCACTTTTTTTTATTGTTATAAACTAGTGCTTGACTACGATCCCACCTGATGGTAAGTAGTGATGCAATCGTTGATAGTGAGGCGCACTAGTTTATTAAGAGCCTATTCACTCTAGCCAGGAAGACCGCAGCAGGCAAGTTGTTCCAGTCCCTCAATGTTCGACAGTAGAGGTTTCAACAATGTAAGGGTGGATACACGCCGTTAGTCGGGTTGTCCGATGGTAGAAATGGTGGAATCAAGTCATGCAATTCCCGCGCACACTCTCCAAAATGCATCCTGTAAAACACCGCAAGGCTGGCTACCCTACGCCTGTGCGTGCATCCTGGAATACGTGCCGCCTATAGGATACTTTTTATCCTACTTTCACGAGGGCAAATCAGCTGGCAAAAGCCTGTCAATAGATCTATACTAATATTACAAAGCCGAAGTGTTCGTCGCCAGGCCTGGCGCACTTCTAACTATAGGTATAGAAATCTGCCTACGCCCGCGGCCTCTCTTGCGAGGCTTATTTCGGTAGAGTGTCACACGCGTGTTTGATTTTCCGCTTGACCCGTGCTAACAAAAAATATTTTTGAATTCTTTACCGAATATTCTATCGAGTTTTTATTTCAAGTATTTGCGACATTTTTCACGTAAACGAGTCAATGACCTTAAAATCATTCCATATAGTAGACCTCCCAGTACTAGTGACTACCTTACTAATGCAAGGTCAACATAATTGGAATTATATCTTACAAAATGTTAATTATTATGTATAATAACGTCTTAAACGACCTACCTTTTAAAAATTACATATGAACGCAAAGCTAACCCACATACAAAACCAACAAAGTCATATACACTTCATTTTAATTACCTATTTCATTTGTTTAGATACCTAAATAAATGTAAACAATCTCTTGACACTTCTATGAGATGACTTTTAAAAACATATTTTTTAAAGTATGGATATAAGTAAATAGGTAGAAATCAATTAGGTACCTATCTACCATATAATTTTAGAAAATCTGATTATATTTTATGTAATAAAACGTAAGTACTTATTTCACATTTTTCAAAAACACACCAGTCCTAACCCTATAAAAAGAGCGGCCTGTTCAAAGGCGCATAACGGGCATAATAAAAGAGACTCTCGTCACGCGGACTTACGGTGCATTTTGATTTGTTACGAGCGCCACTGGATCTAGTAGGCTAATAAAATCAAGGTCGTGTCCGTGCCGTGCAATGTTTTATGGACATTATCGCTGTTGTTAGTAGGTTTAAATTCGTATGTTGGCTATCACGGAGTGCAATTTCTGTACTTGTACTATTTCTTATTCTGTGTCGTCGCACGGATCATGACAGATGACGTCATCGTAAACAATCCAGCGAGAGCGCGCGTTTCCAAGTAGCCGTTCAGAAAAACTTTAATAAATCCACCATTTCTTGACGGATTTTAATAATTTAAAAAATTAAATTCTCAGTAAATTATTACACATACGTTGTACTTAGTAAAAATCAGATTTGCTATTATGTGATTGATCCTCATTCTCTTTGGATAGACTGATGGTCAGACTTTCTGGCTCTCTGAGTCTGACTTGATAATTCATGGTAAAATAATAATTTAATTGACGAAAACGAAGGAGACTAGTCTCCACAACACAGGGGATCCTAGTGTGGAGACTAGGGCCATATAAATTTGTGAAACATTTTTCTGAACAATAAACATTATTATTATACATTTATTTATCTCAGCACCCTAAGGTCCTGGACCTTTGGAAGGCGTACGAGGAGCCGAAACCAACTCGCAGAGGCCCTTTTAGACGCTTTTAATGGAAAGTGGTACGAACCAGTGATTATCCCTGTACGCACTATGCTAGTGCATCCAAGGACAACCCCCGGTTGGTGGGAAACTATTGCGACATATGGAAAACTAAGATATAAGGCTATGGTTTTTGGAGTCTTAAGTGGACTGGCTACCAGGAAATATGTTAAGACTATTATTAAGTTATTATTATTACATTTATTTATTTTTATATACATATCATTTATATTTTTAAATATCTCTTTAGAAAAAACAGATTAAAAAAAAAAACATTTAAAAATATAAAAAATAGTAGCCGACCGGCATCGGGAACAGAGTCCAAGCTGCCGGCGGTCAGGGCTTATTATTATTATTATTATTAATTAAAACTTCCTGGAAATTTAGCAGGAAATAATCAGTTGCTTATCTATTAATAAATTATGTAACTGAAATAAATTCTTCTTTTAAGGGTTCCGTACCCAAAGGCAAAATGAGACCCTATTACTAAGACTCCGCTGTCCGTCCGTCCGTCTGTGTTTCTATGTCTTAGTCGTACCTCATGAACCGTGATAGCTAGACTGTTGAAATTGCCTGTTTTTAGGGTTCCTTTTTTTTTGAGGAAAAGAAAAAACGGAACCCTTATAGGATCACTTTATTGTCCGTCCGTCTGTCTGTCTGTCTGTCAAGACCCTTTATCTCCGAAATGCGTGGAGGTATCGAGTTGAAATAAAAGCCATATACTCAGGTCTGCGGTCCCATGAAGCTGTGAAAAAATAAAAATTCTAAGCAAACGAAAAAAAAAAAAGATACCGCCGTTTATGTCGCAAAAAACGTACATTTCGACACTCTCAAAGGAATCAAAATTCATAGGGTACTTCCCGTTGACCTATAGTCCTGAAATTTGGCATAAAGCAAGGTCTCATAGAACAAGTATAGGAAAAAATCCGAAATCTATAAATTTGTAGTTACGTCGCAAAAAAACTTTTTTTGCGATTAGGAAAAATCTTCGTAACTCAATTTAGGAATTGAACTGTTTTCATAGGTAATTTGTACGGAAGCTTCGGTGCGCGAGTCCGACTCGCACTTGCCCGGTTTTTTTTATCGTCCAGCTTATTAGGTACTATTAAAATGGTAATCAAAGTACTCGTATCACTATCACTACATATTATAAAACAAAATTATCCGCCGTGTGTGTCTGTTAGCGATAAACTCAAAAACTACTGGACTTTTCATGTGGTTTTCACCAGTAGACAGAGTTATTGATGAGGAAGGTTTAGGTGTACAATACACCCTAATGTACCTTATATATTTATATACAGGAGGCAATACAATATACCAGGTGACTCGTAATTAGTGACCGATACTTAAACACGTGATTGTACTCATGATTACAAACAACTTTCCCAAAGAAACTTTTTTTATATACTCACTAGTTTGTAGATACATTCACTGATTAGGAACGTACACCTATAGGTTTGCAAGCTGCGCGGGTGTTCTATCACTATTGTAGGTACGCCGGCGTCACGCGGCTAACAGCTGAGCGGTCGCCGGTCGCACGCGCGTATTTGTACAGCTGTTTTATTATTGTGATAAAACTAATGAGAATATAAAAAAAAGTTTCTTTGGGAAAGTTGTTTGTAATCATGAGTACAATCATGTGTTTAAGTATCGGTCACTAATTACCAGTCATCCTATATACATTAGGGTGTTTCATCGTTTTTTTAATTTTCGATTTTCATTTGACTTTGCTCGAATTCTTGATACCGCTCATGCAGTGTTCATATACCAAAAATCACCATAATCGGTTAATATTTAGAGGTTGCACAAAGCCAATACGTACGTCATCAGTGAAGATTAAATTTTTAATATTTTTTTACTCGACACAACAACACATTAGGAACACTGCTACCCTCTACTGTAGAAAATAATAATATTAAAAAAATTACCTTTTCTGTATGAGAAAACTTTATTGGCGTTGTGCAACCTCTAAATATTAACCGATTATGGTGATTTTTACAAGAGTACAACGAGCCTACAACAATCACTGTCCTCGAACGTGCTGCGGAACCCTTTATGTTCGTCAAAAAAGCCGACAATAGACGGAGCACAGTCGAGCACCAACCAAACGATTGAAACGCGCTCATTCGAGGCTTGTAAGTCGGTCCACACTAAACAAATTTGTGCTCGGCTCGTGCTCCGGTCCTCAAGCGTAGACCCACCTCAGGGCCGAAACTGCCTTAAGTGGACGCTCGAGCGGTCTCATACAAAAGTGCTCCGTTGCGGGGACCCGCGTGGGCATCCGTCGCGGGGAGCCCTCTTTTTGCTACGTAATAAATATTAAGTTCTACATCGACACGACTACATGCACACCGTTAAAGTTGAACTAGCTACACAGCGCAGGTTCATCCGATTTCCGCGACAGGGACCGTCGCACACGTCACACGCGCTTTGTCACGCGACGGGTGCCAATCGCGGGCGTCCGTTTAACGCAGTTTTGGCCCTTAAGATAATGAGCAGTACTTACGCACTAGCCGGAGGGTTAATATTGAATGCTAGCAGCTGATTCCAGAATGGGTCATTGGGACAGATGACTTCGGATGAACAGAACCGCATCAGCAGCTCATTGGAAGACAGCTCTGAGTATCTGCTCACTGCAACACCCATGTTGATCTGGAAAAACACATGGAAACATTGATCAATTATTATTTTTGGTGTGTTCATATATCCTAGGATCCTTGGGTTCTGGAAAGGATCCCTTAGCTCCCTTTTTTTATGTGGGGAAATCATCCAATGACTTCTCGCGCTCTTGGGCGGAGCGGGTGGGCCTGTCAGATTTTTACTGACTAAATCCCACTCCTATGTTGCGTCTTTGCCCTCGTTCCAGGACCCCGGATTTCTCTTTCACATAACCGAAATAGATTTCGAGCCTGCTGGGCCCCGACAAAGAAGAATGTTCATTTCCCGTACCATATTGCGTCACAAGTATATTAATACCAAAAATAATGTTTTATTTTTTGTGTACAATGTACTGATTTTTATCCGCTTTTTTTAACCACATTAAAAAATATCGTGAAAATTATATTTAATGATTAACAATTCCTACTCCCGAAAAAAATAACGTCATATCAGAAATCTTTACGTTCCGATTACAGTTGCCAGTTATTTTGGTAATCTGACCAAAGAGTATGTAAAGCTAACGCTTTTAATCTTACAATGATCATAAATAAATGGTTCGCCTAATTCATTTTATCTGCTATCTAAGTAAATAAGATTATATAGTAGAAAATAATTCCAATTTATGAGGTTGGTACAGTGTTCTTCATCTATTATCTCTTGGCCATTTTCTCATTTACAGCTATAAATTGTTTTTTACAGAATCCATTCAATTTTTCTTTGATTACTCATAAATAATAATAATACTAATAATTGAACCTTGTTCGCAATGCCAATGGGCTTTAATTATTTATATTTTCAAATGTTTTTTTTAGTTACGTTTATTTAAAAAATATAATTTGTCCCTTTCCGTTATGGTGTTTAGAAGATTGTTGGAGCTGCCCCACACAGCGCATCAGGGAGGCCACTCTTTTGCACATTATTGTCCTTAAGGAATTGGTGTTGGCGTCCACAAACATCCCTGCTGCACTACAGTTAAGCGGTAGGCACAACAGCATCCAAAATCCATACAAGGATTCAATTACAGGATTCCTAGATATACTTATTAATTTCATCAAGTTTTATGTGAGAGATAATCTTTAAGTCTTAAATGAATTGTTAATTTAGACTTTCAAATCAATTTTCACTAGAAAGCTGAAATAAAAAGTTTAATTCTCAGAATAAGTTTTAGTCTTTTTTCACTGAAGTGAAGAATACCTCCTGCTTTTACTAACCTTTTGAGTGCATAATTAGAGACACAATAGTAAGACAATGGCGCGTGAACGCCGGCGTTAATGCAGGGATCAACAGCCTAATAGGTAATTCTCAGAATCATGCTACTGTCATGATTCTTACAGTTTCAGTTTACTCAGTTAATGAGAAAATATGAGAATATAACTTTTACATCTCGAACTATATTAATAGGTACTACTTTATTTAATGAACAATTCAAACTCCAAGTCAACCACTTGACACCAATTTAGCCAAGTACAGATACATTTAATAAATTTATGTTTTTACAGCACTAACTATGAACAAATGATAAAAAAAACAAAACTGCACCATGCCTGCTGGCAGGTAACGATAAAAAGAATATTCAATTTGAAAATATTGTTCTAGAATAAGATTTTGAAATGTAGACAATAGATATCAATAGTTAATAGGACTTACCAACTGCATGATGTTATGAAACTATTTAAGAAAGTATGATAGCTGATTCACGAAAAACTAGTGATTTATAGTATCACAGCAACCAAGAAAATAGAAGTTCGATCAGAACTGCAGCTTTCTGCCAATGGGAAGCTAACACGAAGTTTACGAAAAAATACTTTTAGTACAAAGTAGATTTGCTGGTTGAAGCTATAATGTGAAAGCTAAAACATGTTACGAAATAACGAAACTATAACGGAACACTATAAACAAAGGCATCAACAGAATTTGTTATAATCAAAAACTGATTACTGCTTATGAAAATATTTACTTTATTATCGCATTTAAGTCATATCTGTTTCAATATCACGATATTAAAAGAGTACATTCTCCTTACCTGTTAATTTAGCTAGTTGTAAAGAAAATATAGCATTCAACAGCGTCTTATTTAATATTTTATTTCACAATTTGTTTTCAGCAGCCACGAAATCATTGCCGACTTGTCAAATATTTGACGTTTACGTTTGCGACGGATGACAATTTGGAAATTTGATTGCGTTCAAATAAAAATATTCCGGTTTTTCGGTTTGTTCTGTTTAGGCGTTAGGTACAGTGCGGAGCTGGCGCAATAATGTACTCTGTGTGGCTAAAGCCTGACTCTAGTGACATACACTAAAAATGATTGCAAATAAACGCAACAAAAAGAAGCAAACTTAATTCGAGGGATAGAAGATGATGAGCCTTTTGACTTCGAAACTAAATTACAAATTATATATTATGAATTATGATATATTATGATATTTACAACAGTGTAAAGCTAACTTTGGGTAGTTCCCGGACCAGACAAAGTAACTAGCTGTTGGGAAGATCTTTCCTTTTCAACGGAGGTATGTGAGACTTTACAAACATAATGTTGAAACGGAAGGGAGCCCCTTCAGTTTTACTGACATCTCTTTGGGACGCGCCTGGGACACCACGCGCGATCGATTCGTGCTGACCAGTTGACCAAATGGCAAGCTACCCATTGCTCGTCATCCGCAAGCCCGAGCCTTGAACAGAATTGCATGGTTTGTCATTTTCGGCTTATTAAATATGTGGTAAAACTTTATAATTATACTTGAAAACATTGAAAAGTTCTTGAAAAAAAAATACTTACCTAGATTAAGTACCATGGAAAAACGAAAAACTAAAAAACGGGGATAGAAGTCTATGGTTTTTTTTTTTTTGTCAGATATGCGGTATGAAAGTGCCGCATTTCCGCATAACTCTAAGAATTCACAGACGCACGGGGCCACAGTTCTGGAGAACAGCCAAGATATACAGCTCTAATCGATTCTTTTGTATCTTTTACGCACATGACGCACACACATCAACTTTAGGTGCTAGGGGACCGCTCGCAGGCGGTTTCCTGCGGTTTCCAAATCGCCATGTGTACGTTGTTGTTGAAAAAATATTTAACGAAATTGTATTATACTAATGATTAAGTGAAATCATTTATAAAGGCCATCAATGAAAGGTTGAGAAATTAATTATTTAACTTTACGCATAACGATTGCAATCTCTCACGGGGCAGTGTCGTGACGTCATTTGACCCTAAACGAGATCGTCGTATCACAAAACACACTAATAGATAAAAGTTCCTAAGTCACACGTGATCTCTTGCGCTAAGGACTAACTAAGAAATAACCATAGATATCCGTGGAAATAACTAAGGACTTTAGTTATTTTATGTATATAACTGCTTGTTTTAGATTTATTCGTAATTTTTTTGTTATCACTTTGGAGCTCCGAGCTCCGCGTGAAATGAAATTATTCTTTAACTTACTACTGCAACTTTATAGTTTTGTAACTTTTTGATTTGTTCAGTTATTTTAATCATTTTTGACTTGGTTTTACATACTACATCTCATCATCATCTTATGTTTGGCTAATCAATTTATCATCTTTATATTATACTCTAGCTAGTTATTGTTTTTATTATGTACCTATTGTAAGGTTCTATTCTTCTAAATATATGATTTGCTGGTATAAAATTAGCCAGATCAAATGTTGAGGTCAGTGGCGTAGCTTGGAGGGGGTGGTGGGGGCCACGGTCTTAGGCGCCATACGAGAGGGGGTGGCAGGAAGCGACAATTTATTAATTTGAAAAATGTAAAAAATACTTAGATATTCGAAATCGCGCGCACAATTTTACGTACGTGCCAAGCAAAAGGGTTGGTTAGCGTGTAAAAGAGAGGCGTCGAGCAAGGTGGAGTCGAGTGCAGTGGAAGTAGCGACAACCGCATGTCTCGCCAAAACATAATTTATCGTTAAGTGGTCACAGTGAAGACTAGCGATGTGCCAACTCGCATTTTCGACAACTCGAGTTAATCTAAATAAAATTGGAATGGTGACTGATTCGAAGTGCGATTCGAATCAACTCGTTCCGCCGAAACAACTCGGTTCGCCGACTCAACTCGTTCCACCAAGTCAAAGACGCTCAAACTGAGTTTTGTTTGAAATATTCGCGATTAGTTTTATTGGTGAACTCATATTCGCAGAGTTCCAGGGAATACTCACTTAACATTTGAGGAACTCTCGTCTCTGTTTGCACAAGTCGAAGCTATCTCCAACAGCCCACTCCTTTGTCCTCTAATCTCCTCACTGAATGATTATCAATCCCTTATCCCAGTTCACTTTATGATTGGTAGGTCGCTGACATCACCGCCGTCGCCGAGCCGGATGGACCATAACACCAGCCGTCTCGACCGCTTCCAACGCCTCGAGCAAGCCAGACTACACTTTTGGAGGGCCAGTGAATATATCGCTGAGTTACAACAATGCATGAAATGGCGGACTAGTCATAAGAACTTAAAGCTAGACGATCTAGTAATTATAAAGGAAGACAACACACCACCACTATGCTGGCGTCTAGGAAGAGATGTCAAGCTGTTCCCAGTCACTTATGGTGTGCCTCGCGTCGTAGACATCGCTACGTCACAAGGAATGCCGCGGAGAGCGCTCAACCACCTCTGCCTTCTATCTACCTCTGAAGATTCGTCTTGAAAGCTCTACTTAGTTGGAACTTCCAAGGGCCGGCAAGATGTCTACGACACAGCATAAATCCACTTAGTGAAATAGTTTCAACCTTATCATAAAGCGATACGTCACATTTCGCACCATTGTAATCGGCCAATGGCAGGAAACAAGATTCATTTTTTGCTTAGTCACACATAATTGTAATCAATACTGATTTAAACTTTGAGCTATACAGTCAAGTTTAAAAAGTAACCATCATCTTTCTTTTTTTTGCCTAAATCTTGGACACAGGGTACCTGATACCACTGTTTCAGACGATGATCTTGTAAGGTCATCAGAAGAAGATTAATATATTTAAAATTTTAAATTATTATTATTAATTAATAAAATATTATATTTATTAAAAAAACAATATTTATTTGTTTATTACCTATAACTTGTTCCTAAATAAAAGATAGGTTCATGCTGTATTTTTCTACAGTTAAAACTGATTAAATAAATACTAATCTATTTTTAATTTCTTATTTTACGCAAAGAAATATTTTTGAATTTTATCCAATCGTTGCGCTATGTAATAACCTATTCAGTTTTAGTCAATTTGAGAGTTTAATGTACGTTTTTTTTACAGTAAACACATATTTTATAAATACAAATTAAACATCGCCAGGGAAAACCAATTAAATAGGTTAACCTTTTGACTTTGCGATGTGTTTCCTTAAAATGTGTAAACAAAATGCGATTTATTGACGTACATTTAGTTAAATGATGAAATTATACGTCTTTTATTTTAGTAGTTTATTTGGCAAAATGTATATTATCGGAAGATATTCGACTTTGAACTTTCAATTTAATTTTACTCAGATCTTCGTTTTTGTGATTTAATTGTTTTACGAAGTATAACGGCCTTTTGAAGCAAATGTATTAGTTTATCTTGACTTTCATAATTCATTAAACCCCAACTGAACGAGCGTTCACTCTCTCATTGTCTTTATATTGTGTCTCTAATTACGATATTCGAAAGGTTTGTACAAATTACTACTTACGTCCGTTTAATAAAATGTTTAGTCCGTAATTAATAAAAAAACAAAGGGCAGCGTATTTCCGGTAGGCCCCAAGCGGCGAAAACCCGCGCTACGCCACTGGTTGAGGTTCAATAGATCTTTTGTAAATAAACAAGAGGACAGAAATTGACACCCATTTCGATAAGTCGATAAACACACCAATCACCATATCTTAATATTGACCTTGCTTGACTCAGTTGAGTCCTTTCATTTTCATTTGTTTAATTGTGTATGTTTTTTGTGGATTTAGTTTTGGCGCCCCAGTGACCTTCAGGCTTGTGGACCAAGCCTGACCTTCAGGCTTGGTCCACCATTTAGAAAAAAAACTTGTTATAACTGTAAAATAGATTTTTAGGTCTTCCCACTAAAATCAATTTGAAAAAGGCATGGACATAAATCACTTAGCTTTATAAACAACGGGCACAATTAGATTGTTATCACTAATTGCGTTGAAATGAACGCTATAAGATGAGTATTTTATCACCTGTAAACGCTACCGGTGCTTTTTATTGATCGATTGATGTGATATTAATATAGACAGTTATGAATTTATGAACTAACCCTCTTTTGGGTCTAGACGCTGCCGCAGCAACACGGCTTGCCGCTTGCCGCAACCGTCGCACCGCACCGTACCGCACATCACTATAACTAGAGGTACTACTTCCTTTCCTTTGTCTATTGTTCATTAAACTTCATTAGCATTTTACTGTCGTTCGGTCGCCGACTATGTTTTCGAATGGTTTGCCGACTTGTTGTGATTAGTTCTATAAAATTCTCGTGAAATACTACTAGTTTTATTAGATATGGGGTTCGATCAGTATAAGGTGGATGTCCTCCATTATATCAATCCCCATTTGATTTGGGTGTTGGTTCAGAAAGGGAGGGATGAAGATGCATTTCACTTTGAACAAATTGGTATTTATGGAATTCTTCCTCAAAATGTGACTTTCGGGGGTATAGACTGCGTTTTAAAGGTCGAACGTTGTGAAGAATGGATGCCGGCAGCCTCCGTTGCTATGAAGAGATGCTTCCTTCAAGCTGCGGAAGTGTGGTTTTCTCCTACCTACGTTGACAATATGTAAGTTGGTTAAGTTTACAGACTACTTTTTCAGTTGCCAGCAGTAATCAGCGTTGTTTTTCTGCCCATAGTCGTCCTGCAATTAAAATTTGTTTTCACCAATAATGTGAAAAAAGAAAACGCTATTGTAAGGCCCATATTGATGTTGCTAACTTAAAGATCTCGACACAAAGCCAGAATGATGCGGGTAATACACCTAGTCCCATACTTCCTGTATGTTATCACTACTTGAATGCATTTATACAAAGAAAGTCATTGTGTCAGTGTGGTTTGGTAGTCACTACAAATGTTTTTAACAATAACAATTCTTAACTCATAACAATTCCGATCGCCTTTGATTCAAAGGAATAACAATCATGTCTGGTGTTAATACATTTTAGTTAATTTACAGTCTTATCTCAGAATATAGACACTTAAGATGTCCAGGACTCAGCTTAAGGACTGTAGAGCAATTGAAAAATCTTAGCTAAGCATAATTAGATTTGAACTTTTTAGTCAAGCATGAACACAAGTTATTGACTTGTGTTCATGCCTATAGCTACATACAGCAACGACTCGTGAATTGGGTTGTGTGCCCACAAACAAATGATTGATAAATGGTATTTATTCCGCAAATAGGTTTATAAAATAATCACTTTTACACATAAATATGTTTTAATATTTTTTTTTAAAAAAACCTTGGTCCGCACTAGGAATTACTCCTGTATTGTGGGTGCGTTGACAAACATATATATATATAAAATACACATATACAAGACACCCACACCTGGAACACCTGCAATACAAATATTTGTTCCGTGCGGGAATAAACCCACAATCCACAGCGCAGCAGCCAATCGCTCAATCACTGCGCCAACCATGCCATCAAAATCTATATTATAACATATTTTGTTTGTTTACATTATGTATACAGTATGTTGTCTACAAACATCTATAAACTTGGCCTGTAAGCAACTACACTATTTCAAAGTAAGCATGGTGTTATACTATTAAACTTAAAAAAGCGTATGCTAATGCTTCCAAACCGCCTGGCAAATAATTAGATGGACAAACTCCCAAACAGAGCATTCTAAAGATTGTTAATAAATAATTATATATGCCCATATAATTATTTATTAACAAACTATAGATATTGTTTCATGCACAGCCAAATTAACTACTTAATTTCCAGTTTAATGTTGAATCAACAGATTGCTTAATGTGTTAAGAGGATATAAAAAAAAACTGACAGTCAAATTCTTTATCAGTAGTTAAGCGGGAACTACATTAGACCAACGCGCACGGTTTGTAGGTAGGGTCGCATCGCGCAGTGTGGATCTAATGTAACTCTACAAGTCCAGTTGTCATGTAAAATGTATGGAGACCGGTCGGTATGTGACCCTATACTATTACGTATTCTGTGCCCTAGTTTTCTATTGTACATTCTATGGGTTGCTCTCATCATTAGCACTTCATCTTGTTGCAAATTGAAACTAAATATATTTTATTTCTAATAGTTTTCTGTAAAGGGCAAAAATTTATAATGTTCCATAATATTTTTCCACATGTAGTTTCTTTTTTATGTATTTTTACTAACACTATATGGGCACTAATCTGAAAATAATGATATTAAATTGAATTGTGAAACTTTTGCTAATAGCGATTTTAGGAAGGTGTGTACTCCAGGAGGGGAGTGGGTTTTAGTCAGTAAGTCTTACACACCCTACTGCGCTCCACCCTAAAGCGCGAAAAGTCATTGGATAATAGATGAAATTCAAATTTCCTTAACTTTTTGCATTTTGCAAGTCAGTGTTAAGTAAGTAAAATGAAATACAACATGCACATTCTACATTCAGTTTTTATGCGTTTCTCTCGTCACCTATTACAGACCTTTTTATTTTGAGTTTATAGGTATTGCACTTTTTTTTTTTTTTTTTCGGTGGGAAAATCATCTTATGACATCCCCCGCCCTTGGGCGGGGCGGGAGATAGTGACAGACTTTTACTGACTAAAAACCCACTCCTGTTCCTTCGTTGCCTTTCGTACCAGGGCCGAGTCTTCCTTTCAGAATCAGACCCTTGGCCCCGGTAGGCTTCGACCCTGCTAGGCCCCTACAGTTGCTGACATCTCCTTGAGGCGCGCGTGGAACAGCACGCGCCGTCGACGACTTGGGCTCGGTCCGGACGGTTATCGGACGGTCGGACGGCGAGCCACCCATTGCTCGTCGTCCGCAAGCCTGCGCCTACGATGGCCGGAAATCGGGATCGGAATCCCGGCGGCGATTGGGGCGTGAGGACCGTTGCCTCACGCGATCGGCCGCCTCCTTTGCTAGCATTACTGCTTCGCAGAAGGAGGCAACCGCCTGCCACTCCTCCTCGCTCCGGACCATGGCCTGTACCAAGGCCCGGCGCGAGAGATCGCCGCCGCCGATCGCCCCCACGAGGACACGGCGTTGCTCTACCCAAGCGGGGCACACCTCCAACGTGTGCTCCACCGTGTCCTCCGGGCGGTCCACACAATGGTGACACCCGGGCGTTTCTTCCGCACGAATCCGGTGCAGGAACCTCCCGAACTTACCATGTCCGGTGAGGACCTGCGTCATGCGGAAGGTAAGGACGCCGTGTTGCCTTTCCAGCCACTCCTCAAAGAGGGGACTTATCGCCATAATTATGGCGTGCCCAGTATTGGTTTGCGATAGTCGCTGTCGCCATTCCGCCATGAGACCCCGCCGGAGCTCTGTCCGCCATGCCGCGACTTGTCGCGGCAGCGGAGTTTCACCCCGACGTTGCATCTCACCCCGACGTTGCATATAGGTATTGCACTGGAGTGATAAGCCGATGCTTATCACTCCAAAGTGCAATAACCCCTATAACCGCCTGTCTACTTGCAATCTAGATTAAAAAAATACAATGAAATATCCATCCTGAAACTTAATCTTTTATATGGACGCCTGATTGAAATGGTATATGTCCCGATAAATCAATAATTTTATGAAAGACCATTATAATTAATATGTGTTAGATCAGTCAGATTCGCATACTATATGACGTACAGTCAGGGGTCAAAAGTGCAGTTCCACCTTACCAATGCTAAAATGTCTAAAATATTTTTGTAGAAAAGAAATTGTTTTACTTGATTCGTGTATTCTCTTTTTTTTTCCTTATTTCTAGTTTGAATACATATATATATATATATATACATATTATTTAAATAGTATTTAAGTATATATTTGTATAAAATATAATGTATTGTAAACAATATGTAATGCTTAATATTGCACCTACCACAAGTTGTCTCTGCATCACCCAAAGGTTGACTGGTAGAAAATGCCTTAAGGCATTAAGTCCGCCTCTGTACTATTGCATAAAGAATAAATAAATGGTCCATGACTGATTTAATTGGTAGCATAGAATCTAAAGTATTGAATAAACCAGTTGTGGACTATTGAACTTCTCCAATAAATAAATTTTAGACACTTTAGCATTGGTAGAGTGCAACTGCACTTTTGATCCCTGACTGTACATGCGCTTAAAATCATACATGGGGCGATACCTGCTAGTGCTGCGGGAACGTTTGAGTGACTGTGGCCCTGGAATGCAATGGGTAACTGAATAGAAGAGTTTCAGTCGGTTAAAGTTTGACACGCCGTCTCGTTCCACTTTAGACGGGAGAAGTCATTGGATCTTTTCTTATCTTTGATTAGGCCTCCTAGGTTTTTCAGGGCGTCTGTAAGGGAATTCAAGGATCCTAGTTCGCAATGCGTGTATCAGTGACACCAGTGCAGTTAAGGAGCAAATGCGCAGGACTGTCTGTGATGCCTATTGTGTGGAGGTGCTTATTCAGTGTGCAGTGTTTAGTGGTGGTCCCCGTCATCAGGCGCAGGCTGCCTCTGTCCAGTCGTATGAGGTTTTTGGGGAGTGTTTTGTTGAGGTGTGGCTTGGCGTCCTTGGCCTGCCTGCATCCTGGTGTCGAGAGGACCACCATCGCTCTGCTTGTATATGGGTGTGTTTACGTAGTCAAACACGCAGCCAACCAAAGGGAATCGGCACGATGGGTTCGGAACACCATCGCACCCCTCCTGGCCAGTTCATCTGCGTCGTTGCCCAGCCACGCTGCAGTGGATTAAAGGGCACAGCGCCCGCGTCACAGTAATGCGGTTTGGCACTGTGAATATTTCTAGTGCAAAGTGGTATTTCTGTGTGAGTCTCGAGGCGGTAGAGTTTTTACCTAGGGATTGGAAGACTGTCGGAGAGTATCCGAATGTGCGTGTCCATTACATTCCTAGTTTCTATGGCAGGGGCCGCCAGGATTGGAAGGACATTCTACTTAATAGACGTTGTTGAATTTTCCGAGCGGTCGTTGGAGAAGACTCCGTGTCTCCTGTGCCAGTATCTATCTTTGACCCATCCATCCGTGTAGAATCTCAGCTCTTCTGGACCTCAGACCTGAGTAGTCATATGCTACCTCTGTTATTTGTATTTTAATTTAGTGCTTTTGGAAATTATACGCCTTTGGAGCTTTCCCCTTCTGCATAACATAGTCCAGTTGACTATGTTATGTCTTCCTTTTTAGTCTTTTTGAGTAACTTCTGGTTTGAAGAGTAGCTGCTAGATCATTAGGGGTGCCTTTCAAGTCTCCTGGTATTTTTGAGACTGTTTTTGGATTTGTTTCGAGACACTATTCATCTTTAGTTCGTTGTGGATTTCGATAAATGATAAATGATATTTATTTTGCAAATAGGTTTTTTAAAAACACGTCTTTTTTTTTTTTTTGTAAATTTAAACTAGATGAAGCCGGTGTTTCCCTGTAAATGGTCAAATAAGATGTTGGTAATGAACCAAGGAACATCAGAAATAGATGGCAAAATATTATTTTGCATTCCCTGTATTATGCTAATACTTGATTTACAGCCACTTCCCCATAGTTGAATTCCATAGAGACACACTGGCTTAAGGATTAAGTATTTTGTAGATAAGGAGTTTGTTGTCAAATGTGCTAGGTCACTAACTAGACTGTCATATCCAATTTGTTTCTGCAATACAGGGCATAGTCTTAGTGTAAAGACTACTGAAAACCATCCATCCATAAACTTTTTCTCAAAAAAAAAAAACAATATCTGTGTTGTTTTTATAAAATAGTTATCTATGTATTATCTATAATATAAAAATGAATCGCAAAATGTGTTGGTAAGCGCATAACTCAACAACGCCTGGACCAATTTGGCCAATTCTTTTTTTAAAATGTTCGTTGAAGTTCAAGGATGGTTTTTACGTAGGGTAGAGTAGTCAGTTGACGGGAGCGAAGCCGCGGGCAAAAGCTAGTAGTTCAATAAAATTATACACCAGTAGACTGTACGCTTCATCATTATCATCATTTCAGCCGATAGACGTCCACTGCTGGACATAGGCCTCTCCCAAATGTCGCCACAATGAACGATCCTGTGCGTCTCGCATCCATCGGACTCCCGCAACGTTCACCAGGTCATCGGTTCTAGGGGGCCTTCCAACACTGCGTCTTCCGGTACGCGGTCGCCACTCCAGAAGCTTTCGGCCCCAACGGCCATCTGTTCTGCGAGCAATTTGCCCTGCCCATTGCTACTTAAGTTTCGCGATTCTTCGTGCTATGTTGGCAACCTTGGTTCTTCTGCGGATATCTTCATTTCTGATTCGATCATACAAGTTAACTCCGAGCATAACCATTTCCTTTACTGTACGCTTGAAATATCATCAATATTTAGTTCAATTATATATTTTGTATACCTACGTCCGTGCGTCACTGCGGGTGCCACTGCCAACTGAAAACCAGCGCTGGGTGTCTGACGTCCAGCTAATGCTGAGGTGGTCACCCTTTCGGTGCGTGTACGCTCGGCGCTTTCTGTACAATGCGTTCCAAATAAGAATAGGATCGATTGCCAGGTAGTGACGTCACGTCATACTGTCAAATCGAAGAATTATTATGGTGAGCAAAACAAGAAATTTTTAAAATTTAATTTATTTACGAACTGTGAACGAAAATAGTTTAATCAGAATCCATTTCTTCAATTTTGCTCATCTCTGAGTTCTTCCATTTTCCCAATTTCTTGCGATTTGACTGTATTACGTGACGTCACAACATGGCAATCGATCCTATTCTTATTTGGAACGCATTGTACTTTTGTTCTTTTTTACTTTGTGTTTGTAACCGTTGTGCTGTGTCTGTCCCAAATAAAAGTATTTCTATTCTATCTATTGTTACAGAACTACAGTTTTCGACGACAACACCCACAAATATGGAGATATAATTGTAATTAAGAAAAACGGTGAAAAAGTTAATCTTCTTCAAGAAATTGTGAACTCTGACTTTGCATATGAAGATGAGCATCTGTTTCAACAAGAATTGGCTCTCAATAACCTTAAAACACAACTGAACTATGTCACAATGCATGAAGTCATGAAAACGATTGAGGAGGCTTACCCAACCAGAAATATACCAAAGGCAACATGGCTGTCGGTTTTAAAAAAGCAACCAGATCTTCAGAAGGGAAAACATATTCAATCTTCAAGACTTGAAGTTTGTGACCAAGAAAGTGTGGAAATGTTGGCCAAGAACAAACTAAATGTTTTAAAACTTTGCCAAGATGTTGATGAAGTGTCTGTCGGTAGAGGTTGTTCAAGGAACTCTTTGAACTCCGGCAGCTCCAGCATTGTCAGCGTGGCTTTAAAAAAGAAGTTAGAGTGGCTCGAATCTCAAAGCATTGCCAATCAACCAAAAGCTAGCCAACTTGGCACCCCTGCCATGCATGCAGACAGTAAAACAAATGCCATCCGTTCCGATATAAATAAGAAAACTGATGATTTTGAAATTGAAAGGAATAATAATAGGATGTCTCCTAAAAATGATAATCTTTTGTCTGGAGGTGACAAAAAAGATAAAATTCCTAAAGGTAAATTTTCACTATTTTTTTATTTTTTATTATTATTGATAGGCTCGCGTTTGACCACCATCTCACCTGATGGTAAGCGATGATGTGGCCGACGATGGAGCACGCTTGCCTAGAAGTAACCTATTCACTCTTGACTTAAAGACCCCTAGGTTGTAGCTATCAGGGAACACAGACTCCGGCAGGGAATTGTCAGCTATTATCCCATTGCTCATATTAAATTAAACACTAGCGTTTACCAGCGGCTTCGCCCACGCGGAAGTAGAAATTATTCTCGGGACAATGACTATGTGCTATTTCATTACATGCTTTACCCGTGTTCCAAATTTGATTCAAAATTTCTCAGTCGTTTGAGCGTAAAGGTGTAACAAATATACACACATACATGCAAATTTTAGCCATCATAATATTGCCACCTTCTGGGGCAATCGAGTAAAATAAACCACGGACGCGTAGCTTCATAGACGCGTATTCGTCATTATACGCTTGGTGTACGCGGTGGCTCACAGCTTACATACAAAATTATGAAAATCTGTCGACGAAGCGGCAACTACACGATGGTACGACGTTGCCGCGTATGTAAGCTGTGAGCAGACTACGCGTCCGTGGATCGCAGGCCTTACTGTATTTAGCTGCAGCAAGTTACACTGGTCCTTCCTCAACACAGCTGGGAAAAGGTGAGACAGATTGAACCAATTCTCAGCTGCTTTCCAGTGTTTAGACTTGCTCCAGTTTACATAAATTGAAAATAACTAGAGGACACAGTTGGCGAAGTCCTAAGCTTGGCTGCTTAGCTACTATTGGCTACTACGGAACTAATTCCCTTTTATAATTTTAGGTAAAAAGCCATGCAAGCCTGTGATCAGCAACGAGACCCTAGTTGCCTACGGTCCAGCAGGACTGCAAGCTAACAAGTTCACCATCAAGCCGTTTACACACAAAGTAGAAAAAGAAGAACCTGTCATAGAAGAAAAAAGAAAACCAGAGCCCGAACCAGAATTTGAAGTAAAGAAAAGTCAAGATGTCTATGCGAACACAGATTCCGAGGTAAACTTAAAGATATCTAACTTAGAATTACTAAAACGGATAAAGTTTATTAGTTCTAAGCAAAACAATACCGTAAATAATAATTTGAAAGCAAAAAATGAAGAACTTAATTCTATAAAAGGTAGAATAAAATATTTAGAAGAAAAACGGTTAAGACTAAATGATAGTCTTTCTTCAGTATCAGACAAAGATAGTTCCAAGTGTGACTTGGATTCAGATGATGAAAGTGTAACAGCGGCAGCAGAGAAATTAGGTTTACGTAGAATTAAAAAAGATGTTAACGTAGAACCGCAAACTGACAATTTTGATATAGATGTCAAAAGATGTAATGTTAATCCGTTCAAGAACATCGATGGTAGCATATCTGTATTTGTTGATAAGCTAGTCAGCCCCATACTAATGGTTCATACAAAGAAAAACAATCGCATAGAAGCAGTAAGCAATATGAGAGACATTCCATTTGGTAATGATATTCATGTAGTTTTAAGAAATATGGGTGTACAGAAGCCGATGAGACCTCAAACGGTTTCATGGCCTACGATTCTTCGGGGTCATAGCTTCTTCCTTGTGGGTCCGTATAACAGTGGTAACACTATGGGGTACTTGCCAGCAGTTTGCCGTTTGGTTTATGATTTTAAAAACACTCCAGATAGGTTTGGTCTTAGCTGTATAATAGTTTGTGCGACGTCTCATTCTGTAGCCTCAGTCGAAAATCAGTGCAAAATGTTTTTGCACAACGCAAAAATCTTTGCTTGTTACGTTGGTATGAGTGATATGCATATAACAACGTCGCTTTTAAACGGCTGTGACCTTTTAATCTGCACCCCTTCTATGCTAGTTCGTCTTATACAGGAAGATTTTAGTCTTGACTTCAGAAGTCTATCCACATTCGTAGTAGATGACTGTGAACATATCTCTTCGATCTATCCCAAAGAACTTAAATTTTGCCTTCTAAAAGTCATGGATGTAATAAAAAATCGCGCTCATAAAGAGTGGAAAGTCCAATACGTAATCATATCTAGGGTGTGGTGTGATTTCATGTCGTCTTTAGCTAAGAAAGCGCCGGATTCCGTTGTCTGTATTAGTGCTTTCGAAGAGTGTGTCCTCTACTCCAAAGCGGCAACTTCAGTCGAGTTTGTAGCTCAAGAGAACAAGTTGACCACGGTTATGAACTTCTTGGAAGGTATTGATAAGTCCAAAAAGACTGTAATAGCCTGCAGATCTGATGACGAAGTAAAATTAATAGAAAAGGCTTTGGTTAAATTGAACTACGTAGTATTCTCCTGTGACAGCACAATGAATGTGCAAGAATTGTACCACTTAGATAAAACCTGGAAAGATTATGAGGAGCCTGTTTTGGGACCGATTCTGGTGTGCTGTGACGGGAATTTGACCCATTTGAACGTCACAGATGCTAGTTACTTAATTCATTATTCCTTGCCAGATCTATTCTCTATGTTTTGCAAACGATTTGCTGTTCTCATAGATAACTATCCGTCTATTTTTAAAGGTGAAGAAACCGATATTAAGATTAAAATTTTGTTAGACAGTAATAACATTGAACAACTGCCAAAGATCCTACAATTCATTAAAAGATGCACTCAAGATGTTCCCTCGTTCTTAGATGAGATTAGCTCAAGAGTTCTTAATGAAAAGTATTTGAAGAAAGCTCAAAACTTAGTTCCTATCTGTAGAAGGCTTTTGACTTTAGGTAAATGTCCAGATTATTGGAATTGTATCGAAAGACACGCTATATTCAAAGAATTCGATTCTCCAAAGCTTTGGCTGCCAAAGGAGGGTGTAATTACGTTCAATATATTACACTACCATTCAGCAGTTAATTACTCTGCCAGAATATTATCGTGTACGATTAAGAATAATGTTACAAAATACCAGCAAACTTACAGTTTGCTCTCTATTAAAATGGGAATGTATTACAGTAAAGAGGCAAACCGGAGACTACACGGTGTTCCCAAAGTAGGTGATATCTGTGCAGTTACTCTAAAGCAGAACCTGTTTGTTCGCTGCCAAGTGGCTAAAGTTCTAGGATGTGAGAAAAACCGGGCTACGTTCTTACTCATAAAACTAATAGACGAAGAAAGATACGAGACGGCACGCGATACTAGTCTATACTATTTACCCGACGAGTTAAAGAAAATTGAAACTCACGTAGTAACTGTCATTTTGGCCAATCTTATGCCCCAAGACAAAGATGTGACCTTCTCGAAGTTAGCTGAAAATCAGCTGAAACGTATCACAGATGAAAATGATGAGATTGAAATGAGAGGTCAAATAATAATGGTCGTTGGTAATACGATATTCGTAGACACGTTAGAAGCATGTCAGAATTTGTCTTCATTAGAAGAAGTTGTTGTTAAAAGCGATTTCCGAAAAGAACTTTTAGAATGTCATGCAATACCTAATCCTGATCATATTTATAACTTAAGAAAAGTCTGTGATTTTAATAATGATAATGATATTCCTAAAGAAAAACTAGAACGTGTTGAAGTTGCTAGCCCTGTCAAAGTTTTACCTAAAGGTAGGTGGGCACATTTAGAAAGCGGAGGATTTTCGTCAGTATTGTTTATTCAAGCTGAAAATCCTAGTCAATTCTTCGTGCGACCCGTCAAGTTTGACAAATGTCTAAATGCGTTAATCAAAGATATACAAAAACACGTAACGGAAAACCCAGAGCCAATAGAAAACATAACCGTAGGAGATATTGTCTTAGCCGAGTTTCCTGACGATTCCACACCTGAAAGGGCTAGAGTTGATAGTGACGTCAAAAACAATAAGGTTAAATGTTTCTTTGTAGACCAAGGAGAATGGAGAGACGTGTTTATAAAGAAAATTTATCCTATAACTGAAAAATTCATTACTCAGTTACCATTCCAAGCTATTGAATGTAGACTGGTAGGTATAAAACCTTTTGGAGATAATTGGACTGACTTTAGCACCAACTTCTTTGCTGATTTGTGTTTCGACTCTGTGGATAAACATAAGCAGTTATTTATCAAATATTTTACTAAAGAAAAGGCAGAATGTACGGAAGGACACAAATATGGTGTAGTTTTAATTGATACGTACTCAGCTGAAGACGTTATTATTAATCTGATGTTGGTGGATAGGGATTTAGCAGAAGAGAACGATGAGATAGAATTTTTAAATGATTTGGGTTTTGAAAGGAAATCTGAAGATTCATCTGATTCTGATACAGATGAAGAGCCTGATCAGCCAGTTAGTAAGATAGATAGATCACTTCTAGTCGATGATACAAATAAACAGATACAGCATATCACAAATAATATGTCAAATAATTTACTAAGATCCGTGCCTTTGATCGATTCAGATAGCAGTATGGACGATTTTGAATTTATAACTGATGATGCAGGTCATCTAGGTGCCGTACCAATAGCCGAGGTAGTTTCGATTAAAGAACTCCCGGATGGCATAGAATGGAGTGATAAAGTTTTAGCTTCGCCTGTTAGCAGTTATGTGGCTCCATCAAGCGTTACTTCGTCTCCTAACAGTTCTGTGCGTCCATCAGACGTAGCTTCATCTACTGACAGTTTTGTACATCCATCAGATATAGCTTTATCAACCGACAATTTTGTGCGTCCATCAGGCGTAACTTCAACATCCGACAATTTTGTTCGTCCATCAGGCGTAACTTCAACATCCGACAATTTTGTTCGTCCATCAGGCGTAACTTCAACAACCGACAATTTTGTGCGTCCATCAGGCGTAACTTCAACATCCGACAATTTTGTTCGTCCATCAGGCGTAACTTCAACAACTGACAATTTTGTGCGTTCATCAGACGTTAAAGTACTTAGCAAACCTAGACTACTGTGGCGACAAAACAAACACACGGTCACAATCAATATCAAACTGATAGTTGAAGATTATGATCTTACTATCAAAGAAAGATATATAAAATTTTCTGCAGAAGCTAACAACACCAATTATGGCTTCGATTTCGAACTTTACGGCGTTGTAGATCTGAACAAATGTTCTCATTCAAATAAAGGGCAGTACATACAAGTTAAGTTATGGAAGGTCATGGCTACGAATTGGCTGACGTTGACTAGACATAACGAATTGAAGAAATGGATTGTGTATGATGCAGAGAGTATTGGTGTGTCATCAGACGAAGAATCAGAATTGTATGATCATAGAAAGAATTTCATCAGAAATTATGTTGATAGCGATACTGATGATAACTTGCAAGATGATACTGTAGATTATAAATAAAAAACAATAATGGAATCAATGCATTAAAAAAGTACATTCCATAATTATTTATATATATTTTTATGTACTTTACTTTTTTAAAATAATTTAAATTGTGTGATGTTATAAATTTGCATGGTTTAATAGTTATTTTGTTCACAAAAGTTATTAATCTGTGATTTTATAAAAATGTTACATACTTATGAACGAGGAAATTATCTCTTGTTAATAATAGTTACAAAATGATGTTATTAAACATAGTTTATTTTTAACTGAAGACAACAATAAAAATAATGTATATGTTCAATATACAGGTGGTCACTAAATAAAAAATGTCATGATGGCTCAGTGGTTAATGCATCCGCTTCTCATGGTTACCTGTCATAAGTTCGAAAAATATTTGACCGAATTTCATTTCACCTAAAACTTTTCAACTATTTTCGTTTCGTTTTTTTTTTTATTTCATCGAAGTCCCGTCTGCCACTGCATCAGTTGACAATCAAATCAATTCGATTTTTTTCGTTACTCCAACGTTTCATTTGGTCGAAAAACTTTTCACCGACGCGCGACGTTACACTTCGCCGAAATAACATTTGTTCGAAGTATGTATTATATTTCCGACATTCATCCACTGTTTTTAACACGCTTTTATTAGCTTCACTTGTAACTATGTATGTAAGAAAATCTTGGAATCTTAATTTGACCCACTTCCCGGTCTTCGATTAGGATAAAATTTTGCACACGTTCTGAGTTCTGATGACAATACATGACTAGCTAAGAAACGTCATTATAAATCCAATATGGCGGCCTCCGCAAGATGGCCGACTGGCTGTTTGAAATCCAACCCCATGATATGGGTATCAAATGAAAGGGTTTGCTGTTAGGAAAACGAAAAAATAGTCACGTGACTTAAATCCAAGATGGCGGACAGACTATTTGAAATGCACCCCCATGATATGGGTATCAAATGAAAGGGTTGCTGTCAGGAATACGAAAAAAAAATAGTCACGTGACTTAAATCCAACATGGCGGACATCCAAGATGGTGGATTGGTTATTTGAAATGCACCCCCATGATATGGGTATTAAATGAAAGGGTTTGCTGAATGGGATACGAAAAAAATAATCACGTGACCTAAATCCAACATGGCGGCCGTCCCAAGGTGGTGGATTGGCTATTTGAAATGCAGCCCTATGATTTAGGTATAAAATGAAAGGGTTTAGTTTGAATAATAAGAAGACTAAAAAGAATAAAATAAAAATAATAGTTTAAAAAACTAAAAAACACGCTTTTAGCACGCACTAAAAATTACAAAATAATTCGGACATTTGGTTTGATGACTCAGTTTTACCTTTGCCAAATCTTCAATAGATAGATTAGATATTTACTATGATTTATTCAGAAATCAGAAACGTTTATTTCAAATAGACCAATTACAGGCACTTTTGAATTGTCAAAATGTCGGTCAGTCAAAAAAAAATACAAGTGAAGCTAAATTGCACGTTCCAAAGCGTAGATCTCTATGGAGAAGAACGTGCCAGAAACTCCATGGACACTCTTTTAGATCATATTATGAGTTACATAAATCTTGGTTACATATTTCTTGTCGCTTCTAATATGTGAGCACAATGAAGATAAGTAATAAAAAAGAATAAAATAAAAACTAATTTAAAAAAAAATAGAAATTGAATTAAGTCACTGGCAGCTAAGAGATGACCAGTCTCAACTGACGGCACCCGTTCACGAGCATGACGCGTGCATCAGCCCCACTCAGCTCAACCGTTTTGAAGGGAACCGAATGACCCAATAACACGTGCCACCATCAGCGAGACATTTGAGTGAGCATTACAAACTCAACTGCCATG
This sequence comes from Mythimna impura, assembly GCA_905147345.3. Lineage (NCBI taxonomy): Eukaryota > Metazoa > Arthropoda > Insecta > Lepidoptera > Noctuidae > Mythimna > Mythimna impura. The sequence goes on along the minus strand of LR990369.1, from coordinate 7,001,506 downwards.
CTCGTAATGACAAACAAGTTGTAACCTAATAAAAATGCTAATAAAAACTAATTTAAAAAAAAATAGAAATTGAATTAAGTCACTGGCAGCTAAGAGATGACCAGTCTCAATCTCAACTGACGGCACCCGTTCATGAGCATGACGCGTGCATCAGCCCCACTCAGCTCAACCATTTTGAAGGGAACCGAATGACCCAATAACACATGCCACCATCAGCGAGACATTTGAGTGAGCATGACAAACTCTCAACTGCCATGCTCGTAATGACAAACAAGTTGTAACCTAATAAAAATGCTCCATGGTACTTCACATTCACAAAACTTGAAAAACAAAGTGCTTCTACATTATACAATGCTATTGTTTCCAAATACAAAAGGTAATAAATTATCATAAGCTCTATTGAAATAAACAAATAAAATAAAATAAAAACATTTCGAATACAACAATACAAAAAGGGGAACAGTATCTCTTCCAAAATCATAAAAAAAAAACTAATTTGAAGGTAAAAGTGGCTGTGGCTGCGGAGCAGGACCGGCATTTAGCCAAGCGTTTTTATCAAGGATATAATCTTCCAGTTTATAATACGCTTGTCTACATAGTGTGCGTTTAATGCATGTTTTAAATTTGGACTCATTTAGTTGTAGAATCTCAACTGGTATTTTATTATAAAATTTTACACAGTACCCCATGAAAGAATTATGTACTTTAGCCAATCTGAACCGAGGTTGATCTAATTTGTTCCTGTTCCTAGTATTAAAATTGTGCCTGTCACTTATCTTAGTAAAAAGATGAATATTTTTCCATATTATGAAAGAAAGCGTGGAGCGTTTTGTCCAAATTACATAAACGCTCCACGCTTTCTTTCATAATAAATCATAGTAAATATCTAATCTATCTATTGAAGATTTGGCAAAGGGAAAACTCTTGAGTCATCAAACCAAATGTCCGAATTATTTTGTAATTTTTAGTGCGTGCTAAAAGCGTGTTTTTTAGTTCTTTAAACTATTATTTTTATTACTTACCATATTTTCATTTCACCAAACGCGCAAATCGGTCAATAGTTTTCGGTAAAATGAAATTCGAACAAAAAAATTTCGGAAAAGTGATCGGTTCCCGCTTCTTATGCATGAGTTTGATGCTTCTCGTGGGGTGGTTGCATGCCTCAAGCATGAAAAGCGGATGAGGGACAAATACTAATTTTTCAAGTTTATCGAGGACCTTACACCCGTGCCTCGTGAAGCTGTTGGTCTCGGTGGTCATTCGTAGATATTTAACAGTCGTTACAGGTAGTTTGACCATCAGCCAATCCAGGGAGTATAGTATTGCCCAGGACCTGGGTTATGGAGGTCTGACAGGCAGCTCCATGTGAAACATGGGTATTCAGCCGCATCCAGTTGGACAGGAAGCCGACCCCAAACTAGTTGACAAAAGGCTAGGGAAGACGATTAGTATAAATAGGGTGACTGGTACTTAGTGACCGATACTTAAACACGTGATTGTACTCATGATTACAAAGAACTTTCCCAAAGAAACTTTTTTTATACTAATTTATTGTAGCGTAGCGCGCTCGCGTAAAGTACCAAAATACTAGTCTAGATATTATTTTACCGAAACATGTAGGTACATTGCTTACGTCATCGATTACGCGGGCGCGGGTGCCGCGCCGCTAACAGCTGAACGGGTAAAGGCGCGCGCGAAATTCAAAGTTTCAAACAGCTGTTTTGTTATTGTGATTGAACTAATTAGTATAAAAAAAAAGTTTCTTTGGGAAAGTTGTTTGTAATCATGAGTACAATCACGTGTGTAAGTATCGGTCACTAATTACCAGTCACCCTATAGAGTATCACTTTTTTTATTATCATTTGGTGTTTTATGTATATGTTTTATATTATTATAATATAATTGGCCGGCTCTAGTGAACACTGATGAGGAACAGAGCTCCCAACTCTCTCTTGCCTTTATTGGCTGGCTTGAGTGGAGATTCGCAGGAGCAAACGTGCTAGACGCGGGAGAAGGATGTATAATCCAGTAAGGTGCTGGTAGGGATCTTGTCCGTACTTCCGGGATTGTCCTGATAGCCGTGGTATACCTCTCCACTCCTCAAGCACCTCAGAATATGTTGCCCTCTTGTTGCTACGTCACTTGGTGCTAGCGACCGTTTTTGGGGGCCCAATTATTGAGTGTGCAAGTCACCTCCTGCCTTTTTATCGATATATGGGTACTGTTTACCTGAAATAAATGATTATTATTATACATTTATTTATCTCAGGACCCTGAGGTCCTGGACCTTTGGAAGGCGTACGAGGAGCCGACACCAACTCGCAGAGGCCCTTTTAGACGCTTTTAATGGAACGTGGTATTACCGGTGATTATCCCTGTACGCTATGCTAGTGCATCTAAAGACAACCCCCGGTTAATGAGAAACTATTGCGACATATGGAAAACTAAGATATGGGGCTATGGTTTTTGTAGTCTTAAGTGGACTGGTTACCAGGAACTATGTTAAGACTATGGCCCCTGGCTGAACAATGTTATTAATTTCCATAAATATCTTATTGGGTAACATACATAACTATATCAAATTATTTTGTTAGTAATATTATGATTTAAAACTATGTTAGTAACACTTTACTTCGCACTATATCGTCTTGGTACTGTCCTGTGGTATTTGTCCGCAGAAGCGACGGAACACCACGCCCTGTGGCCAAAAGTCTTCTTCTCTTGTTCCGCCAAATAAAATGTTTTTCTTTCTTCTTCTCTTTCTTCTTTAATAACAAGGTTCAGAAAACAGTTTCGTTATGTCCTATTATTATTATTTCTGATGTTTATATACCGACAGTCCTAAATCTATCTGCTTTCGTTCAGTGCATCCGAAAAGTGTTTGTAAAAGATTGCCCTGTGCGATAAGACCGCCCATTGTATGCTTGTTTTCATAAATATTTGTTCTGTGTTTCCTCTTCATTGCGTCGAATTTCTCAATGCTGAGGATCGTGATCGGATGCTTCATCACTTTCACTCGTATGATATTTGTCCATCTGTTTCTGTCTCTGGCGGTGTGAACGTGAGAGTCAAGAGCGGCGCGGATCTGGTCGGACCAACGTATGGGGTTGCACCCACGAGGCCTTTTCCCATCTACTTTATCGGTCACGATGAGCCTTTTGAGGTTGCCACCGCCTTTTCTTGCAATGTGATCGAAGTATTGCAGAATTTTGTCAAAACACTCGGACGATAACCGCGAGGAGACTTTGAGTTCTCGCAATATGGATATGTTGGTACGAAATGCTGTCCAAGAGATACGGAGCATCCTTCTCCAGCACCACATCTCAAGTTCGTTTTTAGCGCCCAAGCCTCAGCAGCTCATAAGAAAAGATCGAAAAGACTTAAGTCTGTAACAGTTTGGTTTTGGTCTTAACGGAGATGTGATCCCTCCAGATTTTATCAAGCTGAAACATGGCACTCTTGGCCAGGTCTATTCTTCTGCGAACTTCCTTCTCGCACGAACCACCGTTACTGACATTGGAGCCCAGGTAAATAAAGTTGTCCACTATTTCTAGGTCCAACGCGCCAGTGAGCTCCAATTTCCCTGATCTATCCAACACCATGATCTTGGTTTTGGACCTGTTTATCGAAAGCCCAATCTTCTCGCTAATCTGCTCCATTCAGTCGAGTGCAACCATTTCCGCGCTGGTTGGTGATTTTTACGCCACCAATTGTGATGTCTCCCTCCCAGTTCTTGCAGGTACGTCTCATAATGTCATCATCATCTTCCTGCCCTTGTCCCGTGTTATTTGGGGTCGGCGCAACATGTTTTTTTCTTCCATTCTGCCCTGTCACTCGTCATACTATCACTAACTTCCTTTTCTTTCATATCACTCTTCACACAATCCATCCATCTTTTCTTTGGTCTCCCTCTCCCTCTCCATCCATCCACATGTAAACTCATAACTCTTTTAGTAACATGCGTTTCATCCCTCCTCTTCACATGACCATACCAAGACAAACGATTCCCTTTCAACTTTTCAGTCACTGGCGCCACTTTCAAACTTCCCCTAATATACTCATTTCTCACTTTATCCATTCTCGTCACACCACACATCCATCTTAACATTCTCATCTCCGCTACGTGCAATCTTTTTTCATCCGTCTTTTTCACAGCCCAACATTCTGATCCATACAGTATGACAGGCCTTATCACGGACTTGTAGATTTTACCCTTCAACTTGAGGGGCATCCGTGGATCACAAGTTGTTCCCGTGACCTGTCGCCATTTCATCCATCCTGCGTCTATTAGGTACGTCTCATAATGTAATCTCCATAAATGTTGAACAGAATTGGCTTTAAAATACATCCCTGACGCACTCCTCGGCAAAATTTAAAAGGTTATGAGGCTGATTTATCGACTCTTGCGACTCTCTGGCTTGAGCTATACAGGATGCGAAGTAGTGCAATGAGATGATTAGGTACTCTAAGTTCGTGTAGGACCTTTCCATAACCAACCCCATTTGATATGTGTTTAGAGGTGTACAAAAAAATCCCACAACTCACTGGCTTCACGTACGATGGTCCATTATGGACTAAGTGCGTAAATTGAACTCCAATGGATAGATAGACACCAGGCCATAGATCCATTTTCTGGGTGGCATTCCAATGCTGCAAAGAAACTAGGCGGGTTGACATATCAGGACGATAAGATATCATTTAAAAAATTGCCATCAAATCTTTGGTGGTAATTTGAGAATTCTCGCTACAATAAATTCAAGTGAGAATTCAAAAATTTTACTTCTTATAAAAGTTAAGCAACCAAGGAGGTTTACTTAGTACCTCCTATATAAATTTATTTTTTATTGTTTAAGCGTTTTTTTTTTTTGTGAAATATCCTTATGGGATCTACTCTCCACTTATGGAGGGGTTGAGACTGGTCTCATCTCTTAATTGCCAGTGCTTATTATTAATTTCTGTACATATAATAATAATAATAACTTTTATTTAGCCATTGTTACAAGTGTTTTCTTAAACATAGGTATAACATATTTACATATCGGTAACAGGAGTTATATTTTACCAGAATTATTACAATGGCCCCCAAACTAGGCGGTGCCTGTATCTTGGGGACCGGAGTTGCGTGATCGTTAAATTAAAATACAAGTTTCCTTTGCGGATTACCTTAAAATAAAATAGGAGACAAAATAATTAGTACAAAGTAACCGGGTAAATAAAAATAAAAGAGTGTGTGTGTTACTGGTGTGCGGTTGACAGTGTGTAGGTATGTTTGTGGGTCATTACACGTGTTGTACTCGTATTATATATAATTATGGCGGCTTTTTAGCACGAAATGTTAATTATTAGTTATTAGTATTATTATTACTTATTAATATGGTTTGTTTTATTGATTTTTATTTCTATTTTTTTTTTCAAAATTTCAAAAAGAGAATATTGTAATAACTACAATCAAAAGAGTATCTATAGAGTTTCTTTTTTTTTTTTTAATTGTTGTAAATACGTTCTTGCACGTTCTTGTCCATAGAGATTCATGTTTTGAACGTGTAAATAGCTTCTTTTGATCAATTGACCAATTTGTTTAGTTTCGACTAACTACATTGCTTTAAGGAATGGAGTGTTTGTAGATTTTATAACATTTTTTTTAGTATTTAAGTTTTGTGTGTGGGGTAATCCTCGCCGGTACAGACTATGGCCAGCATTATCTAACCCACCGCAATTATAATATCTTATTAAGGCTGCTATTGTTACTGTTTGTCTTGTTATCTTGTTGGCTTATCTAGAGGGTGGGTCAAGCAATTCTTGGTTGACTCTCCGTTCTGACAATGTCAGACTCCCACCGACTAAATTCTTAATCTAAGTCTGATCATTTATCTGAAGGCCAATTCACGTTGTTTGAAAGCGTTAAAATAACCTACAAGTCGCAATGTTGTCAGCGAAAAAAATTAGGTAGACGAGATGAAAGAAGACGGAAAAAAATCACTTCACCGTGGTTCTAGGGCGCAAAGGGTAACTGAAAGAGCACGGGTGGTTTAGTCAGTAAACCCCCCAGCAACCCCTTAAAAAGGGGGTTAGGAATAATGTAAAACAGTGGTTCCAAGACTTTCAAATACTTACAGTTTTAACTCGACATAACATTTTATGGAAGAAAGTGAAAACCTTGAGTTATATTGGGGCTTGGGGTCTTCGCATTCGCTGATGTACTAAACATAATAGAAATTAGTAAAAACTTTGTGCGTCGATGTCCCTTCCACCCTGTATCAGAAGTATTTTTGAGGGTTCCGTAGCGCCATCTATTTCGCCATATAGGAACCAAAATAAAAAATTCTTGCATCATGAGAATTCTCTTATCAGAGTCCTCTTAGATTAGAACATATACACCAGTTAAACAACTATCGGGCAGTTGTCAAGATCAGACACAATACCCGTCAAGTTGGTGGATCCTCCGTTTTCAATGGAGGTAAATAACAACCCCCGTCTGTTGTAATTCCATTCAACCAATTACCGAAGTTGTAGCATGAATGTGCTATGTCGGTTATGAGTATCTTGCTCTCTCAAATCTCTTCATTGTGTGTGTTTTTGTGCCAATCATCATCATCACCATTTTAGCCGACAGACGTCCACATGTCCGTTGGACATAGGCCTCCCCCAAGTGTCGCCATAATGACCGGCCCTGTGCGTTTCGCATCCATCAGATTTCCCCGACACTCATTAGGTCATCGATCCATCTTGTGGGAGGCTTTCCAACGCTGCGTTTTCCGGTACGTGGTCGCAACTACAGAACCTTTCGTCCCCAACGACCATCTGTTCTGCGAGCAATGTGCCCTGCCCACTACCATTTAAGTTTAGCCATTCTTCGGGCTATGTCGGTAACCTTGGTTCTCCTGCGGATATCTTTATTTCTGATGTGCTCACGCAAGGAAACTCCGAGCATAACCCTTTCCTTTGCCCTATGGGTGACTGTAAGTCTTCTGATGAGGCCCATTGTAAACGACCACGTTTCGGAGCCATATGTCATCACGGGCAACACGCAATGGTCATAGACTTTCGTCTTTAGACACTGTGGTATATTGCACATTCAATCAATACTAAGCTTGAAGGATCTCGACTGGTGAAGTCTACGCTCCGTCCAGCACGACAAAACTACGAGAGCTTTCAGCTCGAATTCCAGAATCGTTTCGAGGGCCTAGAAAGCTCTGTGGACGAATATAACGATGGATTCCTGGGAACTGTCCATACGGTCGGGTCTAAGTTTTTCAAGACTCACCGTTCAAATAAGAACAAGAGGTTCTCTGCTCATCAAACTCTCGAGCTCATGAAGAAGAAGCGTGAGGTGATTTTGCAGTCTTCAGATGATGCGTGCATATACCGGGGCAGCTCGATAGATGGATCTTGAAGTCTCTAAAACGCGACCTTCGCCGATTTAATACCGACAGGATTAAGGACGCGATTGCGCGGAATAAGAGCTCCAAAGTATTTGCACGAGATCTGTCTATTGGGCAGAGCCAGCTCACGAAACTGAAGACCGACGATGACAGAGTCATATCCGCCAAATCGGAGCTTCTGGGAGAGATCGAGGCATTTCATACACAATTGTACACGTCAATCTCCAAACCCACTGTAAACGACCCAAGAGCTGGATTGACTCGACACTATACTGAAGATATCCTGGATGTCAGCCTGTACGAGATTAGGATGGCTCTGAAGCAGCTGAAAAACATCAAGGCGTCAGGTGAGGACGGAATTACGGCCGAACTCCTGAAGGCGGGTGGTAAAACGGTCCTGAAGGCTCATCAGAAGTTGTTCGATTCCGTCATACTCGAGGAAAAAACGCCACAGGTATGGAGCAGAGGTGTGGTAGTACTCTTCTTCAAGAAGGTTTACAATACCCTGCTTAAGAATTACAGGCCCAACTCACTTCTGAGCCATGTCTACAAGCTGTTTTCCGGAGTCATCACGAACCGTCTCGCGCGCAGGTTCAACGACTTCCAGCCTCCCGAACGAGCCGGATTCCGAAAAGGCTTCAGCACCGTGGACCACATACATACGCTGCGGCTGGTAATACAGAAGACTCGAGGAATACATTCAGCCTCTCTGCTTAGCGTTTGTGGACTACGAGAAAGCCGACGACATCGGTGACCCCAGTAGAGCTTCCGAAAGAGTAGGACTTAAAATAAACAAAACCAAAGTCATCTTAAACATCCATGTAGCACCCACTCTTTTCAAGATCGGAGACTACACTCGAAGTTGTGGACGACTACGTTTATCTGGGACAGACAGTCCAGTTGGGTAAGTCTAACTTCGGGAAAGAGGTCAATCGTCGAATCCGACTCGGATGGATAGCGATCGGGAAGCTGCGCGGTGTCTTCTCGTCCAATATACCACTGTTTTTGTGCCAAATAAACATATTTTCTTTCTTTCTTGCAGTATGTGTCGCATTGTGCTGGATCGTTCGGTTTTCTTCAAAACTGGTTGAGTTAAATGGTGCTAGCGCATGAGTTATGTTCGTGAACCGGCGCCAGCAGTTGGGACGGAACATCTCTCAACTAGCATGATTTATTTTAGTTATTGTTTTATTTTTACTTCAGACACTTTTCTAGTGCACGTCTTTCTATACCGTTCTCTCACATATATGTCTATTTTCTACATTAACGATGTAACTATACATATATTTTATTTTTATACTAGCTTCTGCCAGCGGTTACACCTGCTTGAATGTAGGTTTTTCCATACAAACTTTGAACCCCCTTTCCTCCACTTAGGGGTGAATTTCAGAAAATCCTCTCTTAGTGCTCGCCTACGCCATAAAAGGAAACCTTGTGCAAAATTTCACGCTCCTAGTCCCAGTAGTTTCGGCTGTGCGTTGATATGTCAGTCAGTCAGTTTCTCCTTTTAAATATATATACATTATTCTTACTATTTTTTATTTGAAAAAAGTATCCATGGTTTTTCTTGCACGTTCTTAACCAAAATCTACGCATAAACCTGCAAAAAATAGCTTAAAGTTTTTGTTTTTCGACAGACTGAGCTTGACAATTAAAAAGTTCTTGTAAACGGTTTTATTAAAATAAATGATTTGAGTGTCGTGATGGCCCAGTGGTTATGGCTTCGAAACTGGGCAAATAACCATGTGATTATTACAATTCATATGTAAGGACTTTTCTAAGTTCATCTAGGACGTAACTGACATCCCGTGCCTCAGAAAGCACGTACCTAAAGCCGTCGGTCCCGTATGCCATTTGTAGATCTTTGACAGTCGTCACAGCTAGTCTCATTCAAGAGGATCATTGGCAATGATGCACTTGTTGAGTCGAAGCTCCAAAGCCTTGGACATCGCCGCCGAGTTGCTGGCCTGTCGGTTTTCTATCGTTTACATTTCGGGCAGTGTGCACTGGAATTGCACAATCTAATCCCGCCAAGTCCGTTCCATCATCGGACCGCTAGACGTACGGCGTTGCGCCACCGGTACATGGTGGACATCCCACCCATACGCACAAAACGTTTTAAGAACACATTTATTATGCGTACAGCCAAGGAGTGGAATTCCTTGCCGGAGTCTGTGTTTCCTGATAGCTACAACTTAGGGGTCTTTAAGTCAAGAGTGAATAGGCTACTTCTAGGCAAGCGTGCTCCATCGTCGACCACATCATCGCTTACCATCAGGTGAGATGGTGGTCAAACGCGAGCCTATCATTAATAAAAAAAAAAAAGTCTGACGTCAGAAAGTCTGACCATTTGTATTTGACGGTTGTAGAGGTCTGATAGGCTGTAGCCATGTAAAACACGGGTAATAGGCCGCATCCGGTTAGAGTAGAAGTCGACCCCAAGGTCCTTGTGAAAAAAGGCTACGGAGATGATGATGAATTATTATTGATTGAATGCGCTTGACAATTTGTAACATTACCTCAATTTTTGTTTTATAAAATAGGAATTTACGTGAATTGGCCGTCTCATACTAAGGCCGGTTTTAGTGCTCGACCGACCGTCGGTGCGTACCATCGTTCCTGACAATACGCATAGCCGATCGTCAGTTTGTAACGTTCAGTGCTCTCCTCTGACCAACCAAACTGGCCGGACTGGTACAGTCACAAACACGTACACGAAATGGACGCGTTTATAAATTGTTTGATTGCGCGTATATTGCTACGCACTGTGTACGAGGACCGTCAGTCAAGCGCGTCCGCATGCGTGCCGTCGGTCGACCGACGTGCTATGGAAACATATTAACGGGTTCAGTGCTACACCGATCGGTGGACCGACAAATATGTAAACGCGTCTATATCGTGTATACGTTTGTGACAGTACCTGTCCGGCCAGTGGTTGGTCAAGAGAGCACTGAACGTTACAAACTGACGCTCGGTTATGCGTATCGTCAGGAACGATGGTACGCACCGACGGTCGGTCGAGCACTAAAACCGGCCTAAGCGATTATAATTTTAGGTAGTGTTTTTTTCTTTTTATTGTTTATTTTTAAGTTTTTGTTAAGATTGATAAAATTAGAATAAAATAAAAAAGACACCAAATAAATAAAAATTGTTTTTTTTTTTAAAATAATATTTTTGTACTGTTCAGCCACGGCTGTTTTTTTTTCCAAATTGGAAATTCTCACATGTCGTAGTTCGTTGATTCAAAATTATGTAAGTTGCAGTTAATAAATTGGTTTATTTTTTATTTTATTTTGTTTTTATTTTTATACTAATTGTTTTACTAACACTACTAATACTAACCAATTGGATTACCTTAATAGCATGCGAAATAACAGTCGCATCAGAAATGAAGATATCCACAGCAGAACCAAGGTTACCGACATAGCCCGAAGAATCGCCAAACTTAAGTGGCACTGAGCAGGGCACATTGCTCACAGAACTGGTTGTTGGGGACGAAAGGTTCTGGAGTGGCGATCACGTACTGGAAGACGCAGCGTTGGTTAGCCTCCTACAAGGTAGACCGATGACCTGGTAGGGTTGCGGGAATCCGATGGCAGTGCCGTAGCTAGCCTTTTATACGCTCGGTGCGACCTTCTACAACTGTACCTCTAGAAAAAGTACAATACAAAAAAGGACTAGATATAAAAAAAATACGCCCCTCCAGGAACTGTGCTTGGGCACCGCAGGCACCGCTCCGTTTACGGCACTGTCCGATAGATGCGAGACGCACGGGACCACGGGGTCACGGTAATATTATCTATACAGTATTCCAACTTCATACAAATGGACGAAACGCGAGCTATACCTACGCGCCTCGATCTCGGGGTGCGCTCGGGATGCAGACAGTCGCGTCTGTGCCGCGCGATTTTTTCAATAAAAATAAGTTCAAGTACATATTTATATATTTAATATGACGAGTAGGATATATTGTGCTGTTTTTGGTTGCATGAATTCTTCATTTAAAACTAAACATATAAATTGTAAAGTAGCTGCAGGTATCTATAATCAAGTAAAAGATATTCCTTTTTCTCCACCGTGTCCATGTTTCCCAAAACAATTTTAATTAAGCTTTAGAATGCGGATTTTTTTACTTTAAAATTTTATAATAAAGCGTTTCGTAGGTACGTCTCAGTCGAGGCGCAAATATTTTTCGGTCGCAAATATTGAACACTTCCTATTCAATTCACAAAGTATTTTATTTGTTTATATAAAAAGTATATTTACAATCACAAAACTAAATGGAATCACAAAGTAGGCAAATGTAATTAAAATGCTGGAGGCGGGCAGCCATAGTGCGGGCAGCCCTATCGCATGTTTACGTACCGCGCGGCTGTAGGCATTTATTTCAAAGATACGGCCGAGTTACAATACTGTATAGATAATATTACCGTGACGGGGTGGTTGTATCAATCAACAATTAAAATATGCCTTCGAAAAATCATTCAATTGAGTTAACTGAACTGAGATGGTTATATTGATGATTTTATGATTATTCCGTAAATAAACACGTGTTACGGTCACCGCTTCCCTACTATAGATACATTGCTTAGTTCGAGCTGCGCATCTTCCTCGCGCAGCTACTTTGCGGCGGCGCATCTTCATAGCATATCTTACTCACACCGCTACATAGCTTAGTATCAGTGGAAACGGTCACATAGTTTCACAGCATAGCTAAGCTATTACATCCTTGCAGCATAGCTGCATAGCACATCTCTGGTGGAAAACCAGCCTTTGTTTAGAGTATGTCCATCGAAAGCGCGACCTGATAAAATGAGGTCAAATTATAGAGGTACAATATTGAAATTGGTATTACTACTGTCATAGTATGAGAAAAAGATTTTGATACTTGAGTATTTTTTGTATTTACGACAATTTTTTAATAGTTGTTTACGGACTATATGCCTAATTTAAGGAACACAACGTCTTAAGAAATTTTAAATATATAACCAATACGCCTTTGACAGCATCACACACTCATATTCAATTTCCTTACAAAACAACAAATAGAATTCACCTATATAGGGTGACTGGTAATTAGTGACCGATACTTAAACACGTGATTGTACTCATGATTACAAACAACTTTCCCAAATAAACTTTTTTTATATACTTACTAGTTTGTAGGTACATTCACTGATTAGGTACGTACGTACACCCACAGCATGCAAACCCATAGGTGTACACCTATGGGTTTGCATGCTGTGCGGGTGTTCTATCACTATTGTAGGTACGACGGCGTCACGCGGCTAACAGCTGAGCGGTCGCCGGTCGCAGGCGCGCGCGCGTATTTAAACAGCTGTTTTATTATGTGATAAAACTAATGAGAATATAAATAAAGTTCCTTCGGGAAAGATGTTTGTAATCATGAGTACAATCATGTTTAAGTATCGGTCACTAATTACCAGTCACCCTATATAGGGTGACTGGTAATTAGTGTACGATACTTAAACACGTGATTGTGCTCATGATAGCCAACAACTTTTACTATGGGAACAAACCTGAAATCGCGAAAAAAAAATCAGCTGTTCAATACATTTATATTTGCTCTCATAGTAAAAATTGTTTGTTATCATGAGCACAATCACGTGTTTAAGTATCGTACACTAACTGCCAGTCACCCTATATACAGCTACTGCAAAATATATACACCCACAGCACAGCTACCATTAAGTTGGAGAGATTGGGTCGGTCTTATGTTTGAACAGGGCGACCCGTTGTCCCCAAAGTTGTTCACCACTACCCTGGAAGAAGTCTTTCAGACGTTAGCAGTCAAATGTAAAGAGAAGGGCATTGTCATCGACGAAGCGAGATTAACCAATTTACGTTTCGCTGATGATATTGTCCTTTTCTCTCTTAAAGCCACAGGACTAGAGCAAATGCTACAAGATCTTAGCGATGCAAACCTTGAAGTTGGATTAAAGATAAACGTATTAAAAAAAAAAACAAACAAACCACGTTCGATACACCACTACTTTCCAAAACGTACATCGTTGATGTAACTCAAAAGGCTGCCTAACTTAAATGGGACTGGGCAGGACATGTCTGCCGCATGTCTAACGAGCTTTGGGCCCTGTAAAACACAGGATTGGTGCCCGAATACAGCGACGCGGGGCCACAGCAGACCACGAAGGAGATGGCGGGACGACCAAGATGTCTTCCTTAAGAATTGGAATGCGAAAGCAACGAACTAAGACTGTTGTAAAGAGTGGAGGGAAGCCTTTGTCCAGCAGTGGGACAATACGGGCTAGCTATAATAACCAATACAATACAAAAACGAGTAAAGATGTATTTATTGGTATATTACATTATATTACTCTGTCAAGAAAGTAGGTACTGGGAAGAGGTTAATAATACACAAAACGTATTCTTCCAAATTTATTTTATCGCCTTCATGCGATGTTAACTGCCGTTGAAGACGTTGATAGCCTACCAGACCGAGGCAAATCTTTCATCACGTCAGTTCGACCGCTTTTGAACGTATTGTACCATTCTTAAGCACGGTAGTGAAGATATTCCTTCTCAGGACTTAGTTTTAAGTGTCAATTTTCTTTTTTAATTTCGTAGAGTCCTTGAATATCTCCAAGATTATCTACAGACAAGAAAAAATATTATTTTATCGTAAAATACCTAGGGTAAGTCAGGGAGAGTTGCCTATAGTTAAAAAAAAAATCATTATTAATTATTTAGGTAAGGTACTAAATGAAATACACATAGTTTATTTGAATCACTGTTTATTTATGCCATTCAGATTAAATTTGGAACTATTGTGTAACATATTTTGATTCAAGAATATTTTTTAATAATAATGTAAAATAGGCATCTCTCCCAGGCATGTGGGTGAGTTGCCTATAGATATCAGGGATAGATGCCCACAAATAATTAAGACATAATCAGACATTACACGTTAGGCATTCCGCTGAATCTTCACTGCAATCTTCATGAAACCACATTTCGCATTGAACACACTGTAACCAGTCGCATTTCTTTTTAGTGGCGTGATAATATTCCCCACACACGACACAAATATCTCCAAGAATTTCGTATTCTATGTCTCTTTCTGGTGAACTATCACAAAGAGAAATATGATCGTCCTCAATGCTTGAATCATCCGAGTTTTCTTTACGGTGTTTAGCACCTCTTTCTTTTTTAGTCCTCTTTGCATAATTTCTATTTGATGGTGGTCTTTTCTCAGAACTCTTCCCTTTTGACTCTCTACTAAAGCGGCTTTTTAAATCCTTTATTTTAGTTTTATTTCTATTTTTTTCCAAATTTGCTGGTGAAGTCAATACCTCAGCGTGCTGTTTCCTTTTACTCACAACCTTAACTTCATACGAAGGAACTGGATAAACTTTATCTAAGATCTTTGAAGGAGTTTCCGTTTCGGAGGAGGAGATTATCCTCTCAATTTTTTAGGAGTAGACTGATTATCGTCATTTTCCTTATTTACCCCGCTGGATGAAGGAACTGGATTTAAATAGATATTGACGCCACTTGTGGAAGGGACTGGGTTTTCAATAGTATTGACAATGTTGGTGAGCGTGTGAGTCACATTTTCTGCAGAAACACCATCAGTTGAGAGGACAGTTGTATGGGCAACATCAGATATAAAAGCGTATTCAGGAATTGCATTTCTGTCAGGTGTAAAAATTCCACAAGCACGAAATCCAGATGCACCATTATTTTGGTTGGCCGATTTGCCCCATGCTTTGCCTAATAAATCTCCAAACTGAAGACGTCCTATCTTTCTGTTGGGGTTGTTACGAATCCAGGCATTGGTTTCATTGTTAAAATTAGATTTTAGAGATTTAAAAAATGCTCTGTCCAAAGGTTGTAAGTAATGAGTTGTATGACTCGGAAAACAAAGTAAAATGATATCATTACTCTCACAAAATTCTAGCATCTCTATTGAGTTGCAATGTGAAGTGTGTCCATCCAATAAGAGAATCACTGCTCCAGGAGGTTTCCTAGGATAAAAATGTTCTTTCAGCCATTTAAAAAAAAGATCAGAGTTGATATAACTTGATTTTTCATTCATATATACTTCACTTCCTGGAGGCATACCATCAGCGAACTCTTGCTTTTTATTTTTTCCTTTGAAAATAGCAACAGGTGGTAAAAATTTACCTTCAGCGGAGCAACAACAAATCAAAGAAATATTTTCTCCTTTTTCTGCAGAAGTTAATTGTGGAACTGATTTAGATCCTTTCATTGCAAGAACATGAGATGGTTTGTTGTTTAATTGTAAACCTGTTTCATCCATATTGAAAACTTTATTTGGATTACTATTAAAATTATGTTCCTGAAATAGTGACTCCAATAAATCAAAAAAAGGATAAACTTCCTCTGGTGTCATTCCTTTAGCTCTTTGTAGAGACACTCCTTCCGACTTCCTTAAAGTAGCTTCAGGATTTCTACGTAAAAAAGACTTAACCCAATCATATCCTGCTTTCCCTGTTTCCTTGTTAAAATTATGTTGAAGGTTTAAACTTTCAGCAAATTTAAAAGCCAACTGGCGTAAATCATTAACAGTAGGTGCAAATCCACGGCTTTGCAACTTCTTAATATGATTAACAATCTTTTTTTCTTTGTTTCCAAACAGAGAGTCAGGTCCAAGTCGTCCTTTTTTAGTATTGCCTATGAGAAATCGACGACGAAGAGTTCTCTGTAAGGAATATTGTATTCTTTACTTGCTTGAAAAAAATTTAAAGATTTATCTTTTACTAGAGTAATGGCTTTTTCCAAGTCTTCTTCACTCCGCGTAGCTCTATTAGAGCCAGAAGGTTTTCTTTTGTATTCATTTGGCATCTAAAAAGATAAAATATCATTAATATTTACTGGGCATCTAACCCTAAAACTTCATTGGGCATCTCTCCCAATCATTAGGGAGAGATGCCTATCGACTCTGAACGTACCCGAAAGCACTTACAATACAAAAAGGTGGATTAACAACAAAACAAGATCACAATGTTAGGTTATGAAACAAAAAAATACTATTTACGTGAAGAATTAGGGGAAAAAAATACTGCAAACTATCTCAAAAAATATATTATACCGATTTAACCAGCTACACTTACCTTATTTTAGGAATAAACAACAAAATACTTTTTTAAAATATTTTTTTTTTTTTTTATGGCAATTGAGCCGATTGCGACTATTCTGCCAGTGTCACGTTGAGACGGCGACTCGGTGAGGATCACCGTCGAGCTTTTAACTTCGTGGTAGATGTTAGTATGTGCTGGAAGGACAAACACAATTTGTTAGTAAAAAACACTTAATCTTAATTACTAACTTATGTACGATATATATATACAACACAAACTACTAAATACAAAATAATTATATTGACATTACGCACCAACTAAAATTTTAGGTCGTTTTCTTTTAGAAAGGTAGCCAAAAGATTTATTAATTTAGGAGAGAAGTGAGATAGAAGGGAGTGGAAATTGGTTGGAAGAGGAATGTTAAATTTGGAAAGTTTTTGGTAGAGGTCAAAGGATTTATTATTTAAGGGGCAAGAGAAAAAAATATGGTCCAAAGTACCATCCGCAAGACCACACTCGCACAGGGAACTATCCCGGACATGAATTTTATTCAGAAACACTGGGCTACAACAATGTCCGAGTCTTAGTCTACAGAGCGACGAAACAGTTTTCTTTGACAACTTAGGGCATTTAAAAAACCAGGGCTTTCGTTGGATTTCAGGCTGTATAGCTGCATAGTACATACCCTTGGTTTTAGAAGTCGTCTTCCATGTTTCAGCCCACGAGTTAAATAACTTGGGTTTGGCACCATTCCGCAAATCGTAGTTGTGAACCACGTAGTGCTTTCGATCAGCTGGATTCGATGTGGCATACTTAGCTAACGAATCAGCGCACTCATTGCCAACAATTCCCGTGTGACCGGGGATCCAGACTATCTCGATGTCCAAGCCGTTTTGGAGACAATCAAATAGCAAGTTCTTGATATCTACAATTAATTGACTGTGGATTTTACTATGAAGTTGATTTTGTTTTAAGGCCTGAATACTACTAAGTGAATCTGAAAAAATTACTGATCTTGCTATTTGATGGGATTTAATATAGTGTATGGCTTCTAAAATACCAATGCACTCTCCTGTAAACACTGATGTCTCTGGTGGGCATTGGAAAAGTAGAGCAATTCTAGAATTTTGGAAGTAAACTGCCACACCAGTACCTCCTGTTTCGGACAATTTTGAAGCGTCAGTGTAGAAGAAATTCCATCCTGCCCAATACCGCCTGAGAGCTAACTCAAAGTCGTCCCTCGCGTTCTGGGCATTCCTTGATATACCTAGTCCCAAGACAGCTTTTGGTTCGAAATGAATCGCTTCGTATGCGGAAGAGAAGACCGGGAGCGTTGGATATTGACAAATAGGCGCGGAGAGCCGTTTAAGCTCTCTGTACCTACCTATCAATAAAGGAACTGTTTTATTGTTCCAATAAGGGGAATTACTATAAGAGAGGTCGATTTGCTCTAAAATTGGGAGTAAGGGATGGGATGAAAGGGCAAAAGCTTTAGACAAGAAACGGTCTGCCAAATACTGTATTCTATGGTCTAGAGGTGGTTCTGCACACTCGACTTGAAGAGCATTTATGGGAGAGGATTTCATGGCTCCGATGACAATTCTCAAGCACTTGGCCTGGATACTGTTTAGTTTTTTTAGTGCTTCTTTGTTGCAGGGCTCAATAAGAAAGCTACAATAGTCCATTGCGCTTCTTGTCAATGCATTATAGACAAGTTTTAGGGTATAGGGGTGAGCTCCCCACCATACCCCGGCCAAGGCCTTAAGGACCGATACAGAGCGTTCACACTTTTTGACCGTGTTG
The DNA here is from genome assembly GCA_905147345.3 of Mythimna impura. Classification (NCBI taxonomy): domain Eukaryota; kingdom Metazoa; phylum Arthropoda; class Insecta; order Lepidoptera; family Noctuidae; genus Mythimna; species Mythimna impura. Next base: position 6,983,238 of record LR990369.1, on the reverse strand, counting down.
TTAATATGGTCAACCCCAGACAATCTCGAGTCCAAAGTTACTCCCAGGAACCTTAGCCTTATTCATTACTGGAATGATTTGACCGTCAACATTGATATCTATTGGTGGCACAGAAAGCTTGCGGGTAAAAATGACTGCTGTACTCTTTGGCGCACTTAAAGACAAACCGTGATCAAGAAGCCAATGATTTAGAGAGGACAGTGAAATATTTATTGATTGAGCGGCATCCTGAATGGCACTGCCAGAGACCGTTAATGCAATATCGTCAGCATACTGGAGGATTTTGCAGTTGAAATTGAGGGACAAGGGTATATCCGCTGTATATATGTTATATAGTGAGGGGCCTAGGAACAGATCCTTGAGGTAATCCTTTCCAAACCGTTCTTTGTTCAGAGCCAGCCCCAGGGATTCTTAATTGGATGGTGCGATTGGTGAATATGCTACCAATGATGCGACAAATCCTAGCCGGGATTCTCAGCTCATGCAGCTTTTGCCTGAGATTAGGAAGGAGGACCGAATCATAGGCAGCCGATATGTCCAGAAAAACTCCAACCACAGACTCGTTCCGGCTGAGGGCCAGTCGGACCTCTGACGTGAGTATACTTACACTATCAGCTGTGCCCAGACCTTTCCTAAAACCGAATTGAGTCGTTGGAAGCAGTTTCCTTTTCTCTACCAACCACTCTAACCGATTTTTTATTAGATGTTCTAACAGTTTGATGAGTATTGACGATAAAGCAATAGGCCTATAAGAGCAATGATCGTTAGGATCTTTGCCGGGTTTTAATATTGGGATAACCACTTGAACCTTCCATTCTGTGGGAATATAGCCGGAAGTAAAGCAGAAATTAGCCAAGTCCAGATAATACTGGTGAGTTTTTGGGCCAGCTTTGGAGATAAAAGAGTAGGTGAATCCATCCACTCCCGGAGCCGAGTCTCTAACATGGGATAACACAGTTTTCAATTCCTCCAGGCTAAAGGGCCCGTTCATTGGGTCGTCAGTGTTGTCTACATCATCAATGCCAACACTGCTTTCCTCTATGCTTGGAACGTAAGCCTGAGCGATTTTTGTGAAAAACTGGTATCCCAGTTCTTCTGTGATGTTGTTAGAGGAGGCAGGTGCAAGGCTGCTCCTAAAACGGTTCACCTTTCGCCAGACCGTCGAAACCGGCGTGGACGGACTCAACGAACTGCAATACTTTGACCAGCCTTCGCGTTTCTTTTTTTAAGGAATTTTCTGGACTTAGCCAATATCCGCTTGAAAGCGATGAGGTTATCCAGGTTCATATTTTGGTTAACTGTCCTTTCAGCCTCATTTCTGGCCTTAATCATGTCAGTGCATTCCCTATCCCACCATGGAGGGGAAGGAAGTCTACCAGAGGGGTTTTTTTTGGTTGGGAAGCAATCATCCGCTGTAGAGGAAATGGTGAAAGAGAAGGATGAGAAACATTCGTGGGCATTATCGCTGTCTACTTTTGGAAGGGAAGATATTCTTAGGTCCAGAATTTTTGAATATAGATCCCAATTTGCTGAATTAAGTTGGTATTTTAAAAGGGGGGGAGAAACTTTAGTGGGAATGTTTTTGGATGGGAATTCAATCATGATGGGGTAGTGGTCACTTCCATAGGTCATATCCAAGCGACGTCAAATGAGAAGACTAGATACATTGGACGAACAGAATGCCAAATCAACACAGCTATTATTCTGTCCAGGAGCAGACCTGCGTGTTACGCTGCCATCGTTGATGAGACAAAGGTCAAGTTCATCCAATATATCCAGCAAGCCTATGCCAAAGTTATCGCAAGTATCTGAACCCCAACGATAATGGTGGCAATTAAAATCACCCATGACAAGAATCGGACCGCTAACACTACTTAATAAGTTCCTAATAACTGAAAGGTATTCCAGTTGTGGGTGCGCAATATAAAAAGAAAAAACATTTATATCCTCAGCCTTAACAGCAACAACATTTATGTTGTCGCCAACAAAGGTTAGAGGAATTTGGGAGTATGATACTTTGCTATTAATGAGCAAAGCACATCCCCCATATCCATCAGTTCTATCATTATGGACACTGTCAAAACACGGCAGCCTGAAGTTACTATCAGGCAAGAGCCATGTCTCAGCAATGCCGCAGATTGATGGTTTAAATTTGTTAATCAGGAAAGTAAGATCAGGCTTTCTGGGAGTAATACTCCTCACGTTCCATTGAAGGAATGTCAGGGATGGAACATCGTGGATGTAATTTAATATGGAGGTGAATTTTGAGGCAACGTGGTCAGGTATTTTTCGGGTCGGACTAGCTAATACAGACATGAGCATATTGGTTATAAAATCTAAAATATCTGTGGAGTTATTTTCCTGTCTATAAGTGATTGGCTCTGCAACCTCCGTTGGTAGAGCACAACCATTGGTTGGGGAAAAAGAGTAGTTCTGAGTAAGGTCTCGGTGAGCTTGTCTATCATAGCCAGGTGAAAGAGGGACGTGGGTTTTGGGTTTTAAGAAGATCGTTTTACGGTATGATTTTTGGGTAACAGGAATAGGGCTCGAAAACTGGGATTGAGGAACGTTTATCCTAGGCTTGTTACGAGGAGAGGATTTGGAAACGTCAGCATATGACCGAGAAACAGGTGGGAATACCCGACTTACCTCCGCATACGAAATCGATTTCTCCGACATCAGGGCTTTGATGCTCTTCTGTCGGCCCAATTCAGGACAAGCACTGTCATTCGCGAATTGGTTACCTGTACATGAGACACAGAAGCTTAGTTCCTGAGAGACATCACATCCATCGCCTGGATGATTTTCACCACATTTAAAACACCTTGGTTTTGATCTGCATAAGGTGCGGGTGTGTCCAAAGCGGCAGCAATTATAGCACAGTATAGTTGGGTAAGTATATCGCTCAACTGGAAGAGATGAGTAAAAATTAATCACACGTTTGGGTAGGACCTGTCCATCAAATGTTAGTACCACAGTTTGAGTGGGCTTCCACTCAGTAATTCCAGAAGAAGTCACTTTACGGCTCATCCTTCTGGCCTTGATGACAGGGCCACAGCCCTCCGGAACCTGAATATTCTTGATAACTTCATCCTCCGACCACTCAACCGGTATATCCCTAACAATGCCCATTCTAGTGATATTGAACTGTGGGATGGTTGCAATATAATTCTTTTTAGTCAGGACCGTGTTGTTGAGAAAACTATTCGCATCCTGGTGTGACTTGAACTCTACCGACACACGATTTCTGCCAATACGTTTGATCCCGTCAAGACGTATATTACTGACGTTATTGGTCGTCAAGAACATACCAAACTTAATTGGTTGTAGCACAGTGCCTGAGGTCTGTTCACTTTTTAAGGACACGTGGACGATATATGGAGGGTTATCCCTCATTGTGTACGTTAATCTACCGGGTAGACTTTTAGCCATCTTTGGCGGTACGTTAGATATCGCAGGAGGCGAACCAGCAACCCTTTTGCGAGTTGAGTTCTCGGTATCCATAGCGGGATCTTGCGGGGGTGTTTCAATAGCATGGGGGAGGGTTATAGTCAAAACAGGGGAAGAAATATCAAAAAGTTCATCAGGGGGGTCAGGGTCAGGAGGCTTTTTGGAATTCATGGCAGATTATATTAAGAATAAGGACAATCACAAGTAAAACAAACCTTATACCAAGAACACACACAGAACAGTCTCGATCAAGTTTAACACAAAAAAGTTTCAAAAAATTCGTAGCACTGACAAAAGCACGTGTCGAGCCTTCACCACTACCAACTAAAGTCCTTTAAAATAATTATTATCCCTATCAAAACTTTTACACTGACATTAGCTGTCAAATTGACATATTATGGATGCGTTCCGGTTCACGTAATTTTTTAATTTTATTTTTTAAATTCAGTGGACATCTATACCGTATAGGCGTCTCTCCCTGACTTACCCTATATATATTAGTCAGTCATTGAAACAATGATCAAGAATAAACAGCACTAGGGAGGGGAATGTAGGCGACGCGTGATTATTATAGGGGAGACCGAGGGGAGTTGAAACAATTTTGACATTTTGTTTCATATACAAAATACTATAGACAGAAATCGTATGATATTAGTACCAATCGATAGATCATTCTTTACACTTGCGAATGACTAACATAAAGAAATTGTAAGCGTTAAATAATGTGGTGAAAAATCGACTTAACCGTAACAAGTCAACTTGTTTCAACTCCCCTCATACCGAGGTAAGATGAAACAGGGGTCGAGGAGAGTTGAAACATATGATTTTTGAGTAGTATTAAGGGTTTTAAAATATAAAATCATTATATAATTTAAAGGTATTTAATAAAAAAAAACTTTTCAAGTACGAAACAACTTTTTTAATTGGTATTTTATACTGATATATCAGTTAAGTAATTAAAAGTACCTACTATAACATCCTATTCGTAACATTTATATTAAACAGTCAGATAAACAAAATGTTTTACATTTATATAAAATAATTATTAACTCTCAGTCGTTTCTTAAGTATTACAATCAGTCTTAGTCAATATTTCTTCGAATATTTAAGTTACAATAATCTCACAAATGTCAAAATTAGAAATATTATGAAAATAAAAAACGTCAATCTGACAAGCAGTTGTGGCAAACATAAGAAAGTTCCCCACCAGTGCAAGCTTCATGAGCCCAGTGTTTACATTCCAGACATTGCACCCATTTTTCTTTGGCTCTGCTATTTGAATATGGCTCAAAACAACAAAGGCAAAAGGATTCTTCTCCATCTGTACTGTCTTCGATTCCTCTTTGTTTCTTGACAACCTTGATCGTTTTAGTTTTAGTGCCTGGTTTTGATCTTTTTCTTGTATTTGTTCCTTCAAAATTTGGTTTTTTTTACCTTTTTCTTAGCCATTCTAGCTGCTTCGATTGCAGCTAGTTCATCTTTTACGGGAGTGTTGGTTGAGATTTCACTTTGCGTCTATTTGTTTGATTTTCTTTCCTTGGTGGAGCCTTTGGCAAGGGTCTAAGAGTTTCAGCTGAGAATGGAATTGCTGTCATACTAACTGAAGTATCTCGTGATGTAGATGCTACAGGTATTATATGAGATGTAAGGACTGTTGAGGGAACAACGGATTCAGTGGTTGAAGGCATCGTGATAGTATTAAGCATTACCTCAGATATCGCCAGATCAGGTGAATTCTTATCAGGGCTTTCTGCAGACTTGGGTACGTCTTCTGTTTGAAAAATACTATTTGCAAGGGGACGTTCATCACTTGTACTAGAAGTAGGACATGGCATGGGTTTTTCACTTCTTGAAATTCCCACCAAGTTAGAGCTGGACGGACCAGTACTAACAAAAGTTGCCAAAGGTCGATCAGTAATTTGACTCGGAGGATAATCAGCGTCCTGGAATATTTCAGTGTTAACTGGCCAAAGTCCGGTATGGATGAATCCGGAAGATATATTGCGCGGTGTGACGGCTATATCAAACGATGTTTTCACTATCCCAGGAATATCATAGATGGACATTAATTTTCCTGGATTAGACCGCATCCAATTGTCGCAAGCAGTGTTAACTGCTTTTTTCACTGGCCCAAAAACGGCTCTGTCCATTGGCTGCAATTTATGGGTGCAGTGAGGTGGAAAAGTCAATAAAATTAGGCCATTTTCCTTGCAGAACTCGATATTTTTAACTGCTGTGTGTGAAGCGTGGTTATCTAATAACAATAGTGCTTTATTTTCTTTTGATGGCCTAATTTGGTCTTTGAAAAATTTAAGAAATATATAGAAGTCTTCTTCATGCATCCACCCTGACCCATTCGCAGTGCCAATTGATCCAGTAGGTGCATCGCGTATAAAGTGATCATTAAATCTTTTCCGCGGAAAGATGAACATTGGGGGTATGTGATTCCCAAGGGCATTTCCTGCTAGTGCTATAGTAACCAATGTTCCCTTCTCTGCGGAAGTCATGGCACTCACTTGTTTCTGTCCTCGTCGGGCAATGCCGCGGTCTGGTTTCTGAACAGTTGTGATGCCAGATTCGTCAACGTTCCATATATCCTTTCCTTGCAATTGGTGTTTGTCAACTCCTGCGGTATAATTTTGAAAAAAAAGTTCAACGTTTGTTCTATTAAAACTGGTAGCTCGAGCGATACTTGTAGGTTGAGCTTCCACTGCGAGATCATACATTTCGCGACTTGCCATACCTCTGTCAGTTTTTTTTTTTATAATCAGTAGGCATACTGAAACAAAATAAACAAATTAAACCAACAAAAAAAATGTGCCCGTTCTGCCGTGTCACGCACAGATCTGCTATCTCAAAAAACAACGTTTTGAGAAAAACGGCTAAGAAGTTTTAAATAAACATTTACTTGTCTTATTACTTGAACGTACACTTAAAATTCTTTAATAAAGTTTCCAAAAAGTTTCTAGAACATATTGTCATAATTTATTTATCTATATCTGATAAAATAAACTTTTAAATCGAGCTAAACGAGTTACGCATAACCATCGTTTAATACAAACGTGGTTACGCGTCGTGTCCTAATTTTAGTTAGAAGAGTTTTTTTTTTTTTTTTTTTAATTGTTATAAACTAGTGCTTGACTGCGATTCCACCTGATGGTAAGTGGTAATGCAATCGTTGATGGTGAGGCGCACTAATTTATTGAGAGCCTATTCACTCTAGCCTTGAAGAGACCCAAATTATAATCGGACGGGAAAATCGCAGCAGGCAAATTATTCCAGTCCCTCGATGTACGCGGTATAAACGACGAGGCAAAACGCTTGGTCCGGACCGTAGAGGTTTCAACAACGTAAGGGTGGATACTCGCCGTTCGTCGGCTTGTCCGATGGTAGAAATGAGATGGTGGAATCAAGTCATGCAATTCCTGCGCACACTCTCCAAAATGAATTCTGTAAAACACCGAAAGGCTGGCTACCCTACGCCTGTGCTCAAGACTTTGTAGATTGGAATTAACCAGATCTGGATCACCAATTAGCCTCTTTGCACGCCTTTCCACCGAGTCCAAAGCTGCCAGGTGGCATTTTGCAGCACCAGCCCATATGTGGCTGCAGTACTCCACACACGAACGGACCTGTGCTTTGTATAACATTAAAAGCTGCCCTGGTGTGAAGTACCGCCGGACCTTTGCAAGTACGCCGAGTTTCCTAGCAGCTACCTTGGCTTTGGACTCAATGAACCGCCCAAAGTTAAGGTCTGAAGAAATTTCAACTCCCAAGAGCTGAAGGCGGTCGGTGTACTCCAGGGATACATTCTGAAAAACAGGAGCCAAGGTGAACGGGCTCCTTTTAGCGGTGAATAGACACGCTTGTGTTTTGGCGGCGTTGAATCCCACCAGATTGGCTTCACCCCACTTGGAGACTGCCTGAAGTGAGACATTCGCACGCTCTACCATAGCCTCTCTTTCGGACTGGATTAGCTCCCTACTAGCTCGAGCACCTGGCAGGTATCTCTCTACAACTGTGCTATCATCTGCATACCCATAGATACCGGGCATCAGCAGATCGTTGATATGCAGCAGGAAGAGAGTTGCAGAGAGAACAGACCCCTGAGGAACTCCGGCATTAGTCGTCATGGGCTCTGATGAGCATCCATCGATAACAACTCGGAGAGAACGTTCACTCAGGAAGTCTTTTACCCAGTTAATCAGACCAGGGGAGACGCCGTACGCTGAAAGCTTACTCAGTAGGCTAGCGTGCCATACCCTGTCGAAGGCCTTCGAGACGTCCAAGGAAACCGCAATCGCTTCCCCATTCTTCTCGAGGGTCTCGCCCCACAAGTGGGTGGCATAAACTAGAAGGTCCCCAGTAGATCGATTGTGGCGAAACCCGTACTGTCGATCACTGAGGAGATCGTTACCTTCCAGGTATGCCAAGAGGCGCGAGTTCAATACACGCTCCATAATCTTGCAGAGTATGGAGGTTATTGAAATCGGCCGATAGTTGGTAGGATCGGTACGACTGCCCTTTTTGGGCACGGGTTGCACGTTGGCAAGCTTCCAGGACTTGGGCACTATACCAGTCCCAAATGAGAGGCGATACAAACGCGTCAGTACAGGAGACAACTCGGGTGCACAAGCCTTGAGAACAATCGCTGGTATACCATCTGGTCCACTAGCTTTATTCACGTCAAGACGACACAGTGCTCTCAGAACCTCTTTGTTCCTTATGCGGACCTCGGGCATCGAAGTATTGCAGTGAGGTAGAGTCGGTGGAGTAGCACTACCAGTGTCAAGACGAGAATTATGGGCGAAGAGAGATGCAAAGAGACCTGCTTTCTCTCTCGCTGTATGAGCCAGTGTTCCATCAGGTTTAACCAGCGGAGGCAATGAGGGCCGACAGAAGTTCGCTTCGACCGACTTGGCAAGGGACCAGAATGCTCTGCTACCGGACGGCTGCGCAGAGAGCTTTGTACCAATATGGTTAATGCGGTCGAAGCGAGCCTTCCTTAGTGCCTTTTTGTAGGACTTGGCAGCATGGTTGAAGGCTCTCTTCTTTGAACTCAGATCCGGAGCTTTGTGGTCACGAGCGTCAACCCAGGCGAGAAACGCCGAATGCTTACGTTGTTCAGCTTGAACGCAATCGGCGTTGAACCATGGGTGAGCTGAGCCACCGATGGATACGTCGCGATAGGGGATGAAATACTCCATAGCTTGACGTATCACATCGGATATAGCATCTGCACAGCTCGACGGATTTTTAGAAGAGAAGCAGACCTGCTGCCAAGGATAAGATGCAAAGAAGTGCCGCATCTCATCCCAATCTGCTGACTTGTAACGCCACATTCGCCGTTCACCGCGTGAGTCGCAGTCAGGTGGGGAGAAGGACGATACAGACTTCACCAGACAGTGATCTGAAGTTCCTAGTGGTGAGGAAACTGTTACGATACATCTGTCCGGATCGGTGGTCAGTAAAAGGTCCAGACAATTGGCAGTATGACCAACTACATCAGGCACCCTTGTCGCTTGCTTTACCAACTGGGAGAGGCCCATCGATACTGCAAAGTTTCGCGCTTCTCTCCCAGCGTGGTCGGTCCTCTGGTACGGGAAAAGCCAGTCTTTGTTGACGGCGTTAAAGTCCCCCAGAGCGACAAACTGCGCATCAGGGTGCCGATGCAGAGCCTTATCGGCGGCCTCACTGAGGTGGCCAAACAGTTGAGTCGTCTCCTGGTCACCGCTGTGTGATCGGTAGACACAAGTATAGACAATTTTGTCCACACCGGTGTCCACCAACAACCACAACGTTGAGAAATTAGGGTCCTCAAGGTGACGGAGACGCTGACAACAGATGTCATTGCGGACGTACACACAGACCCCGGCACGCTGCAGGAAATGGTGCTCCAATGAGTATCCCGGGTAGTCGAGATACGCCGCATCTGACGGACATCTGATCTGCGTCTCCGTCAGGAAAAGTAAGTGGGGCTTGTCAGTCTCAAGGTGATGGTGGACCGCATTGATATTGGAGTGCAGTCCTCGAATGTTAGAGAGGTGCACTTGGAATAAGAGGACGTGCATCCGCTGTACACACTTACTTTTCTTTTTACCTTTCATTTTATTTTTTATTATTTTGAGTGAATAGGGTAGGTGGAAGATGGCAGTTGAGCGAGGTGATGCGATGTAAATCCAACAACGCGACCAGAGTTGCTGCGCCAATGGAGGTCTGATCTGGAGACTGCGGGGACGCCCGAACCCCCCCAGGGATCGCCATCGGGTCCTCTTGCCCGGTCGCCAACCGGCACGATGGGGCCACCCTGGGATTTTTCGCAGTTGGCGGGGCAGCCTTTTGTGCGTGGCTGGCACACTACTTGGGCCCCCAACTATCTGCGGTCGGCCAGCGGATAACCGTGCTTCGGATCCCGCTACCCTCCGCGATCAAACGTCCGACACAACAACAGCTGTCGCATCATACCCGGTACAGTACACATCGCAACACAACTGCTCAGACCCATCTTCCACCATATGGCTTCACCAGACATCACGCCGAAACACGACAAGTCGCTTGGCGGCATGGCTTTGTCTGGTGGGTGGTAACTCCTAAGCCGGCAGCCGATACTATGGCCTACCACCGTATTTTACTGCTCGTTTGGCACTACCCAGGGGACACGTGTAGGGTGGTCAAAACAAGTAGATCCTACGGACGCGAGCAGTTCATCCCGCATGTTTGTGATTGCACCCAAGTTGGGTGCAATCACAAACATGCGAAGGATGGAGAGCCTATCTATGATATCTAATAGTTGTATGAGATGTGTTTGATAAGTGTTACTTATATGCAAGCTTTGTCACGACGGATCGATATGGAAGAACTTAAAAAAAAACTCAAAAAATCATCAATTGTTTTATTAAAGTTTTCAATTAAAAAACAAAGAAGTCCAATTCTAAAATTATGACTATTATTCTTAAATTATGAATTATCATGCACGGTGTCTAAATCACAAACGTTTTCATTTACAACAAGGTCTACGAAAAAGGCTTGCCGTGTCAGTGGCATTGATTTGCACAATTCCATCAATTCCTTTTTTTTTATTTCACTTACACCTCGACAATGTTCTTCTTTAGGAATTTCACTGATAAAATCAAAATTATTATCATTTAATTTTAAGCAGTTTTTCTTCATCACATTCATTTCTTTAAAATCTTCAGTAACATAAGAATTTTTACCAAATAAACTTGTTGAACCTCGACGAAATTCTACAATTTTTAGTGCCATTATATTGTAGTCTTTTGGAAATTTCTTTACCAATTGATCTTGAAACAAAATCATCTCACTGTGTGTTATTTTTTGGACGCTCATATTTTTTCGTGACTTGTTCATTTTTTCCGTAAAGTCTGATAAATCATACATCTCTTTCACTTTATTAAATTTGTTGGCTATGCTTGCGTGAACTGTATCGGCTGCCATAAATGTATGGCCTGGTTCAAAGTACACAAAATTAATTTTTTCTGTACTTACTAACGCCTGTGAGTTAACTAATCTTATCATGGCGGTGAACAGGATTTTGTTTTTATTCTGAGCAGAGCAGTTATCACAGTAGAAAACTATTTCTTTATAGTCACGTGCATTATTTACTATAAAATGTGTGTATGCTGATGCAATGTTGTGTGCTTTACGACCACTTTCTCCTTCGTGCCAAACGATACAGTACGCATGTTCGTTTTTCCCTGGCGAAACAAAAGTTTCATTGAACAGCACCAACTTTCTGGAAAAGTAATAGTCTTTAATAGTTAGTTTAGGCATGCAAATTGCCTTTTGCATGTCAACTGTAAATGTTTTCTTAGTTGTACAGTCATTTTTTAAATCATTCTCAAGACATTTTCTGGATTCAGTATAATTCAGCTGATGTGTAGGAAATTCTGCGCATACATCACAATCGCATTCAGAACATCTATGGTTCTCATCGTCATGTATGTCTTTATGTTTTTGGCACGTTGTACACAAGTCTTGCCTTGAATTTGCTGTGGATAAATTCATCTCTTTCACTATATTGAAAAAATATGCCCAACTGCATTTCTTGTTATTGGTCTCGTCGCAATGTGAAATATAAGCTTTGAACAAATCACGGAAAGATACTCCACAAGGCAGATATCGTCTGTTCGGTGCATGTTTAAGATTGTAATGCGATACTGTAGGTTTCACATTTTCTATAAATTCTTTTACCCCTTGCTTATACCCCTCTGGGAAAGTGTTCCAAGGCTTTTTAGTCCCTCGTTGTTCTGGCGCTGCCTCTTGAGTGTATACATCTGTTACTCCCATTTTATAATTAGCTTTTAGTACTGTCATAACCGTTTGTGCATTGAAGAACCCCAAAGTATTTAAAAAAAAAGTTTTGCATACTTTATGATTGCGTAAAGTCCACGTCAAAGTATTGTGTCGCTTTGAATTTTCCGTTGTTATATATTTCTTGCGATGTCTAATGACATTTCTGGTAATGAAATTTCTTTGATTTTGTTTAGTCAAATTCCTAAAATTTGACCAAATTTGATGTCTATCTTCCTCTGAAAACTTATACCGACATTTTTTTCTACAAGTCTGTCCACATGTTGGTTTTATTGTATACTTTTCTTTTTCTGCTTCCAACCGTTTTTTAGCATTTCTTTCTCTTCTTTTCTTGTTACAATTTACAGATTTATTCATATCTGAGGCATTAGATGTATCTATCAACGACTGATCCTGCTCTTCATTTGTCAACTGTTTGGTATTTTCTTCTGTTTCTAAATTTTCTTGACTTTTTGACAAGCTGTTGGTCTTTTTCCGTTTTTCTTTAGGCTTTTTAGTGTTTTCAGATTGAAGACTTTCTCGACTTTTCGACAAACTGTCATTCTTCTTTCGTTTCCCTTTAAATTTGTTGTTTTTTTCAGTTTCCAGACTTTCCAGACTTTTTGACATGCTGTTACTCTTCTTCCGTTTCTCGTTAGGCTTATTAGTGTTTTCAGATTCCAGACTATCTCGACTTTTGGACAAACTATCATTCTTTTTTTGTTCCCCTTGAGATTTATTGTTTTTTTCAGTTTCCAGACTTTCCAGACTTTTTGACATGCTGTTACTCTTCTTCCCTTTCTTGTTAGGCTTATAAGTATTTTCTGATTCTAGACTTTTTGAAAAACTGTCACTCATCTTTTTTTTTCCTTTTGATTTGTTACAATTCTCAATATTCAGACTTTCTAGACTTTTTGACATGCTGTTACTCTTATTTCGTTTCTTTTCAGGGCTACCATTCTTTTCAATTTCTAAACTCTCTTGACTTGTCGAAAAACTATCTCTCTTCTTTTGTTTTCTCACACACTTCTTAGCTTTCTCAGTTTCCGAACAGTCTTGACTTATTGACACACTGCTATCACTGTTGTCTTTAGGGTTTTGAATATTTTTTTTCTCTTGACTTTTTGACAAACTGTTGCTCTTCCATTGCTCTTCTTTATTAGTTACGTCATTTTTTTAAATTTTATTTTTAGTTTTAACAGAAACAGGGCTTTTATATAACGTGCGGACAACTTGAACTGGCTCGTTACATTTATTTGTCACTTCATCAAATCTATTGTTTTCAGCACATGATTTTCGTTTATGAACAGTCAAGTCCAATAGTATATTCTCATTCACGGAATCCAAATCATTAAGGTCAATATCTTCATACAACGTACCATCTAACTCAATCAGGTCTTCCTTGCGTAGTTCTGGAATGGGCATGGACGTCAATATGGTTAATGGCACTGGCTGAAGGTCACAAATAGTAATTGGTGAAGAGAAATTCTGACGATTGGAATGTAACACTGTTTCATTCAAAGATAACGGTTGAAGTGCACTGCAATTAACCATTGAATATGAGTTGTGGTGGTCAAACTGCATATCTGTTTCATTTCGTGAATGGATCACTGAGTGGTCTTCTCTAGAACTGGCTTTTTGGAGAATTTGAGAGTAATTTGTTAGAGAACCCTCATTTTCAATCACTTTTTTGTCATTACTTAAACTTAATAAAGTCTTTCCTCTAATATTATGCATGTTGATAACTTAAAAATCACTCTTTGATACACGGAAGCTAAAACAATTAGCACGACTGCACTTTCCGCCAATTAATACACGTAATGACATAAATTTAGTAAACAAACAAAAACGGGATGCCGCGGGGCGGGAAGGGCGCTGTGAACTGACACGCGCGCAGCGCTCTGTCTCTCTTTCGCACACTATGACTCCATAGTGTGCGAAAGAGAGACAGAGCGCTGCGCTGTTAACTTAAAGTTAGAATAGATACGCGTAGCCACTCGGCTACGCGTATCTATTTTAACTTTAAGTTAACAGATTTAGATTGAGGTGCAGAATTGACTGATAGATAATGTTCAACTGTAATAACTTAAGTTGAATGAGTTAGGTATGACTCAGCCGTTAAAAAGTGAAGTTAAACGAATTTGCCATATAAGTTTCTGGGTCAGGAACAAATATTTTTTTGAAATTGTCTTTAGTGCCATATAGACCATACTATTTAAGACTATTTCGCAGTGGTTAGGCGCAACTCGTCTATTTTAAAATAGCATACTTGTGTGTGACAGGGCAGCGTTATTTATTGACTGATTTCTGATATAAAATTGAAAACGAGGAGAGTTGAAACAGCCTGTTTCAAATCTCCTCAGTAAGAAAAAACGTCCCAATTTTCATTAAATGCACAATCAAGATGCAAATATACAGAAATCAATTGTACCAAATATATATAATAAATCTTTAGTTAATGATCTTTCGAAACATATAAAACTTAAGCCATAATACAAGAAGTTTATCAAAATATATGCATCGTAAAAAAACGTTAAAAACTTACTTTTCCACGATTTTTGTCGACGCAAAGAAGAGGCGCAAGCGAAGAGAGCGGGACGACGACGACTTAGCGCCACTGTAACTGGCATTGGTTTAGTGATCTTTACGAACGATTGCGCACGGACGTTTTTGTTATAACTTTGTTTACTAAAGTTTTGTATGCTTGTTATATTCACAGATGTTTTTGTAATCTTTATAGCTTCGTCACTGAGAAACTCGGACAAAATGAGCAATTAGAGCTGCGGGGATTTTCTGAAAAGGAAACCCGTGGTTCTCGAACGCAAAGGGTAACTGAAAGACACAGGTGTGGTTTTAGTCAGTAAAAGTCTGACGCTGCCTCACACAGAGCGCGAGAATACAACTGATGATTTCTTACCTCAAAAACAAAAAGACATCACTTTTAATATTTCCATATTCAAGTTCGAGTAGATAATTTCATTGCGATTTTAAAGTGATAGTAGTTGTGTCTTGCCCTTTTGTCAGCAAAGAGCGCCTAACTTTATCAAATACAAACAATTGTTTTGCTCGTGTTATTATGTATTCCATTTCTATTTCGAAGCCAATTAATTATTTAAATATTTCCATGTTCGAATTCGAGTAGATATTTCCATTTCAATTTCAAAGTGAAAATAGTAATTATATTTATTCTTGCACTCTTGTCAGCAAAGAGCTGCTTTTATGTTTCGCCTCCTCCATGCAGCGAGCCCGGGGTGGCGCTCCTCCCTGGTGACCTTTAGGGATCGCCGGGTCGCCTCCTCGGTGGCGGTCTTCCCGTCCAACTATAATTTAGGTGCCTTCAAGGCTAGAGTGAATGGGCTCTTAATAAACTAGTGCGCCTCACCATCAATGATTGCATCACTGCTTACCATCAGGTGGGATCGCGGTCAAGCACTGGTTTATATCAATTAAAAAAAAAAAAAATTCAATTACATTTCGAAGAATTTCAATTCGACTTTAAAGAATTTCAATTTAATTTCAAAGATTTCTAATTTAATGTCAAAGATTTGTAATTCAATATCAAAGCTTTGTAATTCAATGTCAAAGATTTCTAATTCAATTTCAAATATTTCCAATTCAATTTCAAATATTTCCAATTCAATTTCAAAGATTTCCAATTCAATTTCAAAGATTCGATTTGATTTTAAGACAGTCTAACTTTTTCAATGTTTAGAGTTGGAGCAAATGCTCTCTGTCGACTGCATAGGTGTCGTTGGTAGTATAGGTTTAATATTTGCATGCTGTAAGGATGGGTGTTTAACGAAAGAAAAGTCTTACGATGCGTTTCAAGTCCAGACACATTAAGACTTAATAATTGCGGTTACATGAGGTTATATACTTACAAACTAAATAAAACAAATTTACGCTGACCGGTTCATTTCAATTGGGTCAGATATTTCCATTCGATCCTTCAGTTATGGTTGACTGTTCACATAAACTTTAACTTGATAGATATTTCCATTTCAATTTCTACCTACATTTTTTTCATCGAAATTAAAAATATTTTAATGATAACTATTTCTAAATTCGTATTTATTAGAGTATTCGCGACAGTAGAGGTCGTCTAACTTTGTCAATGTTTACCCTGTATTTGCATGCTACAATTTTGATATATCGTTGAACTTGATGGTTTTAAATTTACGCTGACCGTTTCAATTCGAATGGGTCAGACATTTTCATTCGATTCTTCAGTTATGGTTGACTGTCCACATAAACTTTAACTTGATAGATATTTCCATTTCAATTTCAACCTACATTTTTTGAAATTAAAAATATTTTAATGATAACTATTTCTAAATTCGAATTTATTAGAGTATTCGCGACAGTAGAGATCGTCTAACTTTGTCAATGTTTACCCTGTATTTGCATGCTACAATTTTGGTATATAATAATAATATAATAATAATAATAATATATCGTTGAACTTGTTGGTTTTAAATTTACGCTGACCGTTTCAATTCGATTCTTCAGTTATGGTTGACTGTCCACATGAACTTTAACTTGATAGATATTTCCATCGAAATTAAAAATATTTTAATGATAACTATTTCTAAATTTGAATTTATTAGAATATTCGCGACAGTAGAGGTCTTCTAACTTTGTCAATGTTTACCCTGTATTTGCATGCTACAATTTTGGTATATAATAATAATATAATAATAATAATAATATATCGTTGAACTTGTTGGTTTTAAATTTACGCTGACCGTTTCAATTCGATTGGGTCAGATATTTCCACTCGATTCTTCAGTTATGGTTGACTGTCCACATGAACTTTAACTTGATAGATAATATTTCCATCGAAATTAAAAATATTTTAATGATTACTATTTCTAAATTCGAATTTATTAGAGTATTCGCGACGACAGTAGAGATCGTCTAACTTTGTCAATGTTTACCCTTGTTTACTTATTTTAATGTTTGCCTTTGTTCATTTGTGTTGTATGAAATTTTTATAAATAAATGAACCTAGTATTTCAACTAAATATTTCTCAAGGGTTCTTTCGCCCATACCTTTTCAACATGATTCTGGAAGATATTTCCATTTCAAATTAATTAAAAGTAATACTTTCGTTTCTTTGTGTGTTCCTGACTGCAGAGACTGTTAACTTTATCAATATTTTTTAAGTTCCATTGTAAGATTTACTGATTTTGTTGGTTTTGCAGCATATTGGAGGACTTTGAACATTTTACTTCAGAAAACTTGAATGTTACCTAGCGAAACCCAACGCCAAGTTTTCATAAATATCAAGGATATTATTAAATGGTGTCAGCGCGATACGCCACAGTCGTATTTGCATCATTGACTTTGTCCTATAATGGACTTGTTCGCCTCCACTTCCACTAGTTAGAGCTGCGGGGATTTTCTGAAAAGGAAACCCGTGGTTTTCGAACGCAAAGGGTAACTGAAAGACACAGGTGTGGTTTTAGTCAGTAAAAGTCTGACGCTGCCTCACACTCCATCCTAGAGCGCGAGAATACAACTGATGATTTCTTACCTCAAAAACAAAAAGACATCACAACCATTTTTAATATTTCCATATTCAAGTTCGAGTAGATAATTTCATTGCGATTTTAAAGTGATAGTAGTTGTGTCTTGCCCTTTTGTCAGCAAAGAGCGCCTAACTTTATCAAATACAAACAATTGTTTTGCTCGTGTTATTATGGATTCTATTTCTAATTCGAAGCCAATTAATTATTTAAATATTTCCATGTTCGAATTCGAGTAGATATTTCCATTTCAATTTCAAAGTGAAAATAGTAATTATATTTATTCTTGCACTCTTGTCAGCAAAGCTGCTTTTATGTTTCGCCTCCTCCATGCAGCGAGACCGGGGTGGCGCTCCTCCCTGGTGACCTTTAGGGATCGCCGGGTCGCCTCCTCGGTGGCGAGCCTCCTCCCCTTTCCCACCTTTCGGCCCGCACCCCGCCCAGCTGTGGAGATTTTTTGGTCCGAAACTTCGTCGTAAGACGACCCCGGAAATTCTCCCGTTAAGGGGCGCTTCCGGAGGAACAGATTCCTCGCGGAAGATGCCTCCTGCACCTCCATTCTTCCTGAAGTGAGCGAAGATGCGGCATCGGAATCCGACGCCGCATCTCCGCTCACCTCCCTAAGGCCGAAGCTCCTGCCGGCCTCTGCAGTACACACCGGCGCCGCGGACGTGCTGGTAACGGGTCCTAGGGACTCCGCGCTACCGGTGGGTGAGCCCTGGCTCTTTGCGTTTCCCCCAGAAAACGAGGGACAGACCAAGCTCAGCTTGGTGAGGGATTCTCCTCCTGCGATGCAGTCGGTACTCTCCTGGGGTAAATCTATTTTTCGAGTGGCATCCATGGTTTGCTGAACTCAGCTTTGCCTTTTTTGTGGGGTGGGGTCCCCAATAAGCAGGTTCGCCATCTTGGTCATGTCTGATAAGCAGACACTTACCAGAAGTGAACCTACTCTCCAAAACCACTGTCCAAAAGCACCAACAGCCGTTGGTGCCGGTGCACCCTCCGTGGCGGTCCGTCTGGACTCCGCCTGTGTGTGTTCCTCTTGGTCTGCTCTCTCACTTGAGGCCTTCCGGCATGAGTAGCTCTACCGGCATAGCCCTCAAGATCACAGAGACACGCAAGCCCCACCACGACGACAACGTGGGAACTTTGTCAATGTTCAGAGTGCGAGCGACGGCTCTTTGACCGTAGCACAAGTTTGGTTGTTGATACTAGTTTAATAATTCCATGCGACATTTTTGTTACATTATTGGACTTGTGTTGGAAATTTACGCTGACCGTTACAATTTGATTCGGGCAGATATTTCCAATGAATTCTTACATAATTCGAGTATTCGTGGCAACAAAGATCGTTTTACTTTATCAATGTTTAAGAATTCCTGTGTAGCTGAAGGTACTTCGTAGGAGTATCGCCTGTGCTTCCGTTCATTTCCACTTTCTTGAGCTATAAGGGCAAAGGCTTGAAAGACTCATTGCAATACAAAACTTATTCATTAATTAGTAAGTATAATTAAATATAATATCTAGCATATTCTTATTTAATATTTTCAAAATAAAAAAAACCCGTCGATCTAGTTATTGATATCAACAAAATGTGTTAGCGCATTTCGCCACAGTTGATATACAAGATACTCCACTAGCGAAAACTTTTGCGCTAGAATCACGTGATAGCGCAACATGATATCGTATGTCAACATGATTGAAAATCATGATAACTTGTCGGTTTCCTTTCTTAATGCAGCAGTTATTTTCATTACAACCAATTCCACGTTTTAGAAGTAATAATAGAAGTTTAATCAATGTGAAAATTAGCTTCGCAACTGGAATCATGCTACAGCAGCTGCTGGAACTAGTTGGTGTAAAAGACTTGTTACCATTTTGGTGTACAATAAAGTATATTCTATTCTATTCACTTAGATGCTGTATCGGCCAAACGTAACGCACAAACCGTAGGCTTAGATACAGCGTTTGACCGCATCTGCATTATTCGATTCGTAATTTTGTCTGATTTTCAAATAGCAGTTGAATAATATTGCCAAAATTCTGACAGGATCTAGTCTCGTTACTAGGCAATTTGGCTATAGATATGAACTAAATGTGTTAATGCGTTGCGTCACAGTTGATATACGAGATACTCCGCTAGCGAAAACTTTTGCGCTAGAATGACATGATAGCGCAACATGATATCATCAGTTAGCATGTCTGAGAATCATGATAACTTGTCAATTTTCATAACACTGAACAGTTATTTCTATTACTACTATACTGTAAATTTCGATCAAATACTCTGATTTTATGGGGTCCACGTGTAGTTTTGTCGATGTTCAGAACCTAGCTTATTGTATTTTATAGGATAGCTGGATCGTTTCAGCCTTTAAAAAAATATTCCCAACCGTTCTTGTTATTTTGTTGGAGCATCGCAATACCAAACTTAATTATTAGTTAGTAAGTGCAATTCAACATTTCTAGCATATCCTGTTTCAATGTGATTTTCTTTTTATTTTTATTTTTTTAATAACTTAATAGGGATATAAACCAACTAAAAATAATAATATTTACAAACGGGTAGAAAAAGAAATTATTGGGCATCAAAAAATTCAATTATATCGATATCAATAGGAAAAGTGCCCAGAACGCTGGCGTCATTGCCACGTTGGATAGCAATGCTGATTCGTTGTCCGAAGAAAAGCCCAGCCTTCTGGTCACGCGAAGAGTCGATCAGTTTGCTGATAAGCATATCCTTATTTAATATTTTCAAAAAAGAAATACAGGCAGTTCAGCTATCGGTTTCAACAAAAAGTGTTTAAATCTATCGGTTTCAAGAAAAAGTATTTAAACTCTGCGCCACAGTCGTATTTGCTCGATTTCGTCAACAATGAACTCGTTCGCAACTACTTTCAGTAATTCTTACAATTTGATATTTTCAATTGTCTTTCAAAGATTTCCAATTCAACTTCAAAGATTTCCAACTCGATTCCAAAAAAAAAAATTATTGTAATTGTTGTTAATTATTTCATGGCAGCAAAGACCGTCTAACTTTATCAATATTTTATGGGTACCCGTGTATTTTTGTCAATGATAAGCCAACTTCGGAATCACCACGTTATTTGAAATATGAGTCGTTATAACTCGATTCATAGGTTTGCCTTATTTTTAAATAATATTAGGTCTTTACCTATGAAATTGGAGATTTGTATGATAATTTTAAAATATAAAAATTTTTTATTTCAGCTAATCAAAGTACTGGCCCAAATTATCTATACAATTTTGCCATTTTGATGGCAGTTTGTTTATCCCTTTACTGTAGAAGTCTGCCGGACGGGAGGCGATGAAGTCAGCGAAAGCGTTTTGTACTGCACCACGGGTGTTGAATTTTTTCCCACTTAAAAAATTGTCTAAATTTTGAAAAAAGTAGAAATCTGTTGGGGCAAGGTCCGGTGAGCACGGTGGGTGACGGAGAGCTTCCAGCTGTAACTCTTGTAGCTTTGCGATGGTCTGTCGTGAAGTGTGAGCTCGCGCGTTGTCGTGGAGAAGCAATGGAGAAGAGCGATTGACTAGTCTTGGTTGTTGAATTGCGAGCTTCTCCATCATTATTTGCAATTCTTGGCAATAGACATCTGCCGTCACTGTTGTGCCATTCGGTAAGAAGCTGTGAATTAAATTTTTCGGAGCGAACTTAACCCTATTAATGATAGGGATTATTTTACCAATGTTAATATGCAACAATGGACTTGTCCACGTCTACTTCCACTAGTTCTTACAAGTTGATATCTTCTATTATATCTAAAGATTCCCAATGAAATTTCAAAGAATTCCAATTCGATTTCAAAGAGTTTCAATTTAATATAGTCAAGTGGTGTAGTTGTTTTATTATAGTCCAATCTACAAAGCCTCGAGCACAGCGCAGGGTAGCCAGCCTATCGGTATTCTACAGGTTGCATTTTGGAGAGTGTGCGCGGGAATTGCATGACTTGATTCCGCCATCTCATTTCTACCATCGGACAACGCGACGTACGGCGAGTATCCACCCTAACGTTGTTGAACTTCAATGGTCCGGACTAAGCGTTTCGCTTCGTCGCTTATACCGC
Organism: Mythimna impura; assembly: GCA_905147345.3. NCBI lineage: Eukaryota > Metazoa > Arthropoda > Insecta > Lepidoptera > Noctuidae > Mythimna > Mythimna impura. The sequence continues at coordinate 6,961,861 of LR990369.1, read as the reverse complement.
GTACATCGAAGGACTGGAACAATTTGCCTGCTGCGGTCTTCCCGTCCAACTATAATTTAGATGCCTTCAAGGCTAGAGTGAATAGGCTCTTAATAAACTAGTGCGCCTCACCATCAATGATTGCATCACTGCTTACCATCAGGTGGGATCGCAGTCAAGCACTGGTTTATATCAATTAAAAAAATAATAATTCAATGATTTCAATTACATTTCGAAGAATTTCAATTCGACTTTAAAGAATTTCAATTTAATTTCAAAGATTTCTAATTTAATGTCAAAGATTTGTAATTCAATGTCAAAGCTTTGTAATTCAATGTCAAAGATTTCTAATTCAATTTCAAATATTTCCAATTCAATTTCAAATATTTCCAATTTAATTTCAAAGATTTCCAATTCAATTTCAAAGATTCGATTAGATTTTAAGACAGTCTAAATTTTTCAATGTTTAGAGTTGGAGCAAATGCTCTCTGTCGACTGCATAGGTGTCGTTGGTAGTATAGGTTAAATATTTGCATGCTGTAAGGATGGGTGTTTAACGAAAGAAAAGTCTTACGATGCGTTTCAAGTCCAGACACATTAAGACTTAATAATTGCGGTTACATGAGGTTATATACTTACAAACTAAATAAAACAAATTTACGCTGACCGTTTCATTTCAATTGGGTCAGATATTTCCATTCGATCCTTCAGTTATGGTTGACTGTTCACATAAACTATAACTTGATAGATATTTCCATTTCAATTTCTACCTACATTTTTTTCATCGAAATTAAAAATATTTTAATGATAACTATTTCTAAATTCGAATTTATTAGAGTATTCGCGACAGTAGAGATCGTCTAACTTTGTCAATGTTTACCCTGTATTTGCATGCTACAATTTTGGTATATCGTTGAACTTGTTGGTTTTAAATTTGCGCTGACCGTTTCAATTCGTTTGGGTCAGACATTTTCATTCGATTCTTCAGTTATGGTTGACTGTCCACATAAACTTTAACTTGATAGATATTTCTATTTCAATTTCAACCTACATTTTTTTAAATTAAAAATATTTTAATGATAACTATTTCTAAATTCGAATTTATTAGAGTATTCGCGACAGTAGAGGTCGTCTAACTTTGTCAATGTTTACCCTGTATTTGCATGCTACAATTTTGGTATATCGTTGAACTTGTTGGTTTTAAATTTACGCTGACCGTTTCAATTCGATTGGGTCAGATATTTCCACTCGATTCTTCAGTTATGGTCATCGACTTATATTCTAGCGATAGACAAGCACGTTCATGGAAACTATTTGTCAAAATACTGAAAAGTTAAAACAAAAGTTCGCTGCAGCGCTTTATTGCCATTACGTCGTCTAATAAAACTATTAAAACATACAGCGCTTAGATGGCTTTTAGAGGATACTTTTTCGCGACAAAAACGTCTTAAGCGCCATGAATTTCGTAGCACTTACGCGTTTCGTTCAACATAGTGTAATGACATGTTATCCATATAGATTTTTATACCGCAGAAGCGAAACAGCTTTTTGCTTACAATACTTTATTACAATAACACTCTATTTCAAAATTTAAAAATAGTCCTCGGTGTAAATTATAATACCCGATGATTTGCTGACATTTCTTGCTGAGTTTTTACAGTATCGAAAAACGCACGTCGTCATAATTTCTGAAATTGACGGAATTCATTGATATTATTTATACAAAAAAGAAAAACATTCAATAAAATATTCAAAAAAACAAACGGAATAAAATACCATGCAAAGTCTGTGTTCATTAAACCAGTTGTAGGTAAAAATCGGGTTTTTATGGGAGGGAACATCTGCATGTTTTAGTCTATGATTATAAAATGGAAAGGCTTTAAAATCAAATATTATATTTTCTAACATACTATTACGATATTAGAAGCTATTAAATTGTTCGAACAACCAGTAATTTTACTTACATGAGTACAGAATTATTATTTACGTCCAGATTACCTTTGATTTTAATTTATTAGCGCCGCTCTCACACTGCATTATCGTCAAAACTACACTAATGTCATCAAAATCAAGGTGCATAGAAGACACTGCACCTGAGTCGGTTAAAGTGAGTGTACGGCACGCGTTATCTAGTCAACGGTCAACGATGTTTATGGTTGACTGTCCACATGAACTTTAACTTGATAGATATTTCCATCGAAATTAAAAATATTTTAATGATAACTATTTCTAAATTCGAATTTATTAGAGTATTCGCGGCGACAGTAGAGATCGTCTAACTTTGTCAATGTTTACCCTTGTTTACTTATTTTAATGTTTGCCTTGGTTCATTTGTGTTGTATGAAATTTTTATAAATAAATGAACCTAGTATTTCAACTAAATATTTCTCAAGGGTTCTTTCGCCCATACCTTTTCAACATGATTCTGGAAGATATTTCCATTTCAAATTAATTAAAAGTAATACTTTCGTTTCTTTGTGTGTTCCTGACTGCAGAGACTGTTAACTTTATCAATATTTTTTAAGTTCCATTGTAAGATTTACTGAAAAGTTTGTTGGTTTTTCAGCATATTGGAGGACTTTGAACATTTTACTTCAGAAAACTTGAATGTTACCTAGCGAAACCCAACGCCAAGTTTTCATAAATATCAAGGATATTATTAAATGGTGTCAGCGCGATACGCCACAGTCGTATTTGCATCATTGACTTTGTCCTATAATGGACTTGTTCGCGTCCACTTCCACTAGTTCTTACAGTTTGATATTTCAACTTCTATTTCTTACGAAATGATAGTAATTGTTATATTTATTCGGACATTTATCACAGCAAAGACGTGCATTTAGTGGGAATGTTTACTGCCTAGCACTTTTCATTTTTCGTCAATAAAGCTGATCATGATCACCGTTTCGAAATGTATTTGTTAAGATATTATTGTGTGAGCGTCATTATAGTTCGTTAGCCTGTGTACTTAATGTATAGTGGCTTGTTATAGTTGTTATACAATGAAAGCAATCATATTGTGTTCCCATATTAGAGTTTCTGTCCAATTAGTGACAGCAGAGAACGTCTGACTTTGTCAATGTTATCAACGTTTTTCTTCCGTATTTTCTTTTTGGGCGTCGTTCCTGTTTTCCGGATTTAGCTGTGTTTTCTTTGTATCATCACCTTCAGCATTCGCATAGTCCTCTTTAGTGAGAAGTTTCCGGTTTTGAGCTGTCATAACTTTTTGTACTAAAATTACATGGTATCGTAACAGGAGCTCATCAGTCAACATGCACATTTGTTCCCAACGAGTAACACCCTCAAATGTCACACTGTTACTCGATGGGATTTTTTTCTGAAAAAATTCCCAACCGGTCACACTACCAGTCACACTGTTACTCGATGGGAATTTCTTCAGAAAAAAATCCCAACCAGTCACACTGTTACTCGATGGGAACACACTGTTACAGAACTTAATGAAAATAAGAATTAAATCGGTTTTTTAAATTTTTATTAAAATCAACAAAATAACAACATTGGTAAATACAGTTACTTAATTACGGACGTTAAACGTTAACATTCGTCATATTGCTAGTAATTCTCATTTTAATGTTTTAGTCATAGTAACAATATCTAAACACAATCGGCCTTATATAATATAACAGAGTAAATCATCACATTTTACAATAATTAACAGTCCTTATTTCTAATATTCATTTGAACCTTTAAAGAAGAATTTTCTAAATATAATCAGCCTTATGTTTGTACCTATATGCATGTATCACAGTAAATCATCACATTTTACAACAATTAACAGTTATTAATTCTAATGTTAATTTGAACTTTAAAGAACAATTTTCTAAATATAATCAACCTTATGTTTGTACCTATATGTATGTATCACAGTAAATCACCACATTTTACAATAAGTATCAGTTCTTAATTCTAGTGTCGTAAAATCTCCAAAGCATGGCCAACTGAAATAAGACCTTGTGTTAATTCCAGCTGCACTTCCAGAATAAACTCGTCTCTTAATATAGATTTCTTACCCCGTTTTCTTTTTGACGGTTTGCCTTGTTGTTTCAGAACATTTCTGACAGTATTCTGAGAAGAATCTTCTTCAATTGTGTGCAAGAAATGCATAATATTCGGGTGTTTTGTTCCAATGGTCTTATTTAGTTTATTATGCCAAGATTCGAGTGCATTTGTTGTGCGATGGGCGTCACCAAAAACGCACCACACTTTTAAATATTCCTCTCGGAGCCACTGTTTTTCCATGTAGTTAATGAATTTTTTTGTGCCTGTACCTTCACTATCTCCGTATCTAGCAATTATGTAAACCCATCCATTAATTATCTCGTTTTCGGGCAATAATGGAAGAATCGCACTAAGTTCAATTATTCGCACCTCCTTCAAATCTTGTGACGTTCGTGAGGTCATATTCAGGCTTTTTCCTTTTTTTAAAATGGCATTGTTGTAATGATAATAACAACCTTTTATTATGACTGTTGGAAAGACTTTGATAATGGCATTCATTGCAGCCTTTTCATAATCAAGTTTAAATTTTGTTGGATTCCAATCCGGCAACTGCGACTTAATCATTTGAAACAGAATTAAGTAGCTCTGCATTGTTTTGTTGGTCATTAAAGCATATATCACAGGGGTTATATTTGTGTGGTTTATTGTACTACCAGTATCTACATGAATTGTATACAATTGCACGAATGGAGAAGGGCAGCTTCTGAATGTGCCATCGCCATAAAATTCTTTTGATTCACATGTAATTTGCCTTGCTTCCACCGAGGAAAATACTATTATTCGTGTATTATTAGTTTTATTTGAGTAGTCTGCTAACAAAAAGTTATTATATCTTGGTGGCACTTCGACTTCAAGAGCGTTTTTAAATAACATCTTTGAAACTCCAACTTCTTTGTTCCGTTGTCTATACAGTGTACTTTTAACGCTAGTAAATTTTGGTATGTTGGATACAATATTTATACTGGCATCTTTAAAGTTGCCTATCATGGAATTGTATTTTTGTGGAATGTTAGGAAAGTCCGGTTTGTACAATTCAGTCTTTAATTTATGGATTGATTCATCAATTTCGTTCTTCGCAAAGTCTGGAGCATGGCTATGAGCAGTCTCGTCTAGTATTCGTTGATCCTATAAATAGAAAATAGCAACAATAATAACAGGAGTCAAAGCTGTCGTATTAGTAATATTCGTCATATTGTTTAACCCTGCGTATGATTAAAACAAGTTGTTTTAAAACACGTGTTTATAACAGTTCCAAATAAATCGATTAAGTGTTTATGCCGCGTTTGTGTATGACGCATCTACTACTACTTAGCATACATGTTAAACGTCACTTGTCGCGCGCCTAATGTTGTCTTATAAGTGTAAACTCGGCTTTATTAATAATACATTTTGAAACAAGTTTTAAGCAATTTTAAAAGCCTTAAGAAAAAATGTTTTAAGCCGCTTTTAATAATAGCGTATGCTTGGAAGAAATGAAAACGAATAAGTATTTAGGACTTTAAGTAGCTTGAAATAAAACAAATCTATAGTTTTATGAAAATAATGCAAAGCATTCATTCACAAATAAACGTATTGATTAACAAACAAACCATAGGTTTATCAGTAAACTTTATTATATAGGTACTTACTTTTATTCTCAAGATTCCTTTGCAAATGTTTCGTTTTGTGCACGCCCACACTATTAATCCGCTACTATGCTTTCGTCTAGCATAAAATTGATGTCCACTTCGTAGCAAAATTGTCCCACCATTCCTTTTAATTAAATTTAATGGCACTTGACCGGACGAACTAGATGCGGTGGGCTCTGACATTGTCGACAACGTGCACTTTGCTTCGTTGCACTGCTCTGACTAATTCATTTTGCGTCCCTCTCCCCCACTTACGACACGTGGCCGCCGCCGCCGGGGCCGCGGGAAGAGGGATGCAAAAGTATTTTTACATTAAATGTGCATGGAAAATAACCGCCATTACACACTCGCGATAACTGATGTTGCCGGCTTATCATAACTTTATTTTGCTATACATAATTTTAATTGTCACAACATACTTATGGCTAATTATATGTATTTGGAAAATTGTTTAAAGTTCAAATTAACATTAGAAATTAGAACTGATAATTGTTGTAAAATGTGATGATTTACTCTGATATATTATATAAAGCTGATTGTATTTAGGTACCTCCCCCCCCCTTATTACGTGGGACTTAAATATAGATGGCGAGATGTGGGTGTAATATTACACCTCTGCCTACCCCTTCGGGGATACAGGCGTGAGTCTATGTATGTATGTATGTATTTAGGTATTGTAATTTTATTTAATTACTAGCTGTGCCCGCGACTTCGTCCGCGTGGAATAGTTATTTTGGGCATCATATTTATTTTTGCAAACAACCTCCTCAGCTTTATAAATTATAGCTGTTACCTACGACTTTGCCTGTGTCAATTTCTGTTATTTTTTTTTTTTCGACAATTTAATTTTTAAAAGAACATAATTATCTAAAAGTACTTCATAGAGCTACACCCCCACTTGGGCACGCCATAATCTCGGCGGTAAGTCAAAGAGGGGTCTTTGAGGTGTGGTTGGATAGACATCACGATGTCCTCACTTTCGCGTGACGCAGTTTCTCACCGAACATGGCAAGTGCTGGAGATTCCTGCGCCGGATTCTTGCAGAAGAGACGCCCGGGTTCCTGAGATTAGCGCGTTCAAACAAACAAACAAACAAACAAACAAACAAACAAACTCTTCAGCTTTATAATATTAGTATAGATTTAAGAATAAAACGTTCAAAGGAGAATCACCAGCAATATGACGAATAAATGTTTTTAAAGTAAAAACCGATTTAATTCTTCTTTTCATTAACTACTGTAATATTGTGACTGGTTGGGAAATTACTAATAAGAAGTTCCCATCGAGTAACAGTGTGACTGGTTGGGAAATTAGTAATAAAAAGTTCCCATCGAGTAACAGTGTGACTGGTTGGGAATTTTTTCTTAAAAACATTCCCATCGAGTAACAGTGTGACATTTGAGGGTGTTACTCGTTGGGAACAAATGAACATGCATGACTGAAGGCCATGGTAGCTTGCTATCTCTATACTTGTTCCTCAGTTGCTTGTGCTACGTTAAACACGACTGACTTTCGGTATTGCCGTGTACTAGTTTAAGTCCGCTTTGAACAGATATCATAAACTTTAATTCGAAAGATATAATTTTCTATTTAATTTTCAACCAAAAGTCTTCGTTTTTAATATTTCCATTTATAAGTTCGAGAAGATAAAATTGAAAGTAGGTAAATCTCTCGTTTATTCGTGTAGTTGTGACAGCAAAGACCGTCTAACTTTGTCAATGTTTAGATTTGAAGCAACGGCTCTCTGGTAACAGCATCGGCGTCTTCGGCAGTACGGTACTGGTTTAATATTTCAATGCTTAAATTTTCACTTTCAACCTACATTATTTTCAACGAAATTAAAAATATTTTAATGATTACTAGCTATTTCTTAATTCGAATTTACTAGAGTATTCGCGTAATTTATTAAATTATACATTTTTATTTTGTGTTTTCGGCTCAATTGATGATAACAGAGATCGTCTAACTTTGTCAATGTTTAGAGTTCGAACAACGGCTCTGCCGATTGCATAGATGTCGTTGGTAGTATAGGTTTAATATTTGCAGCCGGCTGATCAAAAGTGGGTGTCAACAAGATGTGTTAGCGCGTTGCGCCACAGTTGATAATATAATTATACAAGATGCTCCGCTAGCAGAAACTTTTGCGCTAGAATGACATGAAAGCACAACATGATATCATCAGTTAATATGACTGAGAATCATGATAACTGGTCAGTTTCTTTTCTTAATGCAGAACAGTTATTTCCATTACTACTATGCTGTAAATTTCAGACAAGGACTCGGATATTATGGGGTCCCTGAGTAGTTATGACTAAGTTCAGAACCCAATGTTTTGTAGTTTAGGATAGCTGGATCGTTTCAAGCTATTAAATTTTCTTTCAAAAATTATTTCCAACTGTACTTGTCATTTTGTAAGAGCATAATGCAGAACTGCCGTGCTATTCTGTAAATGGTAAATCATTTCGAAACTCATTTCACAAATCATCTCGAATGTCCCACTTAGCGAATTGTATTTCAGAATACCAAATCCTATAGACAAATTTGTAGATAAATGTCAAAATAGTCAACCGTTTTAGTTCCTCTCACTTTGATCATCACTCGGTGGCGCCAGTGTCGAATTCACTCCATTTCAGAATACGAAACTTTAATCTCACCATGATTTCACTGCGGATTCAGAAGTGATTTCGCAAATAAACTTTTCAGAATAGCAAGGCAGTTATTTTCAGTACTACCAATTGTTCCACGTTGATTCTATACGCGAAGTAATGATAGAAGTTCAATCAATGTGTAACTTAGCTTCGCAACAGGGATCAAACTATACCAGCCACTGGAGTCAGTTGGTATCAGCCACTTAGATGAGGTATCGGCTAATCGCAACGCATAAACCGTAGGGTTAGATACAGTGTTTTATCGCATCCGCATTTCTAATCGATTCGTAAGTTTGTTTGGTACAGCATATGCTCCGATAGAGAAATCTTTAGCGGCAGAATAACATGATAGCGTAACACTAGCTCATCAGTCACCATAACTGGGAAACATGATAGCTTGTCTATCTCTATACTTACTGTACAGCTGTTTTCTATACAAAGATCACACACACCTTCGTTTTTAATGTTTCCATTTATAAGTTCGAGAAGATAAAATTGAAAGTAGGTAAATCTCTCGTTTATTCGTGTAGTTGTGACAGCAAAGACCGTCTAACTTTGTCAATGTTTATATTTCAAGCAACGGCTCTCTGGTAACAGCATCGGCGTCTTCGGCGGTACGGTACTGGTTTAATATTTCAATGCTTAAATTTTCACTTTCAACCTACATTATTTTCAACGAAATTAAAAATATTTTATTGATTACTAGCTATTTCTTAATTCGAATTTACTAGAGTATTCGCGTAATTTATTAAATTATACATTTTTATTTTGTGGTTTCGGCTCAATTGATGATAACAGAGATCGTCTAACTTTGTCAATGTTTCGAGTTCGAACAACGGCTCTGCCGATTGCATAAATGTCGTTGGTAGTATAGGTTTAATATTTGCAGCCGGCTTTTTGAATGGAGGAGTCAACAAAATGTGTTAGCGCGTTGCGCCACAGTTGATAATTTATACTAGATGCTCCGCTAGCAGAAACTTTTGCGCTAGAATGACATGATAGCGCAACATGATATCATCAGTTAACATGACTGAGAATCATGATAACTGGTCAGTTTCTTTTCATAATGCAGAACACTTATTTCCATTACTACTATGCTGTAAATTTCAGACAAGGACTCGGATATTATGGGGTCCCTGAGTGACTAAGTTCAGAACCCAATGTGTTGTAGCTTAGGACAATTGGATCATCCCACAGTATTATATCGCCTTGTAAAAAATATTTCCCAGCGTTCTTGACATTTTGTGTAAAAATGCTTAATTTTCAAATAATATTGAATAGTGTTAGCGCGATACTCTACCGTCGCATTTGCTTGCATTAATGTTTATGTGCAACAATGGACTTGTGCGCGTCTGTTCCACTATTTCTTACAATTTGTGATTCAATTATATTTCAAAGATTTCTAATTCAATTTCAAAGATTTCCAAAGCAATTCCAAAGATTTCCAAATTTAAATTAAAATATTTCCAATTCAATTTCAAAGATTTCCAATTCATTTTCTAAGATTTTCGATTCAATTTCAAAGAATTCCAATTCAATTTCTAAGATTTCCAATTCGATTTCAAAGATTTTCAATTCAATTTCAAAGAGTTCAAACTCAATTTAAAAGATTTTTTTTATTGTGTCAGTACTCGTATTATTATGGCGAGTTATTATGGCAGCAAAGACCGGCTAACTTTATCAATATTTATAATTGCAGCACAATGGCTTCTTGACTATCGAAAGTGGTAGTTAATGATTCTTGGTTTTTACGGAATCCCCGTGCATTTTTGTCAGTGTTCAGAACCTAGCGTATTGTAGCTTAGGACAGTTGGATCGTCCCATACTATTAAATTGCATTTCAAAAAACGTTTTCCACCGTTCTTGTCATTTTGTGTAAAAATGCCTAATTTTCAAATAATATTAAATAGTGTTAGCGCGATACTCCACCGTTGCATTGGCATCGATGGACTTGTGCGCGTCTGTTTCCACTATTTCTTACAATTTGATATCCAATTATATTTCTTGTCATTTTGTGTAAAAATGATTTCCAATGCTTCATGATAGCTTCTCTACTTAAGCCACTAATGCACATCGCCGCGTTTTTTTATTGTTTTTGCAATCATCTTGTTATTTGAAATATGAGTCGTTATAACTCGATTCGTAGGTTTGTCTGGTTTTCAAATAACTGTCAAAATGATAGTAATTATAAAAATGTTGTTACATTATAACAAAGGTAAATATGTATTTACGGTATCAATTTGGTTCGGGTAGATATTTAAAATTTGCCGAAAGTAATTCTTATATTGTTCCGAGTTTTCGGTACACCAGAAACTGTTTCCCTACATCAATGCTTATGAGTTCCTTCCTGAGGAATGAATATAAATGTTTTCTTCTTGTAGAGACCGTCTAACTTTGTCAATGTTTAGAGTTTGAGCAACGGCTTTCTGCCGACTGTGACGTTAATTGTATAGGTTTAATATTCCCATGTTCCAATTTTGGTTAATCATTGGACTTGTTTGTTTCAAATTTACGGTGATCGTAACAATTTGATTGGAGCAGATATTTCAATTTGATTCTTACATCATTCGAATATTTGTATTTGTTTTTTAACTTTATCAGTGCTTATGAATTCCTGTGGACCTGAAGGTACTTCGTAGGAGCATCGTCTGTGCTTCTGTTTATTTTTACTTTCTTATGCGAGGAAGTAAGAGGACTTCAAAGACTCGCATTGCAATATCAAACTTAATTATTAGTTTGTTAGTGCAATTCAACATTTCTAACATATTCCTATTTAATATTTTCAAAAAACAAATTTCCATCGATCTAGTCACGCTGCTAGGCAGTTTGGCTATCGGTGTCAACACAATGTGTTAGCGCGTTGCGCCACAGTTGATATACAAGATGCTTTGCTAGCGGAAACCTTTGCGCTAGAATGACATGATAGCGCAACATGATATCATCAGTTAGCAGTTTTGACAGTTCAGATCCCAACGTTTTGTAGTTTAGGATAGCTGGATCGTTTCAAGCTATTAAATTTACTTTATAAAAATATTTTCAACTGTACTTACTTGTCATTTTGTAGTAGCATAATGCAGAACAGTTGTTTTCATTACTTACAATCCCAGGCCACGTAGGTTTAGATACAGCGTTTGATCGCATCCGCATTTCTATTCGATTCGTAAGTTTGTTTGGTACAGCATATGCTGGGATAGAGAAAACTTTAGCGGCAGAATAACATGATAGCGTAACACTAGCTCGTCAGTCACCATAACTTTGAGTCATGATAGCTTGTTATCTCTATACTTACTGTACAGCTGTTCTCTGTATAATGATCACACACGTAAGCGTTTTTAATATTTCTGTTTGTAAGTTGAGTACTTAGATATAATTGAAAGTAAATTTTCCATTCATTCGAGTACTCGTGTCAGCAAAGTCCGTCTAACTTTGTTAATGTTTAGATTTCGAGCAACGGCTCACTGGTGTTGCTGACTCGCATCAGCGTCTTCGGCGGTACTGGTTTAATATTTCAATGCTTAAATTTTGGATTATCTATAGACTTGTTTGTGTCCACTTTACTCTGATCATATTAATTTGATCAATTATTTTGACCAATTCTATTTCATAGGAAATGCTAGTATTTATTATATTTAATCAAAAATACATCACGGCAAACACCGTGTGTTTGTGTGTGTCTACTAGTGTCTAGCACTTCTCATTATCACAATTCTTCAAAGAAGATAGATGGTCATGACCACCGTTTTGTCAATTGTTCTTTATTGTACATTTCTGAGCTTTAATATAGCTCGTCTGCCTTTATACTTAATGCATCGTAGCTTATTATAGAATGAAAGCAATCATTATATGTTCCGATATAAGAGTTCTGGTCAATAGACTTATGCGCTTCTGCTTCCTCTAGTTCTAGGCAGTTTGGCTATACAACTAAATGTGTTAGCGCGTTGCGCCACAGTTGATATACAAGATGCTCCACTAGCGGAAACTTTTGCGCTAGAATTACATGATAGCGCAACATGATATCATCAGTCAACATGACTTGATAACTTGTCAGTTTCTTTTCTTAATGCAGAACAATTAGTTCCATTACTATCAATTCCACGTTTTAGAGTCTCTATTTATATTTAAGTATGTGTTGGTCCTGTTTTCAATTCGATACGTAAGTTTTTCAAATAGCTGTCGTAATATGGCCAAATATTACAGGAAAGAAACATTAAAGGTTACGTATGCAAAATATGCAATACATTTATTTGTATACTAGCTGACCCGGCGAACTTCGTACCGCCTATCCTACTCTACCTAACTCTACCCTACTCTACCCTACTCTACCCTACTCTACCCTACTCTACCCTACTCTACCCTACTCTACCCTACTCTACCCTACTCTACCCTAATCTACCCTACCCTACTCTACCCTACTCTACCCTACTCTACCCTAATTGCGACTATAATTTGAGATTTAAACTATCCTATCTCTCAAGTTGGATCGAACTGCACATGGTGTGCGAATTTTATTATAATCGGTTAAGTGGTTTAGGAGTTCATTGAGGACAAACATGGTGACACGAGATTTATATATATTAAGATTTACCTGTTCTTGTTTCGCTCTTGTAGTGTAGTTGTGTGTCCATTCTATACTTTATTATGTTTCTTATAGGAATTAACTTCTTTACTACTCTTTCTATAGGAATATCATTTATTGTGCCGTGCGTACAGTATTGTACAGTACTGATAGCTACAACCTAGGGGTCTTTAAGTCAAGAGTAAATAGGTTCGTTTTAGGCAAGCGTGCTCCATCGTCAGCCACATCATCGCTTACTGAGCGTGAGCTAGCGGCCAAACGCAAACCTATCTACATTTTTTTTTTTAAATCTACGTCTAGGGGAGGCGGGTCCTAGTTGTCTCAAAATTTAGATAATTATTTTTAATCGACAGAATTTAAATAAAACTACAAGTTTATCTTTACTAATCATATGTATAATGTGTAACTTAGCTTCGCAACAGGGATCACACTATACCAGCCACTGGAGTCAGTTGGTATCAGCCACTTAGATGAGGTATCGGTTAATCGCAACGCATAAACCGTAGGGTTAGATACAGTGTTTTATCGCATCCGCATTTCTAATCGATTCCTAAGTTTGTTTGGTATTGAAGATGCTCGGGCAGAGAAATCTTTAGCGGCAAAATAACATGATAGCGTAACACTAGCTCATCAGTCACCATAACTGGGAAACATGATAGCTTGTCTATCTCTGTACTTACAGTACAGCTGTTTTCTATACAAAGATCACACACGCCTTCGTTTTTAATGTTTCCATTTATAAGTTCGAGAAGATAAAATTGAAAGTAGGTAAATCTCTCGTTTATTCGTGTAGTTGTGACAGCAAAGACCGTCTAACTTTGTCAATGTTTAGATTTCAAGCAACGGCTCTCTGGTAACAGCATCGGCGTCTTCGGCAGTACGGTACTGGTTTAATATTTCAATGCTTAAATTTTCACTTTCAACCTACATTATTTTCAACGAAATTAAAAATATTTTAATGATTACTAGCTATTTCTTAATTCGAATTTACTAGAGTATTCGCGTAATTTATTAAATTATACATTTTTATTTTGTGTTTTCGGCTCAATTGATGATAACAGAGATCGTCTAACTTTGTCAATGTTTCGAGTTCGAACAACGGCTCTGCCGATTGCATAAATGTCGTTGGTAGTATAGGTTTAATATTTGCCGCCGGCTTTTTGAATGGAGGAGTCAACAAAATGTGTTAGCGCGTTGCGCCACAGTTGATAATTTATACAAGATGCTCCGCTAGCAGAAACTTTTGCGCTAGAATGACATGATAGCGCAACATGATATCACCAGTTAACATGACTGAGAATCATGATAACTGGTCAGTTTCTTTTCTTAATGCAGAACAGTTATTTCCATTACTACTATGCTGTAAATTTCAGACAAGGACTCGAATCTTATGGGGTCCCTGAGTAGTTATGACTAAGTTCAGAACCCAATGTGTTGTAGCTTAGGACAATTGGATCATCCCACAGTATTATATCGCCTTGTAAAAAATATTTCCCAGCGTTCTTGACATTTTGTGTAAAAATGCTTAATTTTCAAATAATATTGAATAGTGTTAGCGCGATACTCTACCGTCGCATTTGCTTGCATTAATGTTTATGTGCAACAATGGACTTGTGCGCGTCTGTTCCACTATTTCTTACAATTTGTGATTCAATTATATTTCAAAGATTTCTAATTCAATTTCAAAGATTTCCAAAGCAATTCCAAAGATTTCCAAATTTAAATTAAAATATTTCCAATTCAATTTCAAAGATTTCCAATTCATTTTCTAAGATTTTCGATTCAATTTCAAAGAATTTCAATTCAATTTCTAAGATTTCCAATTCGATTTCAAATATTTTCAATTCAATTTCAAAGAGTTCAAACTCAATTTAAAAGATTTTTTCATTGTGTCAGTACTCGTATTATTATGGCGAGTTATTATGGCAGCAAAGACCGGCTAACTTTATCAATATTTATAATTGCAGCACAATGGCTTCTTGACTATCGAAAGTGGTAGTTAATGATTCTTGGTTTTTACGGAATCCCCGTGCATTTTTGTCAGTGTTCAGAACCTAGCGTATTGTAGCTTAGGACAGTTGGATCGTCCCACACTATTAAATTGCATTTCAAAAAACATTTTCCACCGTTCTTGTCATTTTGTGTAAAAATGCCTAATTTTCAAATAATATTAAATAGTGTTAGCGCGATACTCCACCGTTGCATTGGCATCGATGGACTTGTGCGCGTCTGTTTCCACTATTTCTTACAATTTGATATCCAATTATATTTCTTGTCATTTTGTGTAAAAATGATTTCCAATGCTTCATGATAGGTTCTCTACTTAAGTCACTAATGCACATCGCCGCGTTTTTTTATTGTTTTTGCAATCATCTTGTTATTTGAAATATGAGTCGTTATAACTCGATTCGTAGGTTTGTCTGGTTTTCAAATAACTGTCAAAATGATAGTAATTATAAAAATGATGAATGATGAATGACCTGAAAGTACTTCGTAGGAGCATTGTCTATGCTTCTGTTTATTTTTACTTTCTTATGCGAGGAAGTAAGAGGACTTCAAAGACTCGCATTGCAATATCAAACTTAATTATTAGTTTGTTAGTGCAATTCAACATTTCTAACATATTCTTATTTAATATTTTCAAAAAACAAATTTCCATCGATCTAGTCACGCTGCTAGGCAGTTAGACTATCGGTGTCAACACAATGTGTTAGCGCGTTGCGCCACAGTTGATATACAAGATGCTCTGCTAGCGGAAACTTTTGCGCTAGAATGACATGATAGCGGAACATGATATCGTCAGTTAGCATGACTGAGAATCGTGATAACTGGTCAGTTTCTTTTCTTAATGCAGAACAGTTATTTTCATTATTAGTATGCTGTAAATTTCAGACAAGTACTCGGATTTTATGGGGTCCCCGAGTAGTTTTGACAGTTCAGATCCCAACGTTTTGTAGTTTAGGATAGCTGAATCGTTTCAAGCTATTAAATTTACTTTATAAAAATATTTTCAACTGTACTTACTTGTCATTTTGTAGTAGCATAATGCAGAACAGTTGTTTTCATTACTTACAATCCCAGGCCACGTAGGTTTAGATACAGCGTTTGATCGCATCCGCATTTCTATTCGATTCGTAAGTTTGTTTGGTACAGCATATGCTGGGATAGAGAAAACTTTAGCGGCAGAATAACATGATAGCGTAACACTAGCTCGTCAGTCACCATAACTGGGAGTCATGATAGCTTGTTATCTCTATACTTACTGTACAGCTGTTCTCTGTATAATGATCACACACGTAAGCGTTTTTAATATTTCTGTTTGTAAGTTGAGTACTTAGATATAATTGAAAGTAAATTTTCCATTCATTCGAGTACTCGTGTCAGCAAAGTCCGTCTAACTTTGTCAATGTTTAGATTTCGAGCAACGGCTCACTGGTGTTGCTGGCTCGCATCAGCGTCTTCAGCGGTACTGGTTTAATATTTCAATGCTTAAATTTTGGATTATCTATAGACTTGTTTGTGTCCACTTTACGCTGATCATATTAATTTGATCAATTATTTTGACCAATTCTATTTCATAGGAAATGCTAGTATTTATTATATTTAATCAAAAATACATCACGGCAAACACCGTGTGTTTGTGTGTGTCTACTAGTGTCTAGCACTTCTCATTTTCACAATTCTTCAAAGAAGATAGATGGTCATGACCACCGTTTTGTAAATTGTTCTTTATTGTACATTTCTGAGCTTTAATATAGCTCGTCTGCCTTTATACTTAATGCATCGTAGCTTATTATAGAATGAAAGCAATCATTATATGTTCCGATATAAGAGTTCTGGTCAATAGACTTATGCGCGTCTGCTTCCTCTAGTTCTAGGCAGTTTGGCTATACAACTAAATGTGTTAGCGCGTTGCGCCACAGTTGATATACAAGATGCTCCACTAGCTAGCGGAAACTTTTGCGCTAGAATTAAATGATAGCGCAACATGACTTGATAACTTGTCAGTTTCTTTTCTTAATGCAGAACAATTAGTTCCATTACTATCAATTCCACGTTTTAGAGTCTCTATTTATATTTATGTGTTGGTCCTGTTTTCAATTCGATCCGTAAGTTTTTCAAATAGCTGTCGTAATATGGCCAAATATTACAGGAAAGAAACATTATAGGTTACGTATGCAAAATATGCATTACATTTATTTGTATGTTTACCTGTTCTTGTTTCGCTCTTGTAGTGTAGTTGTGTGTCCATTCTATACTTTATTATGTTTCTTATAGGAATTAACTTCTTTACTACTCTTTCTATAGGAATATCATTTATTGTGCCGTGCGTACAGTATTGTACAGTACTGATAGCTACAACCTAGGGATCTTTAAGTCAAGAGTGTGATGAATCATAAACTTCAAGCTTCAGTTATATAAATATTTTATTCACTTTGATCAACACAATTTCATATTTATCATTTTATTAACAGTTTCACTGCCAGCCAGATTTTGAGGGTAGAGTGCCAAATGCCGAACTGTTATTTACAATTTATTTAGCTTCTAAGACATCAGTGATAAGGAGAACAAAAAATAAAAATAAGAATAATTAATATTATCGTAAATAAAAAAAATAAAATTAAATCCCGCGCCTGTGCGGGCCCGGCACTGCGGTTGAAAAATCCATACGTAGTGCCAAGCCCGCGCCTGTGCGTGGTTAGGTATTTAGTGTTTAAATTATTTATTATAAAACCAAATTAAAATTTCTAAGAAGTACAGCCACTAATATGAGTTATAAGAAACTAAAATGATACTATGAATTAGTAGAAGTAACAATACTATGATAAACTACCCTAATAATGAACAATGTTTGCCTTGAATTATTATTTTTAGCACGAAATCAAAATATCACAATCAATAAAAAAGAATATATATTTTTTTAAATTGAAGAATGATATACCTCAAAACATTCGACACATAATCCAGGTTTTTCAATGCAAGTAATACAATGCCAAATAGTGTCTGTACGTTTTTTTTCTTTTGTGCATTGGCGACACTGCTTACGTTTCAATTTACCTTTTGCGTTTCTTTCAGTTATCTTACTAATTTTGTGCGTCATAGGTGGTCTTCTTACAGGTCCTGGATTTGCAGTTACATGTTTATCAGGTAGCAACGCGCTTATTACTGATAAGCGGTAATCATACAATGACATTTTAGGCTGTCCAGAGTATCTATTATATAATTTGAAAGAATTTATCAGTAGCAGCTGGAATGTGTGAATAGCAACCTTTAGGTACCACCGCAGAGTTTTCCTTTCACATGGGTAAAATGCTAAAAGTTGATCCTGTCGGTCCACTCCAGACATAAATTCATTATATTTGGCAATTGCCTCCGGTTTTTGAGCGACTTGTCCACGTTTATTAGTTACTGGAACCATTTTATTTTCAAATTCTGAAGTAATGTAGGTAACAGGTCGTTTATCCTTCCATTTTCCTATGTGAACCCCATCACAATATCTAGAAATGTTTTCTCCTTTCTTCAGATTCTTTTGGACGACCTCTCGAGGATTTTGTTTCAAATTATTGCGTAATGTACCAGTGCAGTACGTATTATTATCAAGAAGTTTTTTCGCTAAACCAAAACTGTTGTAGAAATTGTCCATGTAAAGTGCATGCCCATTACCAAGCTTTTCATCCATTAGCTGCATCACTACTTTCTCGGCGTGACCTTTTCCACTAACCTCGTGGTCTTGAGCGCCTGCGTAGACACGGAATTTCAAAACCAAACCGTCAGGTTCAGTGAGCATATACAATTTGATCCCGTATTTATGGCGTTTATTTTTTATAAATTGGCGGAACTTTAGTCGACCTCTCCATAATATCATGCTCTCATCTAAAGATAATTCTTTAGCAGGGTAATAACATTCGTTCATTTTCGTATTGAAATAGTCGATGACACTGCGAACTTTTAGCACTGCGTCGCCATTATCTGCTTCAGATGTAAAATGGAGACATCTCATAATCAGTAGAAATCTATTCCGGCCCATTTGTTCAGCGAAAATTGGTATGGAAAATAATCTGCCTGTTTTCCAATAATCTTGGAGGCGACTGAGCTGAACAGTGCCCATATGAAATAGTAGTCCCAAAAAAACTCTCAGCTCGGGAACAGTTAGTTCCTTCCATGCCGATATTCTAGATCTTTGTGACACTCCAGCTGATAATTTGACTGCTTGTTTATTAGTTTCTTCACAAATCATTGCAAGAAAATTTTCACTAAAGAAGTAGTCAAAATAATCAATAGGTCGTATCCCAGGATTAGCGTAAAATTCGTTGAGTCGTGTAAAAGAGAAGTTTTGCATTTCGCCTACCTCAGTCCACTCGGATGTAGAGCCTTCAACTGATGGTCTGATCAAAGACATATCTTCTTGGGATAGATTGAGCTGGTCTGCTGAAGTATCGGGCGTCGACTGTGGTGGTGCGGAATGTGGCCTTCTGATCGGTGAATTTGATTCTCTATTTATGGCAGATACGCAGGAAAATGTAAGCTGTTCGTCATTGCCATCCTCTGAAGATTGGTCCTCTTCCTCACTTCCAGGGTCAAACTCGTCGCTCGATTCAAGATCGGCAAATAATTCGTCTTCGACGTCTGATTCACGTAAATAACGACTTCTTTTAGGCCGCAAAGGGCCTGCCTCGTCTGCCATTTTAATCACTTATAAAATAAAAACCAGTGACACGATTTAAAAACCGTTAACTTTCTTATTTTGCTAGGGCATTTAAAATAGTGGTAGTCATTTTTAACCGACTTCAAAAAAAGGAGGAGGTTATCAATTCGGTTGTATTTTTTTTTTTTTTTTTTTTTTTATCATCATTTTTTTTTTTTTTTTTTTTTTTTTTTTTTTTATGTGTGTTACCTCAGAACTCCGTCGTTTATGGACCGATTTGCAAAATTTTTTTTTCCCTTTATAGGATATGCTTCCAGATTGGTCCCATTTTTTTCAAAATCCAGTTCTGATGATGGAATCCATGAGGAATCGAGGGAACTCCTCAAAAATTATAGGCAACCCTATGGTAATTTTAGTATTTTCATCAAGAACTTAAGCATTTACAGTCAAAAAGTAACATTTGATGAAGTGGAACTGATGAAGAAGACCAGAAATGGTCAACGGAACTTCATACTCAAATAGATATCACATTGAAGATATAGTTAAGCGACTATGACAATACAAATAAATGAATGATTCTGAATAGTTACGTTGAAAATGGTATCATCGAAGTGATCTGATGATGATGATGGAGCCGGAAGGTAGGCACTGGAACTCCGTAATTAATCAATGTAACCTAGCCGTGTTTGGACTCATTAGAATTGTCATGAGATGCACTTTGGCTATAAGGTACTATCGAACTGATCTGATGATGGAGCCGGAAGGTAGGCACAGGAACTCCGTAATTAATCAATGTATCCTAGCCGTGTTTGGGCTTATTAGAATTGTCGTGAGATGCTCTTTGGCTATAAGGTACTATCAAACTGATCTGATGATGGAGCCGGAAGGAGGAAGGTAGGCACAGCAACTTTATAATAAAACAATGTAACCTAGCAGTATTTGGGTTAATTGGAATTGTCATTAGAAATAGGCACTCTGTTTATAAGTGTATCGCAACTAAAAAGTGTGAAATAAAAACTTTTTAGAAAAAAAAAATAACCGACTTCACTAAAAAAAACACTAAAAGGATCAAAATAACTTTAATTTCGGAAGTCGGTGTTAAATAAGGAACAAACAATACCGAGAAACACCGACATCCGAAATTAAAGTTATTTTGATCCTTTTAGTGTTTTTTTTAGTGAAGTCGGTTATTTTTTTTTTCTAAAAAGTTTTTTTACAGCACCCCGACTACCAGCCACGGTAGACGCGGGCTTGCGGACGTCGAGCACTGGGTAGCTCGCCGTCCGGCTGTTCGGTAATTAACTGGACCGAGCCCAGTCGTCAACAGCGCGTAGTGATCCTCGCGCTCCTCAAGAGATGTCAGCAAACCGTAGGGGCCCAGCAGGGCCGATGCCCGCTAGCTAGGACCGCGGAGAATTTCTGAAAGGGAAACCCGTAGTCCTAGAACGCAAAGGGTAATTGAAGGATACAGGTGTGGTTTTAGTCAGTAAAAGTCTGACACGCCCTCTCGCTCCACCCAGAGCGCGAGAAGTCATTTGGATGATTTCCCACCTTAAAAAAAAAAAAAAAAAAAGTCATTTTTACAGCGTTAAGAACAAGGTCAATACCATGACTATCGTAAAAGCTCTTTAGAGTGGATAAAGTATCTAAAAGAAAGCCACGATTGCACTATTATTCGAGATAGTAAACCAATATTAAATATATTTTATAACCAACACTATCAGTCGAAACAATTGGTCAACTTTCTGTAAGTATAAGGTAAAATTGACCAGCTTTTTGTCCGAGAATATAGTCTTCGTTATTTACGCACACTGAATTCACGACTTAACATAATTATACATACTTTGTCATTAGGTCTTTCATCTGGTTCAGCCTTAAGAACTTTGAATCTAGGTCTAATATTTATAATGTTGATAATCAATTCTCAGTCTCAATACTATAAACAGAAACAGAGGATTCGTCTTAGTGTCTGTAGACAGCATGGTATTACGGCTTAAGGTATCGACATACGCGTCCCAGATCTTACACTCTCAATGGTTAACTAAACTCATGAATGTATAGCCACCATATTGCTATACGTTGTGTGGCGTCTTATTTAGTCAGGGTTCATTACATTCACTATTTGAAACCATAATATAAAACAAAACTTAAGCGTTTAGAATAAAAGCGACTCTTCAGCTGGAAAGCCCATGGGCTTAATTGTACTAATATTTCCCCTAAATCTAAGGCCCCAGCATCTGTGTGCAAATTCGTATCAAGTTAAGGTTATAATAATGATGCTTGAATAGCACTGTTTATCAAACTTTATTTTAATTTGGAACATTTAAATTGACCCGCCACTCTAGTGTATGCATTTTAAATCTATTTTCCTCTTAACCGAATTATAACAATATAATATCTAGCTCAAATTAGATCTTTTAATATTATTATATATAACCTACTTGTAAAATAAATATCATTTATTTGATGTATATCTTTTGCGGTGATGTCTGTGCATAGATTTGTTGATGATATAGTCAGAAAGATTTGACACGATAAATACTCTGATATAAGATCCGTCTATACAAATATTTCCAGAATGATGTGAATCTATAGCTGAATTTGGTTGCGCAAGGTAAGTTTTAGAAAATTAAATCAATTTTACTGTTGAACAGTACAAGGTTCTTGTGAAAGGATAACGTACCTTTACAAATTGCAATGGATGGTAACTCTGCATAAACTTTTGACTGACAACTAATACTTCTATATCGGATTCACGCAAAAGACTACATCGCTGTTAAAATCTATATAATACCCAATAAAATTGATCATTTATTTCTACTTGTTTGTAAAGCGTTTGATTGTCATCAATATCCGTATATAAGCACTGATTTGTCATAAAAATATTCACATAAGTTTCACCTTAAGTCGTACCAGCTAACATTTCTGCTTGAAACTGGCCATAATTCTGCTCATTAGAAAAACTATTATTAGTTTAGTTTACCACTTCGTAACTAAATACTACACTTTGGTAGGATTTCGTAACATTTCTATTTT
Organism: Mythimna impura; assembly: GCA_905147345.3. NCBI lineage: Eukaryota > Metazoa > Arthropoda > Insecta > Lepidoptera > Noctuidae > Mythimna > Mythimna impura. The sequence goes on along the minus strand of LR990369.1, from coordinate 6,939,328 downwards.
CTTTTGGTAAGCCTAGCAAGTTTTTGAGACAAAATGTATAGTCAGTTTCTGATCCTATTTGCATACAAATCAATTACAAATACTCTTTCTAATCCAACTTAAATACTCTCAAAATTTACTGGAGTGATCGAGCTCCCGTATCACATTATTCTAATGTTTTATGTTCAAACTTCGATACTTGTAACGTTTTTCTCTTTGGAAAATCATTTAACCAACATGAGGTACCTCATTGCTTCTTGCGTCGTGGTGGTGTAGTCGACGAAGAGGTTGAATTATAACTTCTGCACTTCCTTCCAGATCGTCTCTTTGCATCATTCCTCTTCGACTCTGTTTTGTTCGAAACAGGAACTATCCGTTTGCTCAATAAGACTGATGGTTTTTCTTCTGTAGTCCTGACGCAATCGGACTCCAAGGCCTCAAAAATAAAAGAAATCAGTGGTTTTAAAACATTTACATGAATTATAACTTGTACCATTCATTTAGAACTCGCTTTTTTTCAAAAATAAAATCTCAATATAAAAATCTTCTTTCAATTCATTTTATCTATACTTATAATATCTTCATAAGCTATAACAGAATGTTCAATTAAAAGAAACTTATCCAATAAACAGGTCAAAATGATATGAAGCAATAATAAAGAAATGAATATGGAAATAAACTTAATAAATTATTCAATTCATTAACATCATTATTAAGCCAACATAGTCACACCAAAATCACTTAAGTAGGTAAATTCATACGTTACTTACGCTCTTGATGATAATTTCGTCTGCATTGGGCACACTTAACCCGAATCTTTATTGGCTCACTTGGCCTAGTCCAATGTTACATGTGGCCAACTCTAATGGTACACTTGGCCTCAAATAGCGCACTTGGCCTCAAATGGCGCACTTGGCCTCAAATGGCGCACTTGGCCTCAAATGGAACACTTGGCCTGAAATGGCACACTTGGCCTCAAATGGCACACTTGGCCTCAAATGGCACACTTGGCCTCAAATGACACACTTGGCCTCAAATGGCACACTTGGCCTCAAATGGCACACTTGGCCTCAAATGGCACACTTGGCCTCAAATGGCACACTTGGCCTCAAATGGCACACTTGGCCTCAAATGGCACACTTGGCCTCAATTGGCACACTTGGCCTCAAATGGCACACTTGGCCTCAAATGGCACACTTGGCCTCAAATGGCACATAGCATAACAGCATAATCAGCCTTTTAATGTTCCCACTACTGGGACTCAGGCCTCCTCTATCTAGGAGAGGGAATGGGCCGTAATCCACCACGCGGGCCCAGTGCGGATTGGTGAATGTCACATGTCTTCGAATTTTTGGTTCTAGGACATGCCGGTTTCCTCACGATGTTTTCCTTCACCGTTTTGAGAGCAGTGGTGATGAAATAAATTACACAAAGTAATGCGCCTGGCTGGGTTTGAACCCGCGACCTACAACTCGTAAGTCGGGGCCGTTACCGCTCGGCCACCACTGCTCCTCAAATGGCACACATGGCCTCAAATGGCACACATGGCCTCAAATGGCACACATGGACTTATCTAACGGCACACATGGACTTATCTAACGGCACACTTGACCTCATTAAGGCACGGTCGGCCTCGTCAAGGCACGGTCGGCCTCATCAAGGCACGGTCGGCCTCATCAAGGCACGCTCGGCCTCATCAAGGCACGCTCGGCCTCATCAAGGCACGCTCGGCCTCATCAAGGCACGGTCGGCCTCATCAAAGCACGGTCGGCCTCATCAAGGCACGCTCGGCCTTATCAAGGCAAGCTCGGCCTCACCAAAGGCACGCTCGGCCTCACCAAAGGCACGCTCGGCCTCACCAAAGGCACGCTTGGACTCATCAAAGGCATACTCGGCCTCATCAAAGCACTGAAATCAAATCAAAGCATTTATTTCAAATAAAACATTTACACACTCCAGACACTCTTGAATTGCCAAGGCAGTCAGTCAGTCAGCAAATTGACGGTAATTGCATATTCCTAAGTGTAGATGTCTATGTGCAAGGAAATCCATTTACACCCTAAATCCACAAACACGGTTTCGTATTATTTTTTTTCGCTTCTAAATTCAAATTCATTTATTGTTTTTGTGGTGGAAATTCAGTTCATAAAATTATTAATGTAACATACCCATTAGCGGTACAACATTTAAATTTACAATTATATGTCAAAAGGAAAAGAAAATTATCATAGTACACAAAGTAATCCAAGGCAACATAATGACAATTACCGCTATGGAAAATAGGTTAATTATACATAGCAATTGTCTTTTGTCGTAATTTAGCATTATGCATGATCAATTAAAACAAATAAAGAAAAAACAACCCAATTTAAAATATAGGAACTAAAATGAACCACTAGTAGTTAAAGTGTCAGCGATGTCCAGTTTTAACTGTCAGCGTTCGTTTACGAACATATCAGTACCACTCAGTTCACACATTTGAAGGGAACCGAATGATTCAACACACGCGCCACCATCAGTATGAAAATTGAGCGAGTATAACACTTGTCTAAAATAACATTAGCACTCTTGGAAAAAATATCTCGATCTCATTTAGCTTTAATTTAGGCACACATAACCTAACATTCCTGTTATCACTGCACATATTTGTAGGCTTTTTGTAGGCATGTACCACTTCTGAAATGTGATGAATCATAAACTTCAAGCTTCAGTTATATAAATATTTTATTCACTTTGATCAACACAATTTCACATTTATCATTTTATTAACAATCATTTTCAAATACACGGATTGGTAGGACATGTTCACTGTTCAACAACTCAGGGCAGACTGACTGTCCAGAAAGACAGTTACAAACTCAATGTTTCCCCACCACAAACTTTCACAAACACTCGGTCCGACCAATCAGAGCAAAGTAAACAGTACGTAATATCAATTGACTAACTAATATACATTAGGGTTTATCAATAATTAACTGCAAGTAAATATTTCATTTTAACAAATTATAATATATTTATACAAAACTAATACATAAACTCTAATACCATAAATCATTACTTAATGTCTACAACAAGTGCCTTATGTTCATGTAACTACTAGCGCCATCTATCGCTTATAGATGGAAGTTGAACGATTTATGAATATTTTCTTTAAAAATCATTACAAGAGTAAATAGGTTAGTTTTAGGCAAGCGTACTCCATCGTCAGCCACATCATCGCTTACCATCGCGTTAGCTAGCGGCCAAACGCAAACCTATCTACATTTTTTTTTTAAATCTACGTCTAGGGGAGGCGGGTCCTAGTTGTCCTCAAAATTTAGATAATTATTTTTAATCGAGAGAATTTAAATAAAACTACAAGTTTATCTTTACTAATCATATGTATAATGTGTAACTTAGCTTCGCAACAGGGATCACACTATACCAGCCACTGGAGTCAGTTGGTATCAGCCACTTAGATGAGGTATCGGCTAATCGCAACGCATAAACCGTAGGGTTAGAGTGCTGTCACTCAGTTACGATGACACAGAGCAGATTCTAGAAGTGCTTCGGTGACTTATCCTACCTTTATATTGTCCTTCTTACAAACCTAATTAAATTCTTCCTGTACCTACATACATTTTTGTGAACTCTTTGCACACACTCACTCACCATACACATTCACTCACCACACACACTTACTTACCACACACACACACTTACTTACCACACACACACACTAACTCACCTCATACTCTCACTCACTCACTCACCGTTACAGGCTTACTGACAACTTTTTGTTTTTATCTCTGTTTGAAATTAAATCATTGTTATCTTTCTTTTTTTTTTTTACTATTTTTCATGTATTCATACATAGGTAGATATTGCATAAGAACTAATTGTATTTCTCCCGGGAGAGGGCACTGGCTTCTGTAACACAGGTTAATCACCTAGCACAGGAGCCAGGGACTTCAATAAAATTGTATAAACGTCTTATGTAAATAAAGAAAGATTATTATTATTATTAATAATAATCGCCGATAAAAGATATGAGCGCCGATGGCCAATTCCACGGCGGCGGCGTGGCCTGAAAATTTTCACAGCGACGGCGGCGTCGCGGCGGCGCGTCGCGTCCGGCCGTGGACCTTAGTTTTTTTTTATCAGGGAGATATCTTAAAAAAAATAAATAAAGAAAACCATGTTGTTGTTACCAAAAAAAAGTTATATAAGGGAACGTATTTGTTAATTACAATTTAAAAGTCTTCTATAATTAGAGATCACATTTACTGGAAAACAATAATGATTCAGATGAGATAGAGTTTTTAATTAGAGCACTATCTATTTAAATCAATACAATAAAAAATTTAACAAACAAAACAAAATATTTATCAACATGACATTACCAAAATATGTATTTAAGTAAATTCTATAATAATGATAAAAACTAAGAACACAATCATATATTAATGATATGTAATTAAGAATTTAAAGTAGTATCACATAGGTACTTATTTATGATTAATGAGATAGTTTCACACGTTCTTTCAGATACATTTACTAATTAAATAATCATTTTAGTGAGTATCGCTGGCTCTTGATACTTTCAAGGCTTGATACTTAGAAAATACTCTTGATACTTAGAAAAAAATAAATATCAATAACAATAGAACATCAATAATAATGAATTATAAACTGTGTTTTTGGACATTGAATACAAAGTCCAAAAACACCGTCTATTCGCTAATGGATTCTTTGCAAAATACATAATTGTCATGGATGAATACTATCCTATTTAGCCTCAAAGGATTTAATCGTGACCGTTTCGCGGTTATTACGAGTCCAGCAGTGGAAAAGACTCTCTCGCTCGGTGTGCTCGTGGCTGGTATATTCAAAATTGAGCGTGCAAGAGCATACAGTGATGGCATCGAAGTTTTCCTGTCTTTCCAGTACTGTAGAACGTCTCCCTTGTAAGGTTCTAAGTCATCAGGACATGCTGTACTGAAATATTTCCAGCATTCATTTTCTACAGCACTCCCGGAATCATGTTGAGTGGTGCTGTGTTTTCGCGCCAAATCCAATAAAAAGTTAGAAGAAGTAGCAGAAGTACTCGGCCCAGCTTTAGCGGAATCAATAACTTGATTTTGCTGAATGTCTTCTTTTGTCAAGCGACTCCTGACCATTGCTGATAAGAATGAAACCTTAGTGACTTCTTTTTTTTGCATGTATTCATCGATTTCATTAATGGCATGAAATCGACAATCAAGCAAAGTTGCCGCAACAACCACATCGGTTAAAGGAAATCGGGATTCCAGACCCTCAAGCATATTATTTTTGAGCCTAGCTATTAAGAGAGGCTCATCATCACTCGCTTCTTCAAGCAATCTTTTCACTTCTGAACGAAATACTAAAACCAGATTCATAGTAGGTTGCGTTTCTGAACTAAGAATTTCAACGATTTTCTTAAAATTCTCTAGAAACTTTATCAGAGCCTCAATGGTTTCGTATTCGGTATCTTGTAAAACGAGATCATCTCGTCCAATTTCGTTGAGTAGTGTGTTTATAGGCTGTCGATTTGCGTAATTAGAAATACTTTGTAGCATCATCAAGATGCTATGCCATCTTGTGCTTGTGCTCGTTTTAATGGTTGGAGGGGGCTGCAAACGCTGTTTAGAACTTGAAACTGTTTCAGGTGTCTCGGTTGTTTCAGATTCAGAGTCGGTTGAGTCAGCATTTTCCAGATGATCGGCGAATTCTTCAAATTCTTCAATAGAAGAAAGCATTCCTTGATGATCTGCAGTTGCAGCGGCTTCAAGACGTGGTGCCCTGTATCGAACATGCTTAACAATCTTTTTGCATTTCGTCAACATTTTGGCTATTTCTCTGGTGTTTTCGATGCCATTTACATTGACTAGATTATGTAGACCATGACCAATGCAGAGGTGGTTGTTAAATCCTAATAAGTTTGCAGATCGTTTCATATTACTACCTGCATCTGTGACTAAATAAATCTCTTTTTGGTCTATTTTAAAACTGTGCAACACCTCCATAATTTCGTCACGGATTGTTTCGCCAGTGTGTTTCTTGGTAACTTCTTTGGTAGCCAGTGTAAATTTGATGAGGTTCATGTCTTCAGTAATAAAATGGTACGTACATGTGATATAATTGCGCCGTCTGTATTTATCTGACCACATATCGGTAGTCAAGGCACCGAAGCGAGGACTTTGCTTCGAAATGAAAGCCTTTATATATGCCAGCATACTGTTGTACACATCTTCCAGTCCTTCTCGTGCTATATTTTGTCTGGATGGCAAGTCCGCGTCGGATACAATGACGTTGTATTTTTTTAAAAAGTCAATCATTGCATCATTATCAACAGTATCAAATGGCATCAGTGACCTTGCTAACCAAAGAGCCAAATCTCGGGACAGCGACCATTTATCACTCTTCTTACTACTTTCATATCTGATTCTGCCGCTGGTTCTTGGAGTAAAAAACTCTTTTATGGTCACAGTTTGTGATTTTACTGTATCTTCTTCTAAACCATGTGCATCTTTTAAATGTCTGAGAAGATTACTAGTGGCTATGCTTTTACTGTAAGCTTTCACTTGGGCACTGAAAAGTAAACAAAAGATAAAATTATTACCTAAACGCTTAATACCATAAATCATAAATGAATTTACCTTACTTCTTTTTTAAGTGATGAATTTCTAGTCTTATAAAGAAATAGTAGCTTAAATGCTGAATACGTCGCATTCATAAAATAAATGAATTTGAATTATTTCCAGTCTACTAAAAATATTAAACAAAAGTAGGTAGGTAACTTACTTTGAAAACAAAGCATCCTCGTCTTCATTTTTAGCCTTTCTTAGACACGCCGCACAAAACACATTGTCACCAAGAACAGTCCTTCGTTTTCCGTTTACTTCTACCGCTAGTTGGCCAAATTCTGTCCAGCAAAAACTATGTGTATGTTTTGTGGAAAGATTTTTCATTGGGGTCACATAAATGTTCTTTATTTTCGTTTTATAAACATCAATAGTAGTCGAAGTTGCTGCCATTGTTAAAGTCACAGAACAATACACGTTTACTCGGTAAAATATTCTACTTGACTACCTACGTCAGCTACGAGTGAGTGTAGCAAAGCGACTAGGCGAACTAATGCCGAATGCCACCGGGCCGCGCATGCGAGCGATAAAGCTAGTTGTAACTCGTTGTGACGGCGCGCCGCACGCTGCATTTGGCGGCGGCGCGTCGACATGAATCCACGGCGACGGCGGCGCGCCGACGCGGCGCTCATATCTAGGTTAGATACAGTGTTTTATCGCATCCGCATTTCTAATCGATTCGTAAGTTTGTTTGGTATTGAAGATGCTCGGGCAGAGAAATCTTTAGCGGCAGAATAATATGATATCGTAACACTAGCTCATCAGTCACCATAACTGGGAAACATGATAGCTTGTCTATCTCTATACTTACTGTACAGCTGTTTTCTATACAAAGATCACACACGCCTTCGTTTTTAATATTTCCATTTATAAGTTCGAGAAGATAAAATTGAAAGTAGGTAAATCTCTCGTTTATTCGTGTAGTTGTGACAGCAAAGACCGTCTAACTTTGTCAATGTTTAGATTTAAAGCAACGGCTCTCTGGTAACAGCATCGGCGTCTTCGGCAGTACGGTACTGGTTTAATATTTCAATGCTTAAATTTTCACTTTCAACCTACATTATTTTCAACGAAATTAAAAATATTTTATTGATTACTAGCTATTTCTTAATTCGAATTTACTAGAGTATTCGCGTAATTTATTAAATTATACATTTTTATTTTGTGGTTTCGGCTCAATTGATGATAACAGAGATCGTCTAACTTTGTCAATGTTTCGAGTTCGAACAACGGCTCTGCCGATTGCGTAAATGTCGTTGGTAGTATAGGTTTAATATTTGCAGCCGGCTTTTTGAATGGAGGAGTCAACAAAATGTGTTAGCGCACATGATAGCGCAACATGATATCATCAGTTAACATGACTGAGAATCATGATAACTGGTCAGTTTCTTTTCATAATGCAGAACACTTATTTCCATTACTACTATGCTGTAAATTTCAGACAAGGACTTGGATATTATGGGGTCCCTGAGTAGTTATGACTAAGTTCAGACCCAATGTGTTGTAGCTTAGGACAATTGGATCATCCCACAGTATTATATCGCCTTGTAAAAAATATTTCCCAGCGTTCTTGACATTTTGTGTAAAAATGCTTAATTTTCAAATAATATTGAATAGTGTTAGCGCGATACTCTACCGTCGCATTTGCTTGCATTAATGTTTATGTGCAACAATGGACTTGTGCGCGTCTGTTCCACTATTTCTTACAATTTGTGATTCAATTATATTTCAAAGATTTCTAATTCAATTTCAAAGATTTCCAAAGCAATTCCAAAGATTTCCAAATTTAAATTAAAATATTTCCAATTCAATTTCAAAGATTTCCAATTCATTTTCTAAGATTTTCGATTCAATTTCAAAGAATTCCAATTCAATTTCTAAGATTTCCAATTCGATTTCAAAGATTTTCAATTCAATTTCAAAGAGTTCAAACTCAATTTAAAAGATTTTTTCATTGTGTCAGTACTCGTATTATTATGGCGAGTTATTATGGCAGCAAAGACCGGCTAACTTTATCAATATTTATAATTGCAGCACAATGGCTTCTTGACTATCGAAAGTGGTAGTTAGGGTAGGGGTGTGCAGCACTGCGCACTTTTACTACTATGTTCTCTAAAAAAAAAAACAAAGCTGTATAAAATCAACATCAGTCTTTATTCATTTACCTAGGTTATCTGCCTAGAAATAAAACTCAAAAAAAAACAAATTAAAGGTAACGGTTTAGGAACTATTAGAAAAATTTGCAGCATCCTTAATGCGCACTTTTGCACAACGTATGAGGACAAGAGTGCGCAGCCAGGTGTACAAGTTTGCGCACGTAGGTCAAGAGTGCGCATCACTCACAAATGTCACATTTGAAGCTACCATGGCCTAAGTATGCTGTGCATTTTTCGTGCCACCAGTTTTTGCATAATATACATTCGATCCAGTCTTCAATAATTGGATCTCTGTATACTTCAGTGCATCCTGGACATGCCCAATTTTTCTTTTTGGGTGCAATTGCTGGCTTTTTTGGTTTAACAGTCTTGCTCTTTTTAGGTAAAGGTTTATCATTCTTCTTTTTATGTTCTTCTTCGAGTATTCTTTTGTGTGGAGAGCTGCTTAAAATTTCAGACCTTTTGCTTCTCTTATTATAGGGTCGCGCGACAGATGACTTTGGATACGGCGACAACTCTAACAATGTGACAGAAGTGGATGGAATTGATGCTACACTTTGCAAATCCAAATGTTGATTTATATCGCAGTCAGAGAGTTCCTGCTCTTCACAAAGCTTTCTTGCTGCCTCTAATATGTCTTCTTCTATTGAAAGTAGTTGTCTTTCACTGTCGTCACCAGTCATCTCTGGTTCTGCTGGCATGCTTGTTGAAAGAAGGTCTTCTACAGTCAGCGATGCTACATTCGTGTCAACATGTTCAGATTCTAATGGTCTCTCAGTTACGCTGCTAGCTAAAAAGTCGATGTCAGAAAAAATATCATTTTTAAAAGGCCATATTCCCGTCACTTTGAATCCTTCAATAGCATTAGCAATAGTTGCAGTTTTAGCATAAGCAGGAGCAAATATCGCAGCAATTTGAAAGGTGGTTATTATTCGGCCTGGGTGGTTCCTCAGCCAGTTTTCGCACTCAGCAGCGTAATATTTTTTTAGCGGGCTGAAGAAACATCTATCTAGAGGCTTTTTTTTTTTTTTTTTTTTTTTTTTCCGGTGGGAAAATCATCTTATGACATCCCCCGCTCTTGGGCGAGGCGGGAGATAGTGTCAGACTTTTACTGACTAAAAACCCACTCCTGTTCCTTCGTTGCCTTTCGTACCAGGGCCGAGTCTTCCTTTCAGAATCAGACCCTTGGCCCCGGTAGGCTTCGACCCTGCTGGGCCCCTACAGTTGCTGACAACTCCTTGAGGCGCGCGTGGAACAACACGCGCCGTCGACGACTTGGGCTCGGTCCAGACGGTTACCGGACGGTCGGACGGCGAGCCACCCATTGCTCGCCGTCCGCAAGCCCGCGCCTACGGTGGCCGGAAATCGGGATCGGAATCCCGGCGGCGATTGGGGCGTGAGGACCGTTGCCTCACGCGATCGGCCTCCTCCTTCGCTAGCATTACTGCTTCGCAGAAGGAGGCGACCGCCTGCCACTCCTCCTCACTCCGGACCATGGCCTGTACCAAGGCCCGGCGCGAGAGATCGCCGCCGCCGATCGCCCCCACGAGGACACGGCGTTGCTCTGCCCAAGCGGGGCACACCTCCACCGTATGCTCCACCGTGTCCTCCGGGCGGTCCACACAGTGGCGACACCCGGGCGTCGCTTCCGCACGAATCCGGTGCAGGAACTTCCCGAACTTACCGTGTCCGGTGAGGAATCTATCTAGAGGCTGTACTTTATGACTACTATGCGGCGGCAATGAAAGAAGAATAATATGGTTTTGACGGCAGAAATCAACTGCTGCAAGGGTGCAATGAGATGAATGATTATCAAGGATCAAAAGCACCGGCTGCTCTTGAATTGGCATAGCGTGTTCCTTAAAATGTTGAAGCCAGTGAAGAAACAGATCACTTGTTATAAAGCTGCTATCAGAAGTCATTCCAATAGCCGAATGGGGAGCATTATCCAGAAGTTCTGCCTTCATTCGCTTTCTTTTGAATATGAAAGTTGGTGGAATAAACTGTCCACCAGCACTCATTGCGCAAACCACTGTAACATTTTGACCTCTCTCTGCACTCGAGATCTTATTAACACATCGCTTGCCTTTAGCAGATAGAACTTTAGGGGGTTTGTTGGGCACGGTAGAAAAGCCAGACTCATCCATGTTAAATATTTTGTGGGGGGGAAAGTGATATTTGTCATAAAGTTCCAACAAATTAATATAAAAGCGATCTACCTGTGGCTTATTAAAGCCCATGGCTCTTGCAACGCTGGTGGAAGTTGGTTGCCTTAGTGCTAAAGAAGGATTTCTCCTCATGAAACCTCTGAGCCAATCTCTCCCAGCAATTTTCAGCTGCTTGTTAAACTGATGTGCAATTTTATTTTTCTCAGCAAAGTCATAAGCCAACACCCTTAACTTTTTCGGAGTTATTCCATAGAACATGGCATCAAGCTTTTGGACATAATTAAGCATTTCCGCTTCCATTTGAGAGGTAAAGGTACATCTATACCTACCTAAGGATTGCGGCGAATTCTCTTGCTTCAATCGTAATCTAAGAGTAGACTCAGGCATACCAAATTGTGCTGCTACCTGGCGCTTACTTTTTCCTTCTGTAATCAATTTACGAGCTTCTTCGATTACACTCGAATCCACATTTTTTCTCTCCGTTGTTCTTTGTCTTCTTGACATTCTAAAAACATAAATAATTAATTTATTAGCATAGCAGTAAACACTTGTCATGATAAAAAAAATCTTATCTTAAATAACGTCTTATTCAGTGTACAAGATTGCGCGCGCAATCTTGTACACAATGGCTATGCGCACTCTTGCACACAGACCAATAAAGACTTTTGAAAGACCACTACTGCCATCTTTTGGCCAGGACGTCGTATTAACTCGAGTGAAACACGTTTCGATAGTGATTTGATAGAAATAAACACAGAAAAAAAACTTACCTAGATTACATTTATAACAATCACGTTTTCAAAACACCTAAATATTATAACACAGGTCTCAAATTTAGTTTTTTTCGAATAAATCTTCGAAAATTGTATTAAAAACGAAAATTCTTGCACCGACACGTTTAAAACGTTGATGGTGCGCTGTCAACTGAAGTTGGCCGCAGAAGACTGTTTCCTGATTCGAGAATCGCTCTGCGCATTCTTGTACACTACGCAATCTTGCACACCCCTACCCTAATGATTCTTGGTTTTTACGGAATCCCCGTGCATTTTTGTCAGTGTTCAGAACCTAGCGTATTGTAGCTTAGGACAGTTGGATCGTCCCACACTATTAAATTGCATTTCAAAAAACATTTTCCACCGTTCTTGTCATTTTGTGTAAAAATGCCTAATTTTCAAATAATATTAAATAGTGTTAGCGCGATACTCCACCGTTGCATTGGCATCGATGGACTTGTGCGCGTCTGTTTCCACTATTTCTTACAATTTGATATCCAATTATATTTCTTGTCATTTTGTGTAAAAATGATTTCCAATGCTTCATGATAGGTTCTCTACTTAAGCCACTAATGCACATCGCCGCGTTTTTTTATTGTTTTTGCAATCATCTTGTTATTTGAAATATGAGTCGTTATAACTCGATTCGTAGGTTTGTCTGGTTTTAAAATAACTGTCAAAATGATAGTAATTATAAAAATGTTGTTACATTATAACAAAGGTAAATATGTATTTACGGTATCAATTTGGTTCGGGTAGATATTTAAAATTTGCCGAAAGTAATTCTTACATTGTTCCGAGTTTTCGGTACATCAGAAACTGTTTCCCTACATCAATGCCTGTTCCTTCCTGAGGAATGAATATAAATGTTTTCTTCTTGTAGAGATCGTCTAACTTTGTCAATGTTTAGAGTTCGAGCAACAGCTCTCTGCCGACTGTGACGTTGATCGTATAGGTTTAATATTCCCATGTTCCAATTTTGGTTAATCATTGGACTTGTTTGTTTCAAAGGTCATTGGGCGTTTCTGACCCACTTTATGAGAGTTCGCGTACACAGACCAAATTAGTTTTAAATTGAAGAATTCAATCCCACTATTCAAACTATGTATTTTTTTTTAAAGTATTTAATGGGAGAAAAAAGTTATTTAACATTTAAAAACTTAATAAACTTTTGTTAACCGACTTCATAAAAAGGAGGAGGTTATCAATTCGGTTGTATTTTTTTTTATGTTTGTTACCTCCTCTCCTCCTCCTCTTAAAATCCAGTTCTGATGATGGGATCCGTGAGGAATCGAAGGAACTCCTCAAATATTGTAGGCAACCATATAGTGATTTTGGTATTTTTATCGAGAACTTAAGCATTTACAGTCAAAAAGTAACATTTGATGAAGTGGAACTGATGAAGAAGACCAGAAATGGTCAACGGAACTTCATACTCACATAGATATCACAAGAAGATAGTGCGACTATGACAATACAAATAAATGAATGGTACTGAATAGTTACGTTGAAAATGGTATCATCGAAGTGATCTAATGATGATGATGGAGCCGGAAGGTAGGCACTGAAACTCCGTAATTAATCAATGTAACCTAGCCGTGTTTAGATTTATTAGAATTGTCATGAGATGCACTTTGGCTATAAGATACTATCGAATTGATCTGATGATGGAGCCGGAAGGTAGAAGGTAGATACAGGAACTTCATAATTAAACAATGTAACCTAGCAGTGTTTGGGTTAAATGGAATTGTCATGAGAAATAGGCACTCTGGTAAGCAACTAAAAAGTGTGAAATAAAAAACTTTTTACAAAAAAAACAATCGACTTTTTTAGTGAAGTCGATTGTTTTTTTTGTAAAAAGTTTTTTATTTCACACTTTCTAGTTGCGATACACTTTTTTTTTTTTTAATTCATATAAACCAGTGCTTGACTGCGATCCCACCTGACTGACTTATAAACAGAGGGCCTATTTCTCATGATAATTCCAATTAACCCAAACACTGCTAGGTTACATTGTTTTATTATGAAGTTCCTGTGTCTACCTTCCACCTTCCGGCTCCATCATCAAATCAGTTCGATAGTACCTTATAGTCAAAGTGCATCTCATGATAATTCTAATAAGCCCAAACACGGCTAGGATACATTGATTAATTACGGAGTTCTAGTGCCTACCTTCCGGCTCCATCATCATCATCAGATCACTTCGATGACTGGCCTGTTGGTCTAGTGGTTAGTGGCCCTGACTGCTATGCCGGAGGTCGTGGGTTCGATTCCCACCCAGGACAAATGTTTGTGTGATGAGCGCGATCATTTGTGAAAAAAACACTAAGAGGATCAAAATAACTTTAATTTCGGAAGTCGGTGTTAAATAGGAAACAAACAATACCGAGAAACACCGACCGTTGGGATCGTACCACTTGAGAATTCCGAGGTCATATTGCCACGAGCACATGCCTTTGAATGGAGTATACCACATCGAAATATACCGGCAGCAAGAAATTATCGAAAACATAATACTAATAAGAGGCCGAATTCAGTCGCGACACGTCCGTAGCAAACAATATTATACCTATATTTTAGTAGATCCCACACGAATTGGAAGAAATGGCATTGAACAGTATTACTGCTCGTGTATACACGGCCGGCGCACTGTTGGAAGCTGTGCGCATGTTGTAAGCGTAGTTTACTTTTTATCATGGGCCAGGCATCAAGATGTAATAAGTAGATGCACCTGCAGCCTTTTTAGATGAAATTACAATAGATTTTGATCAAGCTGAATAAAAATATTATTTAAGTAGAGCTGGATTTTATTTTTATGTCCCTTAAATAGTAGTAGTGGCTTTTGATAAAACTAGCACATTCTACTTTCTTTCCCGTGGGAATTTCCCCATAGGAAAATAGCCGATGCCACTTAGGGATGACTAGCTTTCGACTGGTAAAAGTATTTTTGAAATCGGTCCAGTAGTTTTGAGTTAATTCATTACAAAAATGTTTTAAAAATGCCTTAATAATAATTTTTTTTTTTTTCAATTCTCCCATTGCCCACAAGAATGCGACCCATACCACTGAGTTGCAGACACATTTATCTATATACCTTGCCCTATTTCGTTTGTGTACGCCGTGGGTCAAATCTCCGAACAAAATGCCCATTGACCTTTACGCTGATCGTAACAATTTGATTGGAGCAGATATTTCAATTTGATTTTTACATCATTCGAGTATTATATTTGTTTTTTAACTTTATCAGTGCTAATGAATTCCTGTGGACCTGAAGGTACTTCGTAGGAGCATCGTCTGTGCTTCTGTTTATTTTTACTTTCTTATGCGAGGAAGTAAGAGGACTTCAAAGACTCGCATTGCAATATCAAACTTAATTATTAAATTGTTAGTGCAATTCAACATTTCTAACATATTCCTATTTAATATTTTCAAAAAAGAAATTTCCATCGATCTAGTCACGCTGCTAGGCAGTTTGACTATCGGTGTCAACACAATGTGTTAGCGCGTTGCGCCACAGTTGATATACAAGATGCTCCGCTAGCGGAAACTTTTGCGCTAGAATGACATGATAGCGCAACATGATATCATCAGTTAGCATGACTAAGAATCGTGATAACTGGTCAGTTTCTTTTCTTAATGCAGAACAGTTATTTCCATTATTAGTATGCTATAAATTTCAGACAAGTACTCGGATTTTATGGGGTCCCCGAGTAGTTTTGACAGTTCAGATCCCAACGTTTTGTAGTTTAGGATAGCTGAATCGTTTCAAGCTATTAAATTTACTTTATAAAAATATTTCCAACTGTACTTGTCATTTTGTAGTAGCATAATGCAGAACAGTTGTTTTCATTACTTACAATCCCAGGCCACGTAGGTTTAGATACAGCGTTTGATCGCATCCGCATTTCTATTCGATTCGTAAGTTTGTTTGGTACAGCATATGCTGGGATAGAGAAAACTTTAGCGGCAGAATAACATGATAGCGTAACACTAGCTCGTCAGTCACCATAACTGGGAGTCATGATAGCTTGTTATCTCTATACTTACTGTACAGCTGTTCTCTGTACAATGATCACACACGTAAGCGTTTTTAATATTTCTGTTTGTAAGTTGAGTACTTAGATATAATTTAAAGTAAATTTTCCATTCAATGTTTAGATTTCCAGCAACGGCTCACTGGTGTTGCTGGCTCGCATCAGCGTCTTCGGCGGTACTGGTTTAATATTTCAATGCTTAAATTTTGGATTATCTATAGACTTGTTTGTGTCCACTTTACGCTGATCATATTAATTTGATCAATTATTTTGACCAATTTTCTTTCATAGGAAATGCTAGTAATTATTATATTTTATCAAAAATACATCACGGCAAACACCGTGTGTTTGTGTGTGTCTAGCACTTCTCATTTTCACAATTCATCAAAGAAGATAGATGGTCATGACCACCGTTTTGTAAATTGTTCTTTATTGTACATTTCTTAGCTTATTATAGAATGAAAGCAATCATTATATGTTCCGATATAAGAGTTCTGGTCAATAGACTTATGCGCGTCTGCTTCCTCTAGTTCTAGGCAGTTTGGCTATACAACTAAATGTGTTAGCGCGTTGCGCCACAGTTGATATACAAGAGGCTCCACTAGCGGAAACTTTTGCGCTAGAATTACATGATAGCGCAACATGATATCATCAGTCAACATGACTTGATAACTTGTCAGTTTCTTTTCTTAATGCAGAACAATTAGTTCCATTACTATCAATTCCACGTTTTAGAGTCTCTATTTATATTTATGTGTTGGTCCTGTTTTCTTTTCGATCCGTAAGTTTTTCAAATAGCTGTCGTAATATGGCCAAATATGAAAGAAACATTAAAGGTTACGTATGCAAAATATGCAATACATTTATTTGTATATTTACCTGTTCTTGTTTCGCTCTTGTAGTGTAGTTGTGTGTCCATTCTATACTTTATTATGTTTCTTATAGGAATTAACTTCTTTACTACTCTTTCTATAGGAATATCATTTATTGTGCCGTGCGTACAGTATTGTACAGTACTGATAGCTACAACCTAGGGGTCTTTAAGTCAAGAGTAAATAGGTTAGTTTTAGGCAAGCGTGCTCCTTCGTCAGCTACATCATCGCTTACCATCGCGTGAGCTAGCGGCTAAACGCGAACCTATCTATATTTTTTTAAATCTACGTCTACTGTCAATAAATGAATCTGTATCAAATCAATTAAAGTACATTGTGCTTCAAGATATAGAATAAGTTCGTAGTTGTTTGAAGGGCAGTATTTATGCGAAATAGCCACTCCCATTTATAGAGTTTGATCACTGATGTTACGAATAGGCCAATCCTTTTTCGTAATCTATAATTTGAATAATTGAAATTGTAATTTGTGAAGAACGTAGTCGTAGCATAGTCGGCCTTACAATGTTCCCACTGTTGGGACTCAGGCCTCCTCTCTAGGTGAGGGAATGGGCCGTAATCCACCACGAGGGCCCAGTGCGGGTTGGTGGATGTCACATGTCATCGAATTTTTGATTCTAGGACATGCCGGTTTCCTCACGATGTTTTCCTTCACCGTTTTGAGAGCAGTGGTGATGACATAAATTACACAAAGTAATGCGCCTGGCTGGGTTTGAACTATTACACTCGGCCACCACTGCTCTCAGGAGAACGTAGTGGATAGAATAATTGTTTTAAGATGTATTATATACTTATATATATTTCTTATTGTACCAATTTGATTCGAGTAGATAGAGGAATTTATATTAATTTTTATGTTATTAAGAGGTATGCAGAAAAGGGTGTAAGAACCCTATGTGGGTTTCCTCCGTTGAAAGGAAAGGATTTTCCGAACATTGTTTCTGGGCAACTCTGCCATAGTTGATTTCGGACTGTTGTATAATATGTTCTAATCGTACGAAGGACTCTGATATCGCGATTCAGGATTTTGAATTTCAGTTCTTACCTGGCGTCATAGATGTCGCTAGAAACACTAGCTATCATCAAAGACCACCATAGTTTAGAAGCAAAGTGATGGCAACGAGCTCTTGATTTGGTTACTATTACCACTGTTAAACTAATAATGATTTGGTTTTGATCCAGGAATGGTTTGGTTTTGGTTTGATAGCAGTGATGTTATGGAAATTAAGGATCTATGAGCTTAGGCGTATTTCCATTAGGGGAAGATGGGGTGGTTTCGTACAATTTTTACTTTGAGTCTTGTAAAAAAAAAACTTATAGTAATTTCAAATAATCACGACGCTGGTACATTACCTAGGTATCTCGCTACATCAATGGTGAACATCGATATTGATTCAATGCAAGACATCTGAGCAAAGGCAGTTTTTCCAAAAGATGAGAAATGTATGAATGCACCCCACTCGTGGGGTAGCTTCGTACATGGTAGGGAGCCTTTGTACGCAGTAATAAAAAAAGAGATTTATACAAAATATATACCTTTATTAAAATATATACTAAATAACAACATTATTACTTAAAAATACCTCTAATTGAGATCAAAATTAACAGTCTTATTGAATCAGCATATAAATCTACGTGTCTTTTATAATGATTTATCTTATTATTCTTTTATAGGAATATAATCAACATTTTATATCTTATACATTAACATTATAATGTTATAATTTACTCCAATATATTTGTTATTGCACATTATATACCGAAAGGTCTTTTTCGAAACTGAAGATGTTAGCAGTTCTTGCCGTAGAAGCCGATTTAGGTTGCGGCAGTATTAAAACGATATCTGATAAATAAACGGTTCCCTCATCTTCGGTAACTGGAAAAACAAATTTCCAGATTCCTGGTTTCTTTCTCAAAAATGAAACTTTGTATTCCATGGGGCTGTATTTTGTTATCACTTGTCCGACGTAATGTAAAACAGAGTTTTTCTTCTCAAACTTCACCAAGACGAAGCTTTCTTCCACTACGTTTTCTGTTACAACTATAATTTCATTTCCATAATTAGACCCATCAGACATTTCTTCGATTGGAGAACAAGAACTTTCTCTTAAGCTTATATCAGTCTCATCTTCGCTATCATGCAGTCTCTATTGTTTTCTTCTGTCTTTTTGGTAAAGCTGTTATATTTGTCTCTGACAACAAATTCAGCGCCCGCTTCATCTCCTTAGCTCTATTTTTTCTTTCTTGCTCTTGTTTCTTTTTCTCTTTTGCTTTTTCTATTTCTTCTAGCCTATTTATTTCAGGAGTATCTGTATAAATTCTTGATTTTCCTGGCAGTTTTCCTTTCCTTGACTTTTTGACGCCATTTCTATCCACTTTAGAATAGGGTCGGATCATTTCCGGTGTTATCAGTCCTAAGGCTGATGTCGATGGTGAATTAACAACGGAATCTAACCAGTCTAACGATTGCGATAGCAGAGATGGTGATGCTGAAGGAGAATCTAAGGGGGGATCTTGTTGAAATAGATTGATTTCTTCGGGCGTGGTTTGTTGCATGTTGTTATCTGGATCTACTGTAGAAAGTGCTGTGTCTTCAGGCATGGTATAATTTATGTTGCTGTCAAGATTTGCTTTAGAATCTGATTGATAAACCTGAACGGGTGCGAAATCTTCGTCGCTGAAAGCGAGTTTTTTAAATGGCCAAATGCCAATTTTTTCAAAAGCACTTGTAATGTTTTTGCTATTGAACGATTCAAAATAGGCAATTTTGGATAACCTCGGTATGTTATAGGTGTTTAGTGTTTTCTCCGGGTTAGTCACATGCCAATCATTAAATGCTATCTTCAGTTTTGCTTTAAAGGGTCCAAACACTCCCACATCTAAAGGTTGGAGACGGTGTATTGTGTGGGGTGGAAAAGACAGATAAATAATTCCGTTATCACGAGCATAGTTAACGGCTTCTATTGTGACATGGCTTTCATGATTGTCGACCAAGAGCAGAATAGGGTTTTCTTTAGTGCTTGATGCTTTTTTCTGGATATGTTTCAGTACCTCCAAAAATATACTAGAATTTATCCAGCCACTCCTAGTAGCAACTCCCAAGCTGCCTTCCGGAGCACCCGCCATAAAGTGGTCTTTAAAATGTACCCTAGGGAAAATATAGAGCGGCGGAATTGTGTTTCCGCTAGCTGAAATTATTCCACCAAATGTGACTAATTCTCCCCTCTCTGCAGAAACAAGTTGGCCAATTTGTTTTTGGGTTTTTTCAGCCAATACTTTTGGCGTGTTCAGCACTGTCGATGTCCCCGACTCATCAAAAATATAAATCCGATCTGCATTGAATTCATATTTAATCAAAACCTTTTCTAGGTTTCCGAAGAAATCACTTACGGCCGTCTTGTTGAATCCATAAGATCTAGCTGCACTGGTGTTTTCAGGTTTTCTCAAGCTTAAATTTGTATTCCGCCTGCGATAGCTTTCCAGCTAATCTTTTCCCGCCATTTTGTTGTTATCCCAGCTAGGTGGATAATGAAGTTGGTTTGCATTTGCTAATTCGTATGCCAGTTTTCTCACCTGTACAATCGTTAATCCATAGTGCATTTTGGAACAGTCCGTGATATACTTGTTCAAAACAGTTTCTTCGTCGACAGTGAACACTTGATTTGACGTGAACTTCGAACTAAAAACACGCACTGGGATGTCATCTTGCTTTTCGGCAGCAGCTTTTTTACGGAAGTTTAATAAGCGACTTTGAACAGTCTTAGGTTTAAGGCCGTATCTGATTTCCTAATGGACAAAGTTTTATTTAAAACTTCTTTTACAGCAGCTTCCATTGCATCTTCATTTATCGCCCCCGTCCTAGTCCCTTTTTTCTTATAAACTCGCGGCATGACTGAAATAAAAATATTTTTTTGATAACAGATTATCGAAACTACAAGGGGTACATTCGTACACTGTACGAACCTACCCCACACACTAGTGTACGAAGGTGCCCCAACCCAAACTAACAACAAATTTATTCAAATAAAATAAAACTAGTAAACATCATCCCAAAATTAATAATTATGAGTAACTAGCTTTTGCCCGCGGCTTCGCTCCCGTCAACTGACTACTATATCCTACTCTATCCAACTCTATCCTACTCTACCTTACTCTACCCTACTCAAAAAAAAAAAGAAGTATCCTATGTCCGTCTCCTGGTTCTAAGCTACCTCCCCACCAACTTTCAGCCAAATCGGTTCAGCTGTTCTTGAGTTATAAATAGTGTAACTAACACGACTTTCTTTTATATATATAGATCTAACACATACAATAATAAACTAAAACAAATAACTATAGAATTTGAGCAAAATTTACGAGAGATAAAAATGTTTAAAGTTGAGTCTAAAAAATACTTACGCGGCGCGAAAACACGTTTCTACTCGTCGCCACGAAGCCGCAGCCGCACTGCCGCCGCGTCCTGCGGGTAGTCGATGCGTATGAGTGGGAGTTACGCACACAAAGATAACCGCGCTAACGTTTTGCATTAGGTAGTCAAATATGAACGCGCAAGATTTATATTAAAAAATATTTATTTAATTAATACACGTCTGCTCAGCATGAGCTTTAAGATGACAATGAACAAACAGATTGAACTGAATGAACTGAACTGAACGCTTAAATCTAGATTACATGTGCTTATATACTACTTGAAAGCTTTACATGTGTGCGTCTGTGGCTGGACCTCACAGTTGGCCAGCAACAGAGATCTGTCAATCTAATCTCTTAATTGTTTTGGTAAACATTACTTTTATTAGAATTAATCATTTGGAACTTGAGTCTAGTGGCTACCTGGAACAGCTGGGTGGCATGGCGTGATCTTAGTTTATTGATACAATACGAGGTAAGGGTTGGCTACGCATAACTCCTCCCTCCGTAAGTGCAAAATCATTATCCGAAGGTTCGTCACGAGGTTGATGATTTTGATGAGGCTTACGCAGTAATACATGTCTATAACGATACATAGCTATCATTAACATAATAAGTAAAATAAGGTAAATTACAATAGTTCCTATGCTAACACTGTGCACATTCACAAAATGCTCTTCACTATTTATCACTTCACTGCTATCCTTTAAGGCGTGTGATAGAAACTGTAGATTTTCTAAGTTGATCTCGTCTAAGCTGATAGTTTTGCGTGGCACGGTGTCCTTTGGTGTCACGATGCTGGGTAGGTGTATAGATGGCGAGCTACGGAAGACAACTTCTGCTGTCTGAAGACGATGTTTCCTTAGCGTTGTTGTTCCAAGTTTTACTTCACAGGCATTGTTCAGGGTTATGATGTAGGTGCCCATGATGTCATGTTGGCTCATGTCGTTGCCACAGTATTCTGTTAAGAATGTAGGGAAACCTGCGAAAATTATCCAAGAGTCTGGTTGTATGGACTTGACTTTAATAGTAGATGCATTAACGGGAAGAGGCAGGCACGATGTTATCTTCGTAGAAAACGTCATCAAATCTATGATACATTTGCTTTCCTCTTCTGAAGACACGTTGCTGTCGTAACAAAGGAACTTTCCTTCGTCTATTTCTCTGCAAGGCTGGGAGAGCGACACTATTTTCGACCCTTTCGCAAGGATATGGGAATGTTTAGGATTTATTAGGAATGATAGGTCAAGGTGGGAATTGTACATAGGAAAAGGATGTAAGGTATAATAGTTATAGACATCTACTTGGACTGTTGGTACTGACATAATAAAAGTTATTTGTTTGCCTTTTACATAAGCTTTGATATCAATACAATGTTCAATATTAACTAAGTTTTCAATAGTTACAGGAAATGCTAACCTATCTGTTTTCTCGATGTCTATAAGAATGTTAAATAGTTCGGTTGTATTTAATATAGATTGGTGCAATACATTGACCCTACTAAATGCTACTGCTGTCTCCACTTCATCTAAGCGGGTTAATAATATTTGAAAGTTATGAATTAACATGTTATACGTATTTAAAACAAGATTCTTACTCCTTTGGAATTGGGTATTATTTAAAATTTCTTCTATTTCCTTAATAGTTTTTTCTAGTACTATAAAGTTGTTTCTAGTTGAGTTGGTAATGTTAACAAATGTATCAACTATTTCGGAAACTAAAGTAATTTTGTTCATTATTACATTTTGTTGTGACTGCAAACTGCTTATCAATTTATCGTATCTAACTGCATCATCGTTATCTAAATTTCCAGTAAGGGCTTTAATTATAGATCCAGCAGGATTGATAAGCCCTCTTTTTATTCTTATGGTTGGAATTAACTGATCGTATCGTTCTAAAGTTATGTTCATTATATATTGGGTTTGCAACTCAGCATCAACGAGACTACCATCTAAAACGTAAATGTCTAATTTATCTTTCATATAACTATATATCTCATAATACTTTTCTATGTTGTAATCTAAATTCTTATGAACTAAATCTAAGTCTAAGATCTTAATTATGTGCCAATTATAGAGGCTTAGCGAAGCTTGTCCTTCTTTAACAGGAAGAATTCCCGGATTGTCTTCAATCCTTTGAAGTTGAAGGGCCAGGCTCAGGGTCGCTTGCATCGCTATCACGAGGGCGAACCTGTGAAGGACGCTTAATGTCTTTAACTGGTATTTTCTTTGTTTTACGGGCTTTATTTGTAACTGTTACCGTATTTCTATTTAGTTCATCTATAATTGTTGCCTTTTGGTATCTAGGCTTATCTTTGCTACGTCTTGTGTTGACTCCTTTCATGTAAATATTGTCACCTATCTTAATATCGAATTGTTTTTCTCCGCCGCGTTTTTCCTTAATCTTTTCTTTAGATTGTAACATTTTATTTGTTAAATAATTATATAAGTATTTAGTACGCTTAACATGGTCGGTTACTAATTGTTGGGTGTAGCTTTTATTAAAGTCTACAGCAAAAACGCTTGAGGTGTCGGTATGTCCAAAGACTACTTCAAATGGAGTTAAACCAGTAGTGGAATGGATAGATTGGTTGTAAGCCATGATAGCATAAGTCATGACAGATGCGGCGTCAGTTATCTTTCGCTCATACTTAGCTAGTCTATAAATTTCTATGATAGTTGAGTGGAATCTTTCCACCAGTCCCATAGAATTTGGGTTATGTGGCGTTCCTATGTGTAGATCTACTTTGTAAAAAGCTAACATTTCTTTTAAAAGATTATTATTAAATTCCGATCCTGGGTCGGCACTGACTTTTAAAGGAACACCATATATAGAGAAATATTTTATTAATGCTCTAATAACTTCTGGTGTGGATCTATTTGGTACTTCGAATGCTTGTCCTAGCTTACTGAATGCATCTATAATAGTAAGGAAATAGGTTCCTTCTATCGAAAACATGTCTATGAATATTTCTTGGAAAGGTTTATTTTGTGTTTGGGTCAATTGTAATTCAGGTTTTAATGGTTTTCTATCGTACTTCATTTGTTTACAAAGATCACAAGAGTTGATAATACTAGCTACGGTTTGTTCTAAATTATTCCAATAGTATGTTCTTTTCAGATGAGCTACCGTTTCTTTGATGCCACGATGGCATGTTTTCCCGACATGATGTTTTAGTACTATTTCTCGTTGTTCGTTTTCGTCTTCTACGTAAACGACTCTTTCAGTGCACTCATAGATGCTTATTGCATCCTTTTTAAATAGGGTTGTAATTATATTTGAAAACTGTTGGCGGTGACGTTGGTCTTCAAAATAAATGTAGTATTTAATTTTTGGGCGAATGTATGCTTTTAGGTAATCTTTAATTAAATCTGGGTTATCGATTGGTAAATGTACTTCAAACACCTTTTGTCTATCCCTGGATAGATCTTTAACGCTGTACTCGTTTCGATGCCAAGTATATACAAGTATTTGGTTTGGTTTCGTATCTATGGCTTCCTTTAATATCGGAATATCAGAGGAATCAGTATTTTCTTCTGAGTGAACAGTTGCTAAGGAAGGAGAGTCTGCTTTTTCCGAGGCTGTAACTGTTTCGCTTCCTATCGATGGTATTGAATAAGGTGATCTAGGTCTATCCTTAGAATCTCTGGATGAAATAGTAATATTGTCACCTTCATCTGATGAGATGACAATGGTTTTTGAACTATCGGTATTAACTATCATGGAAACATCATCTAAAGCATTGACTTTTATTCTAGACAGTGCATCTGCGTTGCTATTTTGTTTACCGGGTTTGTATTTAATTTCGTAGTCGAATTCGGAAAGCCTAAGTCTCCATCTATTGAGTCTACTTCCAGGTTCTTTAATGGAATTTAACCATACCAATGGTCTATGGTCACTTAATATAGTAAATTTCTTACCATACAAGTAAGGTCTAAAATGTTTGCATGCCCAAACAACTGCTAATAGTTCCTTTTCTATAGCACTATAGCGCGTTTCGGCATCATTGAGAGTTCTACTCGCGAAAGCTATCGGTTTATCGCTACCAATAGGACCTTGTGATAGGACCGCTCCTAGTGCGAAGTTAGATGCATCTGTTGTTAAGAGAAAAGGTTTGTCAAAGTCAGGGAATTGTAATAGTGGTGCATTGGTAAGTAATTCCTTGCACTTTTCAAACGCATTTACATATTCCTTAGTGATTGTAACTTTATTTTTCTTTTTAAGGCAGTTAGTTAAAGGTTGTGTTATCTTAGAGAAATCTTTGATGAATTTGCGATAATATCCTACTAATCCAAGGAAACTCTTTATTTCCGTTGGTGTTTTAGGCAGAGGAAAGTTTAAAACTGCTTTGGTTTTGTCGTTGTTTGGTTTAAGACCGTCTTTTGTTATTGTATGCCCTAAATATAACACTTCTTTCTTAAGAAATTTGCATTTATCTAGGGTGACTTTAAGATTAGTTTCTCTAAGTCTGTCGAATATTTTCCTGAGTTTATTTATGTGTTCTTGTAAGCTAGTCGAATACACTATTATATCATCTAAATATACTAGACAATGTATGCCTTGTAGTCCGCGGAGCACATTATCCATTGCTCGTTGGAAAGTAGCTGGGGCTGTCTTTAAACCAAAGGGCATCCGAGTAAACTCGTAATGTCCTGACTGGGTTGTGAATGCGGTTTTTGGTTGGTCCTCCTTTTCTACCTCCAATTGGTGATAACCACTGGCTAAGTCTATTGTACTGAAGTAGGATGCTTTTCCTAGTCTATCAAATAAGTCTGTTATGTTAGGTAATGGGTATTTATCATCTATTGTTATTTCATTGAGTCTCCTATAGTCAATGACCATTCTGAATTTTTGTTCACCTGAGGCGTCCATTTTCTTAGGAACTAGGTGTACCGGGGCACTCCAAGGTGAGTGTGATTCCGTTATTACCTGGTTTTCTAATAATTTGTCAACTTGTTTCTGGATTTCCTGATTTTGGCTAATAGGGTGTCTATATGGACGTATGTATATTGGGTCTTCATTCTTAGTGCGAATTTTATGTTTGACTTGGTTTGTAAACGACAGAGGTACATGTTCACAATGGAAGATGTCTTTATATTCCGCACACAAGTTTGATATTAAATGTTTTTCTTCTATATTTAGGTGATCAAGACGTAATTTACTTAGGTTTACATCTAATAAATTGTCTATGTTTGAGTTATTATGTAAGTTATTTACTAGACAACTATCTGGTAAATTTTGGTCTATGTTATATACAGTGAATGGTTTTTTGAATGTTATAGTCATTTCAGTATCAGTAGTGTTCTGAATGACTGTTTGAGCTAAAGAGTCTACGCAGTTAACTAAGGCGTCAGGCATGCGAACTCCTGGGCAGAATTCAACGTGGTTTAAAATTGCATTGCCGTTGTCCAACATTGTTGGTACTTTTACGCGTGTTTCTGATCTAGGTGGTATAATTATTTGATAAGATGGGTTATATAAAATGGGTATTTCCGTAGTATTTGTCCTCAAGACCTGGTTTTTCATGTCTATATTAGCTTCTAATTTTTTTAGTAAGTCTGAGCCTATAAGACCGTTATATTGTTGGTCTACAGTGTATATATAAAACTTATGATGGGTGTCTGTATTGAATGTGTCTGTTAAAGGAACGCATGCGACTTCGTTATGTTTGCTACGTCCGTGAGTACTAATAACCTCAAATGGTTCAATGTCTTTATAGTACTGGAAGTATTGGTCGGCCAGTTCTTCGTTAATAAACGATCGTGAGCTTCCTGTATCTATTAGAAAAAATGCTTCTATTTCCGGCAAATAGATGTGTGGTAGCCTAAGGCCATTATAGTTTAAATGTATTACTTCTCTTGGTCTGGTACAGAGGCTTCTATCTGAAAATTTTCGTTCTCTGTTTCATTTTGTACACCGTTTAATAGATTATCGTTGTCTACGATCTCTACGCAGTTGACGTCGTCATAAGAGCATACCTGCTCGTAGTTAAAATCATAATCAAGAGGTTCGTCTATCATATTGTTTCGTACCGTTCTCATAGATACGACAACGTTTTGTCTAGGTGGTTGGTTGTTAACACCAAAACGAAATTGTTGATTTGGATTGGCTTTGAAGAAGCCTGATTGTTTATAGTTATTCATAGTCCGTGGAAGCTGTTGTGGTTGATGAGGAATCTGGGGTTTTTGATTCGGGTTTTGTAACTGTGGTTTAAGTCCTTGCGGTTGAAAACCAAATCGTTGGTTACCCTGATTAGGATTCGGTGTAAAGTTTGGTTTAAAAGGATGTTGCGGCCTAAAGCCTTGATTGTTGTTTGATGGAATCCCGAACTTATGCTGAATCGGTGCTGTAAAGTTAGGTCTAGGATTATTTGCACTAGAGTTAGTATTACTAGGGTTTGTTTTATTCTTATTGCGAGAGTTGTATCTGGTTTGGAAATTAACTTCCTCGGTAACAACACTTAATGCAGATTCTAATGTGTTGCATTTATTCAGTCTAACAAACTTTATTAAATCTTCCGGTAAGTTATATAGGAAAACATTGAGAGATGTGTTATTATATATGATATATTTAGCTGCTTTTATACCTTCATCAGTTAAAAGATTTACTTTCGAGATTAACGAGCTCCTAATGTTCTGTATGCGGTGACAAAAGTCTATGTAAGATTCTCCTTGTTTGATTTTAAGGTTTTCTAGCTCTATGCTTATACAAGCTTCAGATCTAGGATCACCGAAGTGTTGAACAAAGAGTTCTTTTAAGGCCTCCCAAGTAGTTACGTTTTCGCGTTCACTTATTAATACAGCGGCTTTGCCTATTAATCTACTCGTTATGCAATGAAATAGATAGGTTTGTTGTGCTGGGTTGTTCTCCCCTCTAAAACTTCTAATAACGTATTCACATTTAGATATAAAAAGGTTTAGTAACTTATCATCACCATCAAATCTGGGGATGATGCTTTGGATTTCCTTTGGGATAAGTTGAATATTCATAATGTTAGTAAGATTTACAATATTAAATCAATATAAGGCAAACAATTAACGTATTTGGCGATTTTAGTCCAAATTACGCGACTGAAGCTAAAACGTGTAAAATCACTAATGTTTGAGTAACTTTACAAGGTAATAAAATGGCGATGTGAGTCCAATTTATTATATTAATAGTATTATAATACTATGTCTAGATTTGACGATTTTTGTTCAAAAATAGACGAGTTACGTTACTGGCGATGTCTAGTCCAATAAATCGTAATTAAATAAAGACAGGAAATGGAACACAATGCGAAATAAGGGTCTACTCACAGTTTGCTCGATCCCATGCCGGTTCTCGTTCTGCTGCTGCTGAGCTTGCGCTTCTTCGACGAATTTATTTGTTAGGTTCTTTACAGAAAAGAAGTCTATGCGACTAGGATGACGTTACGACCGATTTTTAGGGTTCCGTAGCCAAATGGCAAAAAACGGAACCCTTATAGATTCGTCATGTCTGTCTGTCTGTCTGTCTGTCTGTCTGTCTGTCTGTCTGTCCGTCTGTCCGTCCGTATGTCACAGCCACTTTTTTCCGAAACTATAAGAGCTATACTGTTGAAACTTTGTAAGTAGATGTATTCTGTGAACCGCATTAAGATTTTCATACAAAAATAGAAAAAAAGCAATAAATTTTGGGGGTCCCCATACTTAGAACTGAAACTCAAAATTTTTTTTTTCATCAAACCCATGCGTGTGGGGTATCTATGGATAGGTCTTCAAAAATGATACTGAGGTTTCTAATATCATTTTTTTCTAAACTGAATAGTTTGCGCGAGAGACACTTCCAAAGTGGTAAAATGTGTGTCCCCCCCCCTCTAACTTCTAAAATAAGAGAATGATAAAACTAAAAAAAATATATGATGTACATTACTATAAAAACTGCCAACGAAAATTGGTTTGAACGAGATCTGGTCAGTAGTTTAATATTAGTATATTATTAGTAGTTTATATATTATTGTAATTATTATGTTACTTGCTGCTACGGAACCCTCCATGGGCGAGTCCGACTCGCACTTGGCCGGTTTTTTGTGTCTATTTAACGAACACTTGTACGCGACTTGCTAATCCGACCCGGCTGCGCCAGTCAAATATGAACGCGCAAGATTTATATTAAAAAATATTTATTTAATTAATACACGTCTGCTCAGCATGAGCTTTAAGATGACAATGAACAAACAGATTGAACTGAATGAACTGAACTGAACTGAACGCTTAAATCTAGATTACATGTGCTTATATACTACTTGAAAGCTTTACATGTGTGCGTCTGTGGCTGGACCTCACAGTTGGCCAGCAACAGAGATCTGTCAATCTAATCTCTTAATTGTTTTGGTAAACATTACTTTTATTAGAATTAATCATTTGGAACTTGAGTCTAGTGGCTACCTGGAACAGCTGGGTGGCATGGCGTGATCTTAGTTTATTGATACAATACGAGGTAAGGGTTGGCTACGCATAACTAGGTAGATACAGTGACTGTGCGAATGCTCCCTCTGTGCGAAGCCACCCTACTTTCCCCTATGTACAAGTCCAGAACGCAAGGGTGTGAAACTAGTCGCGTATAAGTTGGAAATTACATTTTAATCAAGGTCTTTTAATCTATACAAGAGTAGTACGCAAATACTCGCGTATACTTAGTAGTGACCTGACTACCTAACCTTATTCCATAATATACAGTGCCAGTACGAATATGGACTAATCGTGCGTAGATCGGAATAATCGCGCCTTTACCAGGTCAGGTTAGAATAGTGACTGTAGTGTCTATAGTGTTAGGACTTTAGGTTCTGCTTAGAGTAAAACACTACGCACTAACGATATAAATAATGTTTATTTATATAACAGATAACAAGAATTAGTTCTTATACGTTTACAATAATATAATTAGCAATGTGCTTCGCGAGTATATAATCTACGATGCGTACGCGGTCGTTCTTGGACGCGGACTGGCGAGGGCGACCGAGGGGGCGCGGCTCGAGAGCGCGGGGTGGAGGCGGCAACAGCGCCGTGCGCCGCGCGGTTCCGCGAACTCATCGTACGTAGGTACTTTGGCAAAACGGGCGCCGGGGCTCCGCTAGCGGCTGGACTGTAGGTATAGCTAAGGGTGTGTACAAACGTGCGGAAGCATAAGGGTGTGTACGCACGGGTGTAAAGTATTTATGTTTTAGCTAATATTATTATGCGTGTATTTATGTAGTATGTATGTGGTATAGATATTATGTATGAGTTATTTTGTTTGTGTATGTATTTATGTATGAGTATATTAGGCATGTACCTTAGCTATAGCCTACATCACTCCCCCGCTGAGACCGTTTCACGGTCGATAGTGAGAAAGATGCCGTGGAAATCTCACCGTTCTTCCGCTTCTTGTGGTGGTTTCCGGCTGCGGTTGTGCTGGACCTGGCGGTGAAACAGATGGTGGTTGTGGTAAAGGTGATCTATTATGTGACAAAGCATCATTGTTGTTAGCCATATACGCTGGTTTAAGCCTATCAATGGTTACTGTTAGATGTTTCCCTTGTACGTCTATTATGTAGGTTTTTGGTTCTCTTTCAATGACTTTGTATGGGCCAGAATAAGGTGATTCTAAAGACTTTTTAAAAGGTCCTTTTCGCAAAAAAACGTGAGTGGCTGTATTGAGGTCTTTATGGATATAAAACGTTTTCTCTCCGTGGCTTGAAGTTGAAGCAGGTGAAAGCTTTGAAATATTGTGTCTTAGTCGTGATGCAAAATCTGCCTCATCTATGATGTGACGTGTTTCTGGTTTCAAGAACTCACCAGGTAATCTGAGTGGCTCGCCGTATACCAACTCGGCTGAAGATGCTTTTAGATCCTCCTTCCAAGCACTCCTCATACCGAGGAGAACAAGAGGAAGTGTCTCCGTCCATTGTGCGTTGTTGTGGCACATTATAGCGGCCTTGAGCTGTCTGTGCATCCTCTCCACCAAACCGTTGCACTGCAGGTGGTAAGCTGTTGTGGAACAATGGAAGGCGCCTATGATGGACGAGATGCTCTGGAATAATTGCGAGTCGAACTGTTTCCCTCGATCCGTGGTGATTTTTTCTGGACATCCAAACCGAGCGACCCAGCCAGAAATGAAGGTACTAGCGCAGGTCTCCGCTGTGATGTCTGCTAGAGGGTAGGCTTCTGGCCATCGAGTAAACCTATCTACAGCCGTAAGGCAGTACCTGAAACCAGAAGAGGGTGCCATAGGGCCTATTATGTCAAGGTGGACGTGGGAGAAACGGTTAGAAGGAACAGGAAATGAATTCACTGTATCGCGCTCCGTAGCCTGCGTTATCTCACGTATCGTGGTAGCTGGTGACGCTTCATTTAAAAACTTAAGCGCATAAAATAAATCTGCGTTATCTAACTGATCCGACTTGTGTGAACACTTTAAAGGCACGCGTGAAAAGTAATCCGCTACTGGGTTATTATCACCGGATACATACTGCACTACATAATTGTAGGCCGACAATATAATAGCATATCTTTGAAGTCTCAGCGCTGTTGTTACTGGTATGCCGGTCTTATTATTGAATATTGAGACCAGAGGCCTATGATCGGTTTTTAAAATGAACGGCTCACTGCGACCATACAAATACTGATGGAACTTTTTTACGCCAAATATAATAGCGGTCGCTTCCTTTTGTATCTGGCTATAGTTTCGCTCGCTGGCAGTGAGCGAACGAGATGCATAAGCTAGAGGGCGCTCGTGCGCATCATCCTCCCCGCGCTGCGACAGCACGGCGCCGAGCCCGGCCGGCCCTGCGTCCACTGTCAGCACGAGTTGCGCCGCCGGCTCAAAATGCGCTAATACACGCTCTGATGCGAGTTCACGGCGCACTGCTGCCATAGCCTGTCGTTGCCTATTTCCCCACACCCAAGGTGCATCGCTTCGCAATAAGTCGTGTAGTGGGCTTAGCAGGGACGATGCGTTTGGAATAAAATTCCTATAATAATTGACGACCCCTAGGAATCTCTTAACTTCGGTGACGTTACTTGGCTCGGGAGCGCTCATTATGGCTTTAACTTTATCAGGACTAGTCATAAGCCCCGCTTTACTGATCACGTAGCCTAAATAAAGTACACTTGGTTTGAAAAATTCACATTTTTCTTTTTGTAGACGTAACCCAGCGTCGTTTAATCTACGTAAGACTTCTGCCAATCTTTTAAGGTGCGTACTCTTATCGGGACCCGTAATACATATGTCATCAAGCCAGACGCTGACTCCGTCTATTCCAGTTAAAAGTGCCTCCATGGATTTTTGAAAGATTGCTGGTGCGTTAGCTAGTCCGTAAACTAAACGTGTATATTTATATAAACCTTTATGCGTATTTATAGCTGTAAGTATCTGAGACGGCTCATCTAAAATAAACTGATTATAAGCGTTTTTAAGGTCGAGTTTACTGTACATCTCGCCCCCACCTAACTTTGCAAAAACGTCTTCAATTCTCGGAAGGGGATATTTTTCTATGATTAGGTCTTTGTTTAGTGTAACAGAAAAATCTCCGGCTATTCTCACTGTACCGTTCTCCTTCAGAACCGGTACTATCGGAGTGGCATATGGAGCATGGTCAATCGGCACTAAAATACCTAACCTTTTTAATCGCTCTAATTCTTGTTCGACCTTATCTTTTAGTGCAAATGGAACGGTTCGGGACTTGTAAAATTTTGGAACAGAATTTTCTTTTAATTGAAGTCTAACCTTAAATTTATTAAATGAACCCAACTCATCCCGCCACAGATCTGGAAACTTCCCTAGTAATTCTCGTACATTATTATTATTATGTATACCATCTGAACACTCTAATGACTTTATGTCGGTGGTTATTATTAAATTGAAGGCGGACATGAAATCTCTGCCCAACAATGGCGGACCTCCATTTTTGACTACAAATATTTTAATATTTTTTTGCATGTCTTTATATTTTGCTGTGATGGTAAAATATCCTAAAGGCGAGATTTTATGTCCGTTATAAAGACTCATCTTAACATTACAACTACGTAATTGGTAAAATGAAAACATTTTTAAGTACAGACTTTCTGAAATAACACTGCTGCCAGATCCGGAATCAAGTTCCATTTGTATTAATTGATCACCTAAAACTATATCAATTAGGAAAGGCTTATCAGTGACGTACCTTATATTAAAATTCTGGCACTCTTCACAACCCGTAACCTCTGGCTGTTTGTCACTGCACTCTTCCTTAGAGTCCATATGATATATACGAGAACCTTTTTGATTGCCGCACATTTTTTTAAGATGGCCCTTTACACCACACTTTTGACACTTATAGGCCTTATAACGACACTTATTATCACTATGATTCTTCATTCCGCAAACCGAGCAACAATCCTTATCGCGGCGCAGTGCCGCGTTAGCGCCGCCGCCGCCGCCGCCATCTGCGCTGCGCCCACGGCTTGCTTGACCTTGGAATCTCGCGCGGTATACTGGTTCTTCCTTGATAGAAATGGCCTCGGTACTGGCACATAACATGGTCTTCGCCTCTTTAGCACATGCTACTTGCTCCGCCAATTCAATAGCCCACGATAACGTGAGTGTCGCTGGGCACTGCTCAAACAGCTTGTCGCGTTCTGGACCTGCAGTCAGGCCAAGGACGAAACGATCTCTCAAGTTCGTTTCTAGAGCGGTACCGAAGTCGCAATAAGTTGCCAACCCTCTTAATCGCGCCGCCCATTCTCCTATGGTTTCGCCTGCTTTCCTGCTGGCGCTGTAAAAGTTCGCCTTGTCCACAAAATAACACTTTTTGGGTTTGAAATGGCCATCGAGTAATGCCACTAGTTCCGTAAAACTGAGCTCTTCCAATTCCTTTGGATATGCCAGATTGAGCACTAATCGGTACGTCTCCTCAGTGAGATGGCGCAATAAAATTCCACTTCTCTTTTCATCTTCCTTAATTTCATTGATTATTATGAATTGCGTTAATTTGCCTTTGTATATCTTCCAGTCTAGTGATTTATGGTCGAAATTAGGCAAATTACCTAAAAACGCATTCATTTTTTTGTAAACGCGGGTCCGCGTCGTCCTCGTCGCCAATGAAATGTTTGTTAGTAAGTATAATAAATGAAACGACCGTGCTCCGGGAACATTCGTTTATTACTGCATGACGCGAAAGCAATGAGTACGCGCGATGCGTGTAGGTGTGTACACACACATATATGACACAGCTCCAATGGCCACGTCTGAAGCATCGGTGAAAAGTGCTAACTCAGCTTCAGGATCAGGATGTGCGATGAGCGTAGCTTCCAACAAGTTCGTTTTGCATGCGTCGAATGCTTTTTGTATCTCAGGTGTTATGATGATGGGCGTTGTCCCTTTGATTTTTGGGCCACTTAAAGCTTGGTTGAGAGGACCCTGGATTTGTGCGGCGCCTGGGAGAAATTTCCGGTAAAAAATTATCATCCCTAGAAATCTTCTCAACTCCTTAGCATTTTTGGGGAGGGGGTATTCTTGGATAGCTTTAACTTTTTCTGGGAGAGGTCGTATGCCAGCTGCAGATACGTGATAACCCAAGAAAGTGACTTCACTACCACCTAAGACGCATTTGTTGGTATTGATCACAACACCATATTTTTTTAATTGGTCGAATATTTTTGTTAGGTGTCCAATGTGTTCTGTTTCCCCTTTTGAAAATACGAGTATATCGTCAAGAAATCCAAACGTAAAGTCTAGTCCTTGAAGAATTTCATCCAAAAATCTCTGGAAAGTCTGGGCAGCATTTCTTAACCCAAAGGTCATGGCGGTAAATTCAAATAGCCCGAAGGGTGTTGTTATGGCAGTTTTTTTTATATCATCTTCATAAACTGGTATTTGATTGAAAGCTTTAACGAGGTCAATTTTCGAAAATATAGTGGATCCTGACAATTGGTATGCGAAATCATGAATGTGCCTCACTGGGTATCGATCTGGTATTGTTCGTGCATTTAATTGCCTGTAATCGCCACATGGCCTCCAGCCATCGTCTTTTTTGGGCACGAGATGTAGTGGAGACGACCATGGACTTTCAGAGCGACGAGCTGTTCCATTTTGTAACATTTCCTGAAATTCCTTTTTTGCTATTTTCAGACGGTCAGGTGCCAAACTACGCGGTCGTGATGTTACGGGCGGGCCAGATGTAGTTCTAATGTGGTGCTTATTGTTGTGAACTGGTATGTTTTGTGATCCAGCTGGTCTCGTAATTTCGGGATAACGTCGAAGTAGGTTGAGATAAGTTGAATGACCTGTAAAGGTCTTCAACGACAGCAGTTCGTGCATTATTTCGTGGGTTGAAGGTGCGCCGACAGTCAGGTTCGTAATGGAGTCTATCAATTTTTGTTGTCGGCAGTCGACTAGTAGGCTGTAATAACTTAAAAAATCGACGCCTATAATAGGTCTTGACACGTCTGCAATAATGAATTTCCAGGTAAATTCACGGCGTAATCCAAGATTAAGGCTAAGTTGGTATGTGCCGTAGGTAGGTATTGGTGTGCTATTAGCAGCGACAAGCTCATAGTTACATTGTTTATTGTAAAGCAGCTGATTTTTTAAATATTTTCTCGGATAGGCACATACGTCGGAACCAGTATCTACTAAAAACTGTACGCCGGTACGTTTGTCGGTGATGAATAGGCGGCCTTTACATGTTGTGCAGTCGTCAGCCACCATTACTGACTGCTTTTGAAGTTTTCCGGATTGAAGTCACAGGGCTGATCACATTTAGTGGCCTTTTCACCAAACTTAAAATGGTACCAACATGTTGGATGTACCCTTTTTCTTGAATGAGATCTGTTTAGGCGGGAAGTTGAGCGGTCATTGCGACTTTTTGATCGGCTTGGGCGGGAAAGGTCATTAACCTTTTGTGTTAACAACTCCACTTGTCTTGTAAGCTCGGCCAATTGCTTATTCATGGTAAGTAAATCACTTACCCCTTGTGTTGCTGCAACTTCGTGACCTCTCGGCACGACATCGTGAATCCTGTCGGCGAGGTCTGCTAAAGTTTCGAGAGGTGAGGACGCTTGCGACGCTATTATAGATTGGATGTTACTAGGCAACCGACTCGACCATATAGTTCGTAGAAACTCGTCAGGTACCTTAGGACCGGCAAGGTGCTGCAGGTGTCGAAGGAATTGCGACGGCTTCCTGTCGCCTAACTCTTCGTGGGTCAGGAGTTGGTGCACCTTCTTTTCCCTGGATTCGGAGAGCCGCTTTATCAGCTCCGACTTCAATCTGCCGTATTTATCAGCTGCTGGTGGGTTTACGATGTCTTCCACCTCCGCTGCGTATCTTGGATCAAGATGGCTTACGACGTAATAGAATTTCGTTGTGTCCGCCGTAATATTGGAAATCGCGAACTGGCCTTCAATTTGCGCAAACCAAATCACGGGCTTCTCAGGCCAAAATGGTGGAACGCGCACGCCTACACGAAAAACGTCCTGGGATGCCGCTGAATCAGTCTTCGCATCGTTTGTGACCTGCTCCGATTCACACATTTTGTATGGCACTTGGGTATTGTCACTTAAGTTTATTGAGTCCACGTTCTCCGCACACAGTAGGTAGCACTAACACGTGTTAAGTCTTTGGGGTCACCACTGTAGTGTCTATAGTGTTAGGACTTTAGGTTCTGCTTAGAGTAAAACACTACGCACTAACGATATAAATAATGTTTATTTATATAACAGATAACAAGAATTAGTTCTTATACGTTTACAATAATATAATTAGCAATGTGCTTCGCGAGTATATAATCTACGATGCGTACGCGGTCGTTCTTGGACGCGGACTGGTGAGGGCGACCGAGGGGGCGCGGCTCGAGAGCGCGGGGTGGAGGCGGCAACAGCGTCGTGCGCCGCGCGGTTCCGCGAACTCATCGTACGTAGGTACTTTGGCAAAACGGGCGCCGGGGCTCCGCTAGCGGCTGGACTGTAGGTATAGCTAAGGGTGTGTACAAACGTGCGGAAGCATAAGGGTGTGTACGCACGGGTGTAAAGTATTTATGTTTTAGCTAATATTATTATGCGTGTATTTATGTAGTATGTATGTGGTATAGATATTATGTATGAGTTATTTTGTTTGTGTATGTATTTATGTATGAGTATATTAGGCATGTACCTTAGCTATAGCCTACAGTGACCATTTAGAACACGATGGCGAGCGAACGAAGCGATCATGTGATTTAGGTTAGGTTAGAATAGTGACCATTAAAGCCGAGCCAGATCCCCTTCTAATGTTAGTGAATTATTTGGGTTAGTTTAAGTTAAAAGCCATTGTTATTTATCTACATAAGCAGGTGTCATGTGTGTGCTATCCTTTATAATGGTATTTTGTTTTTACTGATAAAACCAAATTATTTAACGATGGCAAATTAAAGGAAATAACATTACCTCCGGAGAAGTCACGTGACAAGTACCATACAATTTGTATTTAGCATTTGGCGGGAATGCTAACAGAAAACTCATAAAATCTGTTTAAGCCCACTGTTATCTACGGTTCGACCGAATCGGGAGCTCAACTGATAAAATGTGATTTAACTATAAAGAAAGTACCATCTTTACCTAATTTATCAAGGAATATTGGCGCTATGTTATGTTGTATAAATCAAAATATGCCGTCTCTCTGTTCTTGCTTGTTTTTTTAGTTTGCTTTTATTTTTTTTGCTACCAGGTTTACGTGCCAAGGCATATTACATCCAAAAGCTTGCTTCTTAGACTGAGCCGAGAGGTACGTTTGCACAAAATATAATACACTAAAATACAAAACAAATCGATGTTTATAACAAACACAATTGCACACACAAGCTATCTGGACGCTGAGTGCGAGTGGTTTTCACGTTAAAGCAATCGAAGCTCTCTGATTGGTTAATAGCTTGGAACGGGCCAATCGGAACGCCGAACTTCATCAATGTGTAGATAGCATTGACGTAATACTAACTCGCACTAGTCATTCTGTAGTTAGACTAGTTCGTAAAAGTAAGTAAGTGCGTAAAAGGCCATAAACATTTTTATTAAATGTGGTGAGAAATTGGCTATATCGTAGTAACCCTCTTCCATTATGAACCAATGGGAAGTAAGTAAAAGGAGAAAATTTTGCTCAATTTAAAGACTTAGATACATCATGGGACAAAATGTCCTCCAACACGCTCAATTTACGTGACGATGCAAAGTTGCCCAGTGTCCCGCAACTTGCCCCCCAACATTCTACAATACAACGCATTCACCAGACGCGGGACGTGTTTTTGGACAATTTGACCGCTTTGGGCGTCATGTTTGGGGGCATTAAGGTTTTGAAGATTGCATGTTACCTATATGGTCTTAGGGTGGTGGGACACTCGAGTGCTCGAACGAACCAAAAAAATGGTGGGAGATGAATCTTCTATTTAGCTACTAGATTCTTGCGTAGTATGTAAACAGACCTGCTTTTAGACTGTATTATTAAAATATGATATAGTTTGTAAGTATTAAAATTAGAGGGTTCATTGTAACTCAGTATATAAGAAAAAGTCTGATATTAAGAATTATAGATGTTTAGGCAAAATTGATAGTCATTTTTGACTTAACCAAGTAGAGTAAGATTTTTATTCATAGGAATACCTACCTACCTACCTTATTCTTCTGCTAGCATTTCTAATTAATATGACCATTATAATTTTTCTCATAATGTTTGTAATCGTCTGCAACGCTTGGTTTACACAATCTTTTTCGTGCCTTTAAAAGTCTGTTATTGTAATCTCAGATTGTATAATTTTATAGGAATAATATTATAATGGTTTCGGATACGGTTACGGATATGAAATTATTTCAGATTCGGATAGTTTGGGTTACAGATATTAGAATTTAATAACATAGATTTGGCTCTTAAAATTTAATAACATAAGTAGATTTGGCTTTTATTTCTAGTTTAGATTTTCATTTCTTTTTACAACCAGTCCTAATAAGTACCTAAATATTATTATAGCCACTTTAAGCTTCCTTATTTATCCGAAACTTTTAAATCGGATACGGTTGTGGATATTTTTTATTTATTTTGGATTAATGACCCGGCAAACTTCGTACCGCCTAACAGTCAATGAATGTAGTACCTATATCTTTCGATATAGTCAACCGATTGCGATGAAACAAAGCCTAAGTAATATATCATGTTACATATAATTTTAATGTATAAAAGTTATCTACATCGATTTCGTACATTTTACGTAATGCGCGCACAACTAAAAACTACAGATTTATTATATGATATCCGACAGTTACGGAGCTCTATAAAATCACTGATTGTAATCGAAAAAAATATTTAAGGACTGTCTAAACATTGGGAAAAGAATATAAAATGATGATACCAAAATTGTTTCAATCCTTCCTTGTACGCGGTATACAATGAGGCGAAACGCTTAGTCCGGACCGAAAAGGCGTTAACAACGTAAGGGTGGACGCTCGCCGTACGTCGGGGGATGTCCGATGGTAGAATGGTGATGGCGAAATCAAGTCATGTATTTAATTATCACAATTTTATATTCTTTTTTCCGTGTAAATGTAACATAAAAGGCTTATAATGTTGTAATGTAAGACCCCACCCTCTTTGAGAGAGGGAGTAGGTTGGCCATAGGTCTGAATGCGTTGGTTTAGGTAGTTGATTGTAAAAGGACAGTTTTAATGTACAATATGTAATATATTTATAAACACACATCTTGAAAGTAGTGTGTTCAGAATCGGCTACTAAACCGATTTCAGCTATTTCTGAAATAAGTCCTTTTTATCTTAAAATATTAAGTAGATAGGTACTTATTAATTTTTTTATCCCAATATAATCAATTTATTGGGATAAAAAATTGACGATTCGGACACAACATATTCGAATTTTTCACTGACGATTTGGATACCGCCAAATTTATTGAAGCTGTTTAGTATAGTCAGATAAAAAAAAACTTAAAATTTAATATAAATAAATTTATTGCCTTAAATCCAGCCTAAAATAGTTTTGGTAATATTTTTTTTCCATATAATATATTTTAAAACTTTTTATCTGATTACTTGCGTAAGTGTGTCTGAATCGTCAGAGAAAAAAATATTAAAATAAAAATGTGTCGATTTTTTGTCAACTCAAAAAATTAACTACTTTGATAAATTCGTGAGTGTTTCCGTGTGCGTGCATAGACAAGAATACCGATGCGCTACCAGTGTATTACGTTCATTCCCAAACAGTACCTACTTTATTCTGTTTTTTAATTAGCTGAACTGAAACTGACAGCAGTGAATCACAAAATACTTAGGTATCTTTTTTGTGAGTGAACAATATCCCGCTGTCATTATTTATGTCCTATTCTTATAGCTGTCATTTAGGTCCATTTAGTAAAAAAATACGGTCTAAGTGAATTTAAGTAAAATTTCAGTGGTTGAATTGTAACTTAATTTTCTTAGTTGGTATGTTTAGGGGCTAAGTGCATTAAGTTCTGTTACTTGTTGATTATGTTTTTGTATTAACCTAGGTGATACTGATAACACTATTTGTAGAAACACCTCGATACCCGAGTGTAATTGCATGTTAACATTGTATTTTTTATATAAGAACTTAAGAAGTATTATTTTTTTGTAATTTTAAATACCTACCTAGGTATTAATTAATAACACTTAAAATAGCTAACTTATGATGCTTTGTTGTAAACTAAGGGCGGAATTCACCAATAAAACTAATCGCGTTTTAACGTTTGGCTCGCGTAATCGCGTTTAGCCGCTGTCACTAGTGTCACTTGTCTGTATTTTTCTTTTGTTGTATTTTTACAAGTGACACTAGTGACAGCGGCTAAACGTGATATTCCAAGCCAAACATTAAAACGCGATTAGTTTTATTGGTGAATTCCGCCCTAAGAATTTAATGAGAATCAGTTATTTTTCTTCAGAAGAAATTGTTTTTAGTTCTACCTATCTATATTATGTTAAGATTTTTTGTAATCATGTAACTCATTTAAAGATTTTTTTTGTTGATTGTTGATAGGGTAAAAATATTGTTACCGTAGATCATACTGTGACTGCTAAAGACATATGAGTTTCATAATTGGTGCTTACAACGTTATCTACAGATTTTGTATTATCGTTTCATAATATTAAATAACTAAATATTCTTTAACAAAATGGTTTCATTTTTGTCCTGAAAACCTATTTTTCTGAGAAGGAAACTTGAAAAACTTTATTTTTTCTTGGAGCAGGAGATCTTTCTGATGGTAAGTATCCACCACCTATGGAAGGATGTGATACCTTCACTATATATAAGAAAAGCAGCGTATTTCGAATACTGAAGGCAATTTGGAAGACAGGAATATCGTTGGTCGGAAAAATTATAGAACATTTTCAAAGAAGTAATTTTGAGGTAAAGATCAAATAAAGATCACAGATATTAAATACTATCTTTTACATAAAATATAACCTGTCACTCAAGATTAAAGCACCTTTCTATTGGTGAAAAATTTTAGCAATCGGACCAGCACTTTCAGAGATTACCCTCTACAAAGAAAAAAAACAACTTTACCTCTTTACAATATTAGTGTAGAAAATGCCAGAATAATTCAATAAAAATCGACGGCGAAAAAATCGCGATCAGAAAAGTGTGAAACAAGATGATATTCTTGATGTTCAGGAAATAGCAATGGTCCTTACGCTATTTCACAATAAATAAATAAAAATCTTATTTATATAAAAGCGAAATACCACTCACTAACTAATCACGAAATCTCCGAGCGAAACGACATCTGCACCTACAAACTTAAAAAGAGAATGGCCAAAAAAAACCAAGGCCCGGCGCTAAAGTTTCATATTTCAGATTTTAGATTTGAATTAGTATAGGTAGTTATTCTTAGTTGTGATCATTGCTGAATTCAGTGGCTAACA
This sequence comes from Mythimna impura, assembly GCA_905147345.3. Taxonomy (NCBI): domain Eukaryota; kingdom Metazoa; phylum Arthropoda; class Insecta; order Lepidoptera; family Noctuidae; genus Mythimna; species Mythimna impura. The sequence goes on along the minus strand of LR990369.1, from coordinate 6,897,383 downwards.
TATATTATTTGCCCACAGTAGTTGCTTAGCTGGCGCTCAAGGCAAACAATGCTTTTTTTTTTTGTAAAACTTATCAATACATAATTGTCATTATTTATTATGATTATCGTAATAGGTAAACCTGCAGATTTAAAAGAGTTCAAAGTTAAAATTACTGATATTAGTAAGTACTTAAATGTAAAAAAATAATATAGTATAATTATATTATATAATAGAATCTTGGTAAGACATAACAACGAAGGACATATTGATCACACTGCTGAAGATTTGGACTATGTATTAGCATAAACAGCATAGGCGTTCGATGACGTTAACTGTAGAGGGAACGCTGCCACAACGCTACGCACGCGCCCCGTTGTCGCGGCGTCTGTGCTGCACATACGTTTGTCGAACGCCTACGCTGGTCAAACTAGTGTGAAGGCGTTCTTAACTGAACACTTTTTCTTGTTCAGTCTGTTTGCTAATATTATAGATAGTTGTTTTACTTTTGTTGTTGTGTAATACAATATTGTAATTATGATGTCATTATTAGTCGTCATTAGTAGTCATTATGTAATACCATTGTAAAACTTTTTAAATAATGTTTTATTAAATATGATACTACAATACTTTTGTTTTTTTTTTATATGTATATATTTCAGTAGTAATACAAGTATTGTTTACTTTCTACAGTCCTTTTATATAATAATCTTATGAAATAATGTCAATTATTGACAATTTATATAAAAAATACATTATTTTTCTTGAGCGCCTACGCAACTTTAATGGGCAAAAAAAAAACATGTTAGCCACTGAATTCAGCAACGATCACAACTGAGAATAACTGTACTAATTTTAATTTATAATATCTAATATATACCTAAAACTTTTGCGCCGGGCCTGAATTTTTTTTTGTATGGGCGGTGGCCATACAAAAAAAAATGACAGCCTAGCGCCCCGGGCCCGGCTTCCAGCGACGGATGCCCGCATCGGAGCATTCGCGCGGGTTTCGGCCCTAAAATACATAGGTATGTAGGTAAATAGATCTCCTAGAGACTCCTTCAATTACCGTAAATACGGCTGTAAAAATACAAGGCTGTTCCAACTTCCATTGAATACGTGGAAGTGCCTACACCGTGTGGTTGCTAAGTACTAAGTTAAGATTAAAAACAATGCTTTTCAAATTCTGTCCAAAAAATGTGGAACGCTTCACGATTTTGCGTGTCATCCTTGCGCAGGGGCCATGCTAATCTTCTCTGTATCGTTCCAATTTTAGTATATGTACTGCCGAAGCAAGTACAATTGTTTAGCTAAATTAATTGAACATATCTTTCCTGGTATGAAAACTTTACTTGCGCGATGTAGAACTTTTATATAATACAAGCAGATTGGCCTATTTTCTGCTGTAAATTTTTGTTAATAATTGCAAGTCACTATTGCCCATTATAATTAATTACATATAAATATGAAAATAGTATTATTTATTCACTAAAATAGAAAATTAAAAAATATTTAGCCAAGCACTGACGACAGCGCCATCTAGGTTTTATGTAGTGAACTAACTTCTATTGAAACGTGAGTATTCTGCTTCGATAAAATCATAAAAAATATTTTATCTTTTAATTAAAAAAACTTTTAAGATTATTTAATTTAAAAGGAAATCAAAAAAGATGCTAGTTTGTAAAGAAACTTGTTCAATAGTTTCATTATTACTCACATAGATGGCGGTATAATCGCTATGATAATATTGATGGAAGTGCCCAGCAGGGTCGAAGACTAATGGGGCTATGGGTTCAGTGATGGTGCCTTTTATTATATAAACAAATATAACTTACTGAAAATAACAGAAAATATAAACTTTTTTTTAAACTACCTTTTTGCACTTTCCGCCTCCCTAATGAATAGAACACAGAATCACAAATTCATTTGGTGCGTTTACACGTGGGTCCAGCCTCGGTCGGGGTTTCCCCGTTTATACAATGGCTAGGGATAGCGATTGACCGAGGCTGGGCCCACGTGTAAACGGGGCATGAAAATGAACCCCGGGGCTCTAGTACGCAATGCAAAGAAGGAACAAACGAGTGGGTTTTAGTCACTAAAAGTCTGACACGCCCTCCCGTTCCGCCCAAGGGCGAGATGTCATTAGATGATTTCCTACCTAAAAAAAACCTACCTACCTAGAACTGTGTATGATTATCCATTCACAATTATTTAGTAAAAAATATTGTGTTATAAAGTACTTACATAGATAGGTACTTGGATTTTTTATGCGTTGTAGGTATTTTATTTGTTAGGATACCTAGATTATCTAGATTAGGAAGGAATTATAGAAGTTTTTTATTGCTTTTTCACTGTTTGGCCGAGTATTTAAGCGGATGCAACTCGATATACATTTTCACTGTTTTTCATACAACCGCTTTTACGCGACGATGACGTTATTACACATTTTTCATTAGATATTTTGGAAACACAGAACCTATGTTGTGGATATTATCTAGGCTTCTATTGAAATCAATTTATAAATTTGTGTAAAACTAATCCAGTAAAGACTTCCGAAAATCTGCTATTTTCCATGAAATTTGACGCTTCATAATTTACTTAAAAATTCAAAAACTCAAAAAAGTTCAACAATAATTCTTTTTTAATCGAGATTCTGAATGACGAAATTTTTTCTGAAAAATTTATAAGGATTAAAAAAAACACGTATTTCCTAGAACAAGTTTTGTAAAATATTCGAGTAAACCACGGAATTACCGAATGCTAACAGACTTTTCAGGCGTTATCTCTCTTTTTTCGCGATGCCTTTTCGTCAAACATCGCGTTGGATTGCGTTAGATGAAGTAACAAGCTTTTAAGCCAAGCACGATGTTGACGATAGGCGAGTGAAAAAGGAACCTCTTAACCAGGGTTGGGCAGTATTTGAATTACTTGTAATTAAAATACGTAATTGAAATACGTAATTGAAATACAAATACGTATTTGGTATTTGTATTTCAATTACTTCCTTAAAATGTAATTTGTAATTCGTATTTCAAATACCTGACGGCGAAGTATTTTGTAGTTAGTATTTCAAATACTTGAGGCTTTAAAATACATTTTTACATTAAAATACATTTATCTTTCAAGAAAGATTATTTTCTTTAGCAGGTTTTATTCACTCTCCAACAAGAGGCTATTTTGTCTGACAGTACATTTAAAAATCTAGTGTTCATGAAAGGAAACTCTGGTTTTACTGATTAATTAATCTTGTTTTCCTCTACTTTTCAGTCCATGCTGGTCTAGATTACTTATTTTGTAATATGTAATTTGTATTTTGTATTTCAATTAAAAATTGCTAAAATACTGTATTTTGTATTTCAAATACTTTACTTAAAGATATTTTGTATTTTGTATTTTGTATTTAATTACTTGCGATACTGTATTTTGTAATTTGTATTTCAATTAAAGCAAAGCATGTATTTTGCCCAGCCCTGCTCTTAACAAGGTAGGTAAGGCGACAGTCAGTATTCACCGACGCGACCATTTTTTTTTATTTTTTGGATTTTTATGACCTGGTCACTTGGACCTCTATGTCAAGTCTTATTTTATTTTTCAAATCACTGCACTATGTTACACATTAGAGTGCGGGTGCAACACATTCTAATGTTTTTGTAGTATTTGGCAGCAAATGTATCGAGTCAGCCTTCTGGGCAAACTTCGCTGAGGTAGTCAAAACTACAATAAAATTCTCAGCTCCATTTTACTGAGATCGCGCCTGTTTCAATGATTCCACATATTGTCCAGTTGCGCACAGGGCCGCGCCGCCCTTGTGTGCGAAGTGTGCGGCGCACACAGGCGCCACGATAATAGAGGCGCCGCCATCGAAATTATTTTTGTTACACTTACACAACAACATATTCTTTGTAGTGGAGTATCGATAAGTAAGTAGGTACAATAGGCGCAACATATATATGCCTTGTAAATAACAAAACATAATTATAATGCGCCTATTGTACAAGTCTTCTAAGATAATATTCACGTGTGTAGTTTAATTTTACGCTTTGGGTTTTTTTTACTTAATTAGGAAAATATTATCTAAGTATATAAAACTGGAGAACATTTATTTCGGTCAAAATTAACAAATAATAAAAAAAACATAAGTTGAAACATGAAGATTCGTGAAAAAAAGAGGTGCCTCATAGGTTTCGCACACAGGCGCTGTGGGGGGTCGACGCGGCCCTGGAAGGATGTAAAAGAAATCAACCAAATCAAATAAGTATTTACTATTATTGCTTACTAAAAATCTGTAATTAAAGCATTTTTAAAATTAAAACAGCGTATATAGATTATAGTAGGGTGGTATAGCCGGTTTGCCGGCCACCTCTGGTTTTCGGCCAAAATGTCGTTATATTAATATAATAAGGCAACTTACCCTACTCATTTCAAAAACAACGACTAGTTAATTTATTGGTATAAACCCTACAATATTTTAAATTTGTAGCATTTTAATGATCCAACTGGGGAACACCCAAATACTCCGAAATATTTTATTCCGAATTTCGATGTTCCGATTTTCAAAAGTCCGAATTTCATAATACCTAAGAATTATAATGTCTATTATTCAAAATCACGAAATTTATTTTACCGAAAGTCGTAAATGCGATTTGTTAGTTTTCCGAATTTCATACGTTTAAAGAATCAAATGCTCGAATGGTTCTCGGTCCGAAAAACGATATTCCGATTTTCAATACTTCGAATAACTAAAAGTCAACATGTTGTGCTACAAAATTTAGTGACAGAAACGAATCGCTGCAAAACCGACTTCACGCAGTCTTCTCTGCCCTACCCCTAGAGTGTAATTTAAACCCGCGTAGGCGCGGAGGGGTGGGGCGGCCCGCGAGCTGAGGAGCAGGTGGTTTGAAGGCCCGCCGCCGCGGCTGAGGCTGGCCGGCTTGGCCGGCCAGCAAGCCGAAGCTGCGGTGGTGAGCGTTGAAACCATCTGCGACGATAAGCTCGCGGGGGGCCGCCCAAACCCCGCAGCGCCGGAGCCGTGACAGAAACAATGCTTGCTGCATGTTGCATGCTGCATGCCTGCTTGCATGCTGCATGCCTGTTTGCTTGCTGCATGCCTACTTGCATGCTGTATGCCTGCTTGCATGCTGCATGCCTGCTTTCATGCTGCATAGCTTGCATGTTGCATGCCTGCTTGCATGCATGCTCGAAAACGCATCTGTCATTAGTTTTTTAATTCTACCCCTCCTACTATACATAATATGATACATCTCTCTGACGAGCAATTATGTGTTTATTTGTCTTGCTATACAGTTTTACAAGGCGTTTTTATTTCGGAATTGTATTAATCGGTATTTTAATAATCGGAATTCGCATTTTTGATGTTTCGAATTATCATTCAGTCGGACTTTTTGTTATTCGATCTATTGAAACTCGGTATTTTGAGAATAGTAATTATAAACGATAGGCATATTGAAATTTAGGAATTATAAAAATAGGAGTAATGATAAGTCGGAGTTGTTATATTCGGAATTTTGAACCATTCGGAATTATGAAAATCGGTATTTTGAAATTCGTATTTGTGACTGTCGGAATAAAGTTTTTCGTATTTATGTAGTGTACCCGATCCAACTGTTTCGTCAGTGAGCCTCCGAAAGTCTTGCGTGTGTCGAAATCAGTGAAAAAATAGTGCGCGCGGAATTTTTGCAAGGCAAGTTTCAAAGTTGATTATCGATATATAAATATAAGTTGTTGTTCTGTCTATGAGAGATAAGTTTAGTTAGTGTTATTTTATTTAAAACGGAAGAAAGATTATGTCATTTACATTTAAACTCGATGGCCGGGAAACTAGATAGTGATTTGGGTGACTATTTGTTTCTCGGCCGGCCGGCTAGAGGAAAACCATTCACATTGAATTAATTATTTCTAATATTATATAAGAAATACTTTAACGGAAATAATTTGTGCAAAAAGCAGAACCGCTTCTCATTTATGTGATTAGATTTCGGCCGCATATTTTGAGCCTAATATGTGGTAATGAAACTTTTTAGTCATTGAATATTATGATATATGTATATGAAAATAGGACTTTTAATATTTACTTTTCGGCCTAGGCTAAGCGATGTGTCCGAAAACTAATAATTTGCTAACTGATTCTCGGTCAGTAAAAACTAAAGATAATAAATGACAATAAATAAACTAGTTGAATCGAAATCTTCACTCAGACGAACAATACAGACATAAAGGGACATTTCTATGATTTGATTTATCAGCTATTTAGAAAATTAAGCAAGTTGACCAACGGCTGAAAACTAATACATTCATGTCAGTTTTCGGTCAACTCTAACGATACGGCCGAAAATTAATCAATTTCAATTTGGTTTCCGGCCGTGTTTCAAGGGATGGTCGAAAATTATTTAATATATTTTTTTAATTATTTTCCAAACCTATGTTCCTACTATTATTAATATTTTTTATAATGAATAATTTAAAGATTTTAATTAAAATCGTTGATTTATTAAGTTTCTTTGCTTCTATTCCATTATAGAACCTACTGAATAGCAAATAGAGATCATTTTTCATATAGTAGATTAGTGGCCGAAAACTAGCAAAATAGTGGCTGGAAACTGGCACAGGTGACCGAAAACAGACAAAATGGCTATTTTCAGATATTTTTATTTTTTGTTATTTTACGTTGACGAGTAAAAGGTCTCAAAATATCAAATCTACATGATCTTTTGAGTTCAAAAATATTTTTAAAACTGATCTTCGACTATATTACTAAGGAGAAAAATCGCCACAAAGTCATACATTCACTTAACTGGCCGATAACCGGCTATAAGTCACCCTATATACAATACACCCCTAGTTTTTAATTAGTACAAAAAAATAGGGCTCTATCTGTACCCGTTACTGATCATATTTTTGTAGTCAAAAGTAAAAAATACGAAATCCCAAAATTGTCTACGAGTCGCAATTGGTAAATTCATAAAATGGAAAAACACTGCGCGTAGTATTTTCACACTACGTGCAGTGTTTATCCATTTTGATTGTCATTTATTTATTCTTATTCAATAGCCTGTACAATATTTCCATAAATTGAGTGACATCTATATATTTAAAAGGAGAAACTGACTGACTGACTGACATATCAACGCACAGTCGAAACTACTGGGATTAGGAGCGTGAAATTTTGCACAAGGATTCCTTTTATGACGCAGGCGAGCACTAAGAGAGGATTTTTCAAAATTCACCCCCTAAGGGGATGAAATGGGGGTCCAAAGTTTGCATGGAGAAATCAACTTTCACGCAGGCGAAACCGCTGACAGAAGCTAGTTTTGGAATATAAACAAACTCTAATAACTTTGCTGTTTATGAATATTATTTATTGAGACTTTACTTAAATGATAACATCACCTTTTCTATTAAGCCCTTTAAATATTTGTACTAATTTAAAATTTGTGGTGTGTATACTAACGAACGATAACGATACTAGCTGACTCAGTATGTTCATCATCATCATCATTTCAGCCGAAAGACGTCCACTGTTGAACGTAGGCCTCCCCCAAATGTCGCCACAATGACCGGTCCTGTGCGTCTCGCATTCATCGGATTCCCGCGACCCTCTCCAGGTCAACGGTCCACCTTGTGGGAGGCCTTCCAACGCTGCGTCCTCCGGCACTCAGTATGTTGTGCCATCTAAATTATCAAAGAAAAAATGTGGTGTGGACCCTACCAAAAATTTTATAAAAATCTATCAAGTCGTTTCGGAGGAAATTGATAACAAAAACTATGACACGAAATTTTTATAAATGTATTAGATTATGTAGACACATGATTATGCCTGTAACAACAAAACAATCAAAGTGTCCGATGAATTATTTTTATTTCCATTAAAGTTTTGTCCTTGTCTCTTTAATATTTTTAATTAGTAGTTGTTGCACGCGTGTGTGGAAACGTAAGGTATGGTGTTTGTGCTTGTGCGTGCGACGGTGTGTCTGTGGATGTGTCTGTCTGTGTGTGCGTCTGTGACTGTGTTTCTGTATATAAGTGTGCGTGTGTGTGAAAAAATATATAACGAGATTTATATATCTTTATGTATTAATGTTAATGTTTATTTTTGTTTTATACATATATATGCTTGCATTCATTTATTTGTTTTGGTACTTTTTTATTTATATTTTTATATAGATATAAATGCATACAAGCGCATACATGACACATAGAAAAAAATTACTACTTAGTAATATGAACAATCATAATATATTCTCAGTTTCTTCATAGTCTTGAGTTTTTAGCCAATCTGTCACCATCCGTTTACATACCGAAGTAGTTTTTGTAATTTTAAGAATTTTATTTATGGAGTTATATAAATGCGAAGATTGATTTAAATATTGGTGTCTAGCAAAGTAAGTTCTACATGCGCGTGTTTTAGTTATTATATCATTTCGTCTTTTTGTTAATATAGTGGGATCAACTGGAAGCGTCTTATGTTTATTTAGAGTGGCATGTAGGATATATACAATTTACGAATAGTTATTAGGTTACATAATATTACTAGATTTATTTATTTTTCCAATTTGCACATGAATCAATTATACTGACCTACCTACCTATTATCAACCTATTTTCCATTGTTTTGTTTATTTTTTTTTTGACATTTCATTCAAACTAGTTAACTACCGGGGGCACTGCCGAAGGATTTTTTGAAAGAAAACTAGTGAGTCCGGTCACGAAGACGTTTTAATCAAGACTAAAAATACTTAAAACTAATTCGAACACAGTGTTCTTAATTCTAGGGACTTATCGCTACCGACCTCGTGTCGCCGGGCGTTAGACATAACATCCCGCGACTCTACCACGAATGCTGTATCAGCGGCGGCCGCCAAGGCGTGTACCAACTAGCACGATGTTATAATATTAGGGCTTGATACAGCATGCATAACTCCTCCCCCCATAAGTTCGAAATTATCGGAGGGATGATCATCATTGGGATGATTATTGTCACTCCGATCATTTCGGCAAAAACAATATTTTATGGTTCTTCCATACTTATGAACTATGAATACACAAATACTTAACACTATAATTAAGTATAACACTAGAGTGCCGACGCTAACACTTTTCACGTTAATGAACTGCCGTCTTTCACTTCACTTTTGCTTACTTCCAATAAGTTGTTTAGGTGTTGTATATTTATTAAATCACTAGTGTCCAAGTTGATGGGTTTCCGTTGTAGGTGTGGCTCGATCGCTGTTACATCCGGGAGATTGACAATAGGTAATTTCGAAGAGCCCATATTACTTAAGGCAGTAGGATTCGATTTCAGGGTAATTTTTCCAATCTTGACATCGCAGTGACCATCTAAGTGAAGAGAGTAAGTACCCTTTATTTTTTCCTTTGTTATCTCGTTATTGCAGATCTCTGACAGTATGCTTTCGGCTTTACTATAAATAATCCAACGCCTTTTCCCCACAGCTTCTATCTTAAGGGTGTGAATTTCAACTGGAACAGGATTACAAGAGCTCGTGTTGTGAGAAAACCTCATCAATGCGGTTATGCAGGTATCTTCTTTTGGCAGTTGGGACTCGTCCTCGTAGCACAGGAACTTAGCCTCGTAGAGTTCGTTGCAAGGCTGGGAGAGCGAGACTATTTCGGACCCTTTTACTAAGAGGTAGGGGTGCTTGGGAATAATGATTCTTGTCTGGTTAAAATGATTGGTAATGGGTATTGGAATTGCCCTATAGTATGTATATATTTCATCTTTGGTATCTCTAAGATGAATGTTATTTGACTTCCTTTAGAATAAGCTTTTATTTCTATACACTGTTCCAACTTAACTAGGTTATCATAGCTTACTGGGTATACAAGTTTATTAGACCGTTCTATGGATTTTAATGATTTGAACAATTCATCAGGCTTTATTAGAGACTGGTGTAATATTTTTAATTTACTGAATGTGACGGAAGTTTCAATTTCATTCAATTGACTGCAAAATAGTTGAAAATTGTGTAAAAATAGATTATAGATATTTACAAAATTATGTATCGCAATGTTCATGCTGGTTTGATTAATTAATTTTGTCATCTCCCAAATTTCTTCTTCTATTTGAATGAAATTATTCTTAGTAGAATTCATTATTTTAACTAGAGTTTTAGAAATTTCAGTTATTAGCGTCACCTTGTTTGCTAATGCATCCTGGCGTGTTTTTATATTATCAATCATATTATCATATCTGGTAGCGTCGTCATGGTCTAGGTTACCGGTAATTACCTTAATAATAGATCCTAGAGGATTTAGAATTCTACGTTTAATCTTTATCGATGGGGCTAACTGCTTAAACTTTTCAATGCTACTGTTCATGACGTAATCCATTTGGAGTTTTACATTAAGCAACTGATAATTCGAGGTTTCATTACCCAAATGTTCCTGTATGTATTCATTAAAGTTTGCGTACCTTTTAATATTAAATTCTAAGTCCTCATGAATCAAACTTAAATCTAAAACCTTAATAATAGTCCACTTATTATAACTTACGCTAGCTTGACCTTGCTTCAGAATCAATACGCCTGGATTCTTATCTATCCTTTGAAGTTGAAGGGTGTGTATCCTGGTGGTCAGGGCCAGGAGCACGAGTGGGAACCTGTGGAGGACGTTTAATGTCCTTAAGTGTCACTTTTGTGTCACGATTACTTATTCTAACAGGACAAATGTTCCTAACGACTTCACCCGATACCTGTGCTTTCTGAAAACGAGGTTTGTCTTTACTTCGTCTAATATTCGCACCTTTTATGAATACAGTGTCTCCTTCTTGTATATCGAATGATGTTTCGCCACCGCGTTTTTCTTTAATCTTTTCCTTGATTGCCATTATTTTGTCCGTTAAGTATTGGTAGAGATATTTGGTTCGCTTCATTTGATCGTTGACTAATTGTTGCGTATATTGTTTATTAAAGTTAACTGCAAAAGTGCTATTTGAATCAGTGTGTCCAAACACCACTTCGAAAGGCGTAAGGCCTGTTGTTGAATGTATGGTTTGGTTGTAAGACATAACTGCGTACGTCATTACGTTGGCAGCATCAGTAATTTGACGTTCAAATTTTGCGATACGATATATTTCTAAGATGGTCGAGTGAAAACGCTCTATTAAACCCATAGAATTGGGGTTATGTGCCGTACCTATGTGTAGATCGATTTTATAAAATTGTAGTGTTTCTTTAAACAAGGCGTTGTTAAATTCGGTTCCGGGATCGGCACTTATTCGGTTTGGTACGCCATAGAACGAGAAAAATTTTATTAACGCACGAACTACTTCAGGGGTGGATCGGTTTGAGAGCATAAAAGCCTGTCCTAGTTTACTAAAAGCGTCTATTGTCGTCAAAAAGTATTTGCCTTCTATAGAGAAAATGTCTATAAATATTTCAGCAAAGGGTTTTGTTTGTGTTTGTGTTAATTGTAACGCTGGTTTCAATGGTTTACGATCGTATTTTAGTTTTTTACAGGTTTCACATGAATTAATTACCGTAGCAACAGTAACGTCCATATTTCTCCAGAAATAGTTTCGCTTTATTTTCATGAGGGTTTCTTTAATGCCGCGATGGCTAGTTTTACCTTGATGGTAGGTAAGTACGACTGAACGTTGTTCGTCTTCGTCCTCCACGTATATAATCCTTTTCGTACATTCATAAATTCTAACGGTATCCTTTTTAAATAGTCTAATAACGGCGTCTGTAAACTGATTACGGTGTATTTGGTCTTCAAAATAAAAGAAATATTTTGTTTTAGGTTGTATGTATTCTAGAAGAAACTGTTTTACAAAGTCGGGATTATCTACGGGTAAGTGTATCTCGAAAAATTTTTGTTTGTCACGTGACAAATCTTTTACTGATAATTGATTTCTATTCCAAGTAAACACAAGAACTTGATGGGGCTTCGTGTCTACAGCTTCATTTAGGATGGGGATGCCGTCTGTGTCGATATCTTGTGCTGAATGTATTGTTTCAGGTAATGAACCTGCTGTGAGAGTGCTGGATGAAGATGATCGGACTGGATAAGTTGAGTTAATGTCTGAAGGTGATGAAGCGGTCAAAGTTTCTGAAGAGTCTGATATTGCTATTGGACTGTCAGGTCTTTCAGTATCACCTACATTACCCTGTATGGATGTGTTATTATCTGTATTGGGAAGTATATTTAATTTTATACGAGACAGGGCGTCTGCATTGGTATTTTGGCTACCTTTCTTGTATATTATATTGAAATCAAATTCAGCTAACCTTAGTTTCCACCTAGTTAGCTTACTATTCGGCTCTTTGATTGAATCTAGCCACGCTAACGGCCGGTGGTCTGTATATATTGTGAATTTGCGTCCGTATAAGTAGGGACGGAAGTGTTTTGTTGCCCACACTATGGCTAGCAATTCCTTCTCGATAGTACTGTAACGTGTCTCTGCATCATTTAATGTCCGACTGGCGTATGCAATGGGTTTATCATTTCCAATAACTCCTTGTGAAAGGACGGCGCCCATAGCGTAGTTTGACGCATCAGTGGTTAGAATAAAGGGTTTTGAAAAATCTGGAAATTGTAGAATAGGAGCATTGACTAGTAGTTCTTTGCATCTTTGGAAAGCGTCGATATATGATTGAGTAATTTCTATTTTATTTCTCTTTTTCAGGCACGAAGTAAGGGGTTGTGTGACTTTAGAAAAGTCCTTTATAAATTTTCGATAATAGCCAACCAGCCCAAGAAAACTTTTGATTTCGGTGGGTGTGCGGGGAAGTGGAAAGTTAAGTACTGCTCTGATTTTGTCATCGTTAGGTTCTAGGCCATGTTTAGAAATCTTGTGTCCCAAGTAGAGTACCTCCTTTCTTAGAAACTCACATTTGTCAAGTGTCACTTTAAGGTTGTTTTGTCTGAGGCGATCGAATATTTTTTTTAACTTTTCGATGTGTTCTTGTAAACTATTTGAATAAATTATTATATCGTCCAAATAGACCAGGCAATGTATACCTTGCAACCCTCTCAACACGTCATCCATTGCGCGTTGGAAGGTTGCCGGTGCGGTTTTAAGCCCAAACGGCATGCGGGAAAACTCATAGTGTCCCGATGGGGTTGTAAATGCGGTTTTGGATCTGTCTTGTTCGTCTATTTCAATTTGATGGTATCCACTAGCAAGGTCAAGAGTGCTAAAGTAAGTTGACTTTCCTAGCTTGTCAAATAAATCATTGATGTTTGGTAAGGGGTACTTGTCGTCAATTGTCATGTCATTTAAACGTCGATAGTCTATAACCATTCTGAACTTATGCTCACCCGACGCGTCCGCTTTCTTTGGGACTAGGTGCACGGGGGCACTCCATGGCGAAAAAGATTCTTGAATTACATCGTCCTGTAATAACTTGTCAACTTGTCTTTGTATTTCAGTATTTTGTAACGGTGGATGTCGGTAAGGTCTAATAAAAATAGGCTCTTCGTTTTTAGTCCGGATTCGGTGCTTTACTTGGTTTGTGAATGTTAGGGGAAGCTGCTCGCAGTAAAATATATCTCTATATTCAAAACAAAGTTTTTCTATAGCTTGGCGTTCCTCCGAGTTAGTGTGATCTAATCGTAATTTTGCTAGATTTTGTTTCAGTAATTCGTCAATTTCATAGTTATTCTGTAACCTATCTGATGTTACGTTTATTTCACAGATTTTAGTGTTGTTAAGTTTAGTGGTAGTCAGTGGTTTGGTAAATGTAATTGTCACGGTATTTTGTGAAGCATTCTGAATAACGGTTGTCGCAAAATTATCTATGCATGTAACTATCGCGCTCGGCATACGTACGTCATTACTGAATTTTGTAAACTCAATGATTGCGTCACCGTTATCAAGTTCAGTTGGTACTTTTACTCTCGTTTCAGTTCGGGGGTCTAAAGTTATTTCACATGTGAGGCTGTATACTATAGGTATTTCTGTATCTCGTGTTCGTAAAATTTGCGACTTCATATCAATTGTCGCGTCTAACATTTTTAAGAGATCGGAACCAATCAATCCGTCGTATCGCCCATCGACGTCGTAAACGTAGAACTTGTGTTCAAGGGAACTTTTGAAGGTTTTCAGTAAGGGTATGTATATAACTTGGTCATGTGAGCTACGTGCATGTGTGCTTATAACTTCAAACGGTTCGCTATATTTGTAGGCAGCAACGTATTGATCGGCTTTGCCTGGACTAATAAAACTTCTAGTACTTCCGGTATCAATCATAAGTCGGGCATCTATTTCTGGAATATAGATGTGTGGTAATCGGTTTATACTATTGCAATTTAAATATATTACGTCGGGTGATTCGTTTTCGAGGCTATTATAGGAAAATGTATGTATTCTTCCTGGTTTGTAGGCTCGTTGGGAACCGGCTCCGCATTCTCTGAGTAAGAATTATTGTCATAGACGGTTTGGTCGTGAATTTCCGTAAATTGTAAATTATTTTGACAGTTTACGTAGTCTTGCTGAAAATCCTGGTCTTGTAATATTTGAGTATCATTATTATTATACGTGTAAAACGTAATGTCACTATCAGGGTCATTTGTAATCATATTGTTTCTAAGAGGGCGGGCAGTTCGCATAGAAACATCAGTGTCTTGTGACTGGGCTAGATTACGCTGTGGTTGATGTTGTGGCGGTATACCGAATTTGAATTGCTGGTTTGGTGGATTAAAATTAGTTTTACCCTGTGCGTTATCCAATTGAGATCTATTTCCTTGTTGGGGTAGACTACCAAATTTAAAATTATTTTGCGGACTGCCTGCAATGTACACTGGTGTATAACCTTGAGGCATACCCGGTTTAAGGTAAGTGCGGTTTGGTACACCAAACCCATAATTTGTATTGAAACCAGGCCTAAAAATATTTTGGGGCGAATGTGGAACTCCAAACTTGAAGCGTTGGTTAGCCGGGTAGCCGAAATTATTTAAAACTGGAATGTTAGGTTTTAGTTGAGGCTGCAATTTAAAACCTTGGAAGTTATTATTATTAGATGAAGGATGCGGGGCTGGTTTATTTTTTGCATTATACTGAAATTGAAAATTGACCTCTTCCATGACGACACTGAGCGCACTTTCCAAGCTTGTACAATTTCTGAGTCGTACGATTCGGATTAAATCCTCTGACAGATTATATAAAAACACGTTAAGAGACAAGTTATTATAAATCACCATTTTTGCAGCTCTCATTTCCTCACTAGCAAGCAAATTTACCTTGGAGAACAGAGTGCTGCGTATTTGTTGTATTCTATTACAGAATTATAAGTGGGTTTCATTAGCTTTGATTTTTAAATTTTCTAGTTCAATAGCCACGCAGTCCTCTGATCTCGGGTCACCAAAATGTTGAATAAAAACAGATTTTAATTGATCCCATGTAATTATATCTTCCCTTTCACTTAATAGAGCTGCTGCTCTACCACACAATCTACTGGTGATAGCGTGGGGTACACTACATAAATACGAAAAACTTTATTCCGAAAGTCACAAATACGAATTTCAAAATACCGATTTTCATAATTCCGAATGGTTCAAAATTCCGAATATAACATCTCCGACTTATCATTACTCCTATTTTTATAATTCCTAAATTTCAATTTTCCTAACGTTTATAATTACTATTCTCAAAATATCGAGTTTCAATAGATCGAATAACAAAAAGTCCGACTTAATGATAATTCGAAACATCAGAAATACGAATTCCGATTATTAAAATACCGATTAGTATAATTCCGAAATAATAACGCCTTGTAAAACGGTATAGCAAGACAAATAAACACATAATTGCTCATCAGAGAGAAGTGTAATATTATGTATAGTATGAGGGGGTAGAATTAAAAAACTAATGACCGATGCGTTTTCCTACTCATAATTGCATAGATTGTTTACAGTTATTATCCTTGTGTATATATATCCTGAGTAATTAATTAGGTATCATACTGCTTGTTTTACCATATAATGTGCAATAAAAATATTTTGTTTCCCTGGTCACAATTCTTACCTAACATAACCTAAATGATTCACCAACAATAGAGGGGATCTGGCAATCGACTGCCGCTGCCGCGGCACGCTCGCTTAGCTTGCTCGCCTTCGCGCTTTATTAGTCATAGTTCTAACCTAACCTAACCTAAGTGATTCATCAATAATACAGGGGATTTGCAGCATGCAAGCAGGCATGCAGCATGCAAGCAGGCATGCAGCGTGCAAGCTGACATGGCAAGCAAGCATGCGACATGTAAGCAGGCATGCAACGTGCAAGCAAGCATGCAACATGCAAGCAGGCATGCAGCATGAAAGCAGGCATACAAGCAGGCATGCAACATGCAGCAAGCATTGTTTCTGTCACGGCTCCGGCGCTGCGGGGTTTGGGCGGCCCCACGCGAGCTTATCATCGCAGATGGTTTTAACGCTCACCACCGCAGCTTCGGCTTGCTGGCCGGCGTTGCCGGCCAGCCTCAGCCGCGGCGGCGGTCCTTCAAACCACCTACTCCTCAGCTCGCGGGCCGCCCCACCCCTCCGCGCCTACGCGGGTTTAAATTACACTCTAGGGGTAGGGCAGACAAGACTGCGTGAAGTCGGTTTTGCAGCGATTCGTTTCTGTCACTAAATTTTGTAGCACAACATGTGGACTTTTAGTTTATTCGAAATATTGAAAATCGGAATATCGTTTTTCGGACCGAGAACCCTTCGAGCACTTGATTCTTCGAACGTATGAAAATCGGAAAACTAACAAATCGCATTTACGACTTTCGGTAAAATAAATTTCGTGATTTTTAATAATAGACATTATAATTCTTAGGTATTATGAAATTCGGACTTTTGAAAATCGGAACATCGAAATTCGGAATAAAATATTTCGGAGTTTTTGGGTGTTCCCGATAGCGTGGAAATTATAAGTTGACTGAACAGGATTATTGGGGCCATTAAAGTTTCTTAAGATATATTCACTTTTCTTTATAAACAGGTTTAAAATATTTTTGTCACCATCAAACTTTGGAATTAAACTTAAAATATCTTTAGGAATCATTTGGACCGCTTCTCCAACTTGATCCGGCATTTTTGTCAAAATTAATTAATATACTTAAACAGTAAGTGTATAGAATATTATCTATAGCTTAATAATAGGTCTGCCAATTTTCGTGCAGAAGTTAATTAATATACTTAAACAGTAAATGTATAAAATATTACCTATCTATAGCTTAATAATAGGTCTGCCAATTTTCGTGCAGAAGTTAATTAATATACTTAAACAGTAAATGTATAAAATATTATCTATAGCTTAATAATAGGTCTGCCAATTTTCGTGCAGAAGTTAATTAATATACTTAAACAGTAAATGTATAAAATATTATCTATAGCTTAATAATAGGCCTGCCAATTTTCGTGCAGAAGTCAAATAACTTTCAACAATGTGAGTTTAAAAGTTACGAAATTAAGTCCTACAGGAGCAACACAAGAAATAACAAGGACGAGACAGGATAGTAAAAAGGTCTACTTACAGTCTGCTCGATCCCATGCCTACCCGTAGAGCTGCTCGTGCCGTGGACAGGAACCTTCGACGCCAAATGTGTTAAACTTATTTATTTGGTTCGAGGATACCCGCGAGCCGCGCGCGATACCGATTTGTGTGTTCGCACACAGCTTATAGTCAGCGGATATCCTACCGGCTGCGCCAGTTAACTACCGGGGGCACTGCCGAAGGATTTTTTGAAAGAAAACTAGTGAGTCCGGTCACGAAGACGTTTTAATCAAGACTAAAAATACTTAAAACTAATTCGAACACAGTGTTCTTAATTCTAGGGACTTATCGCTACCGACCTCGTGTCGCCGGGCGTTAGACATAACATCCCGCGACTCTACCACGAATGCTGTATCAGCGGCGGCCGCCAAGGCGCGTACCAACTAGCACGATGTTATAATATTAGGGCTTGATACAGCATGCATAACTAACTACAGTAAATTATGTCAGCAAAATATAAATCAGTCATTTATTTATTCTTATTCAATAGCCTGTACAATATTTCCATAAATTGAGTGACATCTATATATTTAAAAGGAGAAACTGACTGACTGACTGACATATCAACGCACAGCCGGCACAGCCGAAACCACTGAGACTAGGAGCGTGAAATTTTGCACAAGGATTCCTTTTATGACGCAGGCAAGCACTAAGAGAGAATTTTTCAAAATTCACCCCCTAAGGGGTTGAAATGGGGGTCCAAAGTTTGTATGGAGAAATCAACTTTCACGCGGGCGAAGCCGCTGACAGAAGCTAGTTTTGGGATATAAACAAACTCTAATAACTTTGCTGTTTATGAATATTATTTATTGAGGCTTTACTTAAATAATAACAACACCTTTTCTAATAACTTATTAGAAAAGGTGTTGTTATTATTTAACTAATAAGCCCTTTAAATATTTGTACTAATTAAAAATTAGTGATGTGTATAGATACTAGCTGACTCAGTATGTTCATCATCATCTTCATCATCTTCTTGCCCTTGTCCCGTGTTATTTGGGGTCGGCGCAACACGTTTTTTTCTTCCATTCTGCCCTGTCACTTGTCATACTATCACTAACTTCCTTTTCTTTCATATCACTCTTCACACAATCCATCCATCTTTTCTTTGGTCTCCCTCTCCCTTTCCATCCATCCACCTGTAAACTCATTACTCTTTTAGTAACATGCGTTTCATCTCTCCTCTTCACATGACCATACCAAGACAAACGATTCCCTTTCAACTTTTCAGTCACTGGCGCCACTTTCAAACTTCCCCTAATATACTCATTTCTCACTTTATATTATCCATTCTCGTCATACCACACATCCATCTTAACATTCTCATCTCCGCTACGTGCAATCTTTTCAGTATGTTGTGCCATTTAAATTATCCAAGAAAAAAATGGGGTGAGGGGGTGGGAGGGTGAAACATAGCCTAGGACTTGTTCTCAGACCTACTAAAAATTTAATAAAAATCTATCAAGTCGTTTCGGAGGAAATTGATAACAAAAACTATGACACGAAATTTTTATAAATTTATAAGATTATGTAGATACATGATTATGCCTGTAACAACAAAACAATCAAAGTGTCCGATGAATTATTTTTATTTCCAATAAAGTTTTATCCTTGTCTCTTTAATATTTATAATTAGTAGTTGTTATTTCTGTTGTATTGGTTTGCGATGCCCTGTCTGTATAACGCTTGCATTCTAGATCTTGTCGCAAATCTGTCTGTACGAACTGTGTATATCCCACCTGAAAAAGAAAATAAATGTTAAAAAAAACTTTAGCACAATCAGCCTTTTAATGTTCCCACTGCTGGGACTCAGGCCTCCTCACTCCAGGAGAGGGAATGGGCCGTAATCCACCACGCGGGCCCAGTGCGGGTTGGTGAATGTCACATGTCTTCGAATTTTTGGTTCTAGGACATGCCGGTTTCCTCACGATGTTTTCCTTCACCATTTTGAGAGCAGTGGTGATGAAATAAATTACACAAAGTAATGCGCCTGGCTGGGTTCGAACCCGCGACCTACAATTCGTAAGTCGGGGCCGTTACCACTCGGCCACCACTGCTCTAAAAAAAACTTTAATTGGCGTTAAATAACAAACAAACAATATCAGAAACACCGACTTCCGAAATTAAAGTTATTTCGATCTTTTTTAGTGTTTTTTTTTTGTAGTAGTGTCAGTTATTTTTTTTTTTGTAAACATTTTTTTTATTTGTGAGATACACTTAAAGCCTTATAGAGTACCTATTTCTCCTGACAATTCCAAGTACCTAAATCAATATATAAATATAATGTACATGTACATACTTATATTTCTCTATTATATGATTTGTTTGACTAAATTGTCTTTTAATTATCTCACAGATGGTGTAAAAAGTAGAGTATCCAACACGGGGATAAAGCTGTCATTGTCTTGGGCGGCTTGAATTCCTCACTTCACTCAGGTTTCTTTATTAACTCCCTCGCAATGCTCAGGAGTTAATTATATAAATCCCTCACTGACGTTCGGGATTAAAATTAGCAACCTTCGTTTCGTTCGGAATTCAACATGCCGCCCGCGACTTAAAGACACTGCTTTATCCCCTAGTCACATAATCTACTATTATGCATCAGTTCAGGTGTATTATATCCCGATGCTCTAAAAGTTTTAAGAGTGAAACCATTATTTAAGAAAAACAATAAGGAAAACATGGTTAACTACAGACCAATTGGCTTAATTCTTATAATGTCCAAAATTTTTGAAAAATACCTTTATAAAGAACTTTACTCATACCTCGAAAAGAATAATGTCTTCAGTAAAGAGCAAAAGGGGTTTAGACAAAACATGTCAACCAGTAAGGCCATTTATGATTTTTTAAATACCGTTATGACGAATATGGACAGGAGAATCCAGGTGTGTTCTATATACTGCGATATGACGCAAGCTTTTGACTACGTTGACCATAGTATCTTGCTCCAGAAATTAGAAGCTTACGGCATAAGGGGAACATACTAAATCTTATTAAGTCGTACCTTACTCATAGAAAACAGTACACAGAAATAGAAAGAATTAATGTTAAGACAAAGAAAAAGGAAATTTATGTATCAAACGAACGCACTCCTACATACGGTGTTCCCCAAGGTAGCGTACTGGGAGTATTACTATTCATTATATACATCAATGACCTGCCTAGTGCGATTGACCACCCCATGACTCTCTTTGTCGACGACAGCACTATGACTATAGCATGTAAAAATAAAGACAATTATGAAATTGACATTAACGAATCTTGGACATCAATTATATCATGGTTAAACAGAAACAACCTAAAAATAAATCTAGATAAGACAACAATTATGCATTTTAGGCAACGGTTCCAGGCTGAACTTGACATTAATTAACGCAATTTATGATGACACTGAATTTAATAAAGTCGACACTACAAAATTTCTAGGCATTATTATTAACTCGAAATTGAACTGGAAGCCACACATAGAATACCTTAGTAAACGATTGAGCTCTGCTGCGTACGCCTTATATAAACTGGCACCAGAGCTAAATACAGATGCATTAATAACCGCATATCATGGTATAGTAGCGTCGTTATTGCGATATGGAATTATTTTTTGGGGGAATTCCACAGACAAAGTTATAGCATTTAAGACTCAAAAAGATGCATTCGGGCGATGTTCAATTTGAAGTCGACCGACAGCTGTATACCATTCTTCAAAAAACACAGATTATTGACTCTGCCATCTCTGTATATTTTTGAAATTGCGGTATTTGTTAGGACAAATCAGAATCTATTTCCACGACTAGCTGACACCTGCCCCCGCAACAGACGTGACAATAATCAACTGTGTTCGCATACGTCTAACGCAGCATTAATGGGGAAAAGCGTTTTCTGTATGGCTCCTTGAATTTATAACAAAATACCACAGTCCTTTAAAACATTGCCAGTAAATTTGTTTAAAAAGAAGTTTCGAGATTTACTAACAGACAAGTGTTATTAAAGTATAAGTGACTTTTTTTTATTTGTTTTTTAACGTGTGATTAATTTATTAATTAATTTTATTGACTATTTAACATTTATATTTTTTCTGCCCTTTTTTATTAATTTATTAATGCATATTAATGACAATTTTATATTTTATTTTATCTGACATTGATTCATTTGTTAATGCATTTTAATGACTAATTGACATTTTTTTTTAAATTTTTATTCTGACATTTTTTTATTTTATTTTAATTAATTAATGCATTTATTTTATTTGTAATTTTTGGTAAATGATTGTAAACGATGTAAATTTGTACGCCTGAAGGGTGAAACATATACGGACAAAACACTAATTTTGTAACATCCTGCATGCTAAAACTGCATATTGTATACCCATGTTTTGACAAATAAAATTATCTTTATCTTTAACAGGCCAGTCGTCGAAATAAGTCGGTGAAATAATTCTTGCACAATATTATAATAATTTGGAATAACACAAACTTACCATCATTTATAGGATAAATTTCTTCATCTAATTCTAAATCTAAATCGCTTAAACCCCGAGCCGAAAGAACCGAAATGGAAATGAAGATCAAAAACAAAATAAAATATATCTTTGCAGCGGCCATCTTGGAGATGTACTCAACGAGAAATAAGCTTTTACTAATAAATAATGTAATCACAAAAATATTTTATAAAGTGACCTTTGACACCGAATGATAAGAACTTATCTATTTAAAACAATTTAGAGCTTTTTTTTTTTTTTTTTTTTATTAATGATTGGCTCGCGTTTGACCACCATCTCACCTGATGATAAGCGATGATGTGGTCGACGATGGAGCACGCTTGCCTAGAAGTAGCCTATTCACTCTTGACTTAAAGACCCCTAAGTTGTAGCTATCAGGAAACACAGACTCCGGCAAGGAATTCCACTCCTTGGCTGTACGCATAATAAATGTGTTCTTAAAACGTTTTGTGCGTATGGGTGGGATGTCCACCATGTACCGGTGGCGCAACGCCGTACGTCTAGTGGTCCGATGATGGAACGGACTTGGCGGAATTAGATTGTGCAATTCCAGTGCACACTCCCCGAAATGTAAACGATAGAAAACCGACAGGCCAGCAACTAGGCGGCGATGTCCAAGGCTTTGGAGCTTCGACTCAACAAGTGCATCATTGCCAATGATCCTCTTGGCTCGCCTCTCAATTGACTCTATCGCATCAAGCTGGTATTTGGCAGACCCGTCCCAAAGATGAGAGCAGTACTCCATACACGATCGAACTTGCGCTTGATAAAGTTTTAGCAGCTGTTCCGGCGTGAAGTACCGTCTGACCTTCGCGAGGATTCCCAGCTTTTTTGCTGCCAGTTGAGCCTTTGCTTCGATGTATGGCCCAAAGTTGAGAGTTGACGTCAGCGTAACGCCAAGAAGATCAAGATGGTCGGTTATTGGCACGGTCACACCTCGGAAAGATGGAGCCGGGTGGAATTGACTCCGTTTAGCGGAAAAAAGACACGCTTGGGTTTTAGTTGCATTGAACTTGACCAGATTGGCATCGCCCCAATCGGAGACCGCCTTCAAGGACGAGTTCAAGCGTTCAACCATAGCCTCTCGGGATGACTGGATCTGTGACCCACTAGCGCGTGTGTCAGCCACATATCTCTCGGCAACAGTGCTGTCGTCTGCATACCCAAAGATACCGGGTTTAAGTAAGTCATTTATGTGCAGCAAAAACAGTGTTGCCGAGAGTACCGACCCCTGAGGGACCCCGGCATTAATATCCATTTGACCGGACGAGCAGCCATCAACGACCACTCGGATGGATCGATCCCTCAAGAAGTCTGCGATCCAATCATACAGACCAGTGGGTAGACCGAAG
Source organism: Mythimna impura (assembly GCA_905147345.3). Classification (NCBI taxonomy): domain Eukaryota; kingdom Metazoa; phylum Arthropoda; class Insecta; order Lepidoptera; family Noctuidae; genus Mythimna; species Mythimna impura. The sequence goes on along the minus strand of LR990369.1, from coordinate 6,874,039 downwards.
GAAGGAAGCTTAGCAATGAGGTTTTCGTGCCAGACCCTATCGAAAGCCTTCGAGATATCAAGGGAGACGGCAAGCGCTTCCCCATGCTTCTCGATGGCTTCGCTCCAGATGTGAATGGCATACGCTAGAAGGTCCCCAGTGGACCGATTTTGGTGAAAACCGTATTGCCGGTCACTGAGGATGTCGTTAGCTTCTAGGTATGCCAGAAGTTTCTTGTTTAGCACCCGTTCCATACTCTTACAGAGGACGGACGTAACAGAGATGGGTCTGTAGTTTGCCGGGTCAGCTCGACTGCCCTTCTTGGGCACAGGCTGCACGTTAGCTTGCTTTCATGCAATCGGCACTTTTCCAGTCTCATATGAGATGCGAAATAGGCGTGTCATGATCGGAGACAATTCAGGCGCACAAGCTGCTGAAGAGCTGACCAAGACATATTGTTTTCAGCTGATCCGAAATTCATTTTTTGATATTAAAAGCCTGGGGCCTTACCATGGTGTGTTAAAATATCGGAGGGCTTAGCCAAGTTGATAATCTACAATCGTTAACGCTAGTAGAAAACTTCTAATGTATGAAAATGACATCATCTCAACGTTAACTCACGTGGTCAGAACAAAGGAATCGGAGGCGTTACCGAAACGAAATGGTCGTAACTTGGCTAGGCCTGCAGGCTTGCGAGCGAGGAAGAGGGATGGAGCTGCACCCTATATGACTCCATCCCTTTAACAGTTCAGTTCAGGTCGTCAAATATATCGCGTTACTTTAAGAGCTCGTAAAACTCTGCCTCTGCGAACCTCAAATTTTAATCTGGAGAGGACAAAAATACCTGAATGTTGAATAAAATGTCCGCTGAGAAATCGTTACGAACTCGGCACACGTTACGTCCCGGACGTTCGGCTTTTCTAACAGTTTCGGCCGGAACTAAAGCCGAAACCAAAACTGACGTGGTAACCGAAAAACTGTCAAAAATTTAAAATAATATTTTGATATCTACAGTTATTCCTAACTATATTTAGATATACCTATTATGTACATGTTTAGGATTAATTTTATAGTTATACTTAACTTAAAAATAATAAATGATATTTATTTCGCAAATAGGTTTTTAAAAAACACTTTTACAAGTCATTTTTTTCATTAATTTAAACTAGATGAGGCCGGTGTTTCCTAGCTGAATACTCAGAAAAGAAACACCGAAACAAACTCAGGGGTCAGTCTTTCTTAAATTCCATACAGCAAACATGTAATGGTCATATCATATTCATGTATATATAGAGTGATTGGTAATTAGTGTACGATACTTAAACACGTGATTGTGCTCATGATAACCAACAACTTTTACTATGGGAACAAACCTGAAATCGCGAAAAAAAAATCAGCTGTTCAGTACATTTATGTTTGCCTAATGTACTGAACAGCTGATATTTTTTTCGCGATTTCGGCTTTGCTCCCATATTAAAAATTGTTTGTTATCATGAGCACAATCACGTGTTTAAGTATCGTACACTAATTGCCAGTCACCCTAATTATGTGCAATAAAGTAATAATTATTCATTTATTCGAATAAATAAACGATTTCATTAAAATTATAAAACACATGAACGAATCAGTAAGCTTTTAGGGAGGTACTTACCTGTCTATTACAACCGACAGCTCAAAGACTAATTTCGGTCCAGCCGAATATTCGGGATCTTCTAGGCCGAAACCAAAACCGAATCTTCGGTCGAACTCTAAAGCAAATATTTTCAGACTACATTGAGTTTAACGCGGACTGAAGTTCACTGTGTGCGTTGCGTTGCAGCGCCTTGTCACGTTAGTTCTTCTTTTATTGGGGACTTCCCCGTACTTGTCTGTCCGGTCTAGCGCTGTTCTCGGTTGACTTTTGTCTGTCCGGTCTAGCGCTGTCCTCGGTTGACTTTTGTCTGTCCGGTCTAGCGCTGTCCTCGGTTGACTTTTGTCTGTCCGGTCTATCGCTGTCCTCGGTTGACTTTTGTCTGTCCGGTCTAGCGCTGTCCTCGGTTGACTTTTGTCTGTCCGGTCTAGCGCTGTTCTCTGTTGTCTTTTTTTTGTCCAGTCTATCGCTGTCCTCGGTTGACTTTTGTCTGTCCGGTCTAGTGCTGTTCTCTGTTGACTTTTGTCTGTCCGGTCTAGCGCTGTCCTCGGTTGACTTTTGTCTGTCCGGTCTAGCGCTGTCCTCGGTTGACTTTTGTCTGTCCGGTCTAGTGCTGTCCTCGGTTGACTTTTGTCTGTCCGGTCTAGCGCTGTCCTCGGTTGACTTTTGTCTGTCCGGTCTAGAGCTGTTCTCGGTACTTTAAATTCATCATGTACATTATTCAATACAGTTGTATTTATTTTGAAGGTTGAAAAAATACGAGTACTACCTGTCAGTCTGTGTGCTGAGTGCGAATTGTTTTAACGCTAACACGAACGAAACGTCAGTCCCTAACTCCTGAGCAATGCTATAAAACAGTGACTATCTGAAGCCTACTCCTCGGTAACGGCTGGGTCAATAGGTTTGAAAAAAATATATGTTTATTATAGATTCATGTACAACATTATCAACATATGATTTTTTCGTATGACTACCTAATACTTTTGCCAAAAAAAAAATTTTTAACAATATGATTTTTTTTTCGCTTGTTTTCCCTACTTCTTTCAAACGGCTTTGATCTTTAGAAATATGTTTACACAAAAAAATTGCTGGTTAAGTGTTTTTCAGTGTTCTTCAGAATGTACAGTCATGGGTCAAAAGTGCAGTTCCATCTTACCAATGCTAAAACGTTGAAAATTTCTTTTTATAAGAGGGTCAATGGTCCATGACTGATTTAATTGGTAGCATAGAATCTAAAGTATTGAATAAACTAGTTGTGGACTAATGAACTTCTACAATAAAGAAATTTTAGACACTTTAGCATTGGTTGTAAATCAGTCAAATTTCACAAAAAAAAATTGATTTAAAGGTCAGCGGGTCTCTATTCGGGCACAGCTGGCCGGAAATAAATGCACAGATACTCCTACTGTCGCCTAGGCGGCGGTACGAGACTAAGGGGGTTACCATGACGTTCAAAGTAAGATTGTTTTATTCTTATTTCAGTGTGGGTAAGAGACAGAGCTATACAGGTTGTCTAGCGCCATTTCTTACCCACACTGGAAATAAGAATGAAACAATCTTACTTTAAACGTCATGGTACAGGTCTATGTGTGCATTTAATTCCGGCCAGATGTTCAAGGGACTCGCACTAGGCACTCTGGTTTTACCAACGGCCAACACAAATTTATCAGGCGGGCATTTAATTGGGCTTTCCCCACCCGTCTATCGTCGTCGTGAGCATAATTTTGATAAAGAGGCAACGCGATAAAAGAGAGATAACCCCAGAACGCTCTGTTGGCTTTTGGTAATTCCGTCATTTACCTACTAGAATATTTCATAAAACTTGTTACAAGAAAATACGAGATCTTTCAAAAACTTTAAAAGTTTTAGGAAAAATTTTCGTCATTCAGATGTTAGTTTTTATGAAAATATTTTATTGTGTGCTCGGGTCCCAGTTACGGAAACCGGATTATTACCTGCGTCGTGTCGCTGGTTCAACTTTAACGGTGTGCATGTAGTCGTGTCGATGGAGAACTTATATTATTAACGTAGCAAAACGTAAACGCGGGCCCGGCTGCCCACGCGGGTCCTCGCAACGGAGCACTTTTGTATGGGACCGCAGTTTCGGCCCTTATACATATGTTTTATGCTAATAAATTAATCTTATCTAAACTAGAATATCTTTCCTCTCTAGTGTGATAATTATATATATATATATATATATTATTTGTTTATTTCGATTTTTTTTTGAGGCTACGGAAGAGCTCAGCACAATGCTCAATGACCTCAGTAGAGCTTCCGAAAGAGTGGGTCTTAAAATGAACATGGACAAAACTAAAGTCATGATAAACAACCATGTAGCACCCACTCCTATCAAGATTGGAGACTCTATACTCGAAGTTGTGGACGATTACGTCTACCTTGGACAGACAGTCCAGTTGGGTAGATCTAATTTCGAGAAAGAGGTCAACCGTCAAATCCGACTCGGCTGGGCGGCGTTCGGGAAGCTGCGCGGTGTCTTCTCATCCAATATACCACAGTGTCTCAAGACGAAAGTCTATGATCAGTGCGTGTTGCCATTGATGACATATGGTTCCGAAACGTGGACGCTCACAATGGGCCTCATCAGAAGGCTCAAAGTCACCCAAAGGGCAATGGAAAGGGCTATGCTCGGAGTTTCCTTGCGTGATCGAATCAGAAATGAAGATATCCGCAGGAGAACTAAGGTTGCCGACATAGCACGAAGAATCGCAAAACTTAAGTGGCAATGGGCAGGGCACATTGCTCGCAGAACGGATGGCCGTTGGGACCGAAAGGTTCTGGAGTGGCGACCGCGTACCGGAAGACGCAGTGTTGGAAGGCCCCCTGCAAGGTGGACCGATGACCTGGTGAAGGTTGCGGGAATCCGATGGATGCGAGACGCACAGGATCGTTCGTTGTGGCGACATTTGGGGGAGGCCTATGTCCAGCAGTGGACGTCTATCGGCTGAAATAATGATGATGATGATTTGTTTATTTATAATATAAGGTATATAATTATAGTTATATAAGTATTTATAAGTTCAAGATTTCACAAACTCTTCCTATTTCTACACACTATTGTCTACATTTCCTTTTATCTCTCCTTTCGCAGGTCTGCTGGAAGAAATTTCTTTTAGAAATAAGCGCCCTGGGACGAAGGCAACGAAGGAACAGGAGTGGGTTTTTAGTCAGTAAAAGTCTGACACTATCTCCCGCCCCGCCCAAGAGCGGGATTTGTCATAAGATGATTTTCCCACCTATAAAAAAAAAAGTACCTTTGTACATTTTGTTTTTGTTACTGTATCTTCTTCCAATATAATGTTTGTACAAAAATGATAAAATAAATAAATAAAATAGACTTGAAAAGAAAAATACAAGACTGAAATGTAACATATTTATTGAATAACATCGATTACAGTGCTTACAAGATACAAATAATAACAACATCGATTTAAATAATACTTCATAATAATCTTTTAACATCACATTTAACATTAAATTAAAGAAAAATGCAATTCTTCAGCGCAACGTTTCTGTTCAAAACAGAATTCAAATAATTTCTTATACCTTTGGAATAAATAGATTTATTATATTAATTTAATACAGAGTGGGGTTATTATAGTTAACATTCGTTATTTTTACATTTACACACATCGAATAATTTACAAATACACATTTTTTTTTAAATTATTATTGATGGAGAAAGGCAGATTTTCCATTATGATAGTAAAGCCTGTTGTCCACGGACGCGTAGCTTCATAGACGCATATTCGTCATTATACAATGCGTTCCAAATAAGAATAGGATCGATTGCCATGTTGTGACGTCACGTCATGCTGTCAAATCGAAGAAATGGCTCAAAATTTAAGAACTCAGAGATGTGCAAAATTGAAGAACTGGATTCTGATTAAACTTTCGTTCACAGTTCGTAAATAAATTAGATTTTAAAAATTTCTTGTTTTGCTCACCATAATTCTTCGATTTGACAGTATGACGTGACGTCACAACATGGCAATCGATCCTATTCTTATTTGGAACGCATTATACGCTTGTTGTACGCCTGCGTGAAGCTCGAATATCTCACGTGCGTGTTACATTAAAGCTAAAGACAAACTAAGCCCACGTATGCTACGTATTATGACATCTTGAGTTTTTACTTAGTCGATAACTTACGTGAGACGCGTATAACAGCATTGCGTATGCCAAGTATGTCTCTAAGTCATCTGTTTTCAAGAAATTTCAAGAGTCAATATGCCATAATGCATAGCATACGTGGGCTGAACTTGTTTTCAGCTTAATGTCACCGGTACTCACACACTTCATACTAAAACAAAGCAGCGCAGCTTGGCGACAGACATAGATACAGTGTACCCTCCCTGTACCAGTCAGTGTAACTTCCCTGGACGATCTCCTTCGCAAAGAATCTTACTAATATACTAAAGTGATACCTGGGTACTTGGGAGTTCAAGGGACCTAAGATTTTTTGTCACTCGAAGAGGCGTTTCATTAGCACAGTTTCCCAAATAGCCAGGTTTAAAGTGACGTTGTCTCTTTCACAGAGGGCCCCGTGAAGAAATTCGAATGTTTGCAAACAAGTGTGGCAAAGTAGTCAGGGGGGGGGGGGGAGACAATATTTGGTAATGCCCTACATGTATGCTTCACGATTCACCGGTAGGCGTAAAGTATTAATCTATTCTGGCCAAGTCAAAATCAGGAGATAGGTATAATTATCTTCAACTTGAGATTGTCATTGAAAAATAGCGAAATTGCCCGTGGTCTCTTAAAAAGGATTATGTACTTTCTATTACTTGGGGCCACGGGGTGACACTACATCTCACCCCTAGCGCGCGCATTGAACTAACCAGGACTTTACTAGATCACGAAATTTATTTGGTGTGAACAAATCGAAAGAATAGGAGGCCTGTAGCGATATCTATGGCGTCACATAAGAACTAATCCAGCATCGCGCAATTAAAGTTCTCCGCGCGATTAGAACATATAGAACAGCCCGAAATCATCTATCGGGCAGTTGCCCACCAGACATAACACCCGTCTGGTCGGAGGATCCTCTCTTTTCAACGGAGGTTTGCGGGATTTTACTCTCTGTTCCGCATACCTCCAAACTGGTGACCCCGAAGTGATGATTGACAAGAAAATCAATTATCGCGTAGTTGTCCGGTCGAAGGATCCTCCTTTTGCAACGGAGGCCCCAATTACCCAGGTTTCACTATAAAATAGAAACTAAAGAAGTATAATTACAATAGTATAATAGACAGTATATATTACAGAATACAAGTACTTAATGCTGACGTTAAAATATACGCATACATTTCAGTATGCAGTGCGTTTATAAAGCGTCTAAGTACGTCCCAGTATCGGGTATAATCCCGGAATTTCCGGGACCGAAATGTTCAAACACTTTGGACCGATTTGGGAAATAAAGCAGTGTGTTGATCAACTAACCTTAGCATACTATCTATAGTTAATTGGTCAGCAAGCGTGGTGGTTACAAAAATGTCATAATATTATCTATAAACAACACTATTTTTAGTATATGCGAAACCTGAATATAGTTTGTCCAGAATCAGTAACTGAATCGATTCAAATAATTTTTACACCATGTTATATTTTTTCCCAAAAATATTTAAAGAAGGTCACGGCAGGCATTAGGCACCAGTGCACAGCTGGGTTCGGGAGCAAAACAACCCCTCAGTAGGATGGCTCGGTGACCATGTATTTGTGCGGACAACCAAGTAACATAACAAGCTTATAACTTTGTGATTTTTCATGATACAGTTATGAAATTTTGTACACAGATTCTTTACATAAAAATACTAGACACGTGTTGAGGGTTTCACATAAACTAAAGCTAATGTTGTATATAAAAGGCCTTTGCCTTTTATATCCTTACTCACTCACTGACTTATCACCGCCCAGCCCTAACCCTGGGACATAGAACGCCGAAATTTTGAACAGAGGTTCTTTTTATGAGTGTTCGGCCAGACTGGAAGAGCGCATGCGGGGCGGGCGCGGCGTGGCTATCTCAAACAGCTACTTCATTTGAGTGTCCATAGCGGGCACGCGGGCGCGCGGGCGGCGAGCGGTAACCCTGTCCTGCAGGGACAGGGTTGCCGCCGCCGCTCCCCGCACCGCGCTGCCAGTCTGCCCAAGTAACAAGCGCGCGTTCCCGCACCATGCCGCCAGTTTAGCCGAGCACTGATGCATACAAATAACAAGAAAAGGTTTTTCCAAAATTCATCCCCTAAAGGGAAATCTACTTTCACGCGTGTGAAATCGCTAGCAACCTAGCCAATCAAGAAATGGCAAAGAACTTATAAAATGCAGCTATTATTCTTTTATAATAGCTGCATTTTATAAGTAGCCTACCTAACCTAGCCAATCAAGAAATAGCTATATTATTCTTTTATTAGCTTCGCCAAACTTAGTCGCAGCGGGCTGGAAGACCTCCCACAAAGGGGATCGATGAGCTGGTGAGGGTCGCAGGAATCCGATGGATGCGAGACGCACAGGACCAGTCGTTGTGGCGACATTTGGAGGGGGGTGGGCAATGTCCAGCAGTGGACATCTTTTGGTTGAAATGATGATGATGTGTTTCGACTTGAATGAATCAACCAAATTAAATGGTGATACACTTTCTTAACAAAAATGAATAATATTGGGTGATCTATGTAACATTGCTATTATGTACTTAAAATGATAAAAATCAGCATTTTCTTTTTAACTTGTGTTTTATAAATTATACAATTTAAGCTCCATTTTATATTCTGCACAGCTTATAACTAAAATATTATTTAAAGTAATATAATAAATTGACAATTTATTATATTATAATTATTGATGCTGGTAACATTTTTCATACATTATTGATATTTTCGATTACATACACACACAAAACATTAAAATAGTTTTTTTTTTATATTCGTGTAGTTTATAAATAAATCTTATTGTCGATGTCAACATATATAAGGAAAAGACAAACTTGGCAAAATAGAGTAGAAATAAATAGAAGTTTCACGTTTTTTTTTTCACGATTTGAATAAGACGCTGTAGTAAAAAGAACTGTTGCTTTTCTAAATTATTAGGCGCTTCTTCGTACAAATATTAATAAAATCCATATTTTTTTTACCTAATGTTTAAACGAAGCTCAAACTAAAATTCGTGAAAGTAGCAATTAGTAAGCAAATATTGATACAACAAACTTTTAGAAATTCTGCGTCCTTCATTTTGAACACGGAGGCCACCATCCATCCTAATGTCAGAATGGCTGGTCAAAAAAGCCTTAGCCTTCGTCCTCTCTCCTAACTTTGCTGTGCCCGACAGGGTCCATATTGATCTTGACAATATTTTATACCATTTATGTACATAATATGGAATGCAATAAAGTATTGAGTATTGAAAAAATATTCATATTTCACTGAATGTATGATATGTAGCAATTATTGAATAAATGTAGCAAATATAAGCAATTGGGTAGCAATTCTTGAATATACTTTCAGAGCCGCTTGCCATAGGCAACCAGCCATTCTGAAGCCAACCATTCATCGACAGTTTAATTTCTCTTAGACAAAATAGTCTTTAGAATTATCGTCGTCAGTATCACGTTTAACCACTATCTCACCTGATGGTAAGCGACGATTATTTTTAGATGGGAAATCATCCAATGATTTCTCTCGCTCTAGGGCGGAGCGAGAGGGCGTGTCAGATTTTTACTGACCACACCTATGTTCCTTCTTTGTCTTGCGTACCAGGACCATGGTTTTCCCTTTCGGAAGCCAACCCATGGCCCCAGTAGGCTTCGGCCCTGCTGGGCCCCTACAGTCTTGCTGACATCTCTGAGGCTCGCGTGGAACACTACGCGCATGGTAAGCGATGATGTGGTGGACGATGGAGCACGCCTCGAAATAGTCTCTTGACTTAGAGAACATCAGGTTACGACTATCAGGAGAAACAGACTCAGGTAGGTAATTCCACTCCTTATATGAACTTATTTTTATTATATACTAGCTTTTGCCAGCGGCTTCGCCCGCGTAAAATTAGTTCTTATCGGATGTCTACACCCTATCTTCTTCTTAGCGTATCGATAGTTCAATTCCTTGCCTGGCCCAGTATTCGGCCACGGCAATGCCGTCCGCTGATGCTGTCATTAGGTCCCTACTTGAACAGGTAACAAGACACGTTATGCAGGATCGAAGGTGGGACATGGTCTGGGGAGAGACGCCGCACAAACACTGAAGACCGAAACCGTCAGAGAACCCCCATCTGTGGAGATTGTCTTTGCTGCACCCAACTTGGGTGCGGAGTCTGTTTAGAGTTTTCCAGGTGGGCCATGGCAACTCGTATCCAGGAGAGAGGCTCTCCGACGACTCGACAAAATCATCAGGAGGTTTAAACTTCTCCCGCCAGAGGTCGCATCTCTCCGAGGTGGTGTTACCTTGAGATGGGCTCACGCTTACACCCTATAAGAAACCTACCTGCCAAATTTTAAGTTTGTAGGTGTTATAGTTTCTGAGATTTCTTGATTAATCAGTGAGTGGTATTTCACTTTTATATATAACTAGCCGCTACCAGCGGCTTCGCCCGCGTGAAAATACATTTCTCCATACCAATTTTGGACCCCCGTTTCATCCCCTTAGGGGGTGAATTTTAGAAAATCCTCTCTTAGTGCTCGCCTACGTCGTAAAAGGAAACCTTTTGCAAAATTTCACGCTCTTAGTCCCAGTAGTTTCGGCTGTGCGTTGATAAGTCAGTCAGTCAGTTTCTCCTTTTATATATATAGATATATAGATTACAGCTTTTAGGACTTACAGCTTAAATTAACTGAAAAGAAAAACAAACATAGGCATTTTTAGTTCGATTCCCGAATCGTCTCTCAAAGATTTTGTCGAATCGTAAAAAAAGTAAAATTTTTAGACTTTTTCTTTTTATATATATATAGATTTTAGTTTATTGGACATGAATAAGAAAAAGGAGTTAGTGATAGCGTGTCGGGTGACAGGACAGAATGGAAGAAAAAAAAACGTGTTGCGCCGACCCCAAATAACTCGGATTAAGGGCAGGAAGATGATGATAATTTTAGTCTATTGGACATCTAAAATCTGCGCTTACATAATGACAGCTTCAAAAAGTTGCCAGATCAAAAAATAATTTCTACACTACTTTGCCAAGCCTCAATTTGAAATCGACAAAAACTAAAAAAAAAAATACATCATTAAATCGGTCTTATATTTTTACAAACGACCATTTTGCGCGTTAAGTTAAATTGGACTCAATTATTTACACGTTAAACCTGGTTTCTGAGCCGTCGGCTAGCATTAGGGTGACTGTTCTGGAGTTAGTCCACACGAGGCGAGCGAGCCTGGCTGGGTTCAGTCTAGCCACGTCCGCCATTGGGGCTGTGCTGTAGCATTTGACGCAACGGGTCTGAGCTGCGCCTAGGCCGAACATACCTGTGAAAAAATGGAAAGAATTAGTATTTTGAACTTGCTTCTGACAGTAACAAACATACACACTGAAAGGAAAATCCGGAGTCTTGGAATGCAACGCAAAGAAGGAACAAAAGAATGGAATTTAATCAGTAAAAGTCTGACACGCCTTCCTGCTACGCCCTTGTGCGCGAGAAGTTATTGGATGATAACCCACCTAAGCCTTTATAATAGAGTGATTGAGTTGTAGTTTTTTTTTTTGATGTGGGTCATCCAATGACTTCTCGCTAGGGTGGAGTAGGAGGGCGTGTCAGACTTTTACTGACTAAAACCACATCTATGTTCTTCAGTTACGCTTTACGTTCTAGGACCACGGATTTCATTAATTGCCCGTCGGCATCGGCCCTGCTGATATCTCTTCGAGGCGCGCGTGGTATACTTCGCGCTGTTGCCGACTCGGGCTCAGTCTGCACGGTTACTAGACCGGCCGGACGGCGAGCTACCTATTGTTCGTCGTCCGCTAACCCGCTCCTACCGTGGTCAGTAGCCGGGGTTAGGGCGGCTGAAGCGTGAGGACATCTGTTCCCTCACGCATGTGGCCTCCTCCTTCTCTAGCATTACTGCTGCTACTGCAGAGATGACCGTTTCCCATTTCTCCTCGCTCCGGACCATGGCTTAAATCAGGGCGGAGCGCTCAGGTCGCCGCCACCTCACGTCTCCACTGGCACACGGCGCGTTTCGGCCGAGCGGGGCACACCTCCACCGTATGTTCTACCATGTCCTCTGGGCGGTTCGCATAATGGTGACACCCGACCGTTTCTTCCGTATGAATCCGTTGCAGGAACATCCCGAACTTACCATGTCCAGTGAGGACCTGCGTCATGCGGAAGGTGAGGACCTTCGTCAGGCGGAAGGTGAGGACCTTCGTCAGGCGGAAGGTGAGGACGCCGTGATGCCTCACCAACCACTCCTCAAAGAAAGGACTTACTGCTTGTTTATGGCGTGCCTTATGCTGTAGTATTTAGTATTACAATATTTGCCGAGGTCTATTTTGTTGGACCGTCTATGTGGTGGATTAAGGTCCATTCCTTCTCCTAGAGAGGAGGTCTGAGGCCCAGCTGTGGGAATATTATAAGACTGCTTATGGTAATTAGATGATGATAGTGTTGAATGCGCCGCCAGCGACTGCAAGCGCCGGGCGCGCAGCTCATGGCGGATGGTCAGCTGTCCGGTGTTACTGCTCACATGATGATGAGGGACTCACCCGCAGTACTCTGCCAGAAGGACAGCCTGTTGTCGGCTGTGGCGTAGGACACGAGGTAGCGTCCGTCGGGGCTGAAGGCGCACGCGGTCACGGGCCCAGCTCGTACATGGCCAGCTGCCCACATGATGATGAGGGACTCACCCGCAGTACTCTGCCAGAAGGACAGCCTGTTGTCGGCTGTGGCGTAGGACACGAGGTAGCGTCCGTCGGGGCTGAAGGCGCACGCGGTCACGGGCCCAGCTCGTACATGGCCAGCTGCCCACATGATGATGACGGACTCACCCGCAGTACTCTGCCAGAAGGACAGCCTGTTGTCGGCTGTGGCGTAGGACACGAGGTAGCGTCCGTCGGGGCTGAAGGCGCACGCGGTCACGGGCCCAGCTCGTACATGGCCAGCTGCCCACATGATGATGACGGACTCACCCGCAGTACTCTGCCAGAAGGACAGCCTGTTGTCGGCTGTGGCGTAGGACACGAGGTAGCGTCCGTCGGGGCTGAAGGCGCACGCGGTCACGGGCCCAGCTCGTACATGGCCAGCTGCCCACATGATGATGACAGACTCACCCGCAGTACTCTGCCAGAAGGACAGCCTGTTGTCGGCTGTGGCGTAGGACACGAGGTAGCGTCCGTCGGGGCTGAAGGCGCACGCGGTCACGGGCCCAGCTCGTACATGGCCAGCTGCCCACATGATGATGACGGACTCACCCGCAGTACTCTGCCAGAAGGACAGCCTGTTGTCGGCTGTGGCGTAGGACACGAGGTTGCGTCCGTCGGGGCTGAAGGCGCACGCGGTCACGGGCCCAGCTCGTACATGGCCAGCTGCCCACATGATGATGACGGACTCACCCGCAGTACTCTGCCAGAAGGACAGCCTGTTGTCGGCTGTGGCGTAGGACACGAGGTAGCGTCCGTCGGGGCTGAAGGCGCACGCGGTCACGGGCCCAGCTCGTACATGGCCAGCTGCCCACATGATGATGACGGACTCACCCGCAGTACTCTGCCAGAAGGACAGCCTGTTGTCGGCTGTGGCGTAGGACACGAGGTAGCGTCCGTCGGGGCTGAAGGCGCACGCGGTCACGGGCCCAGCTCGTACATGGCCAGCTGCCCACATGATGATGACGGACTCACCCGCAGTACTCTGCCAGAAGGACAGCCTGTTGTCGGCTGTGGCGTAGGACACGAGGTAGCGTCCGTCGGGGCTGAAGGCGCACGCGGTCACGGGCCCAGCTCGTACATGGCCAGCTGCCCACATGATGATGACGGACTCACCCGCAGTACTCTGCCAGAAGGACAGCCTGTTGTCGGCTGTGGCGTAGGACACGAGGTAGCGTCCGTCGGGGCTGAAGGCGCACGCGGTCACGGGCCCAGCTCGTACATGGCCAGCTGCCCACATGATGATGACGGACTCACCCGCAGTACTCTGCCAGAAGGACAGCCTGTTGTCGGCTGTGGCGTAGGACACGAGGTAGCGTCCGTCGGGGCTGAAGGCGCACGCGGTCACGGGCCCAGCTCGTACATGGCCAGCTGCCCACATGATGATGACGGACTCACCCGCAGTACTCTGCCAGAAGGACAGCCTGTTGTCGGCTGTGGCGTAGGACACGAGGTAGCGTCCGTCGGGGCTGAAGGCGCACGCGGTCACGGGCCCAGCTCGTACATGGCCAGCTGCCCACATGATGATGACGGACTCACCCGCAGTACTCTGCCAGAAGGACAGCCTGTTGTCGGCTGTGGCGTAGGACACGAGGTAGCGTCCGTCGGGGCTGAAGGCGCACGCGGTCACGGGCCCAGCTCGTACATGGCCAGCTGCCCACATGATGATGACGGACTCACCCGCAGTACTCTGCCAGAAGGACAGCCTGTTGTCGGCTGTGGCGTAGGACACGAGGTAGCGTCCGTCGGGGCTGAAGGCGCACGCGGTCACGGGCCCAGCTCGTACATGGCCAGCTGCCCACATGATGATGACGGACTCACCCGCAGTACTCTGCCAGAAGGACAGCCTGTTGTCGGCTGTGGCGTAGGACACGAGGTAGCGTCCGTCGGGGCTGAAGGCGCACGCGGTCACGGGCCCAGCTCGTACATGGCCAGCTGCCCACATGATGATGACGGACTCACCCGCAGTACTCTGCCAGAAGGACAGCCTGTTGTCGGCTGTGGCGTAGGACACGAGGTAGCGTCCGTCGGGGCTGAAGGCGCACGCGGTCACGGGCCCAGCTCGTACATGGCCAGCTGCCCACATGATGATGACGGACTCACCCGCAGTACTCTGCCAGAAGGACAGCCTGTTGTCGGCTGTGGCGTAGGACACGAGGTAGCGTCCGTCGGGGCTGAAGGCGCACGCGGTCACGGGCCCAGCTCGTACATGGCCAGCTGCCCACATGATGATGACGGACTCACCCGCAGTACTCTGCCAGAAGGACAGCCTGTTGTCGGCTGTGGCGTAGGACACGAGGTAGCGTCCGTCGGGGCTGAAGGCGCACGCGGTCACGGGCCCAGCTCGTACATGGCCAGCTGCCCACATGATGATGACGGACTCACCCGCAGTACTCTGCCAGAAGGACAGCCTGTTGTCGGCTGTGGCGTAGGACACGAGGTAGCGTCCGTCGGGGCTGAAGGCGCACGCGGTCACGGGCCCAGCTCGTACATGGCCAGCTGCCCACATGATGATGACGGACTCACCCGCAGTACTCTGCCAGAAGGACAGCCTGTTGTCGGCTGTGGCGTAGGACACGAGGTAGCGTCCGTCGGGGCTGAAGGCGCACGCGGTCACGGGCCCAGCTCGTACATGGCCAGCTGCCCACATGATGATGACGGACTCACCCGCAGTACTCTGCCAGAAGGACAGCCTGTTGTCGGCTGTGGCGTAGGACACGAGGTAGCGTCCGTCGGGGCTGAAGGCGCACGCGGTCACGGGCCCAGCTCGTACATGGCCAGCTGCCCACATGATGATGACGGACTCACCCGCAGTACTCTGCCAGAAGGACAGCCTGTTGTCGGCTGTGGCGTAGGACACGAGGTAGCGTCCGTCGGGGCTGAAGGCGCACGCGGTCACGGGCCCAGCTCGTACATGGCCAGCTGCCCACATGATGATGACGGACTCACCCGCAGTACTCTGCCAGAAGGACAGCCTGTTGTCGGCTGTGGCGTAGGACACGAGGTAGCGTCCGTCGGGGCTGAAGGCGCACGCGGTCACGGGCCCAGCTCGTACATGGCCAGCTGCCCACATGATGATGACGGACTCACCCGCAGTACTCTGCCAGAAGGACAGCCTGTTGTCGGCTGTGGCGTAGGACACGAGGTAGCGTCCGTCGGGGCTGAAGGCGCACGCGGTCACGGGCCCAGCTCGTACATGGCCAGCTGCCCACATGATGATGACGGACTCACCCGCAGTACTCTGCCAGAAGGACAGCCTGTTGTCGGCTGTGGCGTAGGACACGAGGTAGCGTCCGTCGGGGCTGAAGGCGCACGCGGTCACGGGCCCAGCTCGTACATGGCCAGCTGCCCACATGATGATGACGGACTCACCCGCAGTACTCTGCCAGAAGGACAGCCTGTTGTCGGCTGTGGCGTAGGACACGAGGTAGCGTCCGTCGGGGCTGAAGGCGCACGCGGTCACGGGCCCAGCTCGTACATGGCCAGCTGCCCACATGATGATGAGGGACTCACCCGCAGTACTCTGCCAGAAGGACAGCCTGTTGTCGGCTGTGGCATAGGACACGAGGTAGCGTCCGTCGGGGCTGAAGGCGCACGCGGTCACGGGCCCAGCTCGTACATGGCCAGCTGCCCACATGATGATGACGGACTCACCCGCAGTACTCTGCCAGAAGGACAGCCTGTTGTCGGCTGTGGCGTAGGACACGAGGTAGCGTCCGTCGGGGCTGAAGGCGCACGCGGTCACGGGCCCAGCTCGTACATGGCCAGCTGCCCACATGATGATGAGGGACTCACCCGCAGTACTCTGCCAGAAGGACAGCCTGTTGTCGGCTGTGGCATAGGACACGAGGTAGCGTCCGTCGGGGCTGAAGGCGCACGCGGTCACGGGCCCCGAGTGCGCCGCCAGCGACTGGCAGCGCCCCGCGCGCAGCTCGTACATGGCCAGCTGACCGGTGTGACTGCCCACTGAGGAAAATGAACGTAAAGTTAGCTGTAAGTCATCATAATTTCGGTCGAAAGCCGTCCAATGATGGAAAAAGGCCTCGCCCAAGTATCGCCACAACGAACGGTCTTGCCCAAGCAGCAAAATTGTACTATAACTAAAGCTTAATTCGCAAAGAAATTTAACCACAATGGCGGGCACTATTTTGATCATAGTACTATAGAAGACCTGTAGTCGCCAACGATACACTATTTTGTTTTATAGTGGAAGATTACGGAACTAGTGTTCGATTAATTTATTTTAATTAGAATAAGACTTACTAATTTATGAGGGGCTTTAAAAATTGGGTGCTAAACTATGCCTCTCCATTTCAGTGCCTTATTCGCTATTACTATTGCATGGTCGCCATGATAAATATCTAGATATTGTAATTTAACTTGGCACGATTTGATGAAATTAGAAATGTAAGTGTAACACAAAATCACTTTAACAACACCAATTGTATGAGAATGAACGAACGAGCGTATTACTGTGATATATAGTAATGTAAAAGAACCACAATCGCTATTATAAAACATAAAAGTACATTAGTAGCGTTACCGTGGCTACTACATCACATTGGTGATTTTCCTCATTGTAACATCAATCTAACAGATCAAAAATGGTACACCGATATACAACTACTATATCAGCGAATAACGATATAACTGCGCTTAATCAGAGTTGTGTAAACGTTCTTTGGTCTATTAAAGAACTACTCAGTAACACCAATTAGTTCTTGAAAAACGTTCTATGGGTTGCTTTAGAATAAGGCTTTGCTGCTTGGGTGTGCGTCTCGCATCTATCGGATTCCCGGGACCCTCACCGGGTCATCGGCCCACCTTGTGAGAGTGTGCCTTTCCAACGCTGCATCTTCCGGTACACGGTCGCCACTCCAGAACCTTAGTGGCAGTGGACAGGGTCCATTGCTCGCAGAACAGATGGTCGATAGGGCCGAAAGATAGCTAGCTAGTAAGTATGTGGAGGAAATTCTAAGGAAAAAATTTATCATCATCTTCCTGCCCTTGTCCCGTGTTATTTGGGGTCGGCGCAACATGTTTTTTTCTTCCATTCTGCCCTGTCACTCGTCATACTATCACTAACTTTCTTTTCTTTCATATCACTCTTCACACAATCCATCCATCTTTTCTTTGGTCTCCCTCTCCCTCTCCATCCATCCACATGTAAACTCATAACTCTTTTAGTAACATGCGTTTCATCCCTCCTCTTCACATGACCATACCAAGACAAACGATTCCCTTTCAACTTTTCAGTCACTGGCGTCACTTTCAAACTTCCCCTAATATACTCATTTCTCACTTTATCCATTCTCGTCACACCACACATCCATCTTAACATTCTCATCTCCGCTACGTGCAATCTTTTTTCATCCGTCTTTTTCACAGCCCAACATTCTGATCCATACAGTATGACAGGCCTTATCACGGACTTGTAGATTTTACCCTTCAACTTGAGGGGCATCCGTGGGTCACAAGTTGTTCCCGTGACCTGTCGCCATTTCATCCATCCTGCGTTGATCCGATGTGTTACGTCCCGGTCTACCTCACCATCCCCTTGGACGAGTGACCCGAGATACCGAAAGTCGGAGCAGATCGGTATGGGTGTTCCAGCGAGAGATAAAGGCACTGGATTGGAGAGACCGCCGATATCGCAGAACAAGTATTCCGTTTTGGTTCTACTCAATTTCAGGCCAACACTCTCCAGTCTGTGCCACCACACCTCCAATCTGTTCTGGACCTCTTGGCCACTCTCGGCAACCAACACAATGTCATCGGCAAACAGCATACACCAGGGAGCCTCTTCCTGAATGTCCGACGTCAGAGCATCCATTATCATCAGGAAGAGGTAAGGGCTGAGAGCCGACCCTTGATGTAAGCCGACAGCCACATTGAAGCTGCCAGTGGTGCCCACTGTAGACCGGACTTGGGTACTGCATCGACTGTACATCGCTCGGATCAACTGCACATACTTCCCAGGCACACCTTTCTCCTTAAGGGCCCACCACAGAACCTCACGAGGTACCCGGTCGTATGCCTTTTCGAGGTCAATGAATACCATGTGCAAGTTTTTATGCGCACCTCTGTATTTCTCGCACAGCTGGCGTATAGCAAAAATGGCATCCGCTGTACCCCGACCCGGCATAAAACCGAATTGGTTCTGTGAAATTTCACTCTCTTCTCTCAGTCGCCTTTCAATAACTTTCTCCCAGGCTTTCATAGTATGTGACATTAGCTTTATTCCTCTATAATTGTTGCACTCAAGCACATCACCTTTGTTTTTAAAAATCGGCACCAAAGAGCTATTGCACCACTCATCAGGTATGGCTTCTTCCAGCAACAACTTATTGAAGAACAAAGCTAACCACGTCCATCCGTCCACTCGCAATAACTTCCACACTTCAACTGGTATTCCATCTGGACCAATGGCTTTACCATTCTTCATTCCATTTACTGCTATTCTGACTTCATCCATACTAACCATTCTCACTAATCCCACATTCACTGGTTTATTCTCTAACACCCCACTCCAATTATTTTCTTCATTCATCAATCTTTCAAAATATTCCTTCCACCTCTTTCTGATTTTTTCTAAGGAAAAAATTTATAGGATACTAAAATGATATTAGTTTTACAAATAGGTTTTATAACACACTTTTACACATACCTGCAATCCTCCTCGTAGCTGGACAATGCGACACCTGGTTGTATCTGCAGATGGCTGGGAAGACTTCGTTGAGTCCTTTACTCTTCAGGTGAGACTGGTCCACGCAGTGGAGGATAATGTCCATAACCTAGGAACACATGAAATATTATTTGAGTGACCAAAACTTTAGCCAAAAAGTGTTAATACGTAAAATGACTAAGGGTTGTGGTGGACTCCACAAGAATCTATATATATATATATAAAAGCGAAATACCACTCACTGATTAATCACGAAATCTCAGAAACTATAATACCTACAAATTTAAATTTTCGAATTTTCCGCTAACAATGGATTTTACGAAACTCCACCCCTAACAGGGTAAAACGGGGGTTAAATTTATATGGAGTAACCTATTTTCACAAAGCGAAGCCGATGGCAGAAGCTAGTTCTTTTATATAAGTATGACAGCGCATTCGTATTTAATTTTCAATAGATATCAGAGATGGCGCTAGTTGTTCAGAGTGAAGTGTGTCACGTGACTGGCCACGACACTCTGACGCAACACCGAGTGCTGGTGCGATATAAGTCGACGACGGCCGGGCTGTATGATCGGAGCCGCAGTAGGAATCGCATGAGCGCAATAAGCGTTCTAAGGAATGCCTTAATCGTGTTGCCTATTTTGTTGTAATAATTGTTGTGTGGTGGGTTTCTTCATCCAAACTTTAGACCCTCGTTTCATTCCCTTAGGAGCTGAATTTCGAAAAATCCTCTCTTAGTGCTCGCCTACGTCATAAAAGGAAGCCTTGTGCAAATTTTTACGCTCCTAGTCCCAGTAGTTTTGGTTGTGCGTTAATATGTCAGTCAGTCAGTTTCTTCTTTTATATATACATATAGATGAGAACTAAAAGTAAGATTACAGGAAAGTGCTAAAATTAAGTTCGTATTTTGAGGTTATAGAACGATTAACATTGCTGATGCGGCTCAAAAGCCTTCAAGTATGTTACCTCTTCTACAGTTTTAGATTTATTTATTTTTGTACATGTGTTGTGTTCTAAGTAGAGTACGTTTACCTAACGATCAATAGAAACGAAGCAGTGACCAAAGACGCAGGTAAAGTATAAGGTACGTACCTCGACCAGTAGCTCGGCGACCTCGTTGTGCATCCTGTCTATGAGGAGCTCGATGCCGCGCAGCACCTCGGCGCGGCCCTTCTGCAGCGCCAGGTAGGCGGGCGAGGGTTGTCCGGACTGCGCGGCTGCAGCGCAGCGGGCCACCTCACGCGCCATTGTTGTTATGAAGGCTGCTGGTCTGTGGGTGGAAGCCAATTGATTTTTTAGCAGCTTAGTCTTATTCTGAAGCCTCTGCCTGATAAGGCAACGGATAAGGCTGAAAGTTTCGGTGCAAAGGAGGAAGCGCTGAACGCGAGGCGACCGGAATCGCTGTGGCAAAATGCCTGTTCGCAACACTACTAATTAGTTTGATTGCGAACAACACTACTGATGCTCGAGAACCGGATGCGCCGACTCTCTATGGAAGACACAATTTGATAGCTCTGCATCTGGAAAAAATGGACCCTCTCTTTCTGCTTCTTCAACGACAACTAATATAAAATTGTAGTACTTTGCTGTGATGACATTGCTGACTTTGTACCGACAAATTCATTAAAGAATACTTTTTGGAGGAAATATTCGTTTGATTCTCATTGATGTTGAACGAAGGCTTAACTCTTCAACAGTGCCAGCAACGCCAATTGCGTGTTTGTGTGTTGCTCAGCCGGACACACCGGTGTACATCTCTGGCCTTTTTTTTCGGTGGGAATATCATCTTATGACATCCCCTGCTCTTGGGCGGAACGGGAGATAGTGTCAGACTTTTACTGACTAAAAACCCACTCCTGTTCCTTCGTTGCCTTTTGTACCAGGGCCGAGTCTTCCTTTCAGAATCAGACCCTTGGCCCCAGTAGGCTTCGACTCTGCTGGGCCCCTACAGTTGCTGACATCTCCTTGAGGCGCGCGTGGTACATCTCTGGCCTGCAGAAAACCACAAATAGCGAAGGACATCGTCGAATATGTGCGCCAAAAGTTGAAGTACACACCGAGGGTACAGTTGCTGGAGTCGCACCGGAACGTCAATTTTAAGTCGTTGGTGGTGCGAGTCTCTTCTGCACTTTGTTATGGAAGAAGACTTTTGGTCACAGTAACATGCGTTTCATCCCTCCTTTTCACATGACCATACCAAGACAAACGATTCCTTTTCAACTTTTCAATCACTGGCGCCACTTTCAAACTTCCCCCAATATACTCATATCTCACCTTATCCATTCTCGTCACACCACACATCCATCTCAACATTCTCATCTCCGCTACGTGCAATATTTATTCATCATCTTTTTCACAGCCCAACATTCTGATCCATACAGTATGACAGGCCTTATCACGGATTTGCAGATGAGCAACACAACTGACGAGAATGTAACGAGAAAATCGATCAAGAATGTAATGTATAGAGAGTGATTATATAGGAACCGAATTTGGAATCGGAGTTTTTAAAATAAGTTTATCGGAAGCGGAATTGAAAACTGAATCGGAACCGGAATCAGAGGCGGAATTGGATCTCGAATCGGAACCCGGAATCAGAGGCGGAATTGGATCTTGAATCGGAACCGGAATCAGAGGCGGAATTGGATCTTGAATCGGAACCAGGAATCAGAGGCGGAATTGGATCTTGAATCGGAACCAGGAATCAGAGGCGGAATTGGATCTTGAATCGGAACCAGGAATCAGAGGCGGAATTGGATCCTGAATCGGAACCAGGAATCAGAGGCGGAATTGGATCTTGAATCGAAACCAGGAATCAAAGGTGGAATTGGATCTTGAATCGGAACCGGAATCAGAGGCGGAATTGGATCTTGAATCGGAACCGGAATCAGAGGCGGAATTGGATCTTGAATCGGAACCGGAATCAGAGGCGGAATTGGATCTTGAATCGGAACCCGGAATCAGATCCCGCATCGGCAAGCGGGGCTCTTTTCGTTGTCGGCAGCCGTGTGAACAACATCTAGTCTGGGGACTGTCTCATGGCTCGTTGTGAAGTGAACATATTTGATACCGCAGTGTTTGTAAGAAATAATATTGACATGTATAACTACTACACACGTATACGACGAATTCCCTCTCCTAGAGAGGAGGCCTGAGTCCCAGCAGTGGGAACATTAAAAGGCTGATTATGCTATTATGATTATGCCTATCAGATTAACAACGGAAATGAAAAAAAATAAAAAGAGTCTCCATGATCTGTTAGTAGACAAGTGCCAGTCTGTTAGTGTGGTATTGTGTGTGTTTATTTAAAAGAGTGTCCATGGAGTTTCTTGCACGTTCTTCTCCATAGAGATCTACGCTTTGGAACGTGCAATTTAGCTTCACTTGTATTTTTTTTTTAACTGACCTACATTTTGACAATTCAAAAGTGCCTGTAATTGGTCTATTTGAAATAAAAGTTTCTGTTAATGCAAGTGTGACTATAAAAGACTTCTTATTGGACAAATCACTTCTCCAATATAGCCCCCCTCAGTCATGATGTGTTCAGCTTACTGATGTGTACCTACCTACCTTAATTAGTTTCGTTTGGTTTTATCTTT
Source organism: Mythimna impura (assembly GCA_905147345.3). NCBI lineage: Eukaryota > Metazoa > Arthropoda > Insecta > Lepidoptera > Noctuidae > Mythimna > Mythimna impura. Next base: position 6,851,286 of record LR990369.1, on the reverse strand, counting down.
TTATTTTTATGTTTAATATTAATAATTTGCCTATGTTCCTTTATGACTATTGTATGCCCTAAGGGCGGGACGTAGCTAATCTATTTAATTATTTAAGACCTTCGATCCACAATAAAGATATTGAAATTGAATATCTAAAGCGTAGATCTTATGATCTTATGATGATTTATTATTAAATCAGTTGCGTGGTTTGGAAGAGTTTTAATTATTGCTCGTCACCCAGTCATCGCCAACGAGATAGGGTCTCTGGAAAGGATCCCTACTGTGATCGGCATCCTGTACCGACATATATTTAAATATATATAAAGATGGATTACCTGGCTGTAGCTATGAGCGTGAGGGCATGTCTAGCAGTACGGCAGGAGTCTGCCTGCGGAGTGAGGGGGAGGCCGTACGTCATGGAGGGGACGAGCTTGTCAGCGTCACAGCACATTTCTAGGAGACCTGCAAACAAGGACATTGAAGTGGATACTCATAGGAGATTAATAAAAAGCCGTAATACACTTTCTTTTAATTTCTATATTTAGAATTTATCAATTTTTTACTTTATTTAGGTACATTGTTCTCACATAAAAGTAGCGACAAGAAATATGTAACGTCAACGTCGCCGTTTCGTTGCCGAAACGTCAGTGGGGTAAAGGGGAGGTACCCCACCAAATTTCAGCCAAATCGGGTCAGCCGTTCTTGAGTAATAAATAGTGTAACTAACACGACTTTCTTTTATATTAGGGTGACTGGTAATTAGTGTACGATACTTAAACACGTGATTGTGCTCATGATAACAAACAATTTTTATTATGGGAGCAAAGCCGAAATCGCGAAAAAAATATCAGCTGTTCAGTACATTAGGCAAACATAAATTGTACTGAACAGCTGATTTTCTTTCGCGATTTCAGGTTTGTTCAAATAGTAAAAGTTGTTGGTTATCATGAGCACAATCACGTGTTTAAGTATCGTACACTAATTACCAGTCACCCTATATATAGATTTCTTACCCAACAGTACATGGCTAACATCAAGATACGGTTCCCACACCGTGAACCCTCTTCCTAGCAGGTCCACCGCCGCCCTCCTTAGCGGAGTGTGCGCGGGCAAGCGAGGGCACGCGGGGCTTAGAAGTAGATGGGTGAGCGCTAGGGCTGTGAGGCGGGCCAGGTTGTTGGATGAACTTAGTGTGAAGCCTGCAACAGAAATGTTGTATGATTAGAATAAGTATTTTTGCGACTTCTTTCAATTACGTTGTCTTTTCTTTTTAGGAGTCTGAAATAATTTTATAACTGTCGTCATCAAAATTGATGTTAATTTATTTATTTTGACAGTTTACTGAAGGTTACAAACTAATAACAATAATAAATAACCATATTGCTAATTACAAGCTTCCATAGATAATTTATTACAAAGCTAGCTTCTGCCAGCGATTTTGCCCGCGTGAAAAAAGGTTTTTCTATACAAACTTTGGATCCCTTTTTCATCCCCTTAGAGGCTGAATTTTGGAAAATCCTCTCTTTGTGCTCGCCTAAGTCATAAAAGGAAGCCTTGTGCAGAATTTCATGCTCCTAGTCCCAGTAGTTTCGGCTGTGCGTTGATATGTCAGTCAGTCAGTTTCTCCTTTTATATATATAATCTATATTAATAAATCTCCTTTTATATATTTAATTACTTCCAGTATTTTAGATTATTAATTTACTTTCACAAAGGAGAGGTCATAAGTGGGCCTTTATTCCGAAGAAATTTGAACACCAATGTCATATGTCTTATAAGAAAGCTTATTAATTACGCTACTCGATCATAATTAAATTTTAATTTTTCAGACTCCAGTTTTTGTAAGTAGCTGAATTAAGTTTCAATAATTTTTGTTTTTATTGAAACATTTTATTAAATGGTTTTTTTTTGTACTGTTGATAGGCTCGCATTTGAGCACCATCTCACCTGATGGAAAGCGACGATGTGGTCGACGATGGCAAATGGCGATGTGGTGGATGGTTTTTTTTTTTTGATGGAGCACGCTTGCCTAGAAGAAACCTATACATTCTTGACTTAAAAATCCCCACTAAGCAAGCAAGCACTAAGGTAAAACATATTTACTGTCACGTTACTGCAATATCAAAACGTTTCGAAAAAAGGTCAAATCCGTGATTGCCAATTTGTCGACCTGACGTTTGACGTTGAAATAAACCATCCCGACGTTCGAATCACGACAACGTCGCTGTTAGCGCGAATTGAACTGATTGCGTTAACATCGATGTTATCGTGACTCTGAACGTGGGGCATAGAATACACAGTTATACACACACAGATATACTGTCACGTCATTGCCGCAGGGTTAGCAACCCTTTAAAATAATGTTTATATGGTGATACAGGCTTTTATTTTTTCACTTTCCACTTCACTTAAAATAACGGGGGGACTGTAAAATATTATTGAATGCTCAAAAAAATAAAAATTATTACGTTCTTTCAGCCTATATAAATCAGATTGCTGTTCAACTTTTAATTATTTTAGGCCCTAGCCCCATACATTTATTGACCGTCTCCTTTTTTATCATCGAATATTGTGATAAAATATGATTTCAGTTCAATCTTTTTTACTACACTCTCAGCGCCACGTGGTCCGCGGGCCGCCCATATTAATTATTTTATTGCAAGCCAATAATTTATTATAAAATAATAATAATTTATTTATTATTTATTTGGATTTTTTATAACTTATATCCGCAGGCCATGTGGGCGGCCGGCGTTTTAAATGCATTTACTTACTATTCCTCATTTAGCAAGCCAATAAGAAAAAATCAATACGATTTTGTGGGATCACAGCTGATCACACGGCTTGCTGGCATAATTCACGGCGTATCCTGCCAGCCGCCAATATGGCTTGCTACAAAAGTTAGTTCAATTGTATTGTGGTCAGTTGCATAAAAATATATGTGACCCGCGCGCCGCCCATATGGCCTGCTTCTCTAAAAAATACTTATACACCACTAGTTTTTAATTAGTACAGATACTTAAAGGGCTTATTAGAAAAAGTCTTGTTATTATTTAAGTAAAGTCTAAATAAATAATATTCATAAACAGCAAAGTTATTAGCGTTTATTTATATCCCAAAATGTCACTCAATTTATGGAAATATTGTACAGGCTACGCACATTGATTATGCATTAGAATTAATGGAAAAACACGGTGCGTAGTATTTTCTAGTAGCAATTGTTATGAATTATTGATTCAATTATGAATTTAGCAATTATGACAAATTTTCGTGGACAATTTTGGGATTTCGTTTTTTTTACTTTTGACTACATAAATATGATCACTATGATCAGTAAAGGGTACAGATAGAGCCCAATTATTTTTTGTACTAATTTAAAAATAGGGGTTTATATGCATACATGTCGCGGAGAGTGTTAAACTAACAAATATTTGACGTACCTTCGACCACGGAGCTCTTCCGGCTGTCTCCATCCTTCCGCCTCTTGTTGCTGGCAGCGCCTACAACAAGCAAGCCAACTTGTGCAAATCATATCAAAACAAATAAGCGAGCTTGTAACCATATACATTTTACTGTAAAAAGCATTTGTAAATACAATGAAGATACATATACTGTTGCTTTTTTTACAAGCCTATAGAAAAAACAATAACAGCTTTGATTATCTGTAGCAAGCATTTTTAATTTTTTCAAACGGACGTAAAAACGCAAAAACGTCGGACCAATCCGCTTGCGTCGGATTGGTCCGACAGGTGGTTTCGTGTCCTATTCGCCAGGGTCGTGTGTTTGCGACTGGGTACTCCATCTCGTTTAGCTCTTCAATGTAGAGCTGACGAGATGGAGAATTTAGTCGTGGATGTGCGACGATGGCGAAATAAACGCGAGAGTGTTAGTCGCATATATCCGACGAAGGCGGTTAAAGAGTTAAAGCCGCTAGTAGGGGCACGATGTTTAAAACAAAGGACATATCCAACAAACGCTCGCACATCCACAGCCAAAAAGTCCATCTCGTCAGCTCTTGTGCCCCGCTTGGGCAAAGCACCGCCGTGCCCTCGTGGGGGCAATCGTCGGCAGCGATCTCTCGCGCCGGGCCGCGCGTACAGGCCATGGTCCGGAGCGAGGAGGAGTGGCAGGCGGTCGCCTCCTTCTGCGACGCAGTAATGCTAGCGCAAAGGAGGAGGCCGCACGCGTAAGGCAACGGTCCTCACGCTCCAGCCGCCGGGATTCCGATCCCGATTTCCGGCCAGCCATGAGTAGCTCACTGTCCGACCGTCCGGTAACCGTCCGAACCGAGCCCAACTTGTCAATGGCGCGTATTGTTCTACACGCGCCTCAGGGAGATGTCAGCAAACCGTAGGGGCCCAGCAGGGTCGAAGCCTACTGGGGCCTAAGCCTAGTGTGAAAGTGAAACCCGGGGCCCTGGGACGAAGGCAATGAAAGAACAGAAGTGGGTTTTTAGTCAGTAAAAGTCTGACATTACCTCCCACTCTGCCCAAGAGCGGGGTAGGTCATTGAAAAATAAAATCTCGTCAGCTCTTCTGTCACCTATGGGGATTGAAGAGCTGATAACTCTATCCCAGTCGCAAACACACGACCCTGGCGAATAGGACACGAAAACACTCGTCGGATCAATCCAACGCGAGCGGTTAAAGGGTTAACAAATAAATGAGTAGTTTCACAAAAACATACAATATCATACAGTTCAACAGAACCCATACCACAGAACACTAATGTACAGAAGTCAATCTAAATACAAAGCGCGCTCGAGCAACGCACACATAGACACCGCTCACGGACACGATATCTCGGACCGGTTGGGACCAGTGCAAGTGCGAGTGCGTCCGCTTGAGAAAAGCGTCTGTGAAATTTTTTGTGCAATTTTCGAGCAAAAACAAAAGTTGTATTTGCATTTGTATTTCGGGCGGGGGTCCAACTAAAGCGCGTATTTTGCGTACGGGTGGGACAAAATTAAATGCATCATTCGATCCACCCCAGCTCCTCAAGGAAGGCCAACAGCGCCTTGGTGTTACTGACCATTTCGCAGAGGTCACTTGGGTTTCCGAAATATTTTTTATTTTTTTAAATTTATTGTAACTGTTCACTGGACAGTTGTTTAAAATCAACATAAAAGTGTGAATTATCGTTTTTAAGGTACCAGTTGTTTCAGAGAGGTAAGTGGCTATTTGCTTGTATTTAAATGGTTCGTTTTAATGTAACACAGAACAGTTAGGTAGGTAGGTAGGTAAGCGCCCGTAGGTAAATAGTTAACATAGGAACTGTTTTGCGCAGCCACCCCGCCGCCGCCACCCGCACACACAACGCCTCGAGTAGGCCACGCTTCCGATTCCTTTGTTCTGACGTCATCTCAACGTCTGTCACGTGGTCCACGTGGCCTACTAAGGCGTTCGACGCAAACGAAATGATCGTAACTTGGCTAGGGGGGCAGGACGGCAACCCTAGCGCGATCGCCGAGCGTAGGTATGAAAAGTGAAGTACATACATGAGATTGACTTCTGTACCTATCTACTTTGTGCCCATACCTTCACTAGTGATGTCCTGTCCGAATTCAGCCCCTATCACGCCCAGAAGTACGACGGCTGTAGTCTGCTTACGCTTGAGCTCTGCCAACGAGGACGGCTTGCGCACTATCTCTTCTTCTTCCTCTTCAAATTCTTCTTCTTGCTGTGAGAAGACAAACTCATGATGAGGAGAGGATTGAACTAATCACATTATGTAAATTACTTACTTCTTCACGTTCGACTGAAAGGTTTTGTGTGTAATTTGGCACGAAACAAACTCCTGGATCAAAGTCTCTTTTAAAGTCCAAATAGCAAATATGTAATAGTCAAATCACATGAGGACTAAGCAGATTAGTGTCTGAGATTGTCTTTAGAGAAAAGAACCAAACAAAGGGGAATGAAGCTTTTCCCATACATTGCTACCGTGTAATTTTTTTTCTTTTCACCAAAAGTGAAACCTACGCCATATCTTAAAGGACTGTATAATAAATCAATAGCAAAAAGAATTATGTCTACCAACCGTAACCAAACGAAGTTAGAGACTATTTAGTATATTATTTTGTTTGTTATCAGGCGTTATTTTTTTATTAGGCGTTAATAAAAATACTGTGTGTCTGATATTTCAAGTTTCCCATTGTTAAATATAGTTTTAGTTTCGGTTTTTATGGTGAGTACGCATTAAATAGCATCAATCACTCACGCGTGTCTTTTCGATTCGTTATCACTTAAGTATTTTTTTTTTACTAGTTTTACTGATGAAAAACTGCGAGTGTGAAAAAATATAACAGTAACATTCAATTTAATCTTTCTTTCTTTCTTTCTTTCTTCTTTCTTTTCTTTCTATACGTATCTTCGTTCGGTTACGGTTTAAAGACCTGGTTCTTTTTGCTATTGATTCCTCGTATTGGCCTCTAACATATAAACTAGGTTTCATTTCTGGCGAAAAGAAAAGAGTAAATCATGCCAATAGTTTGCACTGGCCTTTGAGTGGACCTGTCCAGTCAGTGCAAGCATTTGTCAGTATTCGTATAGCTCAACTTAGGACTACTAAGGAACTCAACGACTTGACGAACAATACCATGGAAAGGACATTTGGGTAGGTCGTAGAAAATACTCAAATTGCCAGACATACGTTAAAACTATTAAAAAGAAAATAAAAAACAATCCACAGTCCTCATATTCACAATTATAAAAGAAAACATATAAAATAAAGTGTAAAAAAATGTAATATTTACCAAAGTAAATATTTATGTCAAACATTAATATAAAAAAATAAATAAATCCAAATTGTAAAATAAAAATAATCATCAATGTCAAATTGTAAAAAATAATTACCAATGTTAATTTTTTATTATTATTGTTACTTACAACTTGAGGCACTTTCTCGGCCGGTTCCTTGTGCGCTGCGTGTGGGTTTATGCTCTCCGTGTGCGTGTATAGGGGAAGGAATTGTGCCCAGTTGTCTACGAGAGTTTTCCGGCCTTTTGGACCGAGTCTGTAAGGAAAAATAGAAGTTAATTTTAAGCATTTTAATGCAAGTGGAGAAAATTTGTCACTGTGACCGAGTCGGAATTCGAAATGTTATGGAGCCCAGTTGCTGCAGTGACAAATTTCTATGTGTAAACGATGTTTTTAATACCCTTACGAAGATATAAATAAACGAGGGTCCACGCGCGACTCGTGGGGGTCGCGCCCCAAGTAGCAAAAAGTTGCTTTATAAATGTCATTAAAGCCAAAAAAATATATTTTATAAAGGCCATATTAATGTCAATTTAACTGCATTTGGGCGCAAATTATAAGGAATAAAACCTTGTAGAGGTTTTATAGTTACCATAATAATAAGCTAATCCCCTTTATACTCGCCATATAAAGGCATATTTTATGGCTGATTAACTGTAAATAGGCAAGATAAATGCTTTTATTTAACAAATTGCCCTTTTAACCGCTAACAAAATTTGGCTATAAGCGCAATTTCTCGTGTTGTAGCAAATGCATTACGAATATGAGAAGTTCATGATTTATTTAAACGTCATTTGCCTAAATAAGTCATAGATATAAATATAATAATGGCCTGTATTACTAGACATTGAGCACATCGCTCTTTTTTCGTATTGTACGGGAAGTTTACATGGAAAAGCAGATTTGTGAGAATTTTAGGTTACTTTTATGGTAAATTATTAATGCGCCTCGTTAATTATTCTGCCTTTTTTTAATTTTAAAAACTATTTATCTTTTGTGAGTTCCTGTTAATTGCTACTATAAGAAGGATTAGTAACTCAAATGCTTATAAAAAGCATTTAAAAGTCCTGTACCCTTATTGTAGCAGACTAGTGCAAATATACTCAACCATATTGGAAGATTTTAGGGTTCAATCTCTATAATATTTTTTTAATACATAATTAATTCTTTATATTAATATTTTGATTAACCAATAATTTTTCATTATTTTTTATTCTACAGTACCCAGACAGTACTTAATATGGATGTGGACCATTTATTGACACAGGACGATTTACTACGAATTGTTTACTGAAGTGATGTGGCCTTGGCAAATCTCACATTTTATAATAAGAAAAGAATGCTTAGATTGGATGTCACAATCAGACTAATTTGAATCATCTCGTTTCATTACTTTTGAGGAAATAAAATTTTGTTTAAAGGTTTTGTTATTCCTTCATATATCCCTATCACCAGCGTAGATATTTGATTGATTTCGGATACATTACATAGTGTGCTTGCGTCTATTGGTAATGCAAGCACATTTCTTAATCTATATATATAAAAGGAGAAACTGACTGACTGACATATCAACGCACAGCCGAAACTACAGGGAATAGAAGCGTGAAATTTTGCTCAAGGTTTCCTTTTATGGCGTAGGCGAGCACTAAGAGAGGATTTTCCAAAATTTACCTCCTAAGGGGATGAAACGCGGGTCCAAAGTTTGTATGGAGAAACCTATTTTTACGTGGGCGAAGCCGCTAGCAGAAGCTAGTGGTAGTACTAATTTATTAGCAATTTTAAAAAGTTTATTAAAGCACAATGCGTGATGTTTTTACTCGACAGCCCAAGTAGCTATATCACGTTAAAAAAACTCTGAAAACGTCTTTTTAACCGACTTCAAAAAGGAGGAGGTTATATGTTCGGTTGAATGTATGTTTTTTTTTTTTTTATGTATGTTCACCGATTTCTCGGTCAATGGTGGACCGATTTTGAAAATTTTTTTTTTGATTGAATAGTTATGCTTCCGAATTGGTCCCATAGAAATATTGTTATGATCTGATAATGAACTTCGAAGATATGGAACAGAACTCCTCATAGGATCACAGCAGAACCGTCGTAACAAGCAAAATTGCTTTGTTTATACGTGTAGTCGATGACTAACTGAAAGTAGAGGGGGAATATATCGAACTGATCTGATGATGAAGCCTGAAGTTAGGCACCGGAACTCTGTAATAAATTAATGTAATCTAACCGTGTTTGGGGTTATTAGAATTGTCATGAGATGCACTCTGGCTATAAGGTATTTAAGTTTGGCTGAGGGGTACTTTTTAGTGGTGGTACCATAACTAAAAAGTGTAAAATAAAAAACTTTTTACAAAAAAAAATACAACCGACTTCAAAGTAAAAAAAAACACTGAAAAGCGCAAAATAACTTTAATTTCGGAAGTCGGTGTTAAATAACGAAGAGACAAAACTATTATAGAAACACCGACTTCCGAAATTAAAGTTATTTTGCGCTTTTCAGTGTTTTTTTTACTTTGAAGTCGGTTGTATTTTTTTTTGTAAAAAGTTTTTTTCCAAGTCTCTCTTTATGTCACGCTCATCAGATAATTCATTATTACTTATGTAAGGTAATCTTTATCGAAAGTGTCATTGTCAAATGGTTGTGAAAATATTTCTACGGAACCCACAACATTTTCCTTCATCTCTGCCCACTATTTAAAAAAAAATGTCATGGCTGACGATAAATTTATGTAAAGGCAAAGTCAAGCATACATATAAGAATAAAGTTCTTGTACCTGTTGTATAGAGGTTGAGAACTTGCCTTTTAGCATTAGCTTTTAAGCTGCAAGCAAATAAACATTATAAGGGAATAGGTTTTATAATAGCCCTATTAATTTTACAATTAGTATGAGACCAATGCGACTAAAAGGCTAAATTATTATATGTCTGAAAAGCTATATTATATGCTTTTATAAGTTCATTGCTTTATAATGGACATATATATTGGTTATATAAACGTCTGTAAAGTAAGGTAATGAGACCAATACACCATATTAGCAAAAAACACTTATAACATGCTTTTATATAGTGAGTTGTAAAACGAATGCTGTTACAAAACATGTACAAGAGTTATAACCTTATAAATCATTCGTTATATAGCAATTTTGCTAGTTGGGGCCGCTTCCAGCCTGATACGATAAATGTAATAAATTGTGGCGGAAGCGAGCTAGCACAGTTTTCCGCACTAGTGCGAAAAACAGTACATTGGGTGCCTAAAAGCGGTAGGGATAAGAGCGTGTTTTCCAGTAAGTGTATTAAATAATAATTATTTTGTTTGCATTGTTTTTTTAACAATACACAGGTATTTTTTTTAAATATGCATCCCATTAGCACGTTAGTCGTGATGTCGGACAATGATGACCGACGTGTCATCTATCTTCGACTTACGTTTGCAGGTAGGTGATAGATCTTATGTGCATCGCATGACAAAAAATATTCTATTGTAATATAATAATGACTCTCTGCACGTGTTGGTTTCGACTGTAAGTGCAGAGAGTACCTGTCATAAATAAATAAATAAATATGTCGTGGATTGATGGCGCAAGGGTGCGACGGACAGCGCCATCTAACAATTAGTTCCGTAAACTAATAATATCGTCACCGGAAACGCAAGCGGCGCCCTACCGCTTGGACACGATCGTCGGTAGAGGGGATGCAGCGAGGACTGGAGGGAAGCCCGAGAGGTATTCTACCTCGGACAGCCTCGGCATACGCTTAGTACCAACGCACGTGTTTGTTTCCTTTTGTAACACCGTTATCAAAATAAAATTATTCTGATTCAAATTATCTTTCGTTCGAGTACCCAAGTCAGTGCCTACACTTACCAAGAACTATGTCGGATCGTGATGAAGACCCGATGTGTCGCATCTCGGCCACCCTTGATGCGACATCAGAAGTGGGATTCACTCGAACTAAAGAAACTCAAGAAATATTGCAGAATGAAGCCATGACGTCACGGTGCGACGAGAATATACTCCGCACGCTGCTGGCTGCTCAAAACTAGAATATGATGCCCCTGATAGAATCCATCAAGGGCCCGGCAAGTACCAAGCGTATTTATTTGCCTGAATTTGATCCAGATAAGCCGGATGAAGACGCACGTGAACGGCATACGACAGCGGATCTGTACCTATCTGAAGTACCGCTTCAAGGAAGTGCCTTGATCATCACCTTTGGCAAGGCAACCAATGTTATCACTTCAGACCAAAGAAGAAGTTCTTCAAGACCAAAGCAGCCTTCGGACGTCGTCTGTTCCTGATGCGATAAAGCAACAATGGAGGTGCCGGTGCGGCTGGAGGCCCGAGCAGTTCTGGGGCAGCGCCTGCGGCAGCAAAGCGCAACGAGACGTGTTGAAGTTTGCTATGTTGGCAATCTCAGCAGTACGCTGATGAATCTGGTGAGTCATGTCCATTTTATTATGATTCTGGTGTCGAATGCTCTCTCATCAAAGATTTTGTTGCGTCAAAACTTAGTGGCAAGCTTAGTGTAAATAACATTGTGTTAGGTATCGACCATATTAGTTTGTAAATTACCCTACAAATTTTATCTGAGGTTATGATTAACGACTGGGGCTGAGTGTTGTCTCTCTTTCACTTTAAAGTCTGTAATCACTATTTCACGGCAAAGGTAAACACAGTGTTGTTACATTGAAGGGTTAGTTTAGTGTGTTCAGATTACTTGCGTGAACGAAAAGAGTCGTTGGTGCGACGCCTGTAGTGAATTATCCTCGTTTGCGTTGGTGCGTAAACAAGATGAGTCGTTGATGCGACGACTGTAGTGAGTTATCCTCGTTTACGTTGGTGCATGAACGAAATGAGTGACCGCTGATGATGATGTGACAGAGGTTAATTTAGATGAGATTAGCGAGCAAGCGACACAGAATATTGAGAAAAATGCAAATTATGATAAAAATCGATCTGATCAAAAAAAAGGCTCAGGTTTCTAAGTTGGCTATTAATGATTGTTTTGATTGAAAACGAGGAAAAAAATCAAACAAAATTAGATCCTAAATTCAAAGGTCCATTTAAGATTATTGATGTGTTAGACGGGGACAGATACCTACCAAGGGCGCTTGACTCTAAGCGAACTTACAAAAACCCCCATGATCGTGTGAGGAAGATCCCCGATCACCAAGTTTCTCGAGAATTGGATGTCATAGTTGATGACAGTGGTAGTGAAACCAAATCTGATTAAGAATGGCTTGTATACTCATACTCAAAACTCTAGACCACACCTCTTGAGTAACATGTGGTGATGGGTCTGTAACGAATCGTTGGTGCGATTCGGGTCTGTGTTGGTGCACAGAATGTAGGGAAAGTTAATGAGTTGAGTATGCTTTGCTTATGAATTATGGTAAAGAAACAGAATTGTTAGAATTACCTTATTTATTCCTTTTAACTTGGTGGTCGGATCTTTTCTAGTGAATTATATTGTGCAGGGAGCACCGTGTACGTAAGCTTAATTACGAGGTATTTTAAGTTGTGAAAGTTGATTATTGTACTTAGATTTAGAAGAAATGAAGTACTAATGAGAATCAGCCACTATTGTGTCTATTGGCAGGATAGCCGAGCTAGTTTACTCTCTGAGCATATTTTGTCCCCAGGTACTACACCCGAGGACGGGTGCTAGTCAGGGATGGCCGTGTCGTGGATTGATGGCGCAAGGGTGCGACGGACAGCGCCATCTAGCAATTAGTTCCGTAAACTAATAATATCGTCACCGGAAACGCAAGCGGCGCCCTACCGCTTGGTCACGATCGTCGGTAGAGGGGATGCAGCGAGGACTGGAGGGAAGCCCGAGAGGTATTCTACCTCGGACAGCCTCGGCATACGCTTAGTACCAACGCACGTGTTTGTTTCCTTTTGTAACACCGTTATCAAAATAAAATTATTCTGATTCAAATTATCTTTCGTTCGAGTACCCAAGTCAGTGCCTACACTTACCAAGAACTATGTCGGATCGTGATGAAGACCCGATGTGTCGCATCTCGGCCACCCTTGATGCGACAAATAAATAAAAAGGGCGGGGCGTCAAAAACACGAGCGTGTCCGACAGAGTGACCCTCGTCCGTTAACATATTTTTTCTGTTCAGGCCATGATGGACTCATGTGACCGCCTAACTAACCTGCCAAGTTCAGCCAATAGCAGCGCCTGTGCAGCCTCGCGAACCTCCAAACAGTGGTGTTGCCAGCGTCGGGCCAACATTTCTACTTGTGGACGCTTAAAACTCTTTGCACCTGAGAAGAAAAAAATATATGTGACATTTTTTTTTAATAATCAGTACCCCACACTAGAAATTACTCCAGGATCGTGAGTGCGTTTACCAACATGTAAGATAAAATACACAAGACACCCGGACCCGAAAAACATAATGCAAATAGAATGTCTGACAGAAAAAAAATTGTTCTGTGCTCATCATTGGAAATGGTTCACTAGTCGAGTCAAAGGATCAAAGTCTTGAGCACCGAAGCCGAGTTGCTAGCCTGTCGGTTTTCTACCGGTTGCATTCTGGAAAGTGAGCGTCAGAATTGCATAGCCTAATTCCGCCAAGTCCGTTCCATCATCGGACCATCAGAAGTATGGCGATGCGCCACCGGTACATGGTGGAAATCCCACCCATATACACAAAACGTTTTGGGAAGGAGTGGAATTCCCAGCTGGAGCCTATGTTTCCTGATGGCTGCAACTTAAGAGTTTTTCAGTCAAGAGTGAATAGGTTACTTCTAGATAAGCGTGCGAGGTGAGATAGTGGCCAAGCGCGACTATCAATAATAATGATAATAATCGATGGATATTAATAACATTTTTTAGGCAGGGGCCATAGTCTTAACATAGTTCCATGTTACCAGTCCACTTAAGACTCCAAAAAACCATAGCCCTATTATCTTTGTTTTCCATATGTCGCAATAGTTTTTCACCAACCGGGGTTTGTCCTTGGGTGCAGTAGCATAGCGCGTACAGGGATTATCGTCAGTTGGTATCACGTTCCATTAAAATTATCTAAAGGGCCTCTGCGAGTTGGCTTCGGCCCCTCGTACGCCTCCCAAAGGTCCAGGACCTCAGGGTCGTGAGATGTATAAATGCTTAAAAAATAATGATAATAATAAAAAAAAACCCTCACCCGCAGCCACCACCTTATCTGGTAACAGCACACAATGCAGCGTGGCCAGCAATGACCAGCCCTGCTTGATGTGCGCCTGTTGAGCCGCGAGCTGTTCCTCTCTCTCCTCGTCTGCCGCCCATGATGAGGAGCTCCTGGTGGTCGACCTGGGGAAAGCAGGAGAGCGCGTCCCGAGGGAGTTGGTTATTCTTATTATGTTTACAGATTTACAAGATAGTTTTAGGGTACGTTTTCACTGAAGCGGAACTGGGCGGAGTGGAGTGGAGAAGAGCAGTGAAAAGAGATCAGAATATTTAGACTAGATATATATGTATACCAAAGTTGATGGCAATTTGCCGCACGTGTTTATGAGTTTTTATCATTATCTTATCACCTGTGTAAGCGTCTGATGACCTCCTGCTCGGGGACGAAGCTGGCGTTGGACATCGACATGAGGGTGTTGGCGAGGGCTACGATGGAGAGCAGGTGGTTCGTCGTTAAAGTGGTGCTCAGCTCCCAGTGGAGTTTTGATGAGAAGAGTCTGGAAATAAAGTGGTATAATTAGGTCTAGAACTGTTTAGAGATTGGCTGCTACTCTGCGTGGTTGATATTCGTACTAAACAATATTTTTACGACGCACTTGTCGAGCCAAAACTCCAAAGTTTTGAGCATCGACACCGAGTTGCTAGCCAGTCGGTTTTCTATCGTTTACATTTCGGGGTGTGTGCTTTGGTATTGCACAATTTAATTCCGCCAAATCGCAACGCCGTAAGTCGTATGCCGTTCTATTATCGAACCACTAGACTTACGGTGGTCTTGGTTAAACAATGAAAAAAAAAAAAAATTAAATAAGTCACTGGCAGCTAAGAGATGACCAGTCTCAACTGACGGCATACGTTTACGAGCATACAGTCAAATGGGGTGAATAGAAACTCAAGGGTGAATAGAAACAAAACTTCAAAGGGTATTTGCACGATATTCGAATATTTTTTGCAGCATTTAACTATATTGTTATTTATTGTTATTCTAAAAAGTCGATGCAAAGATTTCAAAGATTCAAAAGCATTTATTTCAAATAAACCATTTACAGGCACTTTTGAAATGTCAAGAAGTCAGTCAGTAAGAAAAAAAAAAAATTATGCTAATTGCACATTCCAAAGCGTAGATCTCTATGGAGAAGAATGTGCAAGAAACTCCATGGACACTCTTTTCAATCATGTTTTGCAATTACAAATATCTCTGTTACATGTTTCTTGTCGCTATCATGTGAGAACAATGTCAATAATGTAAAAATAAGAACTAAATATAGATATTAAAATAGCAACTGGCAGCTAAGAGATGACCAGTCTCAACTGACAGCGCCCGTTCTTTGTTAGAAGATGCTTTGTTAGAAGCCAGATAATATGGTATCAAAGTAAAAAACCAGACCAAAGTTTTGTTTCTATTTACCCCGTTTAACGGTAACGCTTGCATCACCACACTTTTTTTACACGGTGTTCAGTGTTCAAACCGGCCGGTAAAGATTGTGCGTTGTGTTAGACCCATTAGATGGCATCTTCCCCGACCATTTTGAATTAGGACCTCCGTGGATCCAACCTCCGATGATCCAAAAAAAAATGTTCACTCCTTACCTGGTTAACTTCTCTTGTCTTAACAATTCCGGTGGCAGATCCGAAGTGATCAGCAAGGGGTCGTCAGGGACCGAAGCACAGGCTGCTGACCAGCTTCCCAGCCAGGTGGGCAGTTGCACTGCCATGTGTCCATGACGGGAGACCACGCCGAAGCAGATTGGCACCTGGTAATTACAACAGAACTTAAGTGGCAATGGCCACATTCTTCGCAGAACAGATGGTCGATGGGACCGAAAGGTTCTGGCAACCGCGACCGCGTACCGGAATACGCTGCGTTGGAAGGCTTCTCACAAGGTGGACCGATGACCTGGTGAGGGTCGCGAGAATTCGATGGATGCGAGTGGCGCAGGAATAGAATAGAATAGAATAGAATAAAACTTTATTGTACACCAAAATAGTAACAAAAACTTATAAACTAACTTAATCTATGGGTACAACGGCGGTCGACGGTCGGCGGTAGGACTTATCGTTGTGGCGACACTTGGGGAGGCCTATGTCCAACAGTAGACATCTATTGACTGAAATGATGATGAAAAACTGGGCAAGTGAGAGTCGGACTCGCTTACTGAGGGTTCCGTACAAATTTACCAATGAAAATAGTTTAATTCCCGAATTGAGTTACGAAGATTTTTCCGAATCGCAAAAAAAGTTTTTTTTTGGGACGTAACTATAAATTAACAGTTTTCAGATTTTTTCCTATACTTGTGCTATGAGACCTTGCTTCATGCCAAATTTCAGGATTTTAGGTCGACGGGAAGTAGGTGACATAAACGGCCGTATCTTTTTTTTTTGTTAACCTGGAAGTTTAATTTTTTTCACAGCTTCAAGGGACCGCAGATTTGAGGTTATGGTTTTAATTTCAACTCGATACCTCCACGCGTTCTCGAGATAAAGGGTCTTGACAGACAGACAGACGGACGGACAACAAAGTGATCCTATGAGGGTTCCGTTTTTTCCTTTTGAGGTACGGAACCCTAAAAACGATTGGTTTTGTAATATCAAAGGAGGTTACATGTGCTATGGTTCTTATAAACTTGTAGACTGGCCAGGCAATGATACTTTTTAAGGTTTATGCAAATACAGAATAGGTGTTTGAAAGAAAAAACGAAAGGAATTGTTTTTTGAAGTGAGGGAAGTTCGGACGGCTTTCAATGTAATAATAATAATAATAACTTTATTAGCAACTCAACTTACAATTTACAAAAATAACAGTGAAACCACACTAGGCAGAGCCTGAATCGTGGGTATCAAACAAAAACGATTACTCTAATAATAGTTAAATAAATTAAATCTGCATATCGTTCTCATGAAGTTGAAGTGCGAGTGTGTTGTATGTATATGAGTGTGAAATGTGTAAATAAGTGTTTGAGAGAGTATTATGTGTGAAGTGTGTTATGTGTGTCGTGTGTGAAAAAATTTAGTGAGTGTTTAGCTATGTGGTGTAATATATTTCAGAGTAGCACTTCAGATTCGCTTTTCTCAACTTGTGTCATGAGTAAATTCTTTGGAAAATATATGATATAAATGTCGCAGCCGTATAGTAAAACACGCTGTTTTACATCTATCTATCTATTGTGGTCTGGTTTCCGCACTTAGTCCTTGGCGGACCAATGTGCGTGAGCCATGGCAGCCTTCACTCCAACCAGTCCACCTCACTCCAGAAACAGATGAGTCTTTTCAGTTTGCTCAGGCTATCTATGAGTGAATTCGGTGCTTCCAAGGTTCGTGTTCTTATTTCGTTGACGGCTGTGCACTCGAGGAGCACGTGCGCGACAGTTTCCTCTGACTCTATGCATCCTCTGCACAGAGGGCTATCTGTGATATTCAAATTGCTGTTTTACATATTGGCGCTTCGGATTGAAAAACGTAGCCGTTATATATATAATGCGGCTACCTCACGTTCAGACGGATTTTAATACGGCTAAAATAAAATACGCCGCATTAAATGCGCACTTCGCGTTTGTCAATGCGGTGGCCGTTGACCCTACCCAAGCATTTATTGGATCGGTAGATTGAAATGTTTTTATAAATATTTTTTCAACACACTTGCTCAGAAAGTGACTCTTATTGCACTGCACTTAGGTATATAATAGCACTCGTTACCAAACTGTGACATTTTGATTACCATTACGCACTAGTGCTATAATGTAGTTAAAACCTTTTTGTTCAACCTCTTTGTTCGCAAAACAAATTTTGAATTCGAATAAAATGCCCATTAAGTTATTGCGTTCAATAGTATATAAATTAGTGTCTTACTTATTTCATCCAATTTACAAGTTAAAATGGACAAATTTTACTTGTACAAACGATTTATTTAACATAAAAACATTTAGTAAATAAATCGTACATTCAAATAAAATTTGTTTTTTTTTTTTGTGGTCTATGGCCGCCATTTTAAGACGCGCGCGGTTTTTGGCGTGATTTTTTTTATGTGGCTGTATTAATTAAATTAAATTAAATACTACAAAATCATTACAAAATGTTACATCCGTATTCTATTGGCACTACGAAAGACATTAGCGTAAAAATTTTTCACGCAAGAAAACATAAACGTAAGACTAGGCAGTACGATCAAAATGCCTTAGCCTTCCTCCAGGGGTAAATAAAAAAAAAATGATGCGCGCTTATGAAAACAGATTTTTACCGCCATGTCAGAGAAAATTTTACTAGTTTTACTGTTGTTTTCTTCGCAAGTGTATTGAAAAACGTCGTATGACACACGCGAGTAATTAATGATTACCGTTCTTGGCTCTCTTAAGACCCTCGCCATGGCTCGGGTCTAAATACAGCCTCGACGGTAATCACTAACATTACACACTTATATCATAATGTACTACATTACATGTATATATCGTTAGGTAAACTCATTTTCATCCGTACACTCTCAATAAGGTTCAGTTGAAGACCAGCGACAGACAACTACCTCGTAGTTGTCTGGCATTTTCGCTGAACTGGACCTTTTTGGCGCTAGCATGAGACACGTGATGTTAGTTTTTCTGTTTTCAAGTTTCAACATGTTTTCTACATAGTATCTATGTATGTGCGCCAAATAAAATATTTTACTTTCTTTCTTTATATAAATTCTTCTGTAAGTGTGTTTGTCACTTAAGTTTTTGACGGCGACGTCGACGTCGCAGTGGTTGAGCGATTGGCTCACAGGTGAAATGTTTGTGTGATCTACAGATAAGTGGTCTAGGTCTAGGTCTAGGTGTCTTATATAATGTGAGTTTACATGTTAGTAAAACCCACCCACGATACAGGAGTTATTCCTAGAGTGGGCAAACGTTTTTCAAAAGAAACCCTCCTAAACGGCTTGACTGATTTGGATGCAATTTTGTTTGTATATTTAAGTGGGTCCCTAGATGGTTCGAAAATACAATTGAATCAGAATCAGAATGTTTATTTGTAAAACATAGGTATTTACATTAGGGTCTTAGTTTTATTGTACATGGGCGCTATGTTTTGCCGTAACGGCGTACAAATATTGATAATAAAATCATTAAAAAATTAATAAATAAAGAACTTACAGAGAAAAAAGACTCGAATCTAAACTATATCGAATATATACTATGAACTGGAATCTTGAAAAATGACGGGATTCTACGGTCATGTCACGTGTGACTGGCGCTAGCCTTATCTCTACAGCATTTGAAGTGATCCATGGGGATCACAACCCAAATGTTGAAGCAATGAGGATCAGTCATTGTGAAGTATGCAGACCTATAGCGTCAAAAAAAAAAAAAACAGTAAATACTGTGAAGAAATTATTTAAATCGGACCAAAAATGACGAAGATACAGCAATATTAGTGTATTAGTTGACGAGAATGAAGCGACTCGCTGTGACGTCATCTGTCATGATCGGTCTCCACCGGTGAATGAATACGATCAAGCCGTTTCGTCGCACGGATCATGACAGGGGACGTCATCGTAAACAGTCCAGCGAGAGCGCGCGTTTCCAAGTAGCCGTTCAGAAAAACTTTAATAAAACCACCATTTCTTGACGGACTTTAATAATTTAAAAAATTAAATGCTCAGTAAATTATTACACATACGATGTACTTAGTAAAAATCGGATTTGCTATTATGTGATTGATCCTCATTGGCATTGGAATAGAAAAATGATGACCCAGAAACTTACCATAGACCTTAAGAGTCCCAGTTTCGACTCCTAGACTCTGTCCAGGTCTGGCCCTAACCCCCAGGTATGGAGTAGCGATATCAGGAGCTGCGCTAACGCTTTGGTATGAGGGCATTCTACTATACTCAATTCACGAGGTCACTGACACATGTCTTTACAACATTATAACATTTCATGGGTCACAACCCATATTTTCGAAAAAATCTTGAAAAATGACGGTCTAGAAACTTACCATAGGCCTAAGGAGTCCAAGCTTGGACTCGCAGACTCTATCCAGGTCAGGATCAAGTCCCCAGGCATGGAGCAGTGATATCAGGATCTGCGCTATCTCCATGGTGTGAGGGGGTTCAGCCAGGGATATGTCGCGGGGTCTCTGCCTCTTGCCTTGGTTGGCTTCATCTAAAACAAAAGAAATATAATGTTAGTCGATGTTTGAGATTGTGCTTTATTAAAACTTATTTGGTTGGCATTGGTTTTACCAATTACAGGTAAAACCATTTTTATTTTTTTAAGGTGATAAATCATCAATAAAGAAATAACAGAAAGAAAACACGTTTAATTGGCGCACAACTCACACAACTTAAATCTATATATATAGAAGTGAATAGCTGTTCGTTAGTCTCGCTAAAACTCAAAAACGGCTGGACCGATTTGGCTAATTTTGGTCTTGAAAAGTTCGAGATAGTCCAGGGAAGGTTTAAACGGTGAGAAAAAATGGAAAAAAATCACGGGAAAAAAAATCCGACTACAACGCCATCTCTAATTAAAATGACATTATAAATTAATGAACTATGCTGTTCTGGTAATGCCAGTAGATGGCGTTATCCTTACTATTAGGCGGTACGAAGTTCGCCGGGTCAGCTAGTTAACCAGTGATAACTCTTTCGACCCATCACGCAGCTCGGGCATCAATATAGTCCAGCATTGGAATAGCCAGAAGTTAATTTGCCTCACAGATGGGGATGTTGTCTTTCTGCGTACTACAATAATAATAATATTACACAACTTTCACACAACGCCATCTAGTCCCAAACTAAGCAGAGTTTGTGTTGTGAGTACTAGACAAGACAACTGATAAACATACTCACACATTTCTAAATACATACAGATTATAGATAAATTACACCCAGACAGAAAATGATCGTGCTCGTCACACAAACATTTGTCTTGGGTGGGAATCAAACCCACGACCGGAATAGCCGTTAAGGCCACTAGACCAGGGGTTCCCAAACTTATAAGTATCACGCCTCCCTACTGCTTAAAATGAATGTGCCCACGCTTCCCCTCGTCTCAGGGCCCAGCAAGTGGGCTCGCCAAGTAAATCAAAAATACATTTTCAGAGGTTTTATTATACAAATAGGTTATGGTTATAAGAGTCGGGAAAGTAGCGCTTGAATTCGTCCGTGAGGTGCTGCAAATGGCTTGATATTTTATTCTTGGTATCAATTTCATCCAAAATCTCCTTAAAGCACGCTTTTTCTGAGATTGTAAATAGTTTAGGAAAGCAGGAATAAGTAGTTGGACGCCAAAATTTTGCGTTTTAGACACGCAAGGCGCATGCAGCGCGGGAATGCGCGGGCGATCGGGGTAATAACCACCGCCCGCGCCCCCCTCTACATGTCTGCGCCTCCCTAGTGGGGCGCGCCCCCCATTTTGAAAATCAATGCACTAGACCAACAACAGGACAGTTCTCAATTCTCCTCACAGATGGCGCTGTCGTCTTTCTCCGAACTGTACTCGACATTACCGCAATAACTCGGCATTGCAAGTAAGAATGTCACAACTCCGTCCAGTACATCGGTGGGTAGGTCCGGAGCACTGCGCCGTGATTCCTATGTCCGTGTCGCAAGTAATATTATTGCCTCCGGTGTTGTGTGGAATGTGTCTAACCGCTATGGTATTATACTTTATTGCTAATGTGTTGGGGAATTTGTTCTTAGAAAGTATCTGCTGCAGGCGTTTACAAAGTATTAAAAAACTGGGCAAGTGCGAGTCGGACTCGCGCCCTCAGGGTTCCGTACATACTCACCTATGGCAAAAAAAAAACTGTGATGTAACAACAAATTTTCTGTTTTCAGATTTACTCCTATATTTGTGTTATAAGACCTTACTTTATGCAAAATTTCAGCATTCTGGGTCAACGGGAAATACTCTAGAATTTTGACTCCCTTGAATGTCGAAATATACGTTTTTTTGCGATAAAAGTTTGTGTTTTTAAATAACGAAGAGACAAAACTATCAAAGATACACCGACTTCTGAAATTGAAGTTATTTTGAACTTTTTAATTTTTTTTTTTTACATTGAAGTCGGTCAAGAATAAAAAACTTTTCACAAAAAAATGTGAAAAGGTTTTTATTCTTCCATTCTATTTCTTTTCTTTCATATTGCATCAGTGGCAATTTCATTAGACTCCTAAAATTTTCTATCAAATCACATCAGTGCCAATTTTAATAAACTCCTAAAATTAGAACCGCCGGCAAAGTTGCTCAACTTTGCGGCTTGGTCGAGTGGCAAAGTAGCTCTACCACACCATTAATAACTATAATTAAATTGTTGTTAAGATCAGATAGTTTCTGGTTATTTTACGATCGTGATTTACCGATAAACCACTTCCGCTTCCTTGTACGTACATTCATTTGATATTTTGTGAGGTTTGAAAAGTTAATTAGTACTGTATAAATAAATTAAAACTATTTATATCTGACACGGCCCGAAGAATCGCCAAACTTAAGTGGCAATGGGTAGAGCATATTGCTCGCAGAAGAAATAGTCAATGGGACCGAAAGGTTCTGGAGTAAGGACCACTTATTAGAAGACGCAGCATTGGAAGGCTACAAGGTGGACCGATGACCTGGGGGGTTACCATGACGTTCAAAGTAAGATTGTTTCATTCTTATTTCAGTGTGGGTAAGAGACAGAGCTATACAGGTTGTCTAGCACCATCTCTTACCCACTCTGGAAATAAGAATGAAACAATCTTACTTTAAACGTCATGGTACAGGTCCTGGTGAGGGTCGTGGGAATCCGATAAACGCGAGACGCACAGGACCAGTCGTTGTGGCGACTTTTGGGGAAATGATGATGATGATATCTTCAACTTTATAGAAAAGAATAATGAAGAAAGAAAAAATACACGTGTACATTCTTCATTTCGCCTACAGCTGAGGAGTAAAATTCCCTGCCAAAGTCTGTGAGTTCTGATGTCTACAAGCTGCGGGTCTTTAAGTCAAGAGTGAATAGGTTACTTCTAGGCGCGCGTGCTCCATTGTCGACCACATCATCGCTTACCATCAGCCCCTCTAGCCAAGTTACGATCGTTTCGTTTGCGTCGAACGCCTCGAGTAAGCCACGCCTCCGATTCCTTTGTTCTGACGTCATCTCAACGCTCAGTCACGTGGTCAGGACAAAGGAATCGGAGTCTTGGCCTACTCGAGGCGTTCGACGCAAACGAAACGATCGTAACTTGGCTAGAGGGGCAGGTGAGATAGTAGTAGTAAAGAATATTTTCGTATGCTTATATGATTTCTAAGGAGACAATTGTTGCTATGGTGTTTTAGATCAATATTGTAGAAACTGTAGCGCAGGCTCAATGTGAAGGGTCTTGCAATCTGGTGCATATGAAAATAGACTCCGGACACAACATTTTATTCTACACTAATATTATAAAGAGGTAAAGTTTCTTTTTTTGTTTGTAGGAGGTCTCTGAAAGTACTGGTCCGATTGCTAAAATTTTTTCACCGATAGAAAGCTGCTTTATTTCTGAGTGACATAGGCTATATTTTATGTACGCGGGCGAAGCCGCGGGCAAAAGCTAGTACTTTATATTTTCCAACTTAAACGGGACTGGACAAAACATGTTTGCCGCATACCCGACCAGCTCCTGGGTGGGCCCGTAAAACATAAAGCTGGTGCCCTGAAAATGCAAGACAGGGTCGCGGCAGACCACGAAGGAGGAAGCGGGACGACTTGGATGTCTTCCTAAGAAATTGGTAAGAAGTGGTTCAGAGCAGAGAACAATGGAAGGAGGAGGATGGAGAGGAACCTTTGCCAAGCGTAGGATAAGCTAGAAATAGTAATATAATTACTACCTACTACCTCAAGCGGCAGAAACATACCTTGTTGGAAGTTATATTTTCGAACTGTTTGGGGTTGAAACTCTCGGACCGTGGGGTCCAAATGCTCTCAAGATGTATAAAGATCTGTCGAAACGTCTAGTAGGGGAGGCCGGGATAATAAATTTGCAGTTACTAAATCGTCATGGGGACCTATTGGATTGGGAAGATTAGGTTCTAAAACGAAAATAGTCTATAACAAGTTTCCATTTTAGTGGGGGGAAAGCGGGTAAGAATTTTCAAAAATGTAAAAAAAGAACATCACCTCGAAATACTCGGGTGCGATTGTTTTTTTATTTTTTATTTTATTTTGAAGGTAATCCTATATCAAGGGTTCATACGAGTATGTGGTAGGGGTACATTACAGTCTGCAAGGTTTCTCCCCATATGATTTTCTGACGCGATCGAGTATCTCGCAAAATACCCATCTGGCCGCCCCTACAAGTCGTGTTGACACTTCGCGTGACCGAAGGGCTGGCTTTCACCTCAGACAGAGGATAAGCCTTGCCATACAGCGTGGCAATGCCGCCAGTCTTTTAGGCACATTACCAGTCGACAGCGATGTGGATAATTTTTTTGACGCCATATTTTAGTTCGTTTTTAGTTATAATTAGTTTAAAGTTTTTTTTTTTTTTATTACAGTAATTAAAGATAAGTAAATAAAAAAAAAGTAGTAGTAGTAGTAGTAAATTATTCGTCAAAGTAAGTCCGCCTCTCTACTTTTATGTGCATTTAATAAATAAATAAAAAAAATTGTAAAAGAAATTATATTCTATCTTCTTAATAAAGATATAAAAATAAATCAAGACAGACATGTACCTAAATAATGAATACACACCGGAACAATTTAATTTCGACTAAGTTAACGGCGGCGTTTACCTCAATTTAATTATTATGCACAAAATTTATTAATAAATACGGAAGCCTATTTTTAAAAGAATTTATTAACGGCTGCCTAGCATAAGTTGATAAACACAGCCTAACAATGACATAATTGTTACGAGCGAGAAAGTGGGTTGGAGCTATATATTTTTTGTTCTGTGGAGCTATACACCCTATATAATAATAATAATAATATTCCACAAGTATCACAGAACGCCGTCTAGTCCCAAGCTAAGTAGAGCTTATGTTATGAGTACTAGACAACTGATAAACATACTTTATATTTCTAAAGACACTCAGACACAGAACAAATGATCGTGCTCAGCACACAAACATTTATCCTGGGTGGGAATCGAACCCACGACCTCCGGCATAGCAGTCAGGGCCACTAACCACTAGACCAACAGGGCAGTCAGATATAATATATAGCTCACTAAATATAGCTTCATCCCTTT
Source organism: Mythimna impura (assembly GCA_905147345.3). Lineage (NCBI taxonomy): Eukaryota > Metazoa > Arthropoda > Insecta > Lepidoptera > Noctuidae > Mythimna > Mythimna impura. The sequence goes on along the minus strand of LR990369.1, from coordinate 6,826,185 downwards.
AACGGTTCAGTTTAGGTCCTCAAATGCATAACTTTAAGAGGTCTTGGTAGGGCTTCTGGTAGGGCAGATTCCTGGTGATTAATGTACTAACATTATAAAGGTGTAAGTTTGTATGTAAGGGCCCTCGCCCACGGCGACTTTTTGTAGCGATGCTGTCGCGCGTTAGTCGTATTTGCAAGCGCTTTATAAAATATGCCAAGGCGCTACTAATGCGCTACAGCATCGCGACTGTATCGACGTGAACGCGCAACAGCATCGCTAAAGAAATTCGCCGTGGGCGAGGCCCTGCCCCCCTAGCCAAGTCACAAACGATAAACGTAAACTCTCAGTAGTCTTTAATAGATTTTCAACTTTATGATACTAGATATAAAGTTGAAAATCTATTGAAGATTACATAGTGTTTTCGTTCGTTCCGGTCGCTAACGCTCAGTAGTCTTTAATAGATTTTCAACTTTATGCTCTTAGGTATAAAGTTGAAAATCTATTGGAGATTACTAAGCATTCACGTTTATCGTTTGCAACTTGGCTAGGGGGGCTGAGCGTGAGTGTATGCTTGTCGCTCCGTCACGCTAAAACAACTGAGGGTTTTTGGCGGGATTTCTTCGAGTGGAGTTCAGTGACTGTTTTAATTATTCGCAAATTGATTCCTAGTGGATGTTGTGATGTAAAATTGGTGTAGTTTTGTATCTCAAGTGTCTGCGCAACTGGAGTAATATGTGGAATCATTGAAACAGGCGCGATCTCGGTAAAATAGAGCTGAGAATTTAATAGAAAAAATCAAAATATTTTTAATACATATGACTACTATGTGCCCATGCACTTATAAATTGTCAGAGTCATCAAAAGAACAGCATGAGACACAGTATAGATATATGGAACAGTACGGAAACTACCTACAAATATTCGAAACGGCTCACTCACACAAACATACGCATCGACGAGACTCCTAAGCGTTTCTCGCGGTCCTGTCAGTAGCGAATGCCGCTTAGGAGTCCGATGCCGATTGAGATCACGAGCTGCTTTATGAGCTCGTGATCCATTTTACGACCTGTTACACCCGAACTGTTAAAAGGATGGAGCTATATAGGGTGTGTAGCTCCATCACTCTTTCTCGCTCATTCATTCATTTCAGCCGCAAGACGTCCACTGTTAGACATAGGCCTCCCCCATGTGTCGCCAAAATGACCGGTCCTGTGCGTCTCGCATCCATCAGATTCCCGCGACCCTTACCAGGTCATCGGTCCACCTTGTGGAAGGCCTTACAACGCTGCGTCTTCCGGTACGTGGTCGCCACTCCAGAACCTTTTGAGACCCTGCCCACTGCCACTTAAGTTTGGCGATTCTTCGGGCTATGTCGGTAATCTTGGTTCTCCTGCGGGTATCTTCATTTATGATGTAATCACACAAGGAAACTCCGAGCATAGCCCTATCCATTGCTATTTATTTTTCTCACTCGCACGACTGCTATTTAAACACATCATATTAAATGCCCAACAAAGGAGTACAGTTCTGCCTACCTCAACACAACATATACCGCAATAACACACGCATTCAGACCGATATCTCGGTTATGTAAGGACCGATAGTTATGCTATCCTTGGCCCGGTACACACCAGTCCGGTGCAGCCGGTACGGAGGTCACGTTACGCATACATACATACATTTACAGTCGTCACGCTCTGACGGGGGTTGAATGCATATTTTTAGTGGAGTGCCATGTTTGATGAAGAGGCAACGCGAAATAAGAGAGATAGCGCCTGAACGCTCGGTTGGCATTTGATAACTTCCGTCGCTCACTCGAATATTTCACAAAACTTGGTCCAGGAAATAAATGTTACCTTAAAAGTTTTTAGATAAAAATTTCGCCTTTCAGAATCTTGATTTAACGTGCATAAACATATTTTCTTTACTTTTCTAATTTATGATTAAATTATGAAGGACCAAAGATCAGGTAAAATTCAAAATAGCAGATTTTCAGAGCTCTTAGTATAACCAACTTTAATGTTCCCACTCAGGCCTCCTCTCTAGGAGAGGGAATGGACCGTAATCCACCACGCAGACCCAGTGCGGGTTGGTGGATGTCACGTGTCTTCGAATTTTTGGTTCTATGAAAACCAGCATTAAACATATATGCATACATAATTATTATTTATTATTTTATTTATCTCTTATTATTTGATCTATCCGACGGGTTAGGCACTTAAAGTCTTATCCGAATTAAACTCAGGAGTTGTAAAACGTAACGAAGTACCATCCCCAAGAATCTTATTTTATCGACCGCACCGACGACGGCAACGTTAATCACACATACCTATCTCTTTCTATATCTGATTCTCTAAATTGAATTGTTCAAAATCGAGAGGTAGCCATTATTTCGCCACTTATACGAACATAGATATAGCCTAATACAATAGATCGCAATAATAGGTACTATGAAGGCTAAGCATTATCTGGGCTGGGTTAAGTCATAAAGCAAATTACATACAGAAGTTTCACGAAAAATTTTAAAGTTTTTTTTCATATGTGCATATAGGAATAATAATAAACCGGTTTTGGGTACGGTTCATAATCATCTTCCTGCCCTTGTCCCATCTTATTTGGGGTCGGCGCAACACGTTTTTTTCTTCCATTCTATCCTATCAACCGTCATGCTATATATAACTTCCTTTTCTTTCATATCGCTGTTCACACAATCCATCTATCTTTTCTTTGGCCTCCCTCTCCCTCTCCACTCATCCACATGTATCTCATAACTCTTTTAGTAACATGCGTTTCATCCCTCCTCTTTACATGACCATACCAAGACAAACGATTCCCCTTCAACTTTTCAGTCACTGTCGCCATTTTGAAACTTCCTCTAATATACTCATTCGGGTACTGTTAAGGATAAGAAATTATTTCGGATTATCCGCTATTTTCGCATAGTTCCGGTTAAGTATAAAATTGTTGTTAGTTGGGTAGTTGGAATTTTAAAATGCCTTCTGATGAGGCCCGATGACCTGGTGAAGGTTGCGGGAATCCGATGGATGCGAGACGAACAGGACCGTTCATTGTGGCGAAATTTGGGGGAGGCCTATGTCCAGCAGTGGACGTCTATCGGCTGAAAAGATGATGATGAATGAAGAGAAGTGACCGCAAGAAACTCAACTGCCAAATTTCTAATTTACTCAAATAATAAATAAATAAATAATACCACAAATGGGGGCAATTGACATCAGCCCCCAAGATGTAGCTCGTGCAGTCCGTCCGTTGCCAAACTGGAAATCTCCAGGGCCGGATGGGCTGCACAATTTCTGGATTAAGTGGTTTACAAGATCGCACGCTCGCTTGGCATATCAGTTTCAGTCTGCCTTAGAGTCAGGGTCGCTACCCCAGTTCCTAACAACAGGAATAACCCACCTGCTCCATAAGTCAGGTAGTACTGCGGAGCCTAAAAATTATAGACCGATCACCTGTTTGCCAACGGTCTATAAAGTTCTTACATCCATACTGAGAAGCAAAATTAATAGTCATATCGACAAAAATCTGATCATGTCACCTTCTCAGAATGGATGTAGGAACGGGTCCCGCGGTACTAAGGAGCTGCTCCTCATTGATATGACCATTAGCCAACAGGTTCGACGTTTCCGAAAGGATCTGTCGACGTGTTGGATAGATTATAAGAAGGCCTATGACTCTGTTCCTCATACATGGCTCATGAGGGTGCTGGAATTGTATAAAATTGATACAACACTACGCACCTTCCTGATGTCGTGTATGAGGCAATGGAGTACGGTCCTCCGCTATCCAGGATGTCGACATATCCAGAGGAATAGCGAACCTGTAAGGATCGAGCGAGGTATATTCCAGGGTGATAGTTTGAGTCCACTTTGGTTTTGCCTAGCCTTGAATCCTCTAAGCACACTGCTGGAGAATTCAGGTCTAGGCTATCGGTTGAAGAGAGGTGGTCAGGTAATATCTCACCTACTTTACATGGATGACCTGAAACTTTTTGCCCCCAACAATCTGCAACTGATGGAGCTACTGAAGGTAACTGAAACCTTCAGTAGTGCCATCAGGATGGAGTTTGGTGTGGACAAATGTGCGGTCATGCATGTAAAACGAGGGGAGGTTGTGGAATCCGTGGGCACTCAACTCACGGATTCCATAAACCTGAGATCCCTCTCTCCAACCGAAACCTATAAGTATTTGGGTATGTCGGAAGCTCTAGGCATCAATATCACTGACATGAAGCAATCGTTGAAGGAACGTTTCTTTGGACGCCTGAAGAAGGTATTCAATAGTCTTCTTTCAGGCGGAAACAAGGTGCGTGCCTTCAACGGTTGGGTCATGCCGGTATTGATGTACTCTTTCGGCGTACTCAAATGGACTCAAACGGAACTTGACGCCCTGGATAGGAGGGTCCGCACACTGCTGACTGCATACCGAATGCATCACCCACGATCGTCGGTGATGAGACTGTATATCCCGCGGAAGTGTGGAGGTCGAGGTTTTTTAAATGCTAAGACCCTACACAACCGCGAGGTATGCAGTCTCAGGGAATATTTCCTAGCTACCGACGTGGGTATGCATCGAGATGTAGTGGCAGTGGACAAGGGACTCACCCCGCTCTCTCTGGCTAACGAGAACTGGCGTAAACCGGTAGTGCTTGACACTAACGATCGCAGGGAAGTATGGCAGAGCAAGGAACTTCACGGACGCTTTTTCCGGGCCTTTCACGGGCCCGATGTAGACCAATTGGCGTCCGTAGCCTGGCTGCGTTTCGGTGACCTCTTTGGGGAAACCGAAGGTTTTGTCTGTGCAATTATGGACGAAGTTATCATGACGAATAACTACCGGAGATTTATTGTGAAGGACGGCACGGTTGACATCTGTCGGGCATGTCACCGTCCGGGAGAATCAATTCGTCACATTATCTCTGGTTGTTCTCGTCTAGCTAACGGAGAGTACTTGCATAGACACAACCTTGTAGCCAGGATTATCCATCAGCAACTTGCTCTGAAATACTCTCTTGTGGAATCGGAAGTGCCGTACTACAGGTATGAGCCCGACCCAGTTCTTGATAATGGTCATATCACTTTGTACTGGGATCGGTCCATCATCACTGACAGGACTATTGTAGCCAATAAGCCTGATATAGTGGTGGTGGACCGAAGCGAGAGGCGTGCAATGATTGTTGACATATCCGTTCCGCATGACGAGAACCTCGTGAAAGCCGAGAAAGATAAACAAATCAAGTATATTGACTTGGCTCGCGAGGTTGTCGACATGCGGGATGTGGACTCAGCGATCATTGTACCGATAGTCGTGTCAGCCAATGGCTTAATAGCCAAGAGCCTCGACCAACACCTTAGGAGGCTCGCGTTAGGCGGCTGGATCAAGGCCTTGATTCAGAAAGCGGTACTCCTGGACACGGCTCGTATCGTTAGGAGGTTCCTTTCTCTGGAGCCCTGACCGCCGGTAGCTTGGACCCTGTTCCCGATACCGGTGGGGTACTATTTTTTATATTTTTAAATGTTTTTTTTTTATTTATGTTTTAAGAAATATTTAAAAATGTACAAAATATGTATATAAAGTAAATAAAGGAAATAAATAATAATAAAAAAAAAAAATTATAATTTGAATGAAATAGACCTTCTACTTTCAACTATTACCTGAACAGACACAATCTAGCCCTGTCCGTCTATATGACCGCTGTCTGCCTACATAATTATTATGTCACGCCGTATATTTAACTAAATTAAGGATATTAAGGTTCGTGGAATAACTAGGTTCACTTCAGGGACGAGGGAAGGTAGGCGTAGTATACAGTAAGGTTTATAGACCTCATTCTTTTGACCTTATACCAATTGGGTACATAACTCATTTCTTTTTATCTATATATATATAAGCGAAATACCACTCACTGATTAATCACGAAATCTCAGAAACTATAACACCTACAAACTTAAAATTTGGCAGGTAGGTTCCTTATAGGGTGTAGACATCCGCTAAGAACGGATTTTTCGAAATTCACTTGTAACTTGGCTAGGGGGCTGTAATCAATGCAAAAAAAGTCGTAGACGACAGTTTATCGTGTCGTCGTATATGTAAACACCTCCATTTAAATATATATGCCACGACACTACAAACTAGACGATTATCTATCGTCACGGCAAAGTGGGAACGCGACCTTAGTCTGTATATATATCGACGCGAGGAGGAACACAACCGTTCCTTGGCAGTCAGGTAAAAAGGTGAAGCGACATCTAACGATGGCACAATGGAACTGAAAGTCAAAATTCTGCATCGCGATTTTAGAGTCCGATTTGAACAGATACAACAGTTTGAAAACAAATATCGGGCAATTGCCTGGACCAGATCATAACACCCGTCTGGTCGGAGGATCCTCTCTTTTCAATGGAGGTTGTTTTAACTTCTCTCGCTTTTGGGTGGAGCGAGGGGTCGTGTCAGACTTTTACCGACTAAAACCCACTCCTATGTTCCCTCTTTGTCTTCGTTCCAGGACCCCGGGGTTCACTTTCACATAGGTAACCCATGCTTTCAATGGAGGTATGGGGGGACTTTACACCCTGTTCCATATACCTCTAAAAAGGTGAACAGGCGCCCCTGTTCACCTTTTTAGAGGTATATGGGCGTACCATGTTATGTCAAAATGTCTGACATACGAGCTAGAAAGAGGGATGGAGTTATACACCCTATATAACTCAATCCCTTTAACAGTTCAGTTTAGGACGTTAAATGGATCGCGTTAAGAACTCGTGGTAGGACCTCAGCTCCTTTGCAAACATATGTACTTACAATTACAACTACTAAAGCATTTTGTAATAGAATAAAACTGGGCAAGTGCGAGTCAACACCCGAATGGAGTCTCGAAGATATTTCTGAATCGCATTTTTTTTTTTTTTTGGGACGTAACAACAAATTTACTGTTATCAGATTTATTCCTAAACCAGTGCCTTGCTTTAAGCCAAATTTCAGGATTCTGGGTCAACCGGAAGTACCCTATGAATTTTGATTCCCTTGAGAGTGTCGAAATATACGTTCTTTTTTGCGAAGAAACGGCCGTATCTTTTTTTTCGTTAACTTAGAAGTTTGATTTTTTCACAGCTTCAAGGGACCGCAGACCTGATTATATGGTTTTAATTTCAATTCGATACCTCCACGCGTTCTTGAGATAAAGGGTCTTGACAGACAGACTGACGGACAACAAAGTGAGCCTGTAAGGGTTCCGTTTTTTTCCTTTTCAGATACGGAACCCTAAAAAACCAGGAAAAAGAAATATATTTACATATATGCTTATGTTTTTTAAGTATTTGTGTAAGGTCACAAATACATACCTCAGTTTGAACGCAACTTATTTTGAAAGACGTCTGTAAAAGCATTGAGGCGTTATTAGCAGGCCTTCACTCTGACATTGTTCTGCTATTACTGGCAAATGCATTAGATTCGCGAATTATTCAATTTTGAAATAACAATTGTACGTAGTAAGTAGTTGCCTGCCAGGGTAGGGGCAGTCAGAAAGAGGAGTCACCATTGCGCAGAGAGCCCAAAGGACACGGTGAAGCAAACGGTAGAGGTATGCCCCGCTTGCCGTGTCCTCGTGGAGGCGATCGGCAGCGGTGACCTCACGCGCCAGGCCCTGGTTCAAGCCATGGTCCGAAGCGAGAGGGAATGGCAATACAACGAAGTAATGATATCGAAGGAGGCGGCCGCAAAAGTTAGGGAATGTATATCCTCACGCCCAAGCTACCGCGACAGGAGACGACCCGGGCGTCGGGAATCACAAAGTGATCTCCAGTCACGGTAGGCGTGGATTTGTGGACTTAGCGGACGACGAACAAAGGATAGCCTGCTTTCTCCTCGTCTTATAAGGACGCGAGTCTCGAGTCGTCGACGGCGCGTAGTGCGGACTTAGCGGACGACGAACAAAGGATAGCCTGCTTTCTGCTCGTCTTATTAGGACGCGAGTCTCGAGTCGTCGACGGCGCGTAGTGCGGATTTAGCGGACGACGAACAAAGGATAGCCTGCTTTCTGCTCGTCTTATAAGGACGCGAGTCTCGAGTCGTCGACGGCGCGTAGTGCGGAATTAGCGGACGATGAACAAAGGATAGCCTGCTTTCTGCTCGTCTTATAAGGACGCGAGTCTCGAGTCGTCGACGGCGCGTAGTGCGGACTTAGCGGACGACGAACAAAGGATAGCCTGCTTTCTGCTCGTCTTATAAGGACGCGAGTCTCGAGTCGTCGACGGCGCGTAGTGCGGACTTAGCGGACGACGAACAAAGGATAGCCTGCTTTCTGCTCGTCTTATAAGAACGCGAGTCTCGACACGCGCCTCAAAGAGATGTCAGCAAACCGTAGGGGCGCAGCAGGACCGATGCCTGCTAGGACCATGGGGTGGGTTCTGAAAAGGCTGACACGTCCTCTCGCTTCACCTTAGAGCGCGAAAATTGATTAGATGATTTCCCACATCGAAAAAAAAAATGCTCACACTATACTCTAATTAATAGGTCGGTATAGTAAGACACTATAATGAACTGACGTCATAAAGAAACTATAATGAAATGATATCAGAATGTGCGGCAAACCTTGACATTTAACGCAACTGGTTTGTACGCATGGCGGTTACGCGCATGCGTGGTGGCACGTCATCGACAGCTGACGTGAACACGCACATTTTACAAGGTAATGCGTTTCTGGGTGTATGACGTTGTGGCTTTTTTTTTTAAATTGGTATAAACTAGTGCTTGACTGCGATCCCACCTGATGGTAAGTAGTAATGCAATCGTTGTTGGTGAGGCGCACTAATTTATTGAGAGCCTATTCACTCTAGCCTTGAAGAGAGCCAAATTATAATCAGACGGGAAAACCGCAGCACAGGCAAATTATTCCAGTCCATCGAGGGACTTTTTTTTTTTTTATAGTTGGGAAAATCATCTTATATGACAAATCCCGCTCTGGAATAATTTGCCTGTTCTGACCACGTGACTGAGCGTTGAGATGACGTCAGAACAAAGCAATCGGAGGCGTGGCCTACTCGAGGCGTTCGACGCAAACGAAACGGTCGTAACTTGGCTGGGGGGGGGCAGTACCGCGAAAGTGAAACCGCACGGGACAGCTTAGTTTAATCTAATATCATTCACGCTTAGGGTTGTCAACCGTACTCTAAAATAAAGTATTGTACTCTATATCATGTAGGCGTACTTTATAATCTATAACACTAATAGAGGATGCTAAAATACTCTTTTTACACAATGTTTGCTATACTAGTGCCAGTCATATATGATGCATACCTATTATCATAACCAAAAAGTCGACTTTACTGAGAGTCTGTACAGTTATGAATGTGAAGTAGCGGAAACAGAGGAACAGCATAGCATAATCAGCCTATTTAATGTTCCCACTGCTAGGACTCAGGTCTCCTCTCTAGAAGAGGGAATGGGCCGTAATCCACCACGCGGGCCCAGTGCGGGTTGGTGAATGTCACATGTCTTCGAATTTTTGGTTCTAGGACATGCCGGTTTCCTCACGATGTTTTCCTTCATCATTTTGAGAGCAGTGGTGATGAAATAAATTACACAAAGTAATGCGCCTGGCTGGGTTTGAACCCGCGACCTACAACTCGTAAGTTGGGGCCATTACCACTCGGCCACCACTGCTCAAGCAGTGGTGGCCGAGGAACAGGACTTCATTGAAATTTATTATAATTGAGCTCCTGGTCTATGTAAACTTAGAGTTCGAATGTTTGAAGTCGTACAATTTTTTTAAAAACAATGAAAAATTGTTACGTGCTGCAAAAAGTTCCAAAAAATACTTATTTTTTTTAAATAAATGATACTCTTTCTTTGTAAGTCCGTACTCTTTATTTACCTCCTTTGAAATCAGATATACTCTATTTCTTTTAATAAAAGTTGGCAACCCTATTCACGCTTGACTTCAATTTCTGTACTTGTATATTAAACCTGTATGTCACACAACTTTTAAATTTATATGTCTAGTGTTACAAGCGAGTCGTCATGCCAGTGGTATGCGTTTACTTGACCGGCCAGTGAGCCGTCAAGATATGTGACAAGTTGTTACCTGAACTGAGGGCGGGGAATAGGGAGGGGCCACAGTCGATGGTAATGTTATCGATATTATTTTTGTTAACGCCGAAATTTAAGGACATCAACTAAAGGGTAACGTATGTTGAGTATGAGATGTATGTTAGAAATCTTAGTTGTATATACTTTAATCTCAGTTGTAATTTTTTTTTAAGGTTGGAAATCATCCAATGACTTCTCTCGCTCTGGGAGGAGTGGGAAGGCGTGTCAAACTTTTACTTACTAAAACCACACCTGTGTCCTTCAATTACCCTTTGCGTTCTAGGACTACGGGTTTCATTTTCAGAAATTCCCCGCGGTCCTAGCTAGCGGGCATCAGCTCTGCTGGGCCCCTACGGTTTGTTGTTTGATACAGTTATACTGGATATTATACGTGAAATAAAGAGAGGGTTGAAGACGTATTTATGCATGGAAAGTAGACAGATCAGATAGTCCAATCTAGAAAGCCTGGAGCACAGGCGTATTATTAGTATAATAAAGATACATTTTGGTGAATGTGCGAAGAATTGATTGAATTGATTCTGCCATCACCTTTCTACCATTGGACAACCCGACGTCCGGCGAGTATCCACCCTTTCATTATTAATATCTCTACGGTCCGGATTAAACGTCTCCTCGTTTATACCGCGTACATCGAAGGTCTAAAACAATTTGCCTGCTGCGGTCTTCCCGTCCGATTATAATTTGAGTGTTTTCAAGGCTAGAGTGAATAGGCTTTTAATAAACTAGTGCACTGCACCATCAAATATTGCATCACTGCTTATAGTACAGGTGGGGCTGCAGTTAAGCACTAGTTTGTCACCCTACAAATTTTCATTTCCTTGAGAGTGTCGAAATATACGTTTTTTGCGACATAAACAGCCGTTTTTTTTTTTTTAGTAAACTCAGAAGTTTGATTTTTTCATAGCTTCAAGGGACCGCAGACCTGAATATATAGTTTTAATTTCAACTCGATACCCCCACGCGTTTCCGAGATAAAGGGTCTTGACAGACAGACGGACGGACAACAAAGTGATCCTGTAGGGGTTCCGATTTTCCTTTTGAGGTACGGAACCCTAAAAAATGCCAGTAAAAATTTGACACTGCCAACTAGACTGGAAGTTATTCGATGATTCTTCACCCAAAGTAAAGTACGTTACGAAAATATATCGACACAATTTTCCCATCTCTAGAGAGTCTAGAGACCAGTGCGAGGCCTTGCACTTTGAGAAAGTAGTCGCCACCTACTCAGTGCCCATTCAAATCATAGCAGGTGACATTGTACGCCACTAGAGTTTTATTACATTTTCCTTAAATAGAAATACTGCATTCGAAATGGAACTCTGTGGGCGGGTTTCTGAACTGAGTATTTTGAATTAAGAATGTCCCTATATAAGTTTTTTGAAAGAGTAACCATGGAGTTTCTTGCCGGTTCTTCTCCATAGGAATCGACCAATTGGAACTGTGCGCTAGCTTCTGACGTTTTATAAGTGCCCATGTAGGCCTATGTGAAATAAAATTATTTCGAGTTTGAGTTTAAATGGTAACTGTTGACAGGTTTTCAGGCTAAAGTAGAGTTTGAGAAATATGAATAAATTCTAATGCTTCAACTTCAAATGCTTAATATCAGAAATCGGGGCTATAACTGCCTTTCATTAGAACAAAACAAAACGTGTTGTGCCGACCCCAAATAAAACGGGACAAGCCCCCCTAGCGAAGTTACAACCGTTTCGTTTTTGATTCTCTTTTCGTCGATCGCCTCGAGTAGGCCACGCCTTCGATTCCTTTATTCTGACGTCATCTCAACGCTTAGCCACGTGGTCAAAACAAAGGAATAGGAGGCGTGGCCGACTCGAGGCGATCAACGAAAAGATAATCGAAACGAAACGGTTGTAACTTTGCTAGGGGAGATTGGCAGGAAGATGATGATGATATTTAATTCGTAATTTAATATAGATCATTAGTCTACGTTGGCTTGTACTTTAGAATCTATTTTCCCAGGATGGTAAGTAGAAAGATAGCCATCGTTAATGGGCAAAAGTGAGGTACAAAGAAACCGTCGTTGTAGCTCTTTTTTGATTGACCATCTCTAGTCGCAGTAAGCATTATGCTGAAAGATAGCAGTTGTGCACAAATATGTCATCATCATCATCATCATCATCATCATCATCATCATCATCATCATCATCATCATTTCAGCCGAAAGACGTCCACTGCTGGACATAGGCCTCCCCAAGTGTCGCCACAATGAACGGTCCTGTGCGTCTCGCATCCATCGGACTCCCGCAACCGTTGCCAAGTCATCGGTCCACCTTGTAGGAGGCCTTCCAACGCCACGTCTTCCGGTACGTGCTCGCAAATATGTAATCGGACGATTTCTCCCCCCCCCATTTTAAGGTTCCATAAACTAAGTCGGCAAAACGGAACCTTTATAGGATCACTTTGTTGTCCGTCTGTCCGTCAGTCATGACCCTCTTTCTCAGGAAAGCATATAGGTGTCAAGCTGAAATTAGTAAATCTTAAGATAATTTAAATCCGTTTATGCTCCGTTTAGGCGCATAAACGGTACCAAACATAAGGTAAGTATACATTCCCTCTCCTAGAGAGAGGAGGCCTGAGTCCCAGTAGTGGGAACATTAACCTCTCAGGCACCAGTATACCGAATACGGTACACCTTATACAAGCTAATTTAAACCTTATTACGTAAAAATAAGGTTTAAGTTAGCTAGTACCAGGCCCAGCTGGTACTGGCTGGGGCCTGAGAGGTTAAAAGGTTGATTATGCTTATGCTAGTAAGGTAAACCTTATAGGGTACCTTCCCGTTGACCTAGAATCCTGAAATTTGGCAAGAAGTAATATCTCATAGCACAACTTAAGAAAAAAATCTAAACACTAAAAATTTGAAGTAACATCACCAAATTTTTTTATTTTTATTTTTTTTATTCTTGATAGGTTCGCGCTTGACCGCTATCTCACCTGATGGAAAGCGACGATGCGGTCGACGATGAAGCGCGCTTACCTAGAAGTAACCTATAAACCCTAAATAATTACTTCTTTTGCGGTTCGGAAAAATCTTCGACGGTCGCTAGTGAAAAATAAACGTATAATTTCCTTTCCAAACTCACCTTTTAATTCAACACACGGAACGAATTAAGTAAGAAATTACCCTCAAAATTACATAGCTTTGTGTCTCAAGTAACAACCTGGTCAAGGCATAAATATAATCAGTTTGACATTAAGACCAAACATAGAGTGGTCGACTTTAATATTATGTGGTTGATATAGAGGACAATGTCAGTGTTACTGATTCGTAGGCTTATATGATCTTTAAATGGCGACAACTTTCTCAAAAAAAAAAAACTGGGCAAGTGCGAGTCAGCTTCGCGTACTGTGGGTTCCGTACCATTTTATCTATGTAAACAGTTCAATTCCCGAATGGAGTTTCGAAGACTTTTCCGAATCGCAAAAAAAGTTTTTTTTTTGTGACATAACAACAAATTTTCTATTTTCAGATTTATTCCTATATCTATACTTATAATACCTTGCTTTATGCCAAATTTCAGGATTCTGGGTCAACGGGAAGTACCCTATGAATTTTGATTCTTTTGAAAGTGTCGAAATGGAAATTTTTTGCCGTATCTTTTTTTTCGTTAACTTAATCTTTTTTTTGCAAAAAAGGGCTATTCGTTCGATTTATAAATTAAGTCCCAGATACTCCCTCAGAGATAAATTTAAAGAAATTAATATAATGACTGTACCTTCACAGTATATTTACGAGAATATTTTGTATGTACATAAAAATATAAACATGTTTAAAAAATACAGTGATGTTCATAATTTTAATACTAGGATCAAACACAAATTTGTGGTTCCTACAACCAGGCTGAAAAAAATAGGGGGCTCATTTATCTAAATGAGCCCCCTATTTTTTTCAGCCTGGTTGTAGGAAAATGGCCAATGCATACACTTCTATAATAAACTTCCTAGTCATATTCAACAACTAAGCCTTAATAAATTCAAATTATTTGTAAAGCGAAAACTTTGCCAAAAGGCTTTTTACACTATAAAGGACTATGTTGAGGACCAAAAGGCTTGGGATTGACCTGCTCCAGTACGCACTGCAACTGTTGTCTTATTATTATTTTTTTCTTTTGTTTTTAATTTCGATTTTGCTTTTTATTATTATTATTATTTATTACAATTTGATATTGTAGATTATTTTTATTTTGCAATTTGACTTTTTTTTTCTCTTTTTCTATTAATTTTTGACATCAATGTTTACTTAGTATTGTAAACAATATTTTTCTTTTTATTATTGTGAACGTGAGGACTATGTTGATTGTTTTTTTTTTCCTTTTCAGTAATTTTAACGTATGTCTGGCAATTTGAGTATTTTCTTCGGCCTACCCAAATGTCCTTTCCTTGGTATTGTTCGTCAAGTAGTTGAGCTCCTTAGTAGTCCTGAGTTGAGCTTTACGAATACTGACAAATGCAAGCACTGACTGGACAGGTCCACTCAAATCTGTAAGGTTCTTTCTTCAAAAGACCATTTCAGACAAATCTGCATGGTTCTCATGTGATTTGACCATTACATATTTACTGTATGGACTTTAAAAGAGACTTTGACCCCTGAGTTTGTTTCGGTGTTTCTTCTCAGGGTAGTCAGCTAGGAAACACCGGCCTCATCTAGTTTAAAAATGACGAAAAAAAAAATTGACGTGTAAAAGTGTTTTTTTAAACCTATTTACAAAATAAATATCATTTATCATTAGAAGTTTGATTTTTTCACAGCTTCAAGGGACCGCAGACCTAAATATATGGTTTTCATTTCAACTTAATACCTCAACGCGTTCCCGAGATAAAGGGTCTGACAGACAGACAGACAGACAGACAAATCAAAGCTTCACTGAATAATTATTTAATCTGTTTTTAATTTTCTCCGCTCTACCGCTAGTGATGTACCGACGCATCGATAAACAAAGGTTATCGAGAATCTGTCGTAATCGATTCGCGACGAGATAATGGCACCTGTAATTGCATGAGAACCAGACACAAGGCTCTTTTAGTAAAATACTAGGCTTTGAAAGTAATAATAATTGTAGCTATCTGTGTTATTAAATTGTAGGTCTGTGAGTGATTATTGTCAGAAAATGCATGTTTAAATGGAGAATCGTCACCATCATCATCATTCCAGCCGAAAGACGTCCACTGTTGGACATAGGCCTCCCCCAAGTGTCGCCATAACTACCAGTCCTGTGCGTCTCGCATCCGATAGACCCTGATCGAGTCATAGGTCCTCTTTGTGGGAAGGACTTCCAACGCTACGTATTCCGGTGCGCGGTCGATACTCCAGCATCTCTAGCCAAGTTGATAATCTGCAATCGTTAACGCTAGTCGAAAACTAATTAAATGTATGGGAATGACATCATCTCAACGTTAAGTCACGTGGTCAGAACCAACGAATAGAAAATTCGTAGCCAAGTTCACATCGTTCAAAATGATAGAATGAATTGTTATCGTTTCTACAATGTTCAACGCTATATCCTTTGTTATTGTAGAACGACATTGTAGAACGAGCGGCCGACTCAGCGGGCAACTTATCGTTTTCTACAATTGCTGACACCGAGGCGTTACCGATTGGAGAACGGAATTCGACACGAAACGGTTGTAACTTGGCTAGGGGGGGCTGAACTTTTCGGCCGCATCGACCATCTTGTTCTGTGAGCAATGTGCCTGCCCACTGCCACTTAAGTTTGGTGAATGTGAAATGGATAATAGGATACGAGAATGATCAAGAGTTACCCGCGGCCCTGGACTGCAGATGGCAAGTGAAGAAACAAGGAGGGTTTAAGTCTTTTACGGACTAAAACCCACCTGTGTTCCTTGAGTTGCTCATTGCGTTTCAGGGCCGCAGTAACTCTTTCGGACTATCCTGCAACCCTGGTGTCCATAGCATAATATCATGTCTGTCTTCCCCATAGAAACAGACATATGAGTATATATGTCGTGGCCAGATCTTTGAAATTAATCACTTCATGATATGGCCAAGTAAAACTACCCCCTTAGCCAAGTTACAACCGTTTCGTTTCGATTCTCTTTTCGTTGATCGCCTCGAGTCGGCCACGGCTCCTATTCCTTTGTTCTGACCACGTGACTGAGCGTTGAGATGACGTCTGAACAAAGGAAACGGAGGCGTGGCCGACTCGAGGCGATCGACGAAAATAGAATCGAAACGAAACGGTTGTAACTTGGCTAGGGGGGCTGGCCAGATCGTTTTAAACGTTAAAGATTGATGATATTTCAATCTTCGTTTGGCCTACTTTCTTTAGAGCTTTTATTATCATTGAAATCCTACATCAATGATATGACCAACATATAAATATGTTCTCCTAGTGGAGAACATATTTTCTCACCCACACAACTTTTATCACAAAAATTATGATGTGAAAATAGATGATCTATTGATATTCTTAACCAAAGATCGTACGAGCCATGTGAACATCAATTTAATAACTAAGAGAGTGAAACCGTGAGAGCGTCGCGGTCCACTTCACATGGTAATATATGAAAAATTAAAATAATATTAGCTCTACAGCAATTAAGTAGATTTGTGGTAATCTGGGAAGAATGTGTGACAATGGAGGACCTTGGAATGTGTACGAGTTTTGTATTTAGACCTCCATTTAGACTAAATTAAGTAGTATACTAAGATCCCAGAGCGATCAGACATAACTTATTTTTACATGGATGAAACCCTAGGTTCTCAGTAGCGTATCATGCGCTTTGAATACCTGTGTGCTTTTGGAGCTCCCCTTTGGGACTCCTGGGCAGGTACGAAGTGAGAAAGGGAACTAAAAATAAAAGTTACTTAACTTAAATTAATTATATTAAACAGCCGAAACTACTGGGACTAGGAGCGTGAAATTTAGCACAAGGTTTCCTTTTATGACGTAGGCGAGCACTAAAAGAGGATTTTCCAAAATTCACCACCTAAAGGGTTGAAACGGGGTCCAAAATTTTAATGGAGAAATTTTCGAGCGAAGTTGTTGGGAGAAGATAGTCAGATAATTTTTTTTTAGGTTGGAAATCATCCAATGACTTCTCTCGCTCAAGGGTGGAGCGAGAGGTCAGACTTTTACTGACTAAAACCCACTCCTATGTTCCTGCTTTGCCTTGCGTCCCAGGACCCCGGGGTTCCCTTTCGGACGACCCATGGCCGTAGTATGCTTCGGCTTGCTGGGCCCCTACGGTTATGCTGACATCTCTTTGAGGCGCGTGTGAACACCGTAGTGTCGACATGTCGCCGTCGACAACTCGGGTTCGGTGCGGACGGTTACCAGATAGCCGGACGGCGAGCTACCCATTGTTCAAGCTAGTCAGATCAATTAAAAATTCTCATGGATATCATTTGCGTGATATAACTTTGATTCTGTGTATAATGTGACTAAGTATTCAATATCGTGTAACCGGAACGGATTGGACAAATCTTATTTGAGCTGATTTGGTTGAATTGTTACTGAGAATGCAGCATAAAAACGTAGGACAAAAAGTGATCATCGGAATCAAGGTTTCCTGCTAATAGATTAGTAACAATATAACAAGGGACATTCACCTACTACCCACAAATTAATTTAACTTTATCTCTTACGTAGAATATATCCGTTAATGAGTGATTATCGGCGTTTGTCCGTCAGAGGCGCACATCATCATCATCATCACCAATAATTTCAGCCGAAAGACGTACATTGTTGGACATAGGTTTCCCCCAAGTGTCGCCACAATGAACGGTCCTATATGTCTCGCATCCATCGGATTCTCGCAACCCTTAGGGTGTTTTTAATATCATGCTGTTTTGATCACGCATGCGGGATTGCTCCGCACGCGTCCATTTCATACAAGTATTTATTGTAATGTGTGGAATACCTACGCACGTGGGACGCGTTTTTTCGCATTTTGTAATTTTCTGCATGCGGGACAAACCCGCAAGAATGCGTGTCACCAGGTAAAATAAAATGTCAGGTCCACCTTGTGGGACACCAGGTGAGTAACTCTCTATAGAGCTGTATATATTTTGTTGGAAGCGGCGACAGGTCGCGCTGCCATGATGTCTCGGTGAAATTTAGCCCTAAGGGACCAACTTTGAGTACCGTATATAGGATACACATGTCAATGAGTTTTCTTTTCAGTGTCATCGGAAGGCTACCCTTCATGTGATATTTGAAGGCATCTTTAAAGTATCACAAAAATCTTTTTTTAATTTTTTTTCTTGAGTACTACTATATTTGCTTACATTTCTATTAGATCCGATTGCTTGCCAAGTTTCGTAACATTCTCTTCACTGGCAAAAACGAAAAATATAGTTCTTTTAGTAAAAGAGAACAGTGATATTTCTCAACTGGGTACCATATTAGATACTAAGTACGTATTATGTTAAAGATACTATCTCTTGTCTCCGAAAATGGGCATTTAAAAATAATGGTCTAAGTATGTGAACGAAATGCTCGAATTTAAAAAAATATATATTTGTGATTCTAAGCTTAGTCTCAGACACCATAAGCGCGAGTTCGCAGAAGTCGAGCAATGGGTAGCTCGCCGTCGCCCGAATCATCAACGGCGCGTAGTTTTCTTCGCGCGCCTCAAAGAGATGTCAGCAAAACTGTAAGGACCCAGCAGGGCCGAAGCCTGCTGGGGCCATGGGTTGGCTTCCGAAAAGGATACCCGTGATCCTAGAACGCAAAGGGCAACTGAAGGACACAAGTGATTTTAGTCAGTAAAAGGCTGACACGCCCTCACGGTCCACCTTAAGGCGAGAAAAGTCATTGGACGACTTCTCACCACAAAAAAATAAACTATGTCGCAGAAGATGGTTAATGATGAGTTCGCAACCTCATGCATGAGAGGCTTGTAGACGACGAGCAATGGGTAGCTGGCCGTCTGGCCGTCCAGTAACCGTCCGGTTGAGCCCGAGTCGTCGACGGCGCGTATCGTTCCACGCGCGCCTCACAGAGATATCAGCAAAACCTTAGGAGCCCAGCAGGGCCGAAGCGTACTGACTTCCGAAGTGGATGTTAGTCAGTAAAAGTCTGACACAAAAAATGTATGAAAGGCGGATGCCTTCACCTCTGGCTTACTAACATGACTCGTTAGAAAAGACCAAGACATTTAATCATTAAACTATAATTCTAGTCCTTCCTCATGTAGAAGGTAACAGTTTCGTCACATAACTAGAGCAATGGAGGCTAGACGAAAAGCTGTTAAAAAAACTTGAGCCGCGTACCGCAGAGTTGCGTCACTCGAACTTGCACTTGAGACGCAAGACCAGGGTTGGCGATTTATCATTTTGAACGGCACGCTTGACGCAGTAGTTAAGCAATCGGTTGCTGCATTTTTTTTTAGGTGTGAAATCATCCAATGACTTCTCCCATTCTAGGGTGGAGCGGAGGGCGTATCAGACTTTTATCATCTAGTTTAAAATGATGAAAAAAAAATTGACTTGTAAAAGTGTTTTTTTAAACCTATTTGCAAAATAAATATCATTTATCATCATTTACTGACTAAAGCCACATGCTTCCTTCAGTTGCCCTTTCCAGGAAGCCACTATCCTAGAGACTTTTACTATAGACTTTAACTGACTAAAACCCACTCTTATGTGCCTTCTTTGCCTTGCGTCCCAGGACCCCGGGGTTCCCTTTCGGACGACCCATGGAATTGATTACTGTGCTGCCTGTCGCATTTTCGATTCAAATCATCATCATCTTCCTGCCCTTGTCCCGTGTTACTTGGGGTCGGTGCAACACGTTTTTTTTTTTCCATTCTATTCTGTCACCCGCTCCGCTATCACTAACTCCCTTTTCTTTCATATTCCATCCACTTTTTTTTTAGCCTCTCACTTCCTCTTCATCCATCCACATGTACACTCATAACTCTTATGACCATACCAAGACAAACGATTTTTTTTTTCAACTTTTCAGTGACTGGCGCCACTTTCAAACTTCCTCTAATCTAATCATTTAACTCTTAGATACCTTCAGACGATTATTCCGGGTCTGGGTGTATTGTACATGTCAGTTTAAATAATTAATAATATAATCAGCGTGAAACTAAACTCTAATAACGTTTATAAAGTTTTAAATTTCAGTATTAGTATTAGTTTGTTTTAGTACTAAAAATTGTGGGTGAGTTCACAAACATATAAACTCACATAGATACACGAAAACTTGAAACGTGCACCGTGGTTTCTTTCTTTCTTTATGCACAAGACACCCAGACCCGGAACAACTATCACACAAAATATTTGTTCCGTACAGGAATCGAACCTTCAACTCGCAGCGCAGCTGCCAATCGCTTTTCTGCTTTAACCATGCATACAGTTACCTTCCAATTGTGATTTTTAATCTTCAAATAGTGGTGCCTAAGGGTCAGTTCACACCGAGACGCGACGCGACTCAAAATATAACTTTAGACATTTCAGATCGAGGTGCCTCGCGGCGCAGCGCTACGTGGTATAAGGTATTCTGAATTCTCACAATGAAATGTATATCTTTTCGCATCTCGGTGTGAACTGACCCTAAAAGGTACGTAAAATATCGGTCAAAAACGTGACAGGGCGATTTTCCATAACGAAGTAAAACAGGTCTGTCATAGGACAAAGCTCACTACAATAGGTGTCGTAATAGAAGACCTATTGATCGTGCATCAACGCCTTATTTGTTGACCTGTTGTTAGGAAACCTGCCCTTTACGTATGTGCAATTTTCAAACCTGATTTAAAGCGAAAACTATTTGGCTGTGTGGCTAGAGCTCAAAATAAAGATGCAACCGTTGAGTGTCTATAGTTTTTTTTTTGTTTCATTATTGACTCGCTGTTGTTTGCATTATCGTCCGTGTCAGACTTTAGGTCACAATTTTCGCGAAGCCCTAATTCCTTTTCTATAATGAAAGTTATTTCATATAACAACAGCCCCCTAGCCAAGTAACAACCGTTTCGTTTCGATTCTCTTTTCGTCGATCGCCTCGAGTAGGCCACGCTTCCGATTCATTTATTCTGACGTCATCTCAACGCTCAGTCACGTGGTCAGAACAAAGGAATAGGAGGCGTGGCCGACTCGAGGCGATCAACGAAAAGAGAATCGAAACGAAACGGTTGTAACTTGGCTAGGGGGGCAGAGCAGCTTGTTCCAATCCTTCTATGTACGCGGTACCTACTTTTTGTGACAGCCCTACCAAGCAAACTAGTGCCGCGTCAATGACGCAACGAGTTACATTACCCATTTAATTCTGATAGCCTTTTTATAACAGCATTGTCTTTCGGCGCGTACGCATATAACTTTTTATGGACATGGTTATTTATTTTAGACTTTGCAAGCTTTGTGAGATTTTGAAGTGAAGGGATGGAGCTACATAGGGCATGTGGCTCCATCCCTCTTTCTCACTCGCATGCCTGATATTTTAACACGTCATGGTAAGGGCCCTGTACTTGACAAAGAATTGAAGATTTTTTTTTTGGAGGTCATTTGGTAATTTTACAAGCTCTGCTTAGTTTGGGACTAGATAGCGTTGTGTGAAAATTTGTGAAAAATATTGCTTTAAATTAGATAATAATATTCTCAATTTTATTTTAATTTGCGTGACAGATCGTACGAAATCGCCTTAGTCATGCTTTATTGTGCGGATTTGATTTTTTATAGTTAAATTAAATTAGATAATAATAATATAATATTCACAAAATTGATACAACATTACGCACCTTCCTGATGTCATGTATGAGGCAATGGAGGACGGTCCTTCGCTATCCAGGATGTCGACATATCCAGAGGAACAGCGAACCGGTAAGGATCGAGCGAGGTATATTCCAGGGTGACAGTTTGAGTCCACTTTGGTTCTGCCTGGCCTTGAATCCTCTAAGCACACTGCTGGAGAATTCAGGCCTAGGCTATCGGTTGAAGAGAGGTGGTCAGGTTATATCTCACCTCCTCTACATGGATGACTTGAAACTTTTTGCCCCCAACAATCTGCAACTGATGGAGCTACTGAAGGTAACTGAAACCTTCAGTAGTGCCATCAGGATGGAGTTTGGTGTGGATAAATGTGCAGTCATGCATGTAAAGAGAGGGGAGATTGTGGAATCCGTGGGTACCCAACTCTCGGATTCCATAAACTTGAGATCTCTCTCTCCAACCGAAACCTATAAGTATTTGGGTATGTCGGAAGCGTTAGGCATCAATGCTACTGACATGAAGCAAACGTTGAGGGAGCGTTTCTTTGGACGCCTGAAGAAGGTATTCAATAGCCTTCTTTCAGGCGGAAACAAGGTGCGCGCCTTCAACGGTTGGGTCATGCCGGTATTGATGTACTCTTTCGGCGTGCTCAAATGGACTCAAACGGAACTTGATGCCCTGGATAGGCGGGTCCGTACACTGCTGACTGCATACCGAATGCATCACCCACGATCGTCGGTCATGAGACTGTATATCCCGCGGAAGTGTGGGGGTCGAGGCTTTTTAAATGCTAAGACCCTGCACAATCGCGAGGTATGCAGTCTCAGGGAATATTTCCTAACCGCCGACGTGGGTATGCATCGTGATGTAGTGGCAGTGGACAAGGGACTCACCCCGCTCTCCTTGGCTAACGAGAGCTGGCGCAAACCTGTAGTGCTTGACACTAACGATCGCAGGGAAGTATGGCAGAGTAAGGAACTCCACGGACGCTTTTTCCGGGCCCTTCATGGGCCCGATGTAGATCAACTAGCGTCCGTAGCCTGGCTGCGCGTCGGTGACCTCTTTGGGGAAACCGAAGGTTTTGTCTGTGCAATTATGGACGAAGTTATCATGACGAATAACTACCGGAGATTTATTGTGAAGGACGGCACGGTTGACATCTGTCGGGCATGTCACCGACCGGGTGAATCAATCCGCCACATTATCTCTGGTTGTTCTCGTCTAGCTAACGGGGAATACTTGCATAGACACAACCTTGTAGCCAGGATTATCCATCAGCAACTTGCTCTGAATTACTCTCTTGTGGAATCGGAGGTGCCATACTACAGGTATGTGCCCGACCCAGTTCTCGATAATGGCGATATCACGCTGTACTGGGACCGGTCCATCATCACTGACAGGACTATTGTAGCCAATAAGCCTGATATAGTGGTGGTGGACCGAAGAGAGAGGCGTACAATGATTGTTGACATATCCGTTCCGCATGACGAGAACCTCGTGAAAGCCGAGAAAGACAAACAAATCAAGTATATTGATTTGGCTCGCGAGGTTGTCGACATGTGGGATGTAGACTCAGCGATCATTGTACCGATAGTCGTGTCAGCCAATGGCTTATTAGCTAAGAGCCTCGACCAACACCTTAGGAGGCTCGCGTTAGGCGGCTGGATCAAGGGCTTGATCCAGAAAGCGGTACTCCTGGACACGGCTCGTATTGTCAGGAGGTTCCTTTCTCTGGAGCCCTGACCGCCGGTAGCTTGGACCCTGTTCCCGATACCGGTGGGACACTGTTTTTTATATTTTTAAATGTTTTTTTATTTTTTTTTATTGAAATATTTAAAAATATAATTTACATGTTATAATTATGAATAAACGAATATAATATTCCACAACTATCACACAACAAATAATAATATTCTCAATTTTATTTTAATTTGCGTGACAGATCGTACGAAATCGCCTTCATCATCATCATCATCATTTCAGCCGAAAGACGTCCACTGCTGGACATAGGCCTCCCCCAAGCGTCGCCACAGCGAACGGTCCTGTGCGTCTCGCATCCATCGGACCCCCGCAACCGTTACCAAGTCATCGGTCCACCTTGTAGGAGGCCTTCCAACGCTACGTCTTCCGGTACGTGGTCGCCATTCCAGAACCTTTCGGCCCCAACGGCCATCTGTTCTGCGAACAATGTGCCCTGCCCATTGCCACTTTAGTTTGGCGATTCTTCGTGCTATGTCGGCAACCTTGGTTCTCCTGCGGATATCCTCATTCCTGATTCGATCACGCAAGGAAACTCCGAGCATAGCCCTCTCCATTGCCCTTTGGGTGACTTTAAGCCTTCTAATGAGGCCCATTGTAAGCGACCACGTTTCGGAGCCATATGTCATCACTGGTAACACGCACTGGTCATAGACTTTCGTCTTGAGACACTGTGGTATATTGGACGAGAAGACACCGCGCAGCTTCCCGAACGCTGCCCAGCCGAGTCGGATTCGACGATTGATCTCTTTCTCGAAGTTAGACCTTCCCAACTGGACCGTCTGTCCCAGGTAAACGTAGTCGTCTACAACTTCGAGTGTAGAGTCCCCGACCTTGATAGGAGTGGGTGCTACATGGCTGTTTACCATGACTTTGGTTTTGTCCATGTTCATTTTAAGTCCCACTCTTTCGGAAGCTCTACTGAGGTCACCAAGCATTGTACTAGGCATGCCTTTTAAGTTCTGTCGTTTTCATATTTCCCGGCAATTTTGAATTTGGAACTGTTCTATATTCGAATGTGTTAAAATTTTGAATGTCAAAACAGTTGAAAGTATTAGGATTAATGCTATTGTTTAGTCACAGCGTCGATTGGAATCTGTCAGGTTACTTATGAAAATGAATCCTTCTAAGGAAAATGTTCGTGCAATAATTTTCTACAACTTTATAAGAGGCCTGACACGGCGTCTGTGTTTTGAAGAGCTAACATCTGTGTTCAGTGATGAAGCCCCATGTCTGCGGACTGTTGAACGCTGGTATTTAGAATTCCAGCGTGGACATACTAGTGTTAGTGACAAATCTCGCGAAGGACGCCCAAAATCCGCCTTCACTGAAGATAACGTCATTGCTGTGAGACAACGAATTCTCGAAAATCGTCATGTGACATATCGAGAGATAGAGGATCTATTAGGCTTCTCAGGGACAACCATTCAGAAGATCTTGCATGAAGCGCTTGGTGTGAGAAAGCTAGTTTGCCGTTTGATACCGCATCTGCTTTCCGACGATCACAAGGCGGCCCGCGTCAGACGGTGTAAGAAAACTCTGCAAAGGTTCAACCGAGGAGAGTCAAATCACGTCTACGACATCATCAGTGGTGAAGAATCTTGGATCTATGCCTACGATCCTGATTCCAAACAACAATCTACAATCTGGGTCTTTCAAGACGAGCCAAAGCCGACTAAAGTTGTTCGTTCTCGAAGCACTTCAAAGAAGATGGTGGCCAAGTTCGTTGGAAAAACCGGCCATGTTGCGACTATTGCACTTGAAGATCGTAGAACGGTTAACGCAGAGTGGTATACCACAGTTTGTTTACCACAAGTCATCGCCGAACTTTGAAAATCTAACTCAAAGCGACGCATCATCCAGCACCACGACAACGCAAGTTCACACAGTGCTCGTCAAACGATTGAGTATTTGAAGCAGGAAAAAGTAGAAATTCTTGACCATCCTCCATACAGTCCTGACCTAAGCCCTAACGATTTCTTTACATTTCCTAAAATTAAGAAAAGTCTTCGTGGTCAAAGGTTCCAGTCCGGTGAAGAAGCAGTCGATGCTTTCAAGTCAGCCATTTTGAACACCCCCACTTTAGAGTAGAATAAATGTTATAATAACTGGTTTGAGCGAATGGAAAAGTGTATTAAGCTACGTGGTGAATACTTTAAAAAACAATAAAAAGTACTATAAGGTTCTAGTTGTGTTTTTTTCTTCAAACGACAAAACTTAAAAGGCATCCCTCGTACTGAGCTCCTCCGTAGTCTCAGCCATGACTACTATGTCGTCGGCAAACCGAAGGTGAGTGATGTACTCGCCATTGACATTAATGCCTAGCCCTCTCCATTCCAAAACCTTGAAGACATCCTCCATTGCTGCCGTGAACAGTTTCGGAGAAATAACGTCTCCCTGCCTCACACCCCGCTGCAAGAGGATAGGTTTCGAGGTCTGGTCTTGTAGTCGGACTGACATAGTGGCGTTTTTGTACAAACACTTCAGCACTTTGATATACCGATAGTCAATTTGGCACCGTTGGAGAGACTGCAGTACAGCCCAAAATCAATCGAATCAAAGGCTTTCTCGTAGTCCACAAACGCTAAGCAGAGAGGCTGGTTATACTCCTCAGTCTTCTGTATAACCTGCCGCAGCGTATGTATGTGGTCCACGGTGCTGAAGCCTTTTCGAAATCCGGCTTGTTCGGGAGGCTGGAAGTCGTCGAACCTGCGCGCGAGACGATTCGTGATGACTCTGGAAAACAGCTTGTAGACATGGCTCAGAAGCGAGATGGGCCTATAATTCTTAAGCAGGGCATTATCGCCCTTCTTAAAGAAGAGTACCACCACGCCTCTGCTCCACGCCTGTGGCGTTTTCCCCTCGAGTATGACGGAATCGAAATCGCCTTAGTCATACTTTATTGTGCGGATCAGCCCCCCTAGCCAAGTTACTATCGTTTCTTTCGCGCCGAACGCCTCGAGTAGGCCACGCCTCCAATTCCTTTGTTCTGACCACGTGACTGAGCGTTAAGATGACGTCAGAACAAAGGAATCGGAGGCGTGGCCTACTCGAGGCGTTCGGCGCAAACGATACGATTGTAACTTGGCTAGGGGGGCAGGTGTCTTACCAAAACATCATCCTGAAGACAATAGCGGACAGGTGGGACACTCCCACACTGGAGCATTGGGTACGTCTGCATGCCCCTGTGGCGTATAATTCATAAAAAATTGTTTCCGGTAGTTATAAGCACTAACACTAGTTTTTAAGTTCTGTGTATACTAACCAACTATGGACTTTGTCCGAAATATAAGATTTTTATTTATTTTTATTAAAACATGTTAAAATTCGGCCCGCGTGGTGGATTACGGCCCATTCCCTGTCCTAGATAGAGGAGGCCTGAGTCCCAGCAGTGGGAACATTAAAAGGCTGATTATGCTATGCTATGTTAAAATTAAAATGTCAGGCGTGAGAGCGAAAAAGAGTGATGGAGCTATACATCCTATATAGCTCCATAACTTTAACAATTCAGTTTAGATCGTCAAATCGCGATAAGAGTTCGCGGAACATTGATCGTTTGTCGATAAAAAAAATATATAAGTTAAGTGTATTTGTATTAAGTGTATTTAAAGTATTCTAAAAGCTAGAACTTGTGGTCTTTAATTTCGTAAGTAATAAAAAGCATAGTGAAAGGTAAACAGCGAATATTTGCCAAGAATTCTTGCATCAACTGTCAGGAAATCTAGCATATCTTTTTAAAGTTAGGCGTTCGGCTATTTATTTCACTTCGAATTTAATCGGGTACATTTCAATTAAATTGTCGAAATAAATAAGAGGTATTTTTCGTGATTTCTTCTAAATAAAAAATAGTAAAAGTTGAACATTAGATTTGTCAGGCTAGAAATTCTTGCATCAACCATCTGGAAATCTATATTGCTAAAGTTTTTAAGTCTAGTAATTTCACTTAAACTAAAGTCTGTTATACACCACTAATTTTTAATTAGTACAATTACTTAAAGGGGTTAATAGAAAAGTTCTCGTTAATATTTATTTAAACTTCATGTACAGTGGTGGTACATAGGCTGACAGTTTAATGCCACAAGGCATTATCTACCAGTCAACCTTTGGGTTAAAAAAGACAACACTGTGGTAAGTGTGCACAATAAATAAATAACAGATATTTGAAATAGAATGTAGTATCGTTAAATTAAGTGGCTTTTAATAATAAAATACGTATATAGGGTGACTGGCAATTAGTGTACGATACTTAAACACGTGATTATGCTCATGATAACAAACAATTTTTAATATGGGAGCAAAGCCGAAATCGCGAAAAAAATATCAGCTGTTCAGTACATTAGGCAAACATAAATGTACTGCACAGCTGATTTTTTTTTTCGCGATTTCAGGTTGGTTCCCATAGTAAAAGTTGTTTGTTATCATGAGCACAATCACGTGTTTAAGTATCGTACACTAATTGCCAGTCACCCTGTATATGCTAATATAATATACTCTAAATATTAAATAATTGTAATTAAGAGAACTTAAAATATAACATTTATGACGAAGACCGAAATAAGGTTGAGAGGACTTCAAGTAGTAGTTCCAAATTTTACGCTTAAAGGAAAATTTACTTTTAGCTTAATTAAGCGTTATTTAAGTAAAGTCTCAATAAATAATATTCATAAACAGTAAAGTTATTAGAGTTTGATTATATACCAAAATGTCACTCAATTTATGGAAATATTGTACAGGCTATTGATTATGAATGAAAAACAATGGAAAAACACTGCGCGTAGTATTTTC
This sequence comes from Mythimna impura, assembly GCA_905147345.3. Classification (NCBI taxonomy): domain Eukaryota; kingdom Metazoa; phylum Arthropoda; class Insecta; order Lepidoptera; family Noctuidae; genus Mythimna; species Mythimna impura. The sequence goes on along the minus strand of LR990369.1, from coordinate 6,797,843 downwards.
TAGTAGCAATGGTTATGAATGATTGATTCAATTATGAATTTACCAATTATGACAAATTTTCGTGGACAATTTTGGGATTTAGTTTTTTTTACTTTTGACTACACAAATATGATCAGTAACGGGTACGGATTGAGCCCATTTTTTTTTGCTAATTAAGAAATACACCCCGTATTTAAATTGTTATTTCATGTTGTTACTGTTATTTACTTAGTCACATAGGAGTAACAGTATAGCATAAACAGCCTTATCATGTTCCTACTGCTGGGACTCAGGCCTCGTCTCTTGGAGAGGGTCATCGGTAATCCACCACGCGGGCCCAGTGCGGGTTGGTGGATGTCACATGTCTTCGAATTTTTGGTTGACATAAACGGTCGTATCTTTTTTTTTTCGTTAACTTAGAAGTTTGTTTTTTTCACAGCTTTAAAGGACCGCAGACCTAAGAATATTGATTTCCAACTTCTAAGTTAACGGATACAAAAGATGGCCGTATCTTTTTATGTACGTTTATGTCGCAAAAAACGTATATTATATTTCGACACTCTCAAGGAAATCAAAATTCATAGGGTATCCCGTTGACCCAGAATCCTGAAATTTGGCATAAAGCAAGGTCTTATAGCACAGATATAGGAATAACTCTGAAAACAGTAAACTTGTTGTTACTTACCTCACAAAAAAAGAATAGCGATTCGGAAAAATCTTCGAAAATTGAACTATTTACATAAGTGAGTTTGTACGGAACGCTCAGGGCGCGAGTCCGACTCGCACTTGCTCAATTTTTTTAACCCAAAGGTTGACTGGTAATGAATGACTTGTTGCATTAAGTCCGCCTATATACCACAACTGTACATGAAGTTTAAATAAATAAATAATAATATAATGGTATAGACTTTCTAAATAGTTATAGACCACCATTAGTTATTAGTTGGCAAGTACACTAGTTAGAATGTCAAATGTAGATGATATTCAAAGATACATCGGCATTTCGACAAGTAATTTAGTTTTAAAGTTCGATCTGATTAGATTTGGTTTATTAGGAGACTGTGTGAAGGATGGAAGAATGAAAAACCAGTTCTACATCAATATCCTAAGTCTATCAATTATAAAAAACCGGGCAAGTACGAGTCGGACTCGCGCACTGAGGGTTCCGTAAAAACTTACCTATGAAAACAGCTCAATTCCCGAATTGAGTTACGAAGATTCTTCCGAATCGCAAAATTGTTTTTAATTGTGGCGTAACTACAAATTTACAGTTTTCAGATTTATTCCTATACTTGTGCTATGAGACCTTGCTTCATGGCAAATTTCAGGATTCTAGGTCAACGGGAAGTACCCTATGAATTTTGATTTACTTGAGAGTGTCAAAATATACGTTTTTTGCGACATAAACGGCCGTATCTTTTTTTTTTCGTTTCTCACAGCTTCAAGGGACTGCAGACCTGAGTATATGGTATTAATTCCAACTCGATACCTCCACGCGTTCCCGAGATAAAGGATCTTGACACTGACTGATGTATGCTATGACCCCTATGGGATAGCAATCCTAAAGCCCATCATTACTTCCCATCAGGATATGCAAGGAAGCGAAGGAATTACATCTGAATTTTCACTCGTACATGTGTACTTGTATCATAATATCCACCATAATAATCACCTCCTGTTTACTTGTGTAATCTCGACTAAGATCGGTCGCTAAAATCAAATTTCAGTTTTCTGAAATTGAGTAGAACCAAAACGGCGTACTTGTTCTGCGATTTCGGCGGTCTCTCCAATCCAGTGCCTTTAGCTCTCGCTGGAACGCCCATACCGATCTGCATGGATGAAATGCACGCTGGATGGATGAAATGGCGACAGGTCACGGGAACAACTTGTGACCCACGGATGTCCCTCAAGTTGAAGGGTAAAATCTACAAGTCCGTGATAAGGCCTGTCATCCTGTATGGATCAGAATGTTAGGCTGTGAAAAAGACGGAAGAAAGAAGATTGCACGTAGCGGAGATGAGAATGTTAAGATGGATGTGTGGTGTGACGAGAATGGATAAAGTGAGAAATGAGTCTATTAGGGGAAGTTTGAAAGTCGCGCCAGTGACTGCAAAGTTGAAAGGGAATCGTTTGTCTTGGTATGGTCATGTAAAGAGGAGGGATGAAACGCATGTTACTAAAAGAGTTATGAGTTTAGATGTGGATGGATGGTGAGGGAGAGGGAGACCAAAGAAAAGATGGATGGATTGTGTGAGAAGTTATATGAAAGAAAAGGGAGTTAGTGATAGCGTGACGAGTGACAGGATAGAATGAAAGAAAAAAACGTGTTGCGCCGACCCCAAATAAAACGGGACAAGGGCAGGAAGATGATGAATCAAATTTCAGTTATGAGGATACCTCACTAAATTATTACCCGTATTAAGTCGAAAGTTTGTATATCTATGTGTATGTTACTCTTTCGCGCTAAAGCGGCTGAAGGTATTTGGACCAATTTAGTATACGGGTAGACTATGTGGTATAATAACATATAGGATACTTTTGATCCCAGGATTATCTAGCCTTAGCTCAATATCAAAGAGAAATTGCCGTTGTCTGTGCAAATAAGAACCCTCAAGTGCATGCCCGAAGCACTTGAGGACTCATTATTAATGAGGTCTCGATGGAACGATTGGAAGTGCAAGGGAAAATCGAGGCAAAAAGATCCCCTGGGCGCTCTCCAACACGGTAGACGGACCTCATGAAATCTGTGACGTATTCTAGCATCAATGAAAACTCTCAAGCTGCCAAACACAGAGTCATCCGCTGTCAGTCCGTCTGTCTGTCTGTCCGTCCGTCTGTCAGCGGGCTGTATCTCATAAACCTTAAGAAGTAGAGAGCTGTTTTCACAGAATGTGTATTTCTATTGCCACTACAAAAAAAATAATAAAATTAAAGGGTTTACCATAAAAAAACCGTTATTTTGTCGTTTTTTTTTTTGTTAATTTTAATATTATAGTACGGAACCCTTCGCGTGCGAGTCCGACTCGCACTTAGCCAGTTTTGACTCATATACCTCTGCCTGTGCTGAACAGCCTCCTTGATAAAGCCTAGCGATAAGGTACCTTTCACTAATGGCACTTATATTATTCGATGACGTATGTAACAGCAACTCTAGTCCACACCGGATCTTATATCAATCTTGTACATGTACGCCCTCCTTCCTTATATATATCTATACTTGGAACTAGCCTTTTGATCACCAACTTAATGATACAACTGAAAAACTATTCACAACACCTTAATTTTCAACTAAAATAGAGTCGAATTTCGATTGAGAAATTCAACATTGAACGGCATGAAAAAAATGTTACAGATCTGATATACCCAATGTAAGTTTACGTTTCGAAATTGTTTCAATAACTCTTATTGTTCTAGAAATAAAGGTGATTATTTTTATTGTTTAGTGGTATTGAGAGGTGGTATTGTGGAAGGCAGTGTCCCCTGTCGAGGTCGAAGCTTATATCATTGGGTCCGGTGGCTGACCATGATGAGGAATGTGGGGTGAAAGGCGGCGTGATGACAGGGTTTGAGCAAGGGAGGGGGGGAGGTGGAAATGTTCTGCCGGAAGTTACAGTCACAGGTTTGATTTTAGGTCTGAGATAATAATAATAATAGCATAATCAGCCTTTTTAATGTTTCCACTGCTGGGACACAGGCCTCCTCTCTCTAGGTGAGGGTATAGGCCGTAATCCACCACGCGGGCCCAGTGCGGATTGGTGAATGTCACATGTCTTCGAAGTCACTTGTCACAAAAATTCTCCATAGGAAACGACCAATTTGGAACCGTACACTAGCTTCTGACGTTTTATAATTGCCCATGTAGGCCTTTTTAACCGACTTCAAAAAGGAGGAGGTTATATGTTCGGTTGAATGTATGTTTTTTTTTTTTTTTTTTTTATGTATGTTCACCGATTTCTCGGTCAATTGTGGACCGATTTTGAAAATTTTTTTTTGATTGAAAGTTTATGCTTCCAAGTTGGTCCCATAGAAATATTGTTATGATCTGATCATGAACTTCGTAGATATGGAACAGAACTCCTCATGGGATCACAGCAGAACTGTCGTAACAAGTAAAATTGCTTTGTTTATACGTGTAGTCGATGACTGACTGAAAGAAGAGGGGTAATATATCGAACTGATCTGATGATGAAGCCTAAAATTAGGCACCGGAACTCTGTAATAAATTAATTTAATCTAACCGTGTTTGGTATTATTAGAATTGTCATAAGATGCACTCTGGCTATAAGGTATTTAAGTATGGCTGAGGGGTACTTTTTAGTGGTGGTACCATAACTAAAAAGTGAAAAATAAAAAACTATTTACAAAAAAAAATACAACCGACTTCAAAGTAAAAAACACTGAAAAGTGCAAAATAACTTTAATTTCGGAAGTCGGTGTTAAATAACGAAGAGACAAAACTATTATAGAAATACCGACTTCCGAAATTAAAGTTATTTTGCACTTTTCAGTGTTTTTTACTTTGAAGTCGGTTGTATTTTTTTTTTGTAAAAAGTTTTTTATTGAAATAAAAAACTTTTGACTTTGACTTTGACATCCACTAACCTGCACTGGGCCGCGCGTGATGGATTACGGCCCAATCCCTCGCTTAGAGAGGAGGCCCGAGTCCCAGCAGTGGGAACATTATTATGTACCTATGTATATGCTTTATTATTATGACCAATCTCAACGTAGGCTTTTTTTTTTAGGTGGGAAAATCATCTAATGACAAATCCCGCTCTTGGGCGGAGCGATAGTGTCAGATTTTACTGACTAAAAACCCACTCCTGTTCCTTCGTTGCCTTCGTCCCATGGCCCCAGTAGGCTTCGACCCTGCTGGGCCCCTACGATTTGCTGACATCTCTCTGAGGCGCGCATGGAACAATACGCGCCGTCGACGACTTGGGCTCGGTCCAGACGGTTACCGGACGGTCGGACGGCGAGCCACCCATTTCTCGCCGTCCGCAAGCCCGCGCCTACGGTGGCCGGAAATCGGGATCGGAATCCCTGCGGCGGTAAGGGCGTGAGGACCGTTGCCTCACGCGATCGGCCGCCTCCTTTACTAGCATTACTGCTTCGCAGAAGGAGGCGACCGCCTGCCACTCTTCCTCGCTCCGGACCATGGCCTGTACCAAATGATTATCTACCGCGAGTTTCATTTCAGAACTCCCCGCAGCCCCAGCGGGCATCGGCCCTGCTGGGCCCCTACGGTTTTGCTGACATCTCTTTGAGGCGCGTGTGAAACACTACGCTCTGTCGACGACTCGGGCTCGGTCGGACGGCGAGAACCCAGTGCTCGTCGTCCGCAAACCCGCAGCTACGGTAGCTAACAAATAGCTTTGGACTGACGGTTCATCTATTTTTTCCACTATCGACAGCAATAAGCCAAGTTGATCGTCTGTTGATGACATTTTTATATTATTTATTCTAACTAAAATCGCTGCGTCTCATGTATCAGCTAAACAAGTCTAAGTGAACGGCATTAGATTACCCTGGACGTGACGCATGCCCTGATCAGTTATTTACTTGACTATAAATCAAATTCAGGGTTTTCAAACATCTTAGACTTTGCAGAACAAATGTATTTACCTACCAAGTTCTTTACCATTCTGAAATTACGAAAATAAAACACAACATGTTACTGGAATAATTCACAAACTAATACACCCCAATTAGAAAATTAAGTCACGATAATATACATCCCAATTACAAAATTAAGTCACGATAATATACACCCCAATTAGAAAATTAAGTCACGATAATATACACCCCAATTAGAAAATTAAGTCACGATAATATACACCCCAATTAGAAAATTAGTCACGATAATATACACCCCAATTAGAAAATTAAGTCACGATAATATACACCCCAATTAGAAAATTAAGTCACGATAATATACACCCCAATCAGAAAATTAAGTCACGATAATATACACCCCAATTAGAAAATTAAGTCACGATAATATACATCCCAATTACAAAATTAAGTCACGATAATATACACCCCAATTAGAAAATTAAGTCACGATAATATACACCCCAATTAGAAAATTAAGTCACGATAATATTTTAAGCACAGGATTTTTTTTTTACAATAATAGTTAATCTTATTTTTTATTTATTTATTACTACATCGGTAGGTAGCGCGTAGATATTGGTTTAGATACGTATGCACATGCTAGTGACGCAATCAAGGTGTTTCAAGAATTTATCAAATTATATATTTTTTAGGGTTCTGTACCTACGTCGGCAAAAGTGGAATCCTTAGAGGATCACTTTGTTGTCCGTCTATCTGTATTACCATCTGTCAAGACCTTTTTTCTCAGGAACGTGTGGAGGTATGATAAATGCTAAAATGGTTTAAAAAATCGTGAAGTTCGTTCCGTATTAAGAAATCACAAAAGCGGGTCGCTATAATTCAGCACAAGATCTAATAACATTTATCAATATTGACAGTGTTTATGAATATTCATTTTCATAGTAACTGTCTTAAATAGGCTACAGAGTAATTAGGTTCTCAGTGAAGCACGGTCTAGGTAGAACCGCTGTCGCTACCGTTCATGAAGTGTCCTTACCCGTAGTAGAGCAGAGTGAATGGCGGAGGGCGTGACTACAAAACAAATACAAAATGCAGTAGGTTTACTTGACGCGGCGTTCCAAAAGGCGACAATAAAGAAGAACCATTAAAATTGTAACTGTGGTATGTTTTGGAAAAGGATTTTGATATCGAAGGATATCGCAAGAGAAATGGCCCTTGTAACTATAGAGACTCAGATACATTAGGGGACAAAATTGTCCACTAACATGACGCGCAACGCCCAATCTACGTGACGCTGCAATGTTCCCCAGTGTCCAACTTGTCCCGCAACTTGCACCCCTAAAATTTTGTGAGGTGGGACATGTTGGGCAATTTGATAGCATTGCGCGTCATATTGGGGGACAAAATGTCCCCCTGCATGGCCTATATAAGTTAAGCCTCAGATATATTATATCTGAGGCTTAATGTATTCAATCGCTCAAACGTTGCCTGTATTTAAAATACTCGTGCGTGACGGATCATTACCTAGCCACTATGGTAATCGTCATTTATATTTATTTATTTTCATTACTTTATTATACATTTCTTTATTGGCCACGTGATCAAACTTCTCATTTTATAACTTAGCAACGGGAAAATGAGATAGCTTCTAATAAACTAATTTGTCTTTTTTACAACGGCAACTAAACATTCTTAGTCCAAGAGCGAACTAAGCGAGCAGGCTAAGGCGGGAGCTCTGCTCTGCTCCCGGGAGCCTTAGCCTTCTTGGTTATTTTTTTTATAACCACCCAGATAGAAAGCAATGTAGATTTTTGGAGACGAATAAAGCTATTAATAAGAAGTCTGTTTAATTAGCACCCTCCTGTCTATTGTTTTAATATGTATGAATATATTATTATGCATCTATTATACAGCATAATTATGTATGTATGTATTTGTGTATTCATTGTTATATGCCTTTGCCCAGCAGTAGGATATAATATAGGCCAATAAAAATTAAACTTTTCGAAATACCTGGTTGGTGGCGTGACCCAGTCATTGCGTTCTAGACAATAGATGCTAAAGTTTATAATGTAATTGTTAACTGTCTTTACGGTCTGTGAAGCGAAACGAAGAACAATCATGTATATCAGTTATTGTACAAAGATTACTTAATTGGGATGTTAATGATATGGGTTATGAGCTTCATGCTATCTTTTTTAGAAATCTAGATTATTTTGTTAATGCAAAAAAGATGTTGTTTTTTGATTGTTTTATTTGAGGTGTGAAATCATCCAATGACTTTTCCTGCTTTTGGGTGGAGCGCGAGGGTGTGCTACACTTTTGCTGACTATAATCCACCTGTGTCCTTAAATTGCCTTTTGGGGTCCAGGACCTATCAAATAATTCCATGGTCTAAGTGGGCATCGGCACTACAGGGCCCCTTTTTTTTTAGTTGGGATAATCATCTAATGACAAATCTCGCTCTTGGGCGGAGCGCGAAATAGTGTCAGACTTTTAGTGACTAAAACCCGACTCCTGTTCCTTCGTTGCCTTCGTCCCAGGGCCCCGGGTTTCGCTTTCACACTGCCCGTATTTCGTCTACTGGGCCCCTAAGGTTTTGCTGACATCTCTTTCGAGATGCGCGTAGAACACTACTCGCCGTCAACGACTCGGGCTCGATCCTTATAGGACGGCTGGACGGTGAGTTGCCCATTGATCATCGTTCGTTGCTGAGGATCACCTTTAGATTCCCAACACCCAGGGCGTCTCCTGTGGCGGCCGTTGGGGCGAGAGAATGTCCGTTTCCTTACGATTGCGGCCATCTACTTCGCCAGGATTACAGCTTCGCAGATGGGGGCGACCGCGTCCCAGTTCTTTTCGCTCTGGACCATGGCCTGAACCAGACAGTACAGCCCCCCTAGCCAAGGTACGATCGTTTCGTTTGCGTCGAACGCCTCGAGTAGGCCACGCCTCCGATTCCTTTGTTCTAACCACGTGACTGAGCGTTGAGGTGACGTTAGAATAAAGGAATCGGAGGCGTGGCCTACTCAAGACGTTCGACGCAAACGAAACGATCGTAACTTGGCTAGGGGGGCAGAACAGCGCGAGAGTCGTCACTGCCGAACGCTTCCAATTTGCTTACCTTCTTGATGTAGTTATTTAAAAATCATGAAAAAGTCAAACTGTTTTAAGCAGACTGCAGCCTGTTCGAAAAGTACACTGCGGCCCTGGAACGCAAAGAGCAGCTGAAGGAACAGAGGTTCTTCTTCTCCCACTCCACCTTAGAACGCGAAAAGTCATTTGAGATTTCCAACCTCAAAAAAAAAACACTGATGCAGCACCTGACAAAGAGATGTCAGCAAAGCTGTAGGGACTGCCCGCTAGGACGACGGGAAGTTTTGATAGAGATAGGTACCTACCATGGTCCTGGAAAGAAAAGGGCAACTGAAGGACACAGGTGTGGTTAACGCCTTTCTGCTCCACCCAAGAGCAGAAGAAGTCATTGGATGACTTCATACCTCAAAAAAAAAACAGATATATACAATAAGGTTTCCACCCTTACGTTGTTTGAAACCTCTACGGTCCGCACTTTTTTTTTGGTGGGAAAATCAACTTATGACAAATCCCGCTCTTGGGCGGTGCGGGAGATGGTGTCAGACTTTTAATGACTAAAAACCCACTCCTGTTCCTTCGTTGCCTTCGTCCCAGGGCCCCGGGTTCGTTTCCACACTACCCATGGACGGTCCGCACTAAGCGTTTCGCCACGTTTATTTCGCGTACATCGAAGGACTGGAAACAATTTGCCAGCTGAGGTCTTCCCATCCGATTATAATTTGGGTGTCTTCAAGGCTAGAGTGAATAGGCTCTTAATAAACTAGTGCTTCTCACCATCAACGATTACATCACTGCTTACCATCAGGCGGGATCGCAGTCAAGCACTAGTTTATATCAAATTAAAAAAAAAGTCCCTAAAAAGCCTATTACTAAATTTTCACACGACACCAACTAAAAAGCTGATCTATTTAAATCAGCTTGTCAGGTAGACCATCTAATGTTGAAAGAACTGCAAGACAATTATCTAGCTAGATCAATCTGTCTTATTAAATTTGAAGCAATTATATCTTTTGTATGTCAGCCTTATTGTTTTTTTAAATTAATTATAAGCTGTCGCAATGTTCGTGTGCTTGTGTGTCTAGGTTACTGTGTTGGTTCGGAGTCTGGGTTATGCAAATTCACTTGATTAAATACATAAGTTTATTTATTTATTTTAAGAGGCTCCTTTTCCACTCGCCTATCGTCAACATCGAGCATGGTTTCAAAGCTTTTCACTTCATTTAACACAATCCAACGCGATGTTTGACAGAGAGGCAACGCTAAAAAAGAGAGATAACGCCTGAAAACTCTGTTGGCATTCGGTAATTCCGTGATTTACTCGAATATTTCACAAAACTTGTTCCAGGAAATACGTGTTTTTTTTAAACCCTTAAAGGTTTTTGAAAAAAATTGTTGTCATTCAGAATCTTGATTAAATTTGCAAGGCTTCTATTGTTATATTATTTTTTACTTTTTAAATTTTTGAGTATATTATGAAGTGTCAAAGTTCATGCAAAATAGCAGATTTTCAGAGGTCTTTACTGGATTAGTTTTACAAAAATTTACAAATTGATTTCAATAGAAGCCTAGATAATATCTACAAGATGCTGTGTTTCCAAAATATCTAATGAAAAATGTGTAATAACGTCATAATCGCGTAAGAGCGGTTGTATGAAAAACAGTGAAAATGAATGTCGTATTGCATGCCCTTAATTTAATAACACATACAATTGTTTTAACACGTATAGACCTAAGATGTCAAATGTAGTCGCAATATAGCCGCACTCAGAGACGACACTCACAGACTGATTACATACCTATTAGTGCAGGCAACATATGTACATACATAATCGATGGTCAGTCTTAAGCAACCCCTTGGAGAACCGGCACAAGTTACAAATCCAAACTCGGGGGCCCCCGAAATTTGATTATTAAACCTATTATTTGAACTACGAACAAATTCTCCCACCTTCGAAATCTAAATCAACTTATTTAGATTTCAAAAAAGAAAGAAAGAAAAAAAAAATACGTTTATTAGTACCTCACACATACAGTAGAATTATAAAAAGTATGAAAAGAATAATTTTAAAATCTGTGCAAGGCCAAAAAGGCGCCTAACACAGCATATGCTGCGATATTTAACACTAGTTTAATCATGGCAACTCGTTTTGGTCACTAAAAGGCTGACACTCCCTCGCGCTCCAACCAGAGCAGAAGAGGTTATTTGATGATTTTGCATGTAAAAAACGGGCCCTAGTTTTTTATGGCCCAGGGCCGTTGGTAACTCAGCTACGCTACTGTGCGAGAGACATGCAATATGACAGCACTCAAGTAATATTATTGATTGATTTAAGTAAAAACTTGATCAAGCTTTTTGCTTAACTTAACTAGAGCCACATAAGAACCTTATTATGTACTATAAAATCAATGAAGCAAGATTGTTGAGCCTGTGAGTGTTAAAATAAAGCTATATTGCAAGTGAATGTGGCCAATAGGTTATAGAGCTGGTCGCTAGGAAATGCAATGCCGTAAGAAATTTTTAATCCCGGTATTTGCGGGACTGGAGATTCTAATCCCGCGGGATCCCAGTATTTGATTGATCCAGAATTTAGTACCAAGAGACAGTAATGGAACAGTTTTTTTTTTTTTACAACTATCACACAACGCCGTCTAGTCTCAAGCTAAGCAGAGCTTGTGTTATGAGTACTAGACAACTGATAAACCTACTTATATATTTCTAAATACATACATATTATAGATAAATTACACCCAGACACAGAACAAATGATTGTGCTCATCACACAAACATTTGTCCTGGGGAATGGTTAGTAAGAATTCGCTTTCTTATGTGACTCATAAAAAAAAAACCACTACCGTTACGAATTTTCAGTCAATATAAAATATCTCTTCATCACTATCGTCATTTCAGCCGGAAAACGTCCACTGCTGGACATGCCCCCCCCCCCCCCAAGTGTCGACACCACGACCGGTCTTGTACGTCTCCCATCGGATTCCCGCGACCCTCACCAAGTCATCGGTCCACCGTGTGGCAGGCCTTCCAACGCTACGTCTTCCGGTACACTGTACGGTCGCCACTCCATAACCTATCGGGCCCATCGAGCGTTTGTTCTGGAATTAACAGTTTAGCGATCCTTCATGCTATATCGGTAACCTTGGTTCTCCTGCAGATATCTTCATTCCTGATTCGATCACGCAAGGAACCTCCGAGCATACCCCTTCCCATTACCTTACACAATACGTGTCACCTATCATTTTAATAACACGCTTTTTCGAAAGTCAATATAATAAAACTATTGTGAAAACAGGTAGCTTCATAAAATATTTATTTAAAACCTAGAAGTACCTATTACACCGCTGAACTCAGCCAGTCTTTTAGTATTTATCTGAATCTAAGTTCACGAGTAACTCACGCTCACTTCTATACAGGGTGTTTATTTTGTAAGGACTATAGGAGCTGGTCGCGAGTTTTATAATGTGCATAAGTAGATATAAAAGTAGAATGTTTTGGCGGTTGATTTGATTTTTATCTATATTATATTGCAAATTAATTACTATTTTTTTTTCTTTTTTATTATTATTTTTTTAGGATTTGTACCTGTAATGATAATGATAATGATTTTTATTAATTGTGTTATTTTTTTTCTAAATATTATATTGTAATAATGACTCTCTGCACGTGTTGGTTTCGACTGTAAGTGCAGAGTACCTGTCATAAATAAATAAATATATGATCTGCTATTAATCTGCTCATCATGATCACACCAACACGACGAGCGACATCGACAGCAAGCGCAGCGGTAGAGCGATTAGCTGTTACGCTGCGTATAGCGGGTTTCCATCCCCGCGCGGAACTTATATTTGTATGGATGTCTTGTGTATGTGAGATTACATGTTTGTGAAAGCACCCACAATACGAGCAATCCCTAGTGTGGGGAACCGCTTTTAGGGTTCCGTAATTCAAAAGGAAAAAACGGAACCCTTATAGGATCACTTTGTTAAGTCTGTCTGTCTGTCAAGACCGTTTATCTCGGAAACGCGTGGAAGTATCGAGTTGAAATTAAAACCACATACTCAAGTCTGCGGTCCCTTTTTTTTTAATTTATTTATTTAAGGTACTATTAACAAATTGTTATATCAGTTCCATCGTAGCCTTACCCAAATACATCATAATTACAGAGTAACTAGTGAGTAAACTAAAATAGCTTCTGGCGACATTAGTTTGGTTAGAATAACGTTAAATATACCTAAATCTAGCTTATTTATATTTAATTCATTAATTAACGAACTTCTTTCAGACTCATTCCTGACACACTCCAACAGAAGGTGATGGACATCTTCTATTTTATTATGACAAACTAAACAATTCGGAGAGTCCACCATTTTCATTAAAAATGCAAAGGCTCTTAAAGGCATATGTCCGGAACGAATCCTGAAAGAAGTTACTAATATTTTTCGACTAACTTTAAAACTACTAAACCATGGGGCTCGAGGAGGCTCATTTTGGATTGTTTTATACCATATCTCTTTATATCTCGATTTATCACCAAAATATTCTTTCCAATCTTCATAACAATAGCTTCTGAATTTTGATAAAATTTCCATATGAATTGGTAAAACATAAATCTCTATACCTGACGTTACTGCTATCTTAGCCAATCTATCAGCCTCCTCGTTTCCCTGTAGACCAATATGTGACGGGATCCACTGCAAGATTAAATTAACATTGTTTAAAAGAGATGCTTGTATTTTGCGCAAAACAGCAAAGGCTATCGGTACACCTCTGTGTCCAGAGGCACACCGAGCCAAATGTTGGAGCGCGCTCTTGCTATCCGTGAATATTACTATATTAGTGTGTTGTAATGTGGCAACGTAGGATAACGCTTCGGAAATAGCGGTCCCTTGATGCTGTGAAAAAATCAAATTTCAGAGTTAACGAAAAAAAAAAGATACGGACGTTTATGTCGCAATAAAACGTCTATTTCGACACTCTCAAGGGAAACAAAATTCATAAGGTACTTCCCGTTGATCTAGAATCCTGAAATTTGGCATGAAGCAAGGTCTCATAGCACAAGTATAGGAAAAAATCTGAAAACTGTAAATTTGTGGTCAAGTCTCAAAAAAAAAAAAATATTTGCAATTTGGAAAAATCTTCGAAACTCAATTCGCGAATCGAACTGTTTTCATACATAAGTTTGTACGGAACCCTGAGTGCGCGAGTCCGACTCGCACTTGCCCGGTTTTTTTTTTAAATTAAAGATCAAATTGGCAATGAAACATCCTGTATAACAAAACTAGAACTATCAGCTCGACAAAAGGTTACGTAAGCTCAGCCGGTTTTAGGTCTAAGTGTAAAGTTACGTACATTTGAGACTTGCAAACATTATTATATTTCGTTACAGTTAAGACTTAAGAACTGTATCGTATTCGCTAAGAAACTGGTACTAATATAGGCCACGTAGTTTTTACACGACTACGCGACTGCCCCAAAAAAGGAGTTTTCAGGGTTCTTGTATGTATGTATGTGAGTTTCTTTATTCCACCATAACTTCTAAATGACTGAACTGAATTACATGCATGAGGCATCGTAAGAATCCTTGCATCGTCCTGAGTAACACAGGCTTTTGAAAAAAATTATAAGTAGTCCCCCGACTGCGATGAAAATTTTGGTTTTGTAGATCAAGTAGTTTCCGAAATTCCGTGTTTAGTCAATGAGTGACTACTTTCTTTAGTATTCTATAAATTAACAAACATCTTGTTTTTTGTTTTGTAGTTTATTTTTTTGATATGGCAGTCGTGTTTTTTTTTTTTGAGGTAGGATATCATCCATGACTGCATTATCCATCTCAATCTAGGTGGATCGAGAGGAAGTGTCACTTTGACTGACTAAAACCCACTTATGTCCTAGGCTCTGATACACATCGGCTCTACTGGCCCCTACGTTTTTTTGCTGGCATCTCTTTGATGCGCGCGTGGAATACTACTCGCCGTCGACAACTCGGACTCAGTCCATACCGGACAGCTGGACAGCAAGCTACCCTTTGCTCGTCGTCCACAAGCCCACACCTACGGTGACTGGTAGTCGGGTCGAGGTCTCGGCGGCTGGGGCGTGAAGATGTCCGTTCTCTCACGGTTGCGGCCATCTTTTTTTGCTAGCGTTACTGCTTCGCAGGAGGCGACTGCTTCCTATTCCCGCTCGCTTCGGATCATGGTCTGAACCAGGGCTGGGCGCAAGAGGTCGCCGCCGCGAGTTGTCTTTAATTAAACCACCAAGGTTAATCGTCTAACTTGGTTACCATTACACAAAGTAGAACTACTTTATCTCATCATCATCATCATCTTTCTGCCCTTGTCCCGTGTTATTTGGGGTCGGCGCAACACGTTTTTTTCTTCCATTCTGCCCTGTCACTCGTCATACTATCACTAACTACCTTTTCTTTCATATCACTCTTCACACAATCCATCCATCTTTTCTTTGGTCTCCCTCTCCCTCTCCATCCATCCACATGTAAACTCATAACTCTTTTAGTAACATGCGTTTCATCTCTCCTCTTCACATGACCATACCAAGACAAACGATTCCCTTTCAACTTTTCAGTCACTGGCGCCACTTTCAAACTTCCCCTAATATACTCATTTCTCACTTTATCCATTCTCGTCACACCACACATCCATCTTAACATCATCAACATTTCATTTCATCATCATTTTTATCTATATACTCGTATATAAAAGCAGAAACTGACTGACATATCAACGCACAGCAGAAACGACCAGGTGTAGGCGAGCACTAAGAAGCTGTTTTTAAAAATTCAACATAGGGGGAAATAAAAAAAAGTGGGAAATCAGTTTGTTTGCAAAATTTTATTCCTTGGGCTCATATACTTGAAACTTAGCATAAATAGTAACCCAAACGAATAAAAAAGGTAGTCATTATTAAGGTGAAACGAGCACTAAGAAGCTGTTTTTAAAAATTCAACATATAGGTAGGGGGAAATAAAAAAAAGTGGGAAATCAGTTTGTTTGCCAAATTTTATTCCTTGGGCTCATATACATGAAACTTAGCATAAATAGTAACCCAAACGAATAAAAAAGGTAGTCATTATTAAGGTAGTCAACTTGTCTCTGCATCACCCAAAGGTTGACTGGTAGAAAATGCCTACAGGCAATTAAGTCCTCCTCTGTACTCTCGCGTGCATAAAGAATTAAAAAAATAAATAAAAAAAAATATTTGTTTTTTAAAATTACCCCTATGAAACAATTTAGGGGGTGTTAAAGCTTCTATGAGAGAATTTTATTCCTTGAGTTAATAAACTTGAAACTTGCCACAAATTCTAATCAAACTGAATAATACTGACTGTCATTTTTATTTTTTCGAAACTACCCCCAAAATATGATTTTAGAGGTATTAACGTTTTTGTGAAAACATTCTCGCGAACGAAGTCTCTGACAAAGGGGTCATTCATTAATTACGTAAGACGATTTAGGGGGGTCGACCATGTCTTATTTTTTTTTACAAGGGGGTGGGAGGGAGTCATGACAGTTCTTACGTAAGATCACAAAAATACGCAAAGTTAAGATTTGAGCGCGTGCAACCACGCGAGTGTCGATGCGTATATAATATAGGAAAACTATTTCCATGGCAACGTCACTGCGCCTCCCCGCTTGTGATCTAGATGTTTCTAAAAATTATTACTTTTAAAACTAAACACCAAAACCATACAAATGTATATTTTCCTTTAGTTATTTACGTCATAAATATTAAACAGGGGGAAGGGGTCGGCATAATCAAATTTTTTTCTTATTAAGAAAGAAAAGAAAGAAAAAAGAAAGAAAAATATTTTATTTGGCACACGTACACAGATACACACAATGTAGAAACAACATGTAAACAACTAACATTGTGTCTCGCGCCTGCACCAAATAGGTCCAGTTCAGCAAAAATGCCAGACAACTTTGTGGTAGTTGCCTGACGCTGGTTGGTTGGTTGGTTGGTGGTTGGTTGGTTATTAAGGGGGTAGGAACAGGTCAAAAAGTAGTAAAAATTGTCTTACATAATAAATGAATGGCCCCAAAGTGCTACTTAAATTCAAATGAATAAATTGTTTCATTCAATACAACAGTCATAGATTAATTAATGATACCAAAGTTTGAAGTCATTTTGAATTCAATTAATCAGAACAGTTGCATTACTTTCAATTCAATACATGTTAGAATTTAAAGATAATAATATAATATAATTGAATGTGTTCTTTTTAGGTGCTATTTTTAAATTAAATTTTGCGCACTCTCTTTTTGTTATTTAATACTGATGAAATGAATTTATAAGTTGGCAAACTGGTAGTACTTGTTATTTTTTTTTTTTGAGGAGTGAAATCATCCAATGACTTCTCTCGATCTAGGGTGGAGCGAGAGAGCGTATAGGACTTTTACTGACTAACACCCACTCCTATGTTACTTCTGTGCCTTGCGTTACAGGACACCGGGGTTCGCTTTCGGAAGTGAACCTATGGCTCCAGAAGGCTTCGGACTTGCTGGGATCCTACGGTTTTACTGAATCTCTGTGGGGGGGGAGGGGGGGCATGGCACACTACACGCCATTGAAGACTAGGGCTCGGTCCGGACGGCGAGCTACCAATTGCAAGTCCAGCCCAGTCCAGCCTGCGGTGGCTGAAAATCGGGGTCGGGATTCCAGCGACTGGGGTGTGAGGAAGTCCGTTCCCTCACGCGTGTTTCTTGGGATGAGGGTAAATAGTAATGACGACGATTGCGACAGCGTACCAGACTTATTACTGCGCCTGCGCCGACCGTGGTATCCGTGAGTATTTCGTAAGTAATGGTAGTTTGATTTTATCATGCATGTATACAACAAGGACTTGTCAATGTCTATAGTAATTACTTAATTAGAGGCTGTTTGAGTATCTACTACAGTTGTTTAACCACCAATTAAGTAGCTAGTTGATTCATATTTTTTGGGTAGTATTTAACTTTTCCTCAATTTGTTTTTTTTTTGTTTTGTTTTTGTTACCTAACTCCTCCTAAACAGCTTGACCGATTCGGATGAAACTTTGTGTGTATATTAAAGTGGGTCCCGGGATGGTTTCAAAATACTATTGAACCCGATAGGTGGCACTGCAATTGGGTCTTCAATATTCTTTTCTGACGGATAGCCAGTTTTCGGGCAGGGCAATGTTTTCCAGGACCGCTACTCTATATATATAAAAGCGAAATACCACTCACAGATTAATCACGAAATCTCAGAAACTATAACACCTACAAACTTAAAATTTGGCACGTAGGTTCCTTATAGGGTGTAGACATCCGCTAAAAAACGGATTATCCGAAATTCACCCCCTAAGGGGATGAAATGGGGGTCCAAAGTTTGTATAGAGAAACCGACTTTCACGCGGGGGAAGCCGTTGGCAGAATCTAATGTTTTATAATAACGATTTCAAATTGGAAACATTTCAAATACTGTTTCTATATTTAGTCTAATTTTACTTTTCTTGTACAAAATAAACAAACTATGACTTCTCAAGCACTCAGCGAGATATTAAACGAGTGAGTTATAACTGAACGCAATAAGAACATGCACTCTAACTACTCCTCACAAAACTCAACTCTATTTTACATTATTTAAGTTCAAATTCCTTTGAATACAAGCCTGGTTGCTTGAGTAAGGGGAAAAAGGACTTTATAGTGAATGTTTTAAGGTGGAATTTAGTGTGTTACTATAACAATGAAGTAGTATTCAGTGGGTCAGTAGCAAACTATTGCGAAGTTCTAAGATAGTTGATATATACAGCTTGTACGTCCGACTTGTAAGGTGACTATAAAATTAGATAAAAATCGGACAGTTTTTTCAACAAAAAACAACACAAGACCCATTTTTAGGGTTCCGTACCTAAAAAGGAAAAAACGGAACCCTTATAGGATCACTTTGTTGTCCGTCCGTTTGTCTGTCTGTCCAGACTCTTTATCTCGGAAACGCGTAGAGGTATCGAGTTGAAATTAATCAAACTAGTAAGTAAACGAGAAAAAAAGATACTTCGGTTTATGTGGCAAAAAAACGTACATTTCGACACTCGAGGAATTCAAAATTCACCGTTGACCCAGAATCCTGAAATTTGGCATAAAGCAAGGTCCTATAGCACAAGTATGGGAATAAATCTGAAAACTGTAAATTTGTTGTTACGCCACAATTCTTTTTTTGCGATTTGAAAAAATCTTCCGAGACTCCATTCCGGAATTGAACTATTTACATAGGTAAGTTTGTACGTAACACTCAGGGCCCGAGTCCAACTCGCACTTGCCCAGTTTTTTTATGAATTATAGATTGCAGTGAACGAGCAATGGCTAGCTCGCCGTCCGGTCGTCTCGTAAGAATCGAGTCCTAGTCGTCGACGGCGCGAAGTATTCCACGCGCACCTCAAAGATATGTCAGCAAACCGCAGCAGCCCAGCAGCAGGGACGTTGCTAGCTAGGGCCATGAGGAATTTCTAAAAGGGAAAACATGGTCCTAGAACGGAAAGGGCAACTGAAGGACACAGGTGTAATTTTAGTTAGTAAAAGTCTGATACGTCTCGATCTACACAAAAAAAAAAAAAAATATATTTTTAAATTGGGGTGTAAAATCACCAAATCTTTTCCAGCTTTGGGTGGAATGATCACCACACTAACATTTATCTTGTCAATCGAACCCATGAACTCCGGTATCAGGGCCACTAACCACTAGACTAACAGGTCAGTCAAACCCACATAAATCCCACAAACTCCTATCCCATAGACACATTACATCTACAAGAATCACGACCAGCCATGCCCAAGTTTCGCACGCCTCAACTCCGAAACGACCCATAGACGATAAAAGTTGACATTTTTACACGATCCCACACAATGACTTTATATACTTTACATTCACGGTTAAACGTAAGAAGGTCGGCTAACAATTATGATTTTTGTTATCTGTTGTCATCTCGTGTCTATGAGTATACGACCTCTTTATTGGGAGCGTTCTTATTTTGAACTAGCGACTGCCCCAGGCCAGGTTCGCACTAGTGTGACAAATCTTTGCAATTCTCTACTATAATCTAATATTTAAAAATCTCGTGTGTTTGTTATCGAACTGCAGGCTGTTTTTTATACTCCTAGGTGATAAGTCTACTAATATGCGGGGTAGCAGCTAGCTGGCTAGTATAAATGTGTTTGTTGAAGAGTTGAACAGGTACAAGAGGTGTCAAGAACGAAACGACTTGTGTCTTCCTTCAGTAATGTATACTTCCAATGGATACAAAGTCAGCAATGTCCTTACAGTCTCTATAATTTCTAATAATTCTTAAGTCAGTTGTCGTCGCAAAAGCAGAAAAAGAGAAGTCCCATTTTTTCCGGATGCAGAGCTGTCAAAGTTGTATCTTCCACAGACTATCGGCGCATCCGGTTGTCAGTAGTTTTGTCCGTAAACTTACTAATTGTTTATGTTGCGAACAGTGTGATATACCTAAACCTTTGTCTTATATCACTCTGTCTATTGTGACCACCGCAATAAGATCCGTTCAGCCAACTCACTGTTCAGCAGTTAGCCAACCGTTTCGTGTCGAATTCCGTTCTCAAATCGGTAACGCCTCGCTGTCAGCAATTGTAGAAAACGATAAGTTAGCCATGTTGACGCTCCTGAGTCGGCTGCTCGTTCTACAATAACAAAGGATGTAGCGTTGAACATTGTAGAAATGATAACAATTCATTCTATCATTTTGAATGATGTGAACTTGGCTACGAATTTTCTATTCGTTGGTTCTGACCACGTGACTTAACGTTGAGATGATTTCATTCCCATACATTTGATTAGTTTTCGACTAGCGTTAACGATTGCAGATTATCAACTTGGCTAGGAGTGCTGTAGTTTTTGAGTTTATCGCGAAAAGACAGACAGACGCGGTGGGGAACTTTGTCTTATAATATACGAGAAAGGACTAGCTTCTGCTATCAGTTTTGCTCTCGTAAAAAGTAAATATTTTATCATTCCTTGTCAACACCACACCGAGATGCGAACGGCGAGCAATCGGTGGCTCGCCGTCCGGCCCGAGCCTAAGTCGTCGACGGCGCGTACTGTTCCACGCGCGCCTCAGGGAGATGTCAGCAAATCGTAGGGGCCCAGTATGGTCGACCACGGGTAGTGTGAAAGTGAAACCCGAGGCCCTGGGACGAAGGCAAAGAAGGAACAGGAGTGGGTTTTTAGTCAGTAAAAGTCTAACACTACCTCTCGCTCCGCCCAAGAGCGCGATTTGTCATTAGATGATTTTCCCACCTAAAAAAAAAACACCGAGATGAAAATAGTATCTTTTTCTAGAGTTCAATCTATCTGTGTACCGAAATTCACCAAAGTTACATAAGCAGTTTAGACTGAAATCGTGACTAACATACAGAAAGACAGACATAAGTGACTTTGGCACTTTATTATAATATTAAGTAAGGACTTTTATTTACAGTTGCGAAATTGAATGAATTGAATTAGTTTATTATCGAATTAAGATTTTCATTGATAAAGATTATAGATAGATAGTGAAACGTGTTTTTAGTCAACTGGATGCAAGAAGCAAGATGAATTATGCAAGAAGTACAGGGTGCCCACTGTGCCCAGTGGGTGTCCAAGACTTGCATAATGTGCTGTCTGAACCGGCTAATATCAACAATGGCCAATACATTAGTTGTTAAATCGAATTTAATGTGAAACGTATTAGGTAATATCGAAATACTTATTGATTCTGTGCAAATTACAATACAGGGTGGAAAACCGGGGCCAAGGGTCTGCTTCTGAAAGGAAGACTCGACCCTGGTACGAAAGGCAAGGAAGGATAAGGAGTGGGGTTTTAGTCAGTAAAAGTCTGACACTATCTCTCGCTCCACCCAAGAGCGAGATTTGTCATTAGATGATTTTCCCACCGAAAAAAAACCCAGACACAGAACAAATAATCGTGCTCATCACACAAACATTTGTTCTGTGTGGGAATCGAACTCACAACCTCCGGCATAGCAGTCAGGACCGCTGGCCACTAGACGAACAGGCCAGTCATTCAGGTATTGCTTGCACTTGTATAACGGCCCATATAAAGTTCCGGGTATGCAACCTGATTAATAAAATGTAGCAACTTCGGAGAGGCCTATGAATCACAGGCCTTTCCCAAGCGCTGCCGAACCCAGTTCTCTGACTTCCGTGTACTGTTTACCCTAAGGGCCGAAACTGCGTTACGCGGTCGCCCGCGCGGTCCCATACAAAAGTGCTCCGTCGCGGCCCGCCGCGCGGGCCCCCGACGCGTGGAGCCGCGCCCCACGTCCGTTTTGCTACGTAATAATACAGTAATAATACATTAAAGTTTTCCGTCGAAGCGACTACATGCACATCGTTGAAGTTGAACTAGCGACACTGCGCAGGTAATAAACCTGTTTCCGTGACGGGGACCGTCGTACACGGCACACGCGCGACGTCACGCTACGGGTGCCCGTCGCGGGCGACCGCGTAACGCAGTTTCGGCCCTAAAGGATTTAATTTAGTTTTGTTAAAGGTTATTGATCTTACAGCTCTGTAGAGACCTAAAAAAAAAGAAAGATTAGGTAGCCGAAAAACCTTAAAGAAGACAAACTACTGAAAATCATACGTAATAAATTGATAGGCATTTACAGGTACATTTTTTTCTCATTATTTGGTAATGAACTGGCAAATACTTGGATTGTACCAACACTATCAATTTTTTTTTTGTTTGAAATGGGTGTGACACGGAATCACTTAAGAGCATTCATCCGTTAAAACCACGCAGAAGCCAAAATCAATGATTTCCGACGGACGCGTTGGCGCTAACTAAATAATTAATTGTAGTGTAAGAGCAGTGGTGGCCGAGTGGTAGCGGCCCCGACTTACGAGTTGTAGGTTGTGGGTTCAAACCCAGCCAGGCGCATTACTTTGTGTAATTTATTTCATCACCACTGCTCACAAAACGGTGAAGGAAAACGTCGTGAGGAAACCGGCATGTCCTAGAACCAAAAATTCGAAGACATGTGACATCCACCAACCCGCACTGGGCCCGCGTGGTGGATTACGGCCCATTCCCTCTGCTAGAGAGGAGGCCTGAGTCCCAACAGTGGGAACATTATAAGGCCGACTATGCGATGCTATGTATACAAGTAAGTTATTAAAAAATATATTGTACTATGTCTTATATCGTAAATGTGTTCAATTAATAAGTCTAAAAAAAAAAAAAGTCTCATATTTTATCCTAAACTAACACGTTTAATATCTCGAAAAATGGCTAAAAATTACAGTTTTGAGATTACGTTTCATGAATGAAAACTTACAGCAATCGTATTTTTTTTTAATCCATGCCCTAGTCAATGTTATAGTTTTTTTTGAAGTAAAATTGTTGTAAGTTTATCATACACGGTTACTATCTCGCATCTGCGTAGACCGTCGACCGCTAGTTTCAAAAACGGCTTGGATAAGAACTGTTCTAATGGGAAAACTATACGACGATTTCAAAATGTTTTTAAACCATACACTAGATTATGAAATTCCCAATAACATGACGTCAATATCTTATCTAGAAATTAAACACATTATTGTTATATTGTCCGTCGGAAATCTTTGATTGGCTTCTGCGTGGTTTTAACGGATGAATGCTCTTAAGCTAAAGCTGTATAAGGCTGATTATATTGAGTAATTGAGAAACACGATACCACTACTACAAACTAGGCTCAAACTACAAACATAAATCTATAAGTACTACCATTCTGCTAACCCCCTCAAACCATACTTAAAACACAAGTATCTCCATAATGTCAGTGACAGGTAGCCGGGCCAGGTCGACGTAATGACACATTTCCTCTGACTTTACTACTAGGAGCTACAAGGTACAGGCTCTGTAGCACACAACACAGGAAATACAGAAGGTTTAGCGAGCAACAGGTAGCTTGTCGTCCACTAGTCCGCCCGAGTCGACCACGCGTATTGTTCCAAGCGCACCTCAATGAGATGTCAGTAAAACTGAAGTGGGCCAGCAGGGCCGATGCCTGCTAGAGCCGCGGGAACGTTTGAAGGAATGACCGTGGCCCTAGAACACACAGGGCAACTGAAGGACACAGGTTTAGTCTGCCAAAAATCGAATGGGAGAAGTCATTAGATGATTTCCCAACCCAAAAAAAAATCGTCGGAGCTGTGAGCTTGAAACCGTGTAGAAGTACTGGAAGAACTTGGGAAGCATCTACCCAGCAGTGGGCCGGAAATTAAATAAAAATAAAAATTCTTTGAGCACAGGCGTAGGGTAGCCAGCCTTTCAGTGTTATATAGGATGCATTTTGGAAAGTGTGCGTGGGAATTGAATGACTTGATTCCGCTATCTCATTTCTACCATCGGACAACCCGACGAACGGCGAGTATCCACCCTTAAGTGAAATTAAGACATCGATCGACAAAGACGGATGAAAAAAGATTGCACGTAGCGGAGATGAGAATGTTAAGATGGATGTGTGGTGTGACGAGAATGGATAAAGTGAGAAATGAGTATAATAAGGGAAGTTTGAAAGTGGGCGCCACTTTCAAACTTCCCCTAATATACTCAGTGACAGAAAAGTTGAAAGGGAATCGTTTGTCGTGGTATGGTCATGTGAAGAGGAGAGATGAAACGCATGTTACTAAAAGAGTTGAGTTTACATGTGGGTGGATGGAGAGGGAAAGGGAGACCAAAGAAAAGATGGATGGATTGTGTGAAGAGTGATATAAAAGAAAAGGAAGTTAGTGATAGTATGACGAGTGACAGGGCAGAATGGAAGAAAAAAACGTGTTGCGCCGACCCCAAATAACACGGGACAAGGGCAAGAAGATGATGATGAAAAACTTAACCGATAAATTTCAACACTGAGTACAAAGTAGTCCTTCTGCAGAAACTCTTCGTTCAGCAACAACAGCCCACTCATATTAACGTGTACTATGTTTACTTCATGTGATTTGTTTTAGTCACGGTATTTCTTGTCTCGGTCTAGAAGCCAAATAGTAGCTTAACGATATTATCATTTGACTTGATATCCTGATTATGATGTCTTATTTCATCATCCACTTAACCACATTGGACGCGCGTGGTGAGACGGCCCATTCCCTAACCTAGAAAAAAGGCCTGAGTCCCAGCAATGAGAACATTATAAGGCTATTTATGATAGTTCATCAGCATAGACATTATTGAACAGTAGTCAGCCTGATAATAAAGTATTTTGTGAACAATAGTAGGTCTCCAAGGCCACTACTTTGCCTGCCAAGTTCCATGCATTATTTGGAATCGGTATAACATACGGGTTAGACCATACGGGCTTCCGGGGGAAGACTTTGACCCTAGAGAGCGCGTCTCCAGGTGGTGGATAAGGGAATGAAGTGTAAGAGGGAAATAAAATACCTCTTGCGAACCATAGGCCTGTGAGAAAACTTTGTTAATCAAACCCAGCTCAGGAGCTTCTTCAACATTAATGGAACAGAGATCCTCAGTTGAGATGAGTGTACAGATCGGGATACTCGCTTTGGGATGGCGCCGGAAGAACCTAGCTAGAAAGTTCATCAGGTGGCAACCGGTCTTAAAAACCCTAGCAAGTCATATAACAATAATGAGACAAAGAGCAGAAGTAAGGAGGTATAAACCTATGGGTATCGCCGCCGTGATCTCGATTCCGATTTCCGGCCACCGTAGGCGCGGGCTTGCGGACGGCAAGTAATGGGTGGCTCGCCGTCCGACCGTCCGGTAACCGTCCGGACCGAGCCCAAGTCGTCGACGGCGCATACTGTTCCACGCGCGCCTCAGGGAGATGTCAGCAATCGTAGGGGCCCAGCAGGGTCGAAGCCTACTGGGGCAAAGGGTAGTGTGAAAGCGAAACCCGGGGCCCCGGGACTAAGACAAAGAAGGAACAGGAGTGGGTTTTTAGTCAGTAAAAGTCTGACACTATCTCCCGCTCCGCCCAAGAGCGAGATTTTTCATAAGATGATGTATACACCAAAAAAAAATGGTTTTGCATCAATCGGATTCCCGCGACCCTCACCAGGTCATTGATCTACATTGTGGAAGGTCTTCGAATGCTGCCTAGTCGAGTTGGATTCAATGGTAAACATATTCGTCCACAACTTCGAGTGTAGTCTCCGATCTTGATAGGAATGGGTATTTACCATGACCTTAGTAAATTTTATATTGTTATAGATAAATTAACTGCCACAAATTTAATACAAATACATTTACTATTAATTGTTCTAATTACGCAACTTCGCACTAATTAAAATTCAAAAGTTGCAAATTTTGTTCAAAACTAGATTTACGTTAATTAATTAAAACCAAAACGTATTTAAATTAAAAACAGATGCAGACTATTACAATAATATTTAGAAAGGTATATATGATAATGAAAAAGTGTTCAATTCAGATTAAACAGATAGATCAGTATTGTACGCCTTTTTATTTGGGTTCCGTGGCGACGTAAATGAACCGTTTTAATTTTTTTATCCCCATGCCAAATCAAGTTATAAAAGTTAAAGTACCCGTACCGTATGAGAAACATTTAACGTTAATGTTCTTTCAACTTTATCAAATTAATCTTTTTTTTTCGGTGGGAAAATCATCTAATGACATTCCCCGCTCTTGGGCAGAGCGTCAGACTTTTACTCACCACCCACTCCTGTTTTTTCGTTGCCTTTCATCACCAGGGCCGAGTCTTCCTTTCAGAAGCAGACTCTTGGCCCCAGTAGACTTTGACCTTGCTGGGCCCTTACGGTTTGCTGACATCTCCTTGAGGCGCGCGTGGAACAGGACGCGCCGTCGACGACTTGGGCTCGGTCCGGACAGTTACCGGACGATCGGACGGCGAGCTACCCATTGTTTGCCATCCGCAAGACCGCGCCTACGGTGGCCGGAAATCGGGATCGGGATCCCGGCGGCTGAGGCGTGAGGGCCGTTCCCATTACTGCTTCGATCAAATTGATCATAGCTTTTAATTAAATAGATATATTTCTATTTAAATATGCATCCATTAATGGAATTATCGTTAGCTAGCTTCTGCCAGCGGCTTCGCCCGCGTGATAATACAAAATTATCCCAAGGGAACATACTCCCGGGATTAAAAATATCCAATGTGTTAATCCAGGACATGGTCTACCCGTATACCAAGTTTCATCAAAATCCGTTCAGCCGTTCGAGAGTGAAGAAGTCACAAACACACAGACACACACACTCACAAACTATCGCTTTTACAGCATTAGTTTGATAACCACTAAGGACCTAATCAGATTTAGACTCTAATACGAAAGGCACGATTACAAGAGAAAGTGATCAAGGAATGAAGGTTAGTTACTATTCTTATTACTTCTCAGGTATATCTTAGCTCGTGGCTAGAATACTAACAGCCGCAGGAGTCGATATCTAAGGTTAAGCAACGCTAGCCGAGGTCAGACCGTGGATGGGTGACCAACTTAACATAACGATATACCTCTGTGACTCAGAAACCACGTCAAGCTGTTGGTCTCGGATGTCATGTGTAGATCTCTGGCAGTCATTATATAGGGTGACTGGTAATTAGTATGCGATACTTATACATGTGATTGTGCTCATGATAACCAACAACTTTTACTATGGGAACAAACCTGAAATCGCGAAAAAAAAAACAGCTGTTCAGTACATTCATGTTTGCCTAATGTACTGAACAGCTGATATTTTTTTCGCGATTTCGGCTTTGCTCCTATAATAAAAATTGTTTGTTATCATGAGCACAATCACGTGTTTAAGTATCGTACACTAATTACCAGTCACCCTATAGATAGTCAGGTCAAGAAAGTCAGGAAATCTGACGCCAGTCTTGCCAAGGGGTATCGTGTTACCAAATTACTGGGATGTGTAAATCAGATAACCTGTACATGTAAAATATGTATTTTAAATTTATAAATATTTTTGTAATTATTATTATTATTGACAGGATCGCGCTTGACCACTACTCCACCTGATGGTAAGCGATGATGTGGCCGACGATGGAGCACCCTTGCCTAGAAGTAACCTATTCACTCTTGACTTAAAGACCCCTAAGTTATAGTTATCAGGAAACAGACTGTCAACTAATATCCACCAAGAAAAATATTACGGACATTATTTCAGTGTTTCAAAGAAAAGACATCAACGCGCGATACCGATGCGTGGCACAAATGTGATTTCTGTTTCCTAATATATTATTATTATGTCTAGCATTTCGAGATTTGAAATCTATTTTACTGTTTAACATACAAATAAAAGAGCACTATCTTTCTCCTCTAGTGTGATAATTTTATATGTATGTATATTGTGTATTTATTTTTAGTATAGGGTATATAAAAACTAATAATATAAAGAGGAAAGACTTGTTTTTTTTTTTTTTTTTTTATGTTACGGTTTAAATCAAAAACTCCTGGACCGATTTTCAAAATTCAGATCTACGCAGGATGGATGAAATAGCGACAGGTCACGGGAACATCTAACGACCCACGGATGCCCAAGTTGAAGGGTAAAATCTACAAGTCCGTGATAACCTGTCAATGCTGTATGGATCAGAATGTTGGGCTGTGAAAAAGACGGATGAAAAAAGATTGCACGTAGCGGAGATGAGAATGTTAAGATGGATGTGTGGTGTGACGAGAATGGATAAAGTGAAAAACGAGTATATTAGGCGAAGTTTGAAAGTGGCGCCAGTGACTGAAAAGTTGAAAGGGAATCGTTTGTCTTGGTATGGACATTTGAAGAGGAGGGATGAAACGCATGTTACTAAAAGAGAGGGAGAGGGAGACCAAAGAAAAAATGGATGGATTGTGTGAAAAGTGATATGAAAGAAAGGGGAGTTAGTGATAACGTGACGAGTGACAGGACAGAACAGTTGCACCGACCCCAAATAAAACGGGACAAGGGCAGGAAGATGATGATGATGTAAAAAAATGAAAAAAATTTTTACAACACTATATCATTTGATAATTTCACTCACGGACTCCACGATATACGCTCGACTTAGTGTGGTGTTCAATATATTGCTTCCTTTATGTATTTTTCATATATTTTTAAATCCAAGTGCTAAGTAGCATGTAAGGAAATGTAAAGCACTTGTTTCTTTCTTTGGTGAATAAATATGTTATTACAATTTTTATATCTCAGCAAAAGGCTATGGTTTTAGGAGGCTTATGATTATTAACACCATATCAAAATTATATAACTTCAAGACTATCAGTAAGTTATCACCTTAAACATTTGTAGAACGCAAAAAAAAATATCTAGGCCGTATACGTAGCTGCCTTGGCCGACTTGTGTACAAAAGTCACGTGGTGCCGGTGGATAGGTGGAACGCAAGCGAAGTGCAATGATGAGTCATATATTTTCTTCGTACACAGACACGGTTTGCACAATAATTTTCAATACACTTACTCGAAAACCCGCTCTTATCCCTAGCGCTTTTAGGCACGAAATTTACTCTTTTACGCACTAGTGCGGAAAACTCCGCACATTTTGCGTATCGTGCTGAGCGCGCGTCGACCACCACGAGTCGCGAGTCAACCCCCGTTTATTCTGTTCAGCCTTATAATGTTCCCACTGCTGGGACTCAGGCCTCCTCTCTAGGAGAGGGAATGGGCCGTAATCCACGGACGCTGACACAGCGCGGGTTGGTGGATGTCACATGTGTTCGAATATTTTGCTTCTAGGACACGCCGGTTTCCTCACAATGTTTTCCTTCACCGTTTTGAAAGTAATGGCGGTGAAATAAATTACACACAGTAATGCGCCTGTCTGGGTTTGAACCCTCGACGTACTACAAATAAGTCGGGGCCGTTACCACTGGACCACCAGTGGTCTCTCGAAGATAGTACACTACCAGTAAAATGCACGATTTTACGCTAGCCTTGCCAAAGGTTATCGGGATACTCATATATTGGGTTGAGAAGGTTACATGGTAGTGGCTTCATGAGACTAGACAGAGGCGGCCTACGCCTGGTGACGGGGATCATCACCGGACACTGCACAGTGAATAAGCATCTCCACACAATAGGCATCAAAGACAGTCCCCTGTGCAGAGTGCAGATCATGTTTGGAGGGGGAGGTGACAATTGCACATGTGCTCCTAGACTGCACAGGTATCACTGATATATGCACACTCCCTTATTGATGCTCTGAAAAACCTAAGAGGTCTAATCTGTTTTTGGAGAGAGGTGGGCTGGTTGGAATGAGCCCACCTAAGGTTATGGCCGCCTTGGCCCACGTACAATGGTCCACATGGTGGGCTAAGTGCGGAAACCATACCTAAATAGATAGATAGATGGCTTCATGAAGCATACTAAAATTCAGTCATACCACAGTTTAGCTCGGAAGAACAGGTTTCGAAAAAGGGCCCATATAAGTACTGTGAATTGAATCTGTTGCAATTTTCTATTTCCTATGATAATGTAGTTCTATAAATTCGCTTGGCCAGAAGTTGATGCAAGTTATTCAAATCTTCAGATCTAGGAGCAGTGGTAGCCCAATGGCCCCAACTTAGGAGTGGTACCAAAAAAACAAAATTCAAACCCATTTGACATTCACCAATACGCACTGGGCCGCGTGATGGATCGCGGCCCTTTCCCTCTCCATGAGAGGGGGCCTGCGTCCCAGCAGTGGGAACATTATACGGCTAGTCATCTCATGTTATATTCAAATCTTGTCTGTGTTTTCTTCAGTCCACGGTTGGAGAACCTACCCAATTAAATAGTCCTTAATGCAGAACAGCAACGAGACTGGAACTGATATAAACTTGATAGACGGGTAGACCATGTCTTGGATTAGCATATGATATACCGTGTACCATCATCATCATCATTTCAGCCGAAAGACGTCCACTGTTGGACAAAGGCCTCCCTCAAATATCACCACAACGAACGGTCCTGTGCGTCTCGCATCCATTGCATTGCCGCGACTCTTACCAGGGAATCGGTCTACCTTGTGGAAGGCCTTCCAACGCTGTGTCTTCTGGTACGTGGTCACCACTCCAAAACCTATCAGCCCCATCGACCTTCTGTTCTACGAGCAATATGCACTGCCCACTGCCACTTAAGTTTGGTGATTCTTCTGGCTATGTCAGCGAGCTTTATTCTTGATGCGATCACGCAAGGAAACTTCTAGCATAGTCCTTTTCGTGACTTTAAGCCTTCTGATGAGGCCCATGGCCCGTGTACCAAGTTTAATCGAAATCCGTTCAGCCGTTTGAGCGTGAAGGCATAATGAACATACAGACCAACTTTCGCCTTTAAAATATTGGTCTAAAGTATCGGCAAAAAGCACATCTTCGTACATCTCACAATTATGTATGTCGTGGCCAGATCATAGAAATTGATCACTTCATGATAGATGGCCAGATCATTTAAACACATTTGATGATATATCGATCCTCGTTTGGCCTTATCATTGATGTAGGATTTCTATGATAGTAAAAAGTCTAAAGAAAGTAGGCCAAACGAGGATTGAAATATCGTCAAACTTTAACTTTAAAAATGATCTGGCCGCAGTTTTAGTTTGCCATATCATGAAGTTGTGGTGTGGTTAGGTTTATGTTGTTGTAGTTTAAGTATATTCAGTAATAAACGGGACATTGAATCAAGCACACGTGTAACATTTATCAGAAAGCTTCCCGCACACATCATGGCGACCCTGCCAGGATTCGAACCTGGAATCTTCTGATCAATCTTTCAATTTCTATGATCTGGCCACGACTTGTATATAATCCTCCATTCACACGCACTACAATCTTCATTTAATTAATACATCTCTGAACATATTATTAGCATACTGGTATAATTTTATGAGGCGGACGCTTTTCAAATAGCCATTTAGATGCTTACGTTATGTTTACGATACTACAAATTAATACTACCGTCGCGATGAAGAATGGACAAATACAAATGATAAAAATCCCGATTCGCGTGTTCTATTCTCGCATGGAACAATTATTTGTATGGCCTGCTGATAGCAGAGCAAAAACTCATAAGATTGGACAGAGAGCGAGAGAGAGACACGGAGCCGTTACCACTGAGCCACCACTAGTCTCTCGAAAATAGTACACAACCAGTAAAATGCACGATTTTACGCTAGCCTTGCCAAAGGTTATCGGGATACTCATTTACTGGGTTGAGAAGGTTACATGGTAGTGGCTTCATGAGACTGGACAGAGGCGGCCTGCGCCTGGTGACGGGGACCATCACCGGACACTGCACACTGAATAAGCACCTCCACACAATAGGCATCAAAGACAGTCCCCTGTGCAGAGCATGTTTGGAGGGGGAGGAGACAATTGCACATGTGCTCCTAGACTGCACAGGTGTCACTGAAATATGCACACAAACCTTAGGATCCCCGAACTCCCCTATTGATGTCCTGAAAAACCTAAAAGGCCTTATCTGTTTTTAAGAGAGATGCTTGGAATAAGCCCACCTGAGGTTATGGCCGCCAAGTACAATGGTCCACATAGGACTAAGTGCGGAAACCATACATAAATAGGTAGACAGCAGAGAGCAGTGGTGGCCGAGTGGTAACGGCCCCGACTTGCGAGTTATTTTGACGTTGAGTTTTTAGACGCATTATTTTGAGTAACTTATTTCATCACCACTGCTCTCAAAACGGTGAAGGAAAACATCGTAAGCAAACCGGCATGTCCTATAACCAAAAAATTCGAAGACATGTGACATTCACCAACCCGCTCTGGGCCCGCGTTGTGGATTACGGCCCATTCCCTCTCCTAGAGAGAGGAGGCCTGAGTCCCAGCAGTGAGAACATTAAAAGGCTGAATAAGCTAGGCTAAGCTATAAGCTACAGATAGTCAGTTCAGGGTCTGGATGTGTTGTGAATGTGACTAAACATGTTTGTGAACATACTCACAATACAGGAATAATTCCTAATGTAGAGGCAACATTTTACTAAAAATAACCGGGCAAGTGCGAGTCGGACTCACGCACTGAGGGTTCCGTACAAACTTACCTATGAAAATAGTTCAATTACCGAATTGAGTTACGACGTTTTTTCCGAATCGAAAAAAAAGTTTATTTTTGTGACGTAACTACAAATTTACAGTTTTCAGATTTTTTCCTATTCTTGCGCTATGAGACCTTGCTTCATGCCAAATTTCAGGATTCTAGATCAACGGGAAGTACCCTGTAACATGTACATAGTTTTGTTTCGGTGTTTCTTCTCTGGGTAGTCAGCTAGGTAAAACCGGCTTCATCTAGTTTAAATCGACTGAAATGATGATGATTATGTAAATAGGTGTAATTAGACCTAAATATTTTATTTAGTCCTTATGTACTAAAATAAGTGCGCGCTCAATCTTTGCCTATTTTTAAAAGACTCGTTAGGGAACATTACCTGTCGCAGTGAATATCGATAGTCGTCATTTATATTTCTGTCTATAGTTTTCAATAATTATGTATGTATATGTATCTATTATACAGCATATGTATATATCTGTGTATCTATTATAATATATATGTTTAATACTGGTTTTGTCACACCAATGACAGACCCATTTCTTGTCCAGGCAATTACTATCCATTCCAGATTGCCTGGAAGAGATCACGGAATGCGATAAGGCCGCCCATTATACCTATGTACTTATGTGTTTTAGTTTCCTTTTGTATGTGTAATGGTATACAATAAAGTATATAATAAATAAATAAGTGCAATGATACAATTATTAATACGCAATGAAATCAACAACGACTAAACCAGTTACCAGGAGCACATAACCCGAAAGGACCAGAGTACACTGCCCGCATAGACATTAGATACATTGGCAAATAAAGGCAGAAATACATACATTAAAACAAACCGGTTTTAGCCCAGTATTACAGGATATTAGCCAACCGAGAGAGAGGAACACGATCATAGGTTCGCGCCGTGAACTTTACCTTAAATACATACATAAATGTGTAGTTAGATGTTTCGGTAATTTTCTGTTAGGTTAGTAATTGTTGAGTAGTGATGTTTGTTTCACGAAGCTTTTATTATAGATAAGTTTTAGATATTTTGAGATTGTAACTTTGTCAATTTTGCCAAAATAATATAGTTAATAACAGATTTCGAAAAAGATCTGTTTTTAGAACACGTTTTTGAACTCCTTCATTCATCAAAAACCACTTTCTCCTCAACCCCTCTCCACCTGTTCTAGGTGGAGCGAGAGTGTCAGACTTTTACTGACTAAACGCACCCGTGTTTCTTCTCCGACCCTGACTACCAGCCAAGGTAGACACAGGCTTGCAGACGTCGAGCAATGGGTAGCTCGCCGTCCGGTAATTAACTGGACCGAGCGTCAACAGCGCGTAGTGATCCACGCGCTCCTCAAAGAGATGTCAGCAAACCGTAGGGGCCCAGCGGGGCCGATACCCGCTAGCTAGGACCGCGGGGAATATCTGAAAAGGAAACCCGTAGTCCTAGAATGCAAAGGACAACTGAAGGACAAAGGTGTGGTTTAAGTCAGTAAAATTCTGACACACCCTCACGCTCCGCCCAGTAAATAAATAGTAAATTTGTTGTTACGTCACAAGATTTTTTTTTGCGATTGGTAAAAATCTTCGTAACTCATAAGTAAGTTTGTAAGTACGGAACCCTCAGTGCGAGAGTCCGACTCGCACTTGTTCGGTTTTTTTTTATTCCGACTTACTTTTTGGATTTAATAGTTAATTAACGACAGATTTGAAAACTTACAAATTTTTGGAATCCATAGCTAAAGATGACAGTTTAATACGAACTACTTAATGATAGCTCAATTTGTAACGCTATTTAAACGTTCCAATAGTGCTGACGATTCACGGTCAATTAAGAATAATTTAATTTTCAGTCTGAATTATTTAAAACTCTCTCGACTCGTGCACTGCGGGTTCCATATAAACTTACCTATGAAAACACTTCAATTCCCGAATTAAGTTACGAAGATTTTTCCGAATCGCAAAAAAAATAAGTTTTTGTGACGTAACTACAAATTTACAGTTTTCAGATTTTTTCCTATACTTGTGCTATGAGACCCTGCTTCATGCCAAATTTCAGGATTCTAGGTCAACGGAAAGTACCCTATGAATTTTGATTCCCTTTGAGTGTCAAAATACACGGTTTTTGCGACATAAACGGCCGTATCTTTTTTTCCGTTAACTCATATTTTTGATTTTTTTCACAGCTTCAAGGGACCGCAGACCTGAGTATATGGTTTTAATTTCAACTCGATACCTCCACGCGTTCCCGAGAAAGGGTCTTGAAAAACAGACAGACAGACGGACGAACAACAAAGTGATCCTATAAGGGTACCGTCTATTCCTGTTGAGGTACGGAACCCTAAAAATAAGCTCAGAGCTACGCTCAGAGGCCCAACCACAAGCTCTTAACGCGATCCATTTAACGACCTAAACTGAACTGTTGAAAGGGATGGAGCTATATAGGGTGTATAGCTCCATCCCTCTTTCTCGCTCCCATGCCTGACATTTTAATAAATCATGGTAAGGCCCATAAGGAGCAGTGGTGGCCGAGTGGTAACGGCCCAACTTACGAGTTGTAGGTCGCGGGTTCAAACCCAGCCAGGCGCATTACTATGTGTAATTTATTTCATCACCACTGCTCTCAAAACGGTGAAGGAAAACATCGTGAGGAAACCGACATGTCCTAGAACCAAAAATTCGAAGACATGTGACATGGTCGAAGCCTACTGGGGCCACGAGTAGTGTGAAAGTGAAACTCGGGGCTCTGAGACGAAGGCAGAGAAGGAACAGGAGTGGGTTTTTAATCAGTAAAAGTCTGACACTATCTCCCGCTCCGCCCAAGACCAGGATTTGTCATAAGATGATTTTCCCACAAAAAAAAAATAACATTGACATCCACCAACCCGCAGTGGGCCCGCGTGATGGATTACGGCCCATTCCCTCTCCTAGAGAGGAGGCTTGAGTCCCAGCAGTGGGAACATTATAAGGCCGACTATGATATTATGATAAAGCCGCTGATCTGGATAACTTAAAATTAGAAGAATACAATACAAAATGCTGTTTTTGGGTTACTTTGTTAAGTGGAGAAAATGTGTTAATTGAAGCTCGCGGCATTGAACTAAAAACAAGTAAATATTAAGTGCCTAATTACGTGTACACAGCTATTGGAATAGTGTCTTTGTTTCATACTTAAAATAGCTCTTGTTTGTGATTACGAAGCATTCAAAAATCAACCCAAGAATATGCCTGGATATGTGGCCATCCCGCCCGTACGCACAAAAAGTTTTGGGAACACATTCATTGAGCGTACAGCTTAGGAGTGGAATTCCCTGTCGGAGTCTGTGTTTTCTGGTATCTACAACCTAGGAGTCTTTATGTCAAGAGTGAATAGATTACTTCTAGGCAAGCGTGCCCCATCGTCGACCGCATCATCGCTTACTATCAGATGAGATAGTGGTCTAAGGCGACCTTAAAAAGTTACTCCTGGAATGAAAAGTTTTCTAGGACCTATTCCAGGACATGGTCTATCCAAGTGCCTATTTTCATTCAATTCCTTTCAGCCGTTTGAACGTGAAGGATTAACAAACACACATATACAAACTTTTGCTTTTATAATATTAATTCGTTGTTGCACCCGTGTGAAAGTAAAAAAAACTGGGCATGTGTGAGTCGGACTCGCACCCCAAGGGTTCTGTATAAAATTACCTATTATGTAAATAGTTCAATTTACGAATGGAGTTTCGAAAATTTTTCCAAATTGCAAAAAGTTTTTTTTTTTGTTACGTAACAGTAAATTTACTGTTTCAAATATATTCGTATATAAGGATACGTATACTGTATTATAAGAACTAGCTACATGACAATTTTCAGGATTCTAGACAGATAGACAAACGGACAACAAAGTGATCCTATAAGGGTACCATTTTTTCCTTTTGAGGTACGGAATCCTAAAAATTTCCCCCAAGGAGTATGTTTCTCCCCTGGGATAAAAAGTCTATGTGCTATTCCAGGTCTAACCGAGTTCCAAGTTTCATCGAGATCAGCCGTTCGAGCGTGCTAAAGTAAAATACACACCCACACATACAGACACAAACTTTCGCCTTTATAGTATTAAGTGTGATGTGTGATAATCATGTGGCAGTGAGGTATCTCAAGTGTATGAAAAGAATGTAAACCCAAAAATTCTTGGTGATATGGATATGGCAATATAATAAGAAAATGGTCCTTTCGCTTTAAAAGTATTACGATATATATTTCAAATTTATTTTGAAGTTTCGGAAATAAAACTAAGACCATGACAGTTTAAATATTTCGCAAAAATTATCAAAATGACTTACTTCAAATTAACTATGCATTAATTTATTATATTAATATGTGCGGTCGAAAGGCATAATTTACGATGGCATCATCACATTAAAATGTGTAGTATAATTAGTAAATTAACTTCAATATCAAAACTAAGGCTTGTCCTGTCACTTCAAAAGTTCAGCTAAGTTCAATAACCAATCTAGATTATATTAAATCTATACATATATAAAAGCGAAATACCACTCACTGATTAATCACGAAATCTCAGAAACTATAACACCTACAAAATTAAAATTTGACAGGTAGGTTCCTTATAGGGTGTAGACATCCGTTAAAAACGGATTTTACGAAACTCCACCCCTAAGGGGGTAAAACGGGGGTTGGAAGTTTGTATGGAGAAACCGGCAAAAGCTAGTTTGTAATATAATTAGTAAATTAACTTCGAGATCTTTTTTTTTAATTGATATAAACCAGTGCTTGACTGCGATCCCACCTGATGGTAAGCAGTGATGCAATCATTGATGGTGAGGCTAACTAAAGGCCTGTCCTGTCACTTCAAAAATTCAACTAAGGCCGAAATTCACCAATAAAACTAATCGTGTTGGCTCGCATAATCGCGTTTAGTCGCTGTCACTAGTGTCACTTGTCTGTATTTTTCTTATGTTATGCGAGCCAAACGTTAGAACGCCATGATTAGTTTTATTGGTGAATTCCGCCCTAAGTTCAATAACTAATATAGATTATTGAATATACCTTATATAGTGAAATCAGGACTATTTAGAGCTGCAGCCAGTAACTTTGCATGCGTGAGAATAGAAAATTATCACAAGAGAACATACTTCCAGGAAATTTATATCTCTCCTATTAAGGATAATTATTATTCAGATATTTTAAAGCTTCAGGTTTTTCTTAATGCTTTGCTTTCTACCACCGAACAACCCGATGAACGGCGAGTGTCCACCCTTATATTGTTAACACCTCTACGGTCCCGACTAAGCGTGTTGCCTCGTCGTTTACACTGCGTACTCGTACATCGAAGAACAATTTTTCTTTAGCGGTCTTCCCGTCCGATTATAATTTAGATGTCTTTAAGGCTAGAGTGATCTTAATAAACTAGTGCGATTCACCATCAACGATTGCATCACTGCTTATCATAAGATGGGATCGCAGTCAAGCACTAGTTTATACCATTTAAAAAAAAGTAACGGGATATCATTGTAATTATCAGTAGCAGAGGGTTCTCACAAATTCAGGGCCCACTTAAATAGAATTCATTGTCCTAGCTTTTTTTCACGGTTTTACTACGGAGGCATATCCCTCAGATACTATTGATTAAATATTTTCAAAGACATAATGTCGCACTAAGCATTAATGTCCCTTTCTACCAGCGAAATATTTTTTTGTAATTCATACTTCTCTAAGTTTATTTAGGACATGACACCCCGGGTCTCAGAAAGCACAACAAGTCCCGGTTGTCATTCGTAGATCTTTGATAGTCTTTATAAATAGTCAGACGCCAGGAGGTCTGACCATCAGTCTGTTCGACCGTCCGGTAACCGTCCGGACCGAGCCCAAGTCGTCGAGGACGCGTACTGTTCCACGCGCGCCTCAAGGAGATGTCAGCAAACCGTAGGGGCCAAGCAGGGTCGAAGCATACTGGGGTCAAGGGTCTGCTTCTGAAAGGAAGACTCGGCCCTGGTACGAAAGGCAACAAAGGAACAGGAGTGGGTTTTTAATCAGTAAAAGTCTGACACTATCTCTTGCTCCGCCCAAGAGCGGGATTTGTCATTAGATGATTTTCCCACCGAAAAAAAAAGAAAGAAAACCATCGGTCTGTCCAAGGATAATCGTTTTACCCAGTAACTGGGTTGTGGAAGTCTGATAGACAGTCGCTCCATGTAAAACACAGATGTTCAGCCGTATCCGGGTAGATTAGAAGCCGATTCCAAGCTAGTTGGGAAAAGGTTAGGTTAGCATAACATAGCATAATCAGCCTTTTAATGTTTCCACTGCTGGGACTCAGGCCTCCTCTTTCTAGGAGAGAGAATGGGCCGAAATTCACCACGCGGGCCCAGTGCGGATTGGTGAATGTCACATGTCTTCGAATTTTTGGTTCTAGGACATGCCGGTTTCCTCACGATGTTTTCCTTCACCGTTTTTGAGAGCAGTGGTGATGAAATAAATTACACAAAGTAATGCGCCTGGCTGGGTTTGAACCCGCGACCTACAACTTGTAAATCGGGGCCGTTACCACTGCTCTAAAAGCTCTCTAGGCCCTCTGCTCTAAAGGTTAGGTTAGCTTAGATTATTTCTAGAAACAAACAAGTTTAGATTAGTTAACACACGACAATTTAAACAGAAACAAATTATTCTCGGAACTAAAATACCATCGTTCAATTTCAAAGCAATTTTGAGCAGAATTTGGAGCAGTGGTGGCCGAATGGTAACGGCCCCGACTTACGAGTTGTAGGTCGCGGGTTCAAACCCAGCCAGGCGGCATTACTTTGTGTAATTTATTTCATCACCACTGCTCTCAAAACGGTGAAGGAAAACATCGTGAGAAAACCGGCATGTCCTAGAACCAAAAATTCGAAGACATGTGACATCCATCAACCCGCACTGGGCCCGCGTGGTGGATTAGTATGTATTTTAGTGTTAAGTATGTACTTTGTTTTTCTCTCCAATTGTTTATCTTTTTTTGTAATGCACCAAGTGCAACCCCATTTAATGTCCAGACAATCTCTTTCCATACCAGGTTGCCTGGAAGAGATCGCGGAATGCGATAAGGCCGCCAATTGTATGTTTTTTGATATAAGGCTCATATGTATAATTTATTATCTTGGTGTACAATAAAGTATATATAAATAAATAAATATAAATAAATTACGGCCTATTCCCTCTCTTAGAGAGGAGGCCTGAGTCCCAACAGTGGGAACATTATAAGGTCGACTATGCTATACTAATTTCAAAGCGTAATAAAAAAACTTATTACCAAAATTAAAAATTCAATTCGAACGTTGACTTTAATGAACATGAATGCACCTTCGTTTTAAAAAGTTGCCGACTATTTCCTCGACGTACAAATCTATCAGTCAAAAATGCTCGAGCTTCCTATTCACCCTTCGCGCCCTTGAAAAACAGACCACTTACTTTTTTTACGTACAGAGCTCAAGCAACGTGCAATGGTATAAAAAGTCGCGGCGACCAATCGAGAGCAGTCAGTAGCCTTCGAGCAGTCTAACACAGAAGTGCACGATGAGAGTTCTGGTGGGTTAATTTACTTACTAAACTCTAGTGATTTTAACTAATAATATTCGAAATTTAAAAAATTGTGTTTGCGTGGTTCAGTGCTGTGATTAGTGATGTGATCCCAGTTATCGATATAGGGTTTGCGTTTTGTGATATAATCGATGTTTCTAATCGATTTTTTTTAACAGATTGTCGCCGCCGTCCTCGCCTGCGCCGCAGCCGCACCCTCCGGCTTGCTGGCAGCCCCCTATGGCCATGGCCTCGTCGGTCATGCCGGTCTCGCGGTCGCCCACGCGGCGCCGTACGCCGTGGCCCACGCCCCTGTCGCCGTAGCGCACGCCGCCCCCGCCCTCCCCACCATCTCGCCCGGAGACCTCCAGGGT